>OY978443.1:736762-1473524 GCA_963854805.1 Plagodis dolabraria
AAGCCATAGACAACCAGCTATTCTGTTCTGACACAAACGATTGAAGACTGAATAGTTGTGCCATTTATCTTAAATATATTGTTCATTAACAATAATTATCATTGCCTTATGAGGAAACTGTCTGTAGGGTCTAGTTTCTTAGGGTATACTATCGCTGCCCTACGAGGCTGGTTGTGTGTCGACTATAATAATTATATATATTTCTACTAATAATAAGTAATCGGCAGAATGAAAGAAATGTGATGTTTTATTCTTTACTTTATTGTCATATGTGTTAATAATAAATTATGTTGAGATAGTGGTCAAAGGCTAACCTATCATGCATAGAAAAAATTATATATAGTGTTGATTGTCATTAACTCAATCTGTTTTTTGATGTTATTTTTTTTTTGTTTGGGAAAGAATACAGTATAATTAATGACACTTAAAAGGCGCGAATTTAAAATATTTGTTATTATAATATATGGATTTCCACAGAGTAGGTAACTGTAAAAATGGCTGAATCTAACTCTAGGTTAGCCTGAACAACATCCTCGACCACAACATTACTTACCATCAGGTGAGATAGTGGTCAAAGGCCAACCTATCAGGCATAAAAAAAAAAATTACCATCTAAATTTATTTGTTGCATTGGGTATGATTTCGATTATAATGTAAATAGTCCTTAATTTGTTGAACTCTTAAACTTTCGTTTAAAAACATAGTGCTAGTCTAAATGCTAAAAACTTAAGATCAGTTTGCAAAATAGACTTCTGCCCAGGAACAAAAACACAGCACTCGCTGCAAAAAAGGAATCATCTTTTTTTTATTTATTGCTGATAAGCTAGCTTTTGCTCACTATCTCCCCTACTGGTAAGTGATCATGTGGTCGAAGATGTTGTGTAACCTAACCTAGAATTACTGCTTCTCAAGGACGGCTACCGGAACGCACTGTTAGGTGCTTGGTTTTCAATAATTGAATCATTGATTTAATATTATAAATGTTTGTGAAGCGCTACAACAATAAATTCAACGAGACTGAAGTTGTAGACACAGCGACGTCGTCCGTTGGCGCGGCGTACAGGACGAGGTGATGCGGCCAGTTGTAGCAGGGTTCAAGACTCGAAGTGTTTCACCAAGCATATACAAGTATCTTCCATTTCCATGTTTATCTGTAAACAAGGAATAATGCTTTTATTATTATTTAATCAGAATTGAACAGAAAATAAAGCTTATATATAAATCTTATAAGGTCTTTGCTAATTTCATGGCTAAATTTTGATGTAAAAGTAATTGTGTTATCACTCAAACGAACTCATAAGAATGATTTTGATGAAGCAATAGGATTACAAAGTTTATTTTAGTTTTGTTTTTTTTATGGCATTAGAAAAATTAAATTGACATAATATTAATTGGGTGCTCTTGACGGGATGATTTTTGATATGTATAAATTATTTTAAAATCAAATAACAAATTCAGAGTCACATTTAATAGATGTTTTGGTTATCAAAATTTATTTGGTAGCATATTTTGCTTTTTCTTTTGATATTATAATTAGCCGTAAATGCCTAATGGTAGATCATTTATTGTAAAAACATTAATTTTTTTCTTTGAAAATTAAGATGAGATGAATATAATTTACTAAAAAAGGTATATATTTGTTTAGACGCTAAGTTACAACCTATGTAAATGTTAAAATTAATATATATATTATTTTGATCAGCGCCATCTATTGTGTATACATGAAGCTGCAAGTCTAAATGGCGGCCATGGATTGACGTGTAGGATCTTAGTTCAGCTGAAACACAATAAATGGCACCAACAAATCTTCATTTTTTATTATTTTCAATTCACGCAAACAATATTATATCAATTTCTTGTTATGAATAATATCTTTGACAATATGACTGTTCTGTAAACCAACTTGTTGTTTGATTATGGATTTTTGGAGGGTTCATACAGTATTATTATTTTTAAATATAGTTTTCCTATTTTGCCTTTACTTTGAAATCTTGGAGCAAAATAAAATCGATAAAAAAAATATTAAGTGGAATGTATACAATTAGAATATATCAATAAGTATCAAAATTATAAGCAATAATAGTGCAATTAACATGTCATCTATGTCAAACTATACAATACATTAGAGAAATAAAATATAAGTAAATATGTCAAAAAAATGCTAGTTATAGCATATTATACATGTATATTATTAACGCTTTAAGAAGTATTTAAAGCAGTAAAGCCTTTTTTCCAAAAACCATATCTTTTTAAATTTTCCCCAGGAATCTCTTTTAGCGATACTGGTAATGTATGGTGATGCACATGGTGCCAGGTTAAAATTACACCATGTGGACTTGTAAGAGATAATGAAAATAAAATTGCTGATGAAGAGCAGCGTTTTTATGAAGAACTGCCATCTTACACTGCTATTCTAAGATGCCTTCCAATTGTGTGACCTAAGGCAAGGTTCCCCTGTGGTGGAGGAATTGTTCAATGGTGTACGCCATAGCTGTTTATGTATGAGTGTTATCAAAAATTAAACAAACAAAGTTGATTTAGTTTTGTAATTGGACATAGGCCTTGGAAGCTTGTGCCAATTGTTAAATTTTCTTTGTATCAATTGAGCCTGAAGCATTTTGATAAAATTTTATGTTTGATTAATATTTGACAAAATAATCTTAATATAGACTCACAGTGGATTCGTTTACACTCTAACACATGAATTGTCATACCATAAATTATAAATCTCTACAAGTCGTTCATTCTTCATTGATTTTTGCTATTGCGGGTGGTTTGAATTTTTCTCTAAGATGTCATGTAATTTGTCAGAGATGTGAAGAGTCAAGTTGGAGCTTGGCCTTCAAACTCAGAAACAATTGTTCAGTTCTTTATCATTAATGCTATTAATTAACGACTACACAAAAGTATAGCAATATAGAAATTTTAGCATGTAATGTAAAATCTTTTTTATCTATTGTCATTAGAATCAAAATTAAAAATAATCAAATTATTTTAGTCACTTGAAAGGTTGGTATTAGCAAAATATTTTTGAATAAGTACTTACAAACGGATGTCGTGATGATCCGTTAAAAAATGTAGATATTCCTTGAACCAGCATTGTGAAGATGGAAAGTAGCAGCGGCAGTGTTTTTAGGAAGAAGAGAACAGCGCCATCAATTCTTTTCTTGACTGAGAATTGCTTTGTATGACAGAATTTCCTGTAGGAAAAACCAATAAATTTTAATTCATAACAAATATTGAACCTAGAATCTCGTGATTTGGAAGTGAACCATAGGTGAATTTTGTATTTCTCTGGCGTTAAAGTGGTGTATCTTGATATACGATTGGGCACCTGCCTTATTAAAATTTTATCTAAACGCCTCTCAGATGCCCATCCCAGCTTTGTAAGATGGAGGAAAGCCACTGAAAAGTCTTGTGATATTTGTCGGGAGTCGATAGGTACAGCAAGGTACTTATTGGTGGTAGCAAGGCGCTCCTTGATAGGGGTCATTATTCACGTCGCCATGATAGAGTCATCGAACTCATACCAGAAGCAGCGAGTATCTCGGTAGGTAGAGCAAAAAAAAAGGTTTGACCAGGAACAAATGACACGTCGATTTTGTAAAAAAAGAGTCATCTACAACATTTAAATCCAAGCCTTACTCCATCTTAGGCGGAGCTCTCGATTGGACTCTTTTGATGGACACTTATGAAAAACACTACAACATTTCTGAGGATGTTGGTGTTTCGTTTTCCAGACCAGACATATTTCTACACTCAAAAAATCTAAAACGCATAGTACTTATAGTACTTACTGTGCCGTGGGACACAAACATACCTAAAGACCACACATTAAAAACAAACAAATATTATAACCTAATGAATGAATTAACCAAAAACGGTTATGTGGTTAATTTATATGCTGTAGCAAGAGAAATCCCTATATAACCTACTTAAAGACCATGGTTTACCAAGAACAACCGTAACATTCATTCTAGAACGTGTATATAAGGCGGCATAAGTAGGATCTTACCAATTTTGGTTAGGTAGGTGAGGAGGCTCGAGCGGGAAGGGGAGCGATGATGCATTGTAAAGGGTCCTCTTAACCCTACTCCTGGGTTTCTAGTACCAGGCCCCTCTAGCCTCTTCCTCTGCAACGCTATGGACCCGGCACCTGCAAGGTGAATCAATGGAATGATAAGTATTTCGTCTCTTTAAAATTTGGAATACTATATATTTTGCTATATATGTAGCGCAATATATTATAGCTATATATGTTAGGAGTTTGAATAATATATAGCGCCATATACAGCGTCGTCTGTAATAGGCTTCAAGTAGAGAAATGAACTATACTGGATTTATTTTATTCAGGCAGAATTGGATAAAGATTTTTAATAATTTTGGTTAAGTATGTATTACATCTATTTTTTAGAACAAAGGCTATCACAAGTATCTTGGAGATTTTATTGAAGATGTGGACAGTCTTCATTAAGTCAGGTTGGCTTGAAAAATTTGTGACAATTTATTTGGTTCACAAATAGCTTGTAATTCTAGGTTAGCCTAAACAGCATTATCATCATTAACCACATCATCACTTACCATCAGGTGAGATAGTGGTCATAAGCTAATCTATAAGGCATGGAAAAAAATAAATAGCTGTTGAATTTTTTATTAATTTGTTATTTATTTATTTACTGGTAAGTTAAGCAAATTTGAAATTTTAGTATTTATATGTATACAGCTTTTTCATTAAATACCTATAAATAGATGTATTGTGATTTGTTGGCAAACATCAATACTATTAAGTTGAAGCCATCAGGTGTAGGTGCTGTAGTTGAATGTTTTCTCTCACAGCTATTACCGTTAGTCATCTCTAATCGTCATAGTTTTGTATTCGTTTCCTTCGTTTGCCTATAATAATATATACAATGTAACTTAATAAACATTGTCACTTTGGTTAATATTACTAAGGGAGTAGAATGAAATCTTTAAACAACAAAGTGTATTATGTATTATTCTATTGTATTACAATATTGTACACAAGGTGACCATAGCGTCGGATATTATGTAAATTAAAAATATTATCATCAAATTTTTTATGTATCAGACATTCCCTTAAAAATAATAAATTGAATTTGTAAATAGTCCAATAGTCATTTTTATTAAATTAAATATCTTTAGGTATCATGCATAAGGTTTATTACTGACTCCGTTACTACAAATCTGTGATTTAAATGAATGAACTGATAACAAAGTTTCATTTCTGGCTTTGTTTTGCCTTTTGGGTACAAAATCTTATACTGAAAATCTCATAAGCACACCATCAATAATGCAATGTAATGATTTTGAATAATTATGACCTTCTAAAGCAGTCAAGTGTCCTGGGTCAGTTAATTTAATAAACATATTCATTATAACAACATTCATTATAATAAATATATTTAAGTGTGTATAGAAATTCATTACTTGTAACTATATAGCCCATGGATAGGCTACATGGAGGGAATGTGCTTTTAATATTGTAGATGGACCACTTCACTGAAAGAAAACATTATTAAATTTTGAAAACAATTGAGCCGGAGTGGTTGAAACTACAAAAAGCAGCCGAAGCTATGGCGTACGGGGCTGCTCTCCCTCCGCTCCTTCAGCTTATAAAAAAACACTCTAAGGGGGGCAGATAAGTATCAAGTGAAGTTGGGGTTGACTGACTCAATTCTGTTATAGTTCTTTTTATAGAAGCTTTTCTAATGAATGTTGGTTTCCTTCGTCTAATCCAACAGATGGTGCAGAGACAAAAATGGCTTATTTTTTTAAAAATCTCTGATGCCTTTATTATGAATATTCGTTTTTACCATCTAATTCGACAAGGGTAGGTTCGAAACAATAACAGCGTATACTAACATTACCTCCTCTGACACCCTACACCCATTACTGTCAAAAAAATGAAGGATTTAATTGTACCTAAATTATTTGATCAAAATGTTTTTAAGTTTCAATTCCATAGTGCCCTGATTCTTACACTCCAACCCAATATTTAAATTTAAATTACAATTTAAATTGCATTCATAGATATTTAAATAATAATTACAAGGTTAAATCAGAATCAAACCCATTACACAAGAAAAATAATCACTCTTTAGTTTTATCATATTGATTGAAAGGCTGTATCATAAAGATATTTTTTTCCTTTTAAAGTTTTTATCAGAAATAAACGGAAGACCATGAATTTTATCATTTGATGTGAAATTATGTTAATAATTTGAAAAATTAGTAGCTGATATTGCTGTAAGGATAAACATCTGACTTGTTTTTATTTTCAAAATGTTAGAGATTTGTATGAAAATTGATAATGTAACTCAATATGTGAAATGGTATCAAATAAAAATGTTATATTGAATATGCTGTGGAAATCATTGACAATAGAGCAAAGTGATGTACTAAAATTTCTTATAGGATATCAACATCTACAAAAGAGTTTGCAATACCACATGTCTAATTATAACGATTAGGTCACAATAACTATTTTTATGGGTTTATAGAGAGAGATGAATTACTTAGCATTCTATGGATTCACCTTGCGGGTGTTGGGTCCATAGCGTTGCTGAGAAAGAGGCTAAAGGGGCCTGGAATTTGTAATCCAGGGAGTAGGGTTAAGGGGCCTTTTCATAATATCATCAATGTTCCCCTTCTATTCTCAAGTTTCGTCCCCTGCTTAGCCAAATTTGGTAAAATTCAACTTATGTCGCCTTAGATACTTGTTCTAGAATGGAAATTATGGTTGTTCTTAGCAGGCCAAGGTCTTTCAGTAGGTTCTATAAAGAGTCTACTGGCATGTTCCTTGCTCCAACTTCTATAAATCAACCACGTAACAGCTGTGTTTGCTTAATTGATTTATTAGATCATAATATTTGTTTTGTTTTTATTGACTGGTTTTTAGGCATGTTTCTTTCCCACTGCACAGTATGCTCTATAAGTACTATGCATTTTAAATTTTTAATAGATTATAAATTTTATTAAATATCCGTGCAAAGCCAGAATGGTCCTAAAGGTATAGTTAATTAGGTAGTATTTAATAATAACATCCTCAATTGTATATTTATTTTTTAATGTATATAAGCATTCATTATTGCTTTTCAGTAGTATTTAGGCTAGAATAAATAGAATATTATAACAAAGTTTTAAATTATTTACAAAAGATTTGGTCATCATGCTTAAGAAAAAATATCACCTTTCTCAGAACTTTTTAAAAGACTTCCTTCATTTGTGTGATTCTAATAGCTAATAATAATCTACTCATTTTTTTATTTGCAATGACATTTTTATTAAGAAGCAAGATTTCTTCTTCATATTATATTTTCTAATGACAATAGGGACTGATTATTTATTAGACAGAAGTTGTTGATATTATTGATTGTTGATCAATATTTTGGTGCATTGTTGTACATTTTTGTAACTACATAATTTAAATTTTTAAATGTATATTTAAATATTTACATAAATGCAAATAGAAAAATCTTTGAAAATAATTGTTATATTTATATATTTTGGTAACAATACTTGTGTTTAGTTAAATTGTTAGGAATGAATTTCTATGCATGATGTGAATGAATCTAGTTGTGGATAACACGATATGGTGGTAAAGTAATTTGCAATGCTTGCTTTGTTCTTTACCCAACAATATTTTTTCGACTTCAAAATTGTCATCAAGGACTAATGTAAATTTTAATTTTGTAAATGTGTAAATAAGTAGGTAATATCTTGAAATATCAGACATGAAGAAATTATGATAGTTTGAAGGGAAAACTTTGAAAATGCTATGAGAGTTGCTATTTTTTTTGCTACTTTTATATTAGGTATGTAGTTCTACATAGTTATTGCTATTTTTCAGTTAAGTAAATAAAATGTAACTAAGAATGTATCTATACATATTCAACAATTTAATACTTAGGTAAAGTACCTACCTTGTCGTCATGTACCTAGTATCAGATCACAACACAAAACACACCTAGCCTAGGCTCTAGGACTATCGGATAATTCTATTTTGGTGCACTATATGCAGTTGGTAACACTGCTAAATTAGTGTGAAATAACGTTGTGTTAAAAAACATACCTAAAATTAATCGTTTTTATTTCATATTAGTAATCAGTGAAAAAAAAGATAGCCTCCAAAAGCTTCTTTGAAAGAAAGTGAAAGCAGAAAATACGAATATAATTTGTTAACGATGATCTGTAATCTAAATTGCACTCCAAGCGAAGGAGATTAATAATAAGAATTGTTTTGATTTATAATCAACATAATAAATTTGTTTTGAGCATAGATTATATAAACTATTGTATACGTACAATCGATTAGAATGGTAAAAAAATCACGTCAGCAGCGGGAAATTATCTATGAATCAATGATGTCACAATATAAACGAGGGAGACGCATTGTTATGATATTTTATGACGAGTAATGATTCAAAGTAATAAACTGACCTACTTGCCTACCCACATGAGTGAATATTATTACTAAACGTAATTTTGAACTATTTCGTCTTGTCTTGTCTTCTTATATTTATGGCCTCTGTGGCGTATTGTCACAATTCTGCCAATGTCCGTACATGCTAGTGTCATAAATCATGTGGAGAGTATTTAATTTTATGAGAATGGTTGGTGTTTACAAGGGAGAATCCAGATGATGTTTTCCAACCATGAAGATTATTTTATCTAAAACATAGAGACATCACAACTAAGACAATTACATTGTTAGTAACATGCATAATTAAAATTACATTACATAAACTTATATCAGAATAATATGTCAATAATAGGTACATAATTACAATTTTATTTTATTTGTTTTTATAAATTTACATAGTATAGGTATAGTTTGTTTAGTGAAAGTTAAAGATAAAAGACATTTAAGGGAAGTTGGACGGGGGATAGAAGATATCATACAGAGAACAACGTAGTTTGGTGCAATTAAAAAATATATGGTCCACGTTTCCCTCGTCCAGGCCACACTCACACCTTGAGTGATCCCTGATCCGTAGTTTGGCTAAGTGGACAGGATTACAAGAATGACCTAATCGAAGACGACAAATTGTTGAGGTGACAGCTTTATTTGCATTTCGGTATTGAAAAAACCAGGGAGTTTTAGGGATTTGTGGTTGTATATCTCCATAATGCTTGCCTTTCTGTTTTTTTGAATTCTCCCAATATTTTTCCCAAGAATCTTGCAGGTGTAATTTAGGGAGCAGACAAAGGTCATGGGAATATAGGTATTTTAAAATGCTCAAGAGAACCAATTTGAGATGCTGTTTTTGCACATGAATCTGCTGTTTCATTGCCAGGAATTCCAGAATGACCTGGAATCCAAGCAAGAACAACATTTAGTTCCAGTTTATGGCATTCAAATAGGCTACGTTTAATTTGAAAAATTACAGGGAAACGAGAAGAAGAACGAAAAGGATTGGAAAGTATGCTTTCTAGACAGCTTTTTGAATCAGTGAATATTAGGGAGTTATTAAGGTTATGGGACTTAACAAAAGAGATTGCTTCCAATATAGCTAGGGCTTCACCCGTGAATACAGAGGAGTAGGAAGGACATTTGAAGGGAAGACAAATTTTACCAGAAGGGATCCACACCGCTGCACCAACATCACTATTGGATGACAGCTTTGACGCATCCGTAAATATATAGTGCCAACCAATGAATTGGGAACTAATGCGTTCACTGAATTGGGCTGAAGCATTAGGTGAGTCTTTATTGATGCCAAAATGTAAAAGGACTTTAGGTTCAAAGGTAAGTACTTCATAAGGAGTTGAGTATAGAGGGTTTATTGAGAGTTGAATGAGAGGTTCAGGGAGTCTAGTGAATTTAATGTAGCTGCGAAGAAGGCAAGGAATTTTATCCGTGTTCTGCAAATCATATAGGTCAGAAAGAATACTCAATTTTGAAAGTAAGGGGTGGTTGGAATTTTGAATTATTTTACAAACAAATCTGTCTGAAAGAAATTGTCTGCGAATATCTAGAGGGGGCTCTGTGCACTCGACCTGCATGGCATTGATAGGTGAGGACTTCATAGCTCCAAGAATAATTCGCAGACATTTAGATTGAATTTTACATAACTTCTCTTGTCCTATTTTATCACATGTATTTAAAAGGAAAGAACCGTAATCAAAGTGGCTTCGGATTATGGCATTGTATAGCAGTTTTTGAGAATATGGGTGGGATCCCCACCAAACACCTGAAAGAGATCTGAGTATGTTTACGTTCTTTTCTGCCTTTTGTGCTATGGTATTAAAATGTGGGACACCTGACATTCTCGAGTCCAGCTTGATACCTAGAAATATAGTACTGTTGACTTGTGGGATAGATTCCAGACCTATAAGTATTTTGATCGGAGGGATAACTCTCTTTTTAGTAAATACTACCACTGAACTTTTTGAAGCAGATAGGGAAAGACCATGTTCATAAAGCCAGTCTCCAAGATATGAGAGGGCTGTATTTAATCTATGAATCGCTTCCTCTGTGGACTGCACTTGTACATACAGCGCCAGATCATCGGCATATTGTAGTACATCACAGAATGAGTCCACAGATCTATCTAAGTCATAGGTGTACAGGCTGTATAGTAATGGACTCAATACTGATCCTTGGGGCAAGCCTCTCCAAACAGTTCTAGGGGGTAGAAAATGATGGTCATGTTTGATGACTACTGTTCGCTGCATTAGCATGTTGCAAATGAATTGTACAAGCCTCGCAGGAATACTCAGCTGAATAAGTTTATTCCTGAGTAGTGGAAGCAACACATTATCATATGCAGAAGCAATGTCAAGAAACACCCCCACGAGATATTTTTGCTCCTTATATGCAATATTAATGTCTGTTGTTAGCAGGCCTAGACTGTCCATGGTACAATATCCCTTTCTAAAACCAAATTGTGTCTTAGCTAGAATAAGCCTGTTCTCAACAAACCATTCCAGCCTATGTTTTATTAAGTGTTCCATAATTTTAGCCATTACTGAAGACATTGCAATAGGTCTATGACTGCTTGGATCTGATGGGTCCTTTCCAGGTTTTAAAAGGGGAATTATAATCTGGGTTTTCCATTTGTCAGGTACTATACCATGCTCAAAAAAGTAGTTGATTAAGTCTAAGTATGTTTGCTTACATTTGACAGAAGACTTAATTATAAAAGAATATGGGATCCCATCTATCCCTGGAGTTGAGTCAGTCAGTCCGTCTAGTGCAAGAGTCAGTTCATGGAAGGAAAATGGTTGATCAAAGCAATCTTGGGAAGGAAGGTAGGTAGGTGGTGAAGGAAGAGAATACAGAGAAGGGACAGAAGGCGGAGCAAGTTTATCTGAAAAGGCCTCTAGCCAACTTGAAGGATCATTAGTTGAAATATTTTGTATGTTTGTTGAACACCTAAAACGCTTGATTTGTTTCCAAACAAGAGATGCTGGTGTTCTTGGTGACAGAGTTTCGCAAAAACCTATCCAGCCAAACTTTTTCTTTTTGGAAGAAAGTTTCTTAACCTTAGCAGCTGACTGTTGATATTTTAAAAAGTTAGAATTAGTCATACAAAAATTATAGATCTGTTCGGCTTCATTCCTATCCAGAACAGCAGATGTACATTCATGATCCCACCAAGGAGTGGATATTATGAAATCTTTTGCAGGTTTCTTGAAGGGAATGTGGAGATCAGCAGCTGCAATAATATTTTCTATGAATAAGTCATAGGAAACAAGAGGGTCAATGTCTAAAGGATATATAGAGGATGCAGCAATTCTACTGTCTAGGGTAGCAGAGTACGACAACCAATCAGCAGAAGAGAGTTTATATTTTAATAATGGGCATGGATTGCGGAAGGGTACTACTCTATTAGGAAACGAGATAATAATGGGAAAGTGGTCGCTTCCATAGGTAAGTGGTAGAACTTTCCATGTAAGCAGTGATGAGAGTGAAGGAGAGCATAGTGTTAGATCTACCGCACTTTTAGGGTTTTGGGTTGGGTACACTCGATGAGTAGGAGACCCATCATTAGCCACACAGAGATCGACCTCATTAAATGCTTCCAGGAGGGAAAGTCCGAATAAACTGGAATGATGGGAGCCCCACATAATGTGGTGGGCATTAAAATCACCCATGACCATCATTGGAGTAGGAATAGATGAAAGGAGAAGTAATATATCGGATATTAGGGAAGAGTTAGGATGGGGTATGTATATGGAGATGAAAGACATATCCAGGGATCTGATACCAACTATGTTGATATCAAGGGAATGGGATGGAAAGGTAATTTGGGAAAAGGGAAGGGAGCGCTTTATGAGTAAAGCACTACCAGCATACCCGTCAGCCCTGTCATCCCGGAGACAGGAGTATCCCGAAACCCTAAATTGGGAACCAGGAACCAACCATGTCTCCGAGATGGCAATGACTGACGGGTGGAATTTTGAAATTAAGTGGGCCAGCTCATGCTTCTTTGGTCGCATGCTCTGGGTGTTCCATTGCAGAATGGTTACTGGATCCATTATGGCCAGTAAATGATACTATTTGTCTAAGTTTATTGGCAACGTTGGACGGTATTGATTGAGGGTTCATTAAGATATGCTCGAAATCCCTGGCTCTCAAAGCGGCGACAAAGCGGACAGGCTCGCGGAGAAGCTCCGTGGTGTCCTGTCCGAGGTGGCCAACGTCTCCAGGCCCGTAAAGTCCGTGCAATTGCACGTGACGGGCCTGGACGACGCCGCCACAAAGGAGAAAGTGGCGGCGGCGGTCGCCAAGGTGGGTGGCTGTGACGTTCTCCACGTCAGAGCCGGAGAGGTACAGCGCAGCTACGGCGGGACTGGCTCCTCCCTTGTTTCCTGCCCGATTGCAGCAGCCAAAGTGTTGCTGGCACAGGGCAGGCTTTTGGTGGGGTGGAGCTCGGTGCGAGTGGTGGCACTGGCGGCGCGTCCCATGCGCTGCTTCAAATGCATGGGACTCGGCCATACGCGCCCCCAGTGTCCCTCGTCGGCAGACAGGGGGGACCTGTGCTTCCGTTGTGGAGGCGCAGGCCACAGGGCGGCGAGCTGCCAAAGAAGGGCCCCACACTGCGCGATTTGCGCAGAGTCGGGGCGACCCGCCGAGCACAGGATGGGGGGACAAAATTGTGTCCCCCCAAAGACGAAGGGACAGGCCGCCAGGACCCCGGCCATCCCCCGACCGGCATCCAGAGTCGCACCTGAGGCTGTTCGCCGCGCGGCGAGCATGGAGGTTGTCCGTGGGAGTCCGTGTCAAGTGGGAGAGGTATGCAGTAGTGGGCACATACTTCTCCCCCAATAGGACCGTCGCGGAGCTGGAGGTCTATCTAGACCTCCTGGCCGCGGCGGTGAGAAGGCAGGCACCACGTGAGGTCCTCCTCATGGGGGACCTGAACGCCAAGGCCCAGGCCTGGGGCAACCCCTCCACTGACACTCGCGGGGAGATTGTCGTGGAGTGGGCGGTTGCCGCAGGGTTGACCCTCCTCAACAGGGGGTCGGTCCACACGTGCGTGCGACACAACGGGGGGTCCGTGGTGGACCTTTCGTTCGCCACCCCGGTGGTCGCGGCACGTGTTCAGGCCTGGAGAGTGGAGGCGGAGGTGGCGACTCTCTCGGACCACAACTACATCCGGTTCGAGATCGCCACCTCCCACCAAGGAGGGACTCGGCGCGTAGAGAGGGAGTCTTTCGCGCGCTGGGCGATTGGTCGCCTCGATGCCGAGTTGGCTGAAGAGGCGGCTATCGTCCAGTCGTGGCTGGCCACCCCGGTGCACCCGGAGGTGGACATCGCGGCGGGCCACTTCCGGGAGGCGGTGACGGCGGTCTGTGACGCCGCCATGCCGAGGTCCCGACGCCGCCCCGAGCGCCGCCAGGTTTATTGGTGGTGCTCGGAGATAGAGGATCTCCGAGCGCGATGCTCGGAGACGCGCCGCCTCTACTATCACTGCAGGAGGCGGCGTCACGGCCGGACGGACGACCAGCTGCCGGCGGAGCAGCTGGCGGCTGAGCGGCTCCTGCATGGCGATGTGAAGATAGCCAAGCAGGAGCTGAAGCTGGCCATTGGCCGGGCTAAGGCCCTCGGCTGGCATGAGGAGCTGGAGGGCCTCGACAGGGACCCATGGGGGCGCCCGTATAAGGCTGCCCGGAATAAGTTCCGGGGCAGCGCGCCCCCTATCGCAGAGTCCCTGGAGCCAGAGCTCCTGGAGAGGGTGCTGGGGGGGCTATTTCCCGACAGCGACCCCCACTACACCCCTCCACCGATGGCCACACCGTCCTTTCAGGAGGAGGAGGACCTGGCCTCCATTCCGCCTATTTCAGAGGTGGAGATGGAGGTAGCAGTCTCTCGCCTGAGTGGCAAGAAGACTGCCCCGGGACCAGACGGGATTCCCGGGCGGGTCCTCAGGATCGCCCTTAGGGAGATGGGCGGTCAGCTTCGGGAACTGTTCGACGCGTGCCTCACGTCGGGTCAGTTCCCGAAGCTCTGGAAGGACGGGCGATTGTGCCTGTTGCGGAAGGAAGGGCGAGACGCCGACTCGCCCGCCGCATACAGGCCAATCGTGCTGCTGGATGACACGGCGAAGCTGCTGGAGAGAATCGTAGCTTCCCGTGTCATCCGGCATCTGGGGGGAACTGGGCCTGAGCTTTCAGAGGCCCAGTTCGGATTCAGAGCAGGGCGGTCGACGATAGACGCCCTGCTCTGGATCAAGGGGTGGACGCAGGACGTGGTCAGCGGGGGGGAAAAGGCGTTGGCTGTCTCGCTGGACATTGCCAACGCCTTCAACAGCCTACCGCACGGAACAATACGGGAGGCGCTCCGCTATCACGGAGTGCCCCTGTATCTGCGTAGGCTGTTGGCTGACTACCTCCAGGACCGCGAGGTCCTGGTGGAGGGACGCGACGGTCTGAGGCGACGTCGCGTGTCCTGCGGGGTTCCACAGGGGTCGGTGTTGGGACCGCTCCTGTGGAACATTGGCTACGACTGGGTGCTCCGCGGCACGTTTCCCGCAAGTATGCGGGTTGCGTGCTACGCGGATGACACCCTAGTCGTAGTCAAGGGGAGGGACCTCAGGGAAACGGTGCGGCGGGCCACGGTGGCCACGACACTCGTGGTCGGCCGCATACGTGCCCTGGGGCTGGAGGTCGCCCTCTCCAAGACCGAGGCCCTAATGTTCCATGGGCCTCGGGGGGGACCCCCTCCAGGAACGCGGATAGACCTGGACGGGGTCCTGGTCCGGGTTGGGACCCAGATGAGGTACCTGGGTCTCATCCTGGACGGGCGGTGGACTTTTGGGGCCCACTTCACTCAACTGGCCCCAAAAGTCATAGGCGCCGCTGCCGCCCTTGGGAGGCTGCTGCCCAACGTGGGCGGCCCGAACGCCACATGTCGTCGCCTGTACTCCGGAGTGATCCGGAGTATGGCCTTGTACGGGGCACCTGTCTGGGTGGACGCCCTCGGTCGCGCCAATAAGGCCCTGCTGCGACGTCCGCAGCGGGTCATCGCGACGAGGGCGATACGCGGGTACCGGACGGTGTCCTGGACGGCGGGATGCGTGCTGGCCGGTGATCCCCCCTGGGAGCTCCAAGCGGAGATCCTCGCCGAAGTTTACCACTTCGTGGCGGCGAGGAGATCCCGCGGGGAGCCTCCAGCGTGGGAGGAGGTCACGCGCATGCGACGGCGGGCTCGGGCCGCCCTGTTGAGGCGGTGGACGGAGGACCTGGCTCCACCGGTCCCTGGACAGAGGACGGTGGATGCCATTCGCCCGGTCCTCCGGAGGTGGGTAGGGCGGCGATTCGGGTCGCTGACCTTCCGATTGGTGCAGGTGCTTTCCGGACACGGATGTTTCGGAAAGTACCTGCATCACATCGCGAGACGGGAGGCGACCCCCGCCTGTCACGAGTGTGGAGCGCCAGAAGACACGGCGCTCCACACGCTGGAGGAGTGCGCCGCATGGAGTCCCATGCGGCACACCCTCACAGCGGTCATAGGCGCAGATCTGTCGCTGCCGAGCGTGGTTAACGCTATGCTCAGCAGCGACGGATCGTGGCAGGCGGTGGTCTCTTTCTGCGAAGCGGTGATGGCGCAGAAAGAGGCCGCGGAGCGGGCGAGGGAGGACGACGTCCTCGCGGACCCGCTCCGGCGTAGACGAACTGGGGGGAGGAGAAGGCGGTTCGGGCGCCTTCTCGCTCTTTCCTAGTGCTGTGCGGATCATCGGTGGAGAGTCGGGGGATTCTCCACTGGCTTGCACGATCCCACACGTCTGGGGGCTGGCCTCAATGAGCCGGGTCATCCCTCCATTGGCCGGGGCCCGTCATCGGTGACGGGCCGGCCGCCGGGGCGAGATGGTGACTGCTAACGCTACCCCATTTCGCCCTACTAGGCGGCAGACTGCTCATCCCGGGTTTTTAGTGGGTAACCTCACTTACTACCCCCCCGTGGGGGTAGTAAGGCCCTTCAGGCGAGGACTCCCACATAACCACTCCGCTCCCCCCGGGGCGGGTGGTATCCATAAAGGATTTTCCCGGGTGAAAAAAAAAAAAAAAAAAAAAAAAAAAAAAAGGGTTCATTAAGATGATGTTAATGATTAAGTTTAATAATGTCTCCAACATATACTCATTTTGTGGAGAAGATTCTGTGGTTTGGCTAATGCCTAAAGCACAACCGTTAGGCATTGCAGATGTAGGAGTGGCAACTATATCTCGGTGGGTTGCTTTATACAGTTCTGACATATGAGTTCTGTTGAGGTTGTGACGACTTTGGCTGTGCCAAAGAATAAGATGAATTGGAGGGGGGAGTAGGTATGCTTTGGGAGACTTCAGAATATGATCTAGATACCTTAGGACACTGTGTAGCAGCTTCTTCATAGGAGACACTGTTTTGAGCCATAAAAGCCTTTATGGACTTTTGTCTATCAAGTTCTGGACAGTTCTTGTTGGTAGCAAAGTGTCGACCTGAGCAATGGAGGCAAGATGAGTCTTTTTCCAATACATCGCAGCTATCACCAGTGTGCTCTTTGGTGCAACGGAAGCATCGGGGTTTTGACCTGCACTGAGCTTTAGTATGGCCAAACCGGCAACATGAGTGGCATTGGATGGTGGGGTATTGATAGAGCTCTACCGGCAGAGATGTATAATATGAGAAAACTCGTGATGGAAGAACCTGTCCAAGGAAAGTAACAACCACTGTTTGCGTGGGGACCCAAGTTGGGTTTCCGTCTACTATAGTCTTCCTGTTGAGACGACGAGCTTTCAAGACTTTACCGCATCCTACAGGGAGTTCAAGTGATGTCACAAAATCTGTCATGGACATATCAGTTGGAACTCCACGAATGAGCCCCATGCGAGTAATGTTGTAAGTGGGTATTGTAGCTGTGTATTTACACATGGCTAATATTGGGAAGGTGATAAATTTGTTGGCATCTTCAGCAGATGTGAATTCTACCGATATTTTATTCCTGCCTACTCTTTTGACTCCCTCAACACAAACATTGGACACCATATGAGTTTTCAAAAATTGACCAAATTTGATAGGTCTAATGGTAGTTCCTGCAGATAAATCGGGTTCTACACGGGAAACGTGGACCACATAGGGGCCCTTGTCAAGAGACGTGTAAGCAAGTCCGCCAACTACGAGTGAAGAGTCTGTGTATACAGTCTCAATAGAGGCCGATGCCAGCTCAGGCGAGGTAATAACCTTCTTGGCCGGGGGTTGTTCTTCTCCCTCGATTCGCCGCTTGGTTGCGGTTGGAGTAATATTAGGATCCGGAGGATCCGGTGGATCAGGTGGATCGTAATCCATGATGGGTTTTTGAGGTTAGGTGAACCTCAAACACCAAAATCGACCACTAAACACAAAACTACTGACTAATTATATCTTACCGACACCACAATAAGACAACACAACACTTATAATAATCAATATGGTGGAATAACCACCCTAAACTGAATAAAAAAGCAAAATCACTCCCACAAGTTTACTCGCTATCACTTCCGAACGCAGAATCAACTATTTCGTAATTACTTTGTTTATATTTTTCTCAGCGTATAAGTAAACCTTTCGGTAGGTAATCGACTTTCTTTAATTAAATCATATGTACTATAAAAAAAAATATTAATAAATTGTAGTTTTTCGAAGGTAGTATTAAATTATAAATAATAATTATTATGAGATTTATATATAAATATATATACAAATAAATATTTTTCTGTATGTAACTTTTTTTAAACTTTTGTTATGATTTATATTTGTATTGTATTCTGTAATGTAAGTTATATTCATTTAATAACACTGTTTTATATATATATTTTTATTGAACACTAAAATCTATGCTCAATGCGTAGATTTAAGTACTGGAGAAGGTCCAGAAGTAAGCACTAAGAATGAGTGTGATGTAACATTTTTGAGTGAAATAAAGATATTTTATTTATATTATTCACAAATTTATATTTTCTCGAAATATTTTGGATATTTCGGTGTATACATAAGGATCACGGGC
This sequence comes from Plagodis dolabraria, assembly GCA_963854805.1. Taxonomy (NCBI): domain Eukaryota; kingdom Metazoa; phylum Arthropoda; class Insecta; order Lepidoptera; family Geometridae; genus Plagodis; species Plagodis dolabraria. The sequence continues at coordinate 755,251 of OY978443.1, forward strand.
CTAAGCCAAGTGGGCCCCATGTTGAAATGGTTATTGGTTTGTTACGTCGTCTTGTAAGAATTTTCTTACAATACGACAGGTGTTTAAAATTGCAGCCTTCTGCATGGTCATATAAGTGTTTTTCTACTATTATTATTATTATTATAATGATATTATATATAAAAGGCTAGGCATTGATTGGGTATATGATTTAATTTTTTTATTTTATTTTATAATTAATTAATTAATTTGTTATTCATTAGTTAGCATAATAATATCACAGTAATTATTTTATTATAGATACAACTGTTATGTTGGTATGGAGAAATATTATAGGTGTAAGTTTTATGTTATTCATAAACTATTAATATGAAAACATAGTATACGTTTTTAATATGTATATAACTTAGTAAAAAAACATATAAAGTCATTATTGTAACTCTCAGATATTATATAATTTATATACATTTTACATATTATATGGCCGTATGTAGATATGATTGGTAGGAAAATGAATTACTCAGTATGTCATGGATTCACTGTGCGGATGCATCGTTTTGCAGGAATGCAACATTCACTGCTGTTAACGTGGCAACAATATGATATGTTTAAAATCAGTCATCGAACAAAATTATATACAGCATGTTCAAATGCAGCTTGTTAATGGTGAAATTGATTTGCCACTATTTCTAGAAAAAATACGTCGATGGTTCTGTAGCGTTATTTTATTGGTTTTAAGAAGCATCGGCTTTATTTTTTTCTATATTAAATGTCAAAAATGTTATTACGTGGAATATGTTTACTTTTCATTAATGGAAGGCACTTAAGATACAAAGTTGTATCATTAGTTTTATAAATATGGGTTGACCGTTACGGGGAACTATCAATGGTACAAATAAATGGTACTACTGACATAAAGGCGTAATTACTTGTCACGTATGCCATTTATTAGAATAGCTGGTGGGGGTGGAGCCGGTATCGCGCTGAGTCGTGCATTTCCGCCGGAAGCTCATAGATGGAGTTGTGCACTCGTTCTGATGATGAGTATCTGAAATCTACGAAACCTGAGTCGATGTAGGCGATCTCAATGTGAATGTTTTAGCCGATTAATTTATGACATTTGAAAATGCGTGAATCACGAGAATTTTAATTCAAAAATGTGATAATTGTAGTAAATTTTTTGTTTTTAAAAATCTTATTAACTATATATATTATTTTAAAAGTATATATTTTATGATGTATACTTTCTGGTTCAAGCTCAAGAAGTTTTTTTTATTAGTTATTAGATGCTGTAAATAAATCGTTTGTTATTTTTTTACTTTAATCTTTTTTGAATATGAATATGACCATAGTCTCCGTTGACTATCGTCAATAATGACAAAAAAAATTACATTGGTTAAATGCATGTTAGATTCGTACAACGTGGGCTTTATATAAACGTACATTATATTTGTTGTATGTATTTGATTATAATATTTTTATTTTAGGTTAAGTAACCTAAAATAAAAATATTTCGTTCATTAGTACTAAAATGATTTTTATTACATGTTGTATTATTTTTCAATCGTAGGTATCATTTATCGCAAAAAAATCATATAATAGAATCATTTTTTTTTTCAATGTGATTGTGTCGGAACAACCTCTAGGCCCACCTGATATTAAGCGGTTATCTCTGCCTATAACAGATGCATTTCATGAAAAGTGACGAATTGCACTGCGCCTGTCATCTTTTGATATTGTTAAGTCTCATATGCCTGTAATTTCACTGGCTATCAAAGACCGCTGCCGGATCACACCGTCAAGTGTTTGGCGATAGATTTTCAATTTGAGGGTGGTCGCTAGCCAGGCGGGCATTCGCAAAAACCCCTTTCACTATGCGGTGAAGCTCAAACCCACGGTGGGATTCGAACCATGGACCTGCTGCGCAGCAGTCCATAGCCAATGCCACTGAGCCATCACTGTTTCAAAATCCTAAATTTTATATCATAAAATCTTAAATTTTACATTAAATTTGAATAAAAAAAACACAAACATGTTATTCCTTTGAATATTCAAAGAAATAGCATGGAACATACTCTATTCTAATAATTTCAACCAGAATACAAGTCAGTTATCTTCTAGAAAAATACTTTGTTTTATATTCACCCATTTGTGATAAAATTGTACTATATCATATAAGTCATGTTATAGAATAATTATATGAGAATATTCGCTGTTACGCGTTTTACTTGCAACAAAAATGGGTTCTTTTCAGCGCTAATAATGCCAAAGTTATGAGAGAAATAAATATTATGAACCGTTTTAGCACAAAAATGTGTGTTAATAACGGTACACCTTGGTTGAACCCTTGCGTGCCGAGAGGAAGGTGCGGCTTTGTTGTGGCAAGGACGTTACAAAATACGTATATCACGATTTAATGTAAAGGTTAGTGATAGTAGTTATTTGTATAAAAATGTTATATATTATATTGAATCGCTTTTCTGTAAGACACTTTACTGATATGTTGAACAATAAGGTATTTTGTTGTGGTTTTGTTGCAATTTTATAATAAATTATATGATTTACATTAATATGTCACGTTACAAATAATAATATTTTTTAGAATCCATTACATTGTTATCAGTTTTACTGTTTTGTTTATTTATTAAGAAAAGTTACAATTATATTGCAATAATAAGTCGAGTTGTTACCCACATTACAAATGATAATCAAATATATTTTACATACATACATACATACATAAAATCACGCCTCTTTCCCATAGGGGTAGGCAGAGACCACAGATTTCCACTTGCTACGAGCCTTACATATCTCTTTCGCTTCATCTACACTCATCAATCCTTTCATACATAAGCGTCGATTTAGGGTACTCCTGACCTGGCCTTTTCTCAGACCTGGCCTTTTCTCAGATATATAATGTATTTTACAATACATTAAATTTCTTTAAGATTTAGTCATGGTCCAAGAAGATTTTAAGTCTTGTCGTTTATAATTAACAGTTGACTGGAAATTGACATTTAGATTATTATACTGAGCAGTTTTTTGCACTAAAACCAGAAGTAGGATGTAGAAAGTTTCGAAATAATTCAACTATTTCAAGTTCATCAAGCAGCAGTAACTCTATGAGGGCGGTTCTTTTTTAATATTCTGGTAATTCGGTAATATATTCCAATTAAAATGTTTATTATCTTAAAACATTCAAATTTTTATGAGTTCTTTTTTACTTGGTGTATAAAATTTCCTGTACCAAAATAAAATTGTATTATTATAGCTGTGATGGCTCAGTAGCATTGGCTATGGACTGCCATGCAGTAGGTCCATGGTTCGGATCCTGCCGCGGACTTGAGTTTCACCGCATGGTAGAAGGGCATTTTACGAATGTCTGCCTGGTTAGCTACCACCCTCAAGTAGAAAATCTGTTGCCAAGCACCGAACGGTGTAATCCGGCAGTAATTTTTGAGAGCCAGTGAAATTACAGGCATACGAGACTTAACAACTTTGTCTCAAGGTGACGGACGCAGTGCAATTCGTAACTTAAATGACAAAATGCATCTGCTATAGGCGGAGGTTTGTCCGCTTGACATCAGGTGGGTCTAGAGCTTGTTTTATGACAATAACATTAAAAAAGATATATAATTGAATGATGAAGAAGAAAACGAATAAAACAAAAAAAATATTTCCTATCTACAGAAACTATGATGGTAATTGTGATAAATGTAAATAATTCATAAATGAGGAAACAATCGGGATGATAAAAATATAATATTAGCATCTGTGTAACCATGGAAATCAGTACCAAAGATGAATCAACACCGAAAAGAATAAATAGAAATGTCGCTATGTTAAAAGTAGGTCGTGAAAAAGTAGGTAATGAAGCGAACAAATAGCAATGATTTTAATTTATATTATGTAATGAATAAAATGAATTTGTAAAACATTCTTCAAGAGTACGCCAGGACTTAATAACCACCTCATGAAACTGCACTAAGAAAAATAAAACAACAGATTAATTAACCTGCATTTAATTATATGATAATATAAATAAATAACATGTTCATTTGCATCCACGGAGGCGTTCAAGGAATCAGTTCTTTATAGGTACTTAATAATAATAATAATATTCACAAAACTTGCGATATTTTAGATATAGATAAAAGTAAAAATAGAGGAATAAAATATTATCGATAAACTAATTGGCTTTTTAGGATGTTTTAGTAAGTTAAAGATATAAAAAAAACCTTTGAATATTAATGCATATGATTTCATAAATTAGATACTCAAGTCGTTAAAATTTTAATTTATTTATACGCAACAAATTATTTGTATTGAAATATAATAGTAAAACTTTTTTTTAATATCACGCCATAAATGTTAGCGTTCACGCAGAATCGATTTATCCATTAATAATGAAATTTAGTTGTTATAATCACCTACGACGTGCATAATTTATATTCATCTATAGTACATAATATCTACTCTATAGCTTTTAATCCGGAATTAGTCAAATACTATACTTTAAAGGTCATATAAATTTTGGACTTAGTATTATCTAAGCAGCATTAACATAAATGTAATCATATACATTTTTCGATAAGAAACAAAGTTAAAGATTCAATTGTCGATATATACCTCTGAACAGATTTTCTCGATATAATTCTTCCATTCCAAATTTTCCAGTACTACCAACTTACCGCGTTTAGCAACCAGATGTACTTAACGTTTTTTTTGGTTTGGTTGGTCTTTAGTGTTTTCTAGCGCGACGCGTGAAACGTGCCTAAAAGTGAGTGAATTTTTAATTATTTAATATATTTTAAATATTTAGGCACATGTTGTCTTTTTAGTAATATGACAATTGAAGAATATTTTACTTCAATTAATTGTGTACCATAAGTTTTATTTTATAGGTACTTGTTTTGTTAATCGCAATTGTGTTGCATGAAATCAAAATATCATTAAAATGTTAGGTATGAATAAGTGTATCAATTTCTGGACTTCTGAGTGTTATTTTCAGAGAATAAACAAAAAAAAAGGATTTTGTTGTAAATTGAGTCTGGTTTTTAAGTCTATAAAGGTATTAATTTAAAAAGGGATTAATTTGGTTAAAGGAGGGAAAATGATTTACCTATCGAAATTTCAATCTATTTACATGTGTAGGTTCGAAACAAAGTTGCGAGTGGTATATTATAATGTATAAGGTGAGATATGTACTTTAAATTATATTTTTTTCAGAATGAACAATTTTTACGTTGTCGGCGTATCGGGAGCCAAGGCGTCTAAAATGGCTGCGGACATAGCGGCCACCTTAGAAGAATTAGTAAGTAACTATTTACTTAGGTACTCAATTATTTTGGTATATTTGCAAATTTAAATAACTATTGTATATTTTCTCCTGTATATTTGATTTACATTTAATAATGTAGCATATATTTGTAGTGTTGGTTTATAAAGTATACCTAATAATTCAGTTGTAAATTATAATTTACAACTGTTGCATATTCTCCTGTTGAATAATTGTAATTGTAACCTGTCGAATGATTTCAAAGTAAAGTACCTACCTGTGTATTATATGACATAATTAGGTAATAGCTATGGACTGCCGCGCCGTGCCACAGGTCGTGGTTCAATTATCGACGGCCGGTTTGAGCTTTACCGCAAGGTAGGTACTTTACGGAAGAGCATTTCGCGAGGGTTAGTTTGGTTAGTTATCTTACTCAAGTAAGTAAATCTGTCGCCAAATACCTACATAACAGTATGTTCCGGTAGCATTTTTTGAGGGCCATTGCAGTAACCATGAAATTACAGGCACATGATGTTTTATATAACATCAGGTGGACACAATTAAAACAAGATAGATATAGATACCTACCTTGATCTTACAATATAAACAATCGTCAATCAAATGGGACCAAGACGCGTCGCAGTCAACGAATTGTTATAATAATATATTATCTAAATATATAAAATTGTAATCAATGATGATGAATTGGACATATGGCGCGCATTTCCGCGTCAAATTACCAATATTTCATTATTATAATTATTAATATATTTTATTTATAATTATTATTATAACGTTTTTGTGACCTGCATCTTTATAATTTCATATATAAACGGTTCCTTTTCATATAGTTGAGTAAAGTCCATAATCATTTAATTCACGTGTATGTGTTTGAAATAGAAAATTGAACTCCAAATGGGCACCATGGCTCTGCACCGTCTGGAGGCTCGGCTCGTCAGAGGTGATACACGGCGCGTGCTAGCGCGAGCCGCGCCGCAGGCCGCGCGCGCGCCTTTGATTCGTGTCGAAAAACCGACGCACGATGGATCGCGCGGACGCGGACGGCGGACGCGCGCTGCGAGCCGCGCCCACGTGCTAGACGGCGCGTGATATGGCGGACGACGCGTCGTCCGTCGTCAGGCTCGCGCTAGCCCGCGCCGTTATCACCAGCTTTAGAAGTAGCCTGGCACCGTGCATCTGCGGGCCTGGCCTGCTAATATTATAAATGAAACGTTATATTAATATTACTTTGTTTTATTTAGAGAGCAAAAAAAATCGCAAATTTTTTGCGTGGTGGTCGCGTCCGAGGCCGCGGTGGTCGGGGTCGGGGTGGTCGCAGCCGCGGGCGCGGCCGTGGGGGCCCAGTATATGTAAGTACTTCGGTATATATTTTTTTATTTATAATGCATAGACGTGAAATATAATGGCATGTATTTTTTTTAGTTGCCTAGTTCTGAGCCGGAGGATGGTGGTATTCAGCCGACGACGTCGTCGGCTCCGGCGGCGGCAGAAGTGGAACTGGTACAGTTGACGCCGCTGCCTGTAAGTTATTCTATATCATTAAAATTATTAAAAATTGAATTGATTAATGACCCTTTTCATTAAGTATAGGAACTTACTGAAAATCATGGAACAATTTGTGGTAGTCTAACTTTGTAAATGACTGTTATCAGTACTAATATTATAAATGCGAAAGTAACTCTGTCTGTCTGTCTGTTACGCTTTCACGCCAAAACTACTGGACCGATTTGAATGAAATTTGGTATGGAGATAGTTTGAGACCCGGGAAAAAACATAGGATAGTTTTTATCCGACTGCGCAAAAAGAGGTTAATGTTTTCACGCGATAACCGACATACGCGCGGGCGGAGCCGCGCCCGGAAAGCTAGTTTGAAATAATCATCTTTATAATATATTTCAATTTTAAATTTAAATGAATCTATTTAACGTTTTTCAATGAAGTACTATATATATATAATATATATAGTGTACATGTACATATATTTATAGTACTTCATTGAAAAACGTTATCGTACTTATGTTTATGCATGTTTTTTTTTTAGTTGCCTAGTTCTGAGCCGGAGGATGGTGGTATTCAGCCGACGACGTCGTCGGCTCCGGCGGCGGCAGAAGTGGAACTGGTACAGTTGACGCCGCTGCCTGTAAGTTATTCTATATCATTAAAATCATTAAAAATTGAATTGATTAATGACCCTTTTCATTAAGTATAGGAACTTACTGAAAATCATGGAACAATTTGTGGTAGTCTAACTTTGTAAATGACTGTTATTTGAAATAATCATCTTTATAATATATTTCAATTTTAAATTTAAATGAATCTATTTAACGTTTTTCAATGAAGTACTATATATATATAATATATATAGTGTACATGTACATATATATATAATACTCATTGAAAAACGTTATCGTACTTATGTTTATGCATGTATTTTTTTTAGTTGCCTAGTTCTGAGCCGGAGGATGGTGGTATTCAGCCGACGACGTCGTCGGCTCCGGCGGCGGCAGAAGTGGAACTGGTACAGTTGACGCCGCTGCCTGTAAGTTATTCTATATCATTAAAATTATTAAAAATTGAATTGATTAATGACCCTTTTCATGGTTCGAATCCTGCCGCGGGCTTGAGCTTCATCGCATGATGAGAGGGCATTTAGCGAATGCCCGCCTGGCTAGCGACCACCCTCAAGTAGAAAATCTGTCGCCAAGCACCTAACGGTGTGTTCCGGCAGCTATCCTTGAGGGCCAGTGAAATTATAGGCAAATGAGACTTAAGAACTGTATCGCAAGGTGACGGGCGCAATGCAATTTGGGACTTGTGATGAAATGCAGATGTTATTGGCTGAGGTTAGTCCGCTTAACATCAGATGGACCTCGAGCTTGTTCCGTCATAATAACATAAAAAGAATTATATATATACAATGTGTCTGTGCATCGGTGTCGGAGATTTAAGGGGGTGAAATATGGGGATTTTAATCGACAAATCACCATCCCAATTTTCTCTTGGCTCCTCCATACTAAAATTGCAGCCATTTTGTTTTTTTTATATTGCAGCTCAGGCGACTGCACTGCTTTAATCATTGTTATCGATGTAGACGTCTTAGGAAGACAAAAGAGGTGTCATTTGAAAGCTAACAATGTAGACAATCAATAGATGATACATTTCATTAATATCTTTTTCAAAAATTAAGAAACAAGAATTAATCAAATAAAAATCTTAATTTTATATTGCATTTTCTTTAGTTTTTTATCTTTTTCATGTAAACGAACATGTCAAGCAATATTTTTTTATCGTTTTTTCATAATACAGGACATTTTCAAAAAATCTTTACATCAAAGTCCTAAGTTAAATAGTTTCGAAGCTATGATGATTTAAAAAAGGTAGTGTTTCTAACTATACGGTGGGTAAGGACAGAACAAGTTAAAACCATATCATTTATTAATGTAATATTACTTAAACTATTACAACCACGATTCAAAATGTTCTCCATTATGTTGCAGACAAGCAGTTGCCCTAATTGACACATGTTGTGTAGCTCTTTTTATCATGGCTTTGTCCGCTCTCATTTCATCCCCGACTTGCAGTATTTTTTCAATTAATTCTTCTTTTGTGTTGGGTACGTTAACATAAACTTTCTGTTTCATTGCGCCCCATAGAAAATAGTCAAGGGGTGTCAAATCCGGAGAACGCGGCGGCCAAGCAATCGTCCCACCTCGTCCAATCCATGTTGGATAGGTATCATTTAAATGATTACTTACATTGACCGCAAAGTGTGCCGGAGCTCCATCTAATTAAAGTATCATTCTTCTCCTATAGGTCAATGGTAATTCACTTAGTGTGTCTTGATACTCAGTTTGCAGGAATTCCAAAAATCTTGGACCATTCAATGTAGCGGGCAAAATAAGAGGCCCAATTAAGATATCGTCTATCATTCCACCTTACACATTCACCGAAAACTTGTGCTGAAAGCTACTGGATCTCACTGCATGAGGGTTTTCTTGGAGCCATAGGTGATGTTCCGATGATTTGTGTATCTTGTCCTCGTAAAAGTTGCTTCATCGGTCCACATAATTCTCTTTAAAAAAATGGGATTGGATCGCACTTCTCGTGATATCCACGAACAAAAAACTGTTCTTCCAGCGACGTCAGGTCCAATTAAACCTTGCACTCTTCTATGGAATGGATGCAATCCTTGCCGTTTTAAAATCGTCCAAACTGTCCATTTCGATGAATTGAGTTTAATCGCAATGCGACGGACACTCAATTGTGGGTCTTGCGTTATTAACTCCAACACTTCTTCTTCCTCTCGCGAAATACCAAACGAGTACGTTCGTTAGCGGGTCTTCTAATTCCATATTCGGCGAGATTCGAGTGCAATCTGATGAACGTGCGAGCATTCTGCGCAGATTTATTGGGGAATTTTCTCACATACTCTCTAAAAGCAGCATTCGCGTTCCCGTTGCGATATCCATAGACAAAATGGATGTTGGACACATCGTGGCTTGAAAAACGACGCTCTTCCATTTCAGATAACGAAAGTTAGCTAAAATAAAAAAAACTGTAGTCCAAAACACGACGCATAGGTTAAAAAAAAAAACAATGCACACTATCTTCAGCAGATAAGAATGTAATCATGACGCTGGGCGAGGGACGACTACCTGTCAGTGCATCCTATTCTGAGTAGACCTGACATTTGGTCTCATTCAAACCTTATACACGTCTCTTTCTAACATGTTGTCACAAAGAAGAGCTCGCTTAAGACACACCCATGAAATTATACCATGTGTTTTTTACTTGAACCAACACAACTTTTGAACTATCTTATGGCTTTGACGTGAGATTTATTTTATCTAAAATATCGTATACTTTTAGAAAACAATAAAAAAAATATTGCTTGACAGGTTCGTTTTCATGAAAAAGATAAAAAATAAAATTAAAATTAAGGTTTTTATTTGATTCTTGTTTCTTATTTTTTTAAAAAGATATTGAATGAAATGTATCATAAATTGATTGTCTACATTTTTATTTTAGCTTTCAAATAACACCTCTTTTGTTTTCCTAAGACGTCTACATCGATAGCAATGATTAAAGCAGTGCAGGCGCCTGTGCTGCGATATAAAAAAAAACAAAATGGCTGCAATTTTAGTATGGAGGAGCCAAGAGAAAATTGGGATGGTGATTTGTCGATAAAAATCCCCATATTTCACCCCCTTAAATCTCCGACACCGATGCACAGATACATTGTATATATTTATATAAAGAGTAGTATTAACATAGAAGTAAAATGTTTACTTCCGTATTTTAACTTATTCGTATATATATTTTATTATTCATGTATTTATTTTTCAGTTGCCAAGCCTGTAAAGCCGGAAATTAATTCGTAAGTATATCGTTTTTCATCATGTGCTTATAAAGTTTCGTTTAAAGTCTTCCTGACCAAGTGTTACTATTTCTGCATTACATGAATGTTTTAGTAAAAAAATATAAATTATTGTTTTTGAAACTCCATGTTAATTTTAGAATGGATAGTTTCAATCCAAAATGATTTTAAATACAAACATAAAATTCCACACTATACTTCTACAACATTACTGAGTACAAAACGCAACGTGCATACTAAACAACGTGAATTTAAGTTTGTAGGATATTTCAAGTAGAAAGCGTGCACGAGTCTTTAGTAATACACATATGTTATAATTCGTTCATAGAATCTACTTTAGCGTCTACGTGAATATCAACCATTCTTTGTTATCCGGTTTTTGGTTAGTTATTATAATTTAACACTTAAATGGACGCTTTTACACTGGAAACGACACGATATTGGGATGTCAGCGGCTGTTGTGATATCATTCTGTCACCTTATATATCTGAAAAAAATTACTTGATATGTATATTCTTTTGATATCATTTACGTCGCTGCGAGACAAGTGTTGTGTTATGGTATTTATTTCAAGCTATCCTCGAACTTGTCATAAATAGGTAAATAAAATGTGTAATGTTGTTTTTTTTGTTACAGATATGCCACCATTTTGAAAAAATTATATATAAGATCTTGTTATTTTAATTAAATATTACATACCCATTATTGTTGTTTAATTTTCAATTTAGTAATATCTATAATACCTATTAAATTTGGATGATGTTGATTTTTACCTTTTAAGAATAAATTAGTTAGATTTAAGATAGCATAGTAAAATAGTTGTACGGGAGAGTTTGAGGTATTTTCGGTATGTATATAGAAAATGCAGCAAAATCAAAAATAATTTTAGTTATTTATGTAGTTTTACTGTAATGTAAGTAAAAGTAATGTTCATCCTCTGAAAAATTTCAATATATAGGCCCCATTGAGCTCTACAAAAATAATTGTGTAAAATTGGACTCCTTAACTATGGAGTAAGTAGTTACTAACATAAAAATATTTCATTTATAGTAATAAAATTCAAATAAGCATTGTTTTGTACAGTAAGACGTGTTGTACACATAAATGGACTTAAGCCTCGTAAACGCATTTTCGATTAATAAAGAAATTAAATAACATTTTAAGAGCTAGACAAAATAATCCTTTCAAACTTGATATGGATATCCAAATACATACATAACTATCGCTTCATCTACACTCATCAATACATAAGCGTTTGTTTAGGATACTTTTGACTTAGCCTTTTTTTAGAACGTTTTCAATCTGATTTCGGTACGTCTTCCCCTTACAACACTTCCGTTCATTTGTTCCATATATACCTGTTTAGTTGAAATAAAATAATTTATTTCATTCATTATCTCCACATGTCCAAACCATTTTAAGGTTAGGCACGTCGTAGGGTGTTCACTGCGTTATTTGAGATTTTAGGTCCACATTTAAGCATAATATCGATTGATATCGTTATTATCTAGGCTAGTATGATGCTAAAATTTTAAAAACATAATTAAGTTGTAAGTTATGTGCCTCGAAAACTATATGAAAATGTTTCGAGGCTCCATAATTCTCAAGTCAATTATTTCATTAAAATTTCGGCATCATACAAGCCGAGATGATGACGAGATCAAGCTTTATTTTGGACCTAAATCCTCAATTAAGGGAGTATGTAATCACCCTATTATTTTTTTATTGAGAATGGGCCGGCCAGTTCACCCTTAACCTACCTTTCACGATTTTTGTCACTACATCCTCATTCACACCACATCATTCCCTTATCGCACTATTTCTTATCCTGCCATTTCGTTTGATTCCAATCATGTTCCTCAATGCTCTCATCTCCCCAGCATTGATTTTCTATTTCATGTTTTTTCTGCCGTACCCTACTTTCACGAATATTGCACAGTAATAAAAAGTCTTTAAGAAATCCATACTTTAGTCTTCTTAACATACCTTCTTTGAGGTACATTACTGTAGAATCCAGTAAGACTTCCTGGCCAAATATGAGTTATATACGGTTATATATATACGAAGTCAGGATGGCTTTTTTATTGGTTGAGGCTTGTATAATGCTTTTCTCAAAAATGAAAGAAAGTTAACAAATTTGTATAATAAAAAGTTAAAGGAATTTGTAATTTTTGACCAGCTATTCAGATGTCATAATGGCTGATTGCCACCCTGTACAGTGTAAAGCACACATTAAAGTGTGTCATATTAATATTTGCCATGATTTTCCGTTTTAGCTTCGTACGTACATTGGGTAAAGTGTAAACAAATTCAGCTTATTATAATACAAATTATTCGAAGTGCCTAATAATTTCAAATAGCAAAGTTTTTTACAACTGCGATTTATGTAGATTATCCAGGCGTCCAAAGTGATATAACGCTACGTTTAATCGCTGCTTAAAATCTATTTTGAAAACAGTTTAATTTATTTCTTCATTAAAAGTATAATAGGTATTGGAATGATAATAATAGAATTGTATAATCGTATTTTGGTGCCTAACTACAAATAGTATTTTCCAAATAAGTCACATTTACCATCAGTTATCGATTCTCATTTTAGAGAAATTAGTAGGTAATTATGTAGTTAACAGAAAAAAACAATTATTTCTTAAAAGCCTTGATGATCCTGATGTTTGTTGTGAAGAATCAATCAAAATATAAAAAAAATAGCAATAGGTAAAAATGTAATTTGTGACTTCTCAATGATAGCAAATGCAACCAATAAGTAAACGCATAAAGCTATATAAAGGAAGCGACACTATATTTAGATTGAAAAATATTTGGCCTAAACATCAATTAATACGTGAAAAAAACTTGGGTGCTTTATCCCATTGCACACAGTTGGATATTCAAACATGATTCTATTTAAACAAATAATATGCACTGTGCGGTGGGTCAGAAGTGTATTAGATTAAAATTTTGGCGAAGATCCTTCGCTGTTCCGTTTTTTGAAGCGCTCGTAGCGAAGTTTGCCGAGCGAGCTGTTCTTCACAGATCAGCAAAGTTACGCAACGTCGTCCGCGGTCATGAGTTGGATGGGTGACCGCTAGTGACATTACTATCAGTAGTAGCGCTTCCGTGCTTCAGAGGGCACATTAAACCGTCCGTCCCGATTGTCGTCTTAAGATGGCATTTTGCGATTGCCCGCTTGGCTAGCTACCACCCTCAAGTAAAAAATCTGTCGCCAAGTACTTAACGGTGTGTTCCGGCAGCTGTCTTTGAGAGCCAGTAATTCTACAGCATCTTTGACCACATTATTACGTAACATTAGGTGAAATAGTGGTCAAAGTCTAACATATCATGCATAAAAAATAATTTACCTACTGAAATTTGTTGACTAATAATATTATTAATTCCGCTGATCCTGCTTATCTTGCTACTTTAAGATGCTTACGTCAAATAAAATATGAAGTAAATAAGAGGTCACTTTTTCGGCGAAAATCAATTACTATAATTGTGGTTAATGATGCAAATGTCATATTACAAGGAATCAATTACATACGAGTATATCAGTGTTAAATGGAATCCTTGCCAAAATCGGTACGGTAAATGTGAAAAAACAGGCAAGTTCTTTGTCTGGATGCTACTGTCATTATTTTTAAAGCTTTGGACCAATCAAAAATAACACAGTATCTAACTTAACATATATTATTTTTATGTATGTGTTAAGGGCGCACCGAGCTTTTTAGGCGCGCCGCGTATGTGTGCGTAAGTAAGGCACGCCTACAGCATCCGTTCCCGTCCGACGACCGAAGAATTACTAAAGCGGATAGGGACAAAGCATCGCGGCTCTGACTAAAATGGGCGGAACATGCGTAAATTTGAGTATTTCCTTCGTATAGTAAAAACAAATACTTACCTATTTGAACAATTTTATGTGTATACGTAATAAAAAACATGTTTTTTTTTTATTTTTCAAATACGGATGACTCTTCGTTTAGTATTTACGCCGTACTAAGGGTTTATTTCGTTTTTTAGATGCAACTTTGGATTTTTTTCTATAGAGAAAATTTTAAGTAATCGTGTTTCCAAAGTGTATGATTTATAGAATGAAACCTTAAATATAATATATATTAACAACATGTGTAATTCAAAATTAAGAAATAAAGATACAGCAAGGGATCAAACGAACCACAATTACGTATCGTTGCCTCGGTGCAAGCTTAATAAGATTACCGAAAATCAATGCATGTTTCAAGGTGAAAAACCAATGATAGGTAGCAATTCTTACAAACGCCTGCCTGTGGCGTTTGTAAGAATTGCTACCTATCATTGGCAGCCATTCTGAGACTAACGGTGAAAGACATAATAGTCGCGCCCTTTATCTTATAAGTATTATTGTCAATAATTAACATTGCCCTATAAGGTAACTGTCTGTAGGGCTTACTTTCTACACTTATACTATCGTTGCCCTACGGCACTGATTTTGTGCTGAAAATTTTTACTAATGTACGCAAGAACGTAGCAAAATGAAACAAATGTGATGATTTATTGTTTCATTTAGTTACATAGCTACCTACATTTAATTTCAATTTTTGATGTACATATATCATGAAGTTTGTTTTGTTTACCAAAATGTTCTAAATAATATTAAGCAATTTATGAAGTACGTACCATGTGTAAAAGTTGTATTCCGGTAGTTGTTCTTGAGAGCCAGTACTTCTAAGTTAGCCTAAACAAGATCTTCGACCACACCATGGCTTACCATCAGGTGAGATAGTGGTTAAAGACTAATCTAACAGACATAAAAAAAGTTGATATTCTGGTAAGCATTAGATCAAGTAAGTGTGCAGCGATAAACATTGTTACCGACGGTTAGTAGCACTTTTACTGTAACATGTTGAGGTGTGATAGGAGAACTGATGTATGATTAAAATCAAACAAAATGTTACATAAATTTATTTGGATACCTACAGATATAATGTATTATTATAACATTTACTAAAAAGGTTGTTGCCTAATATGACAATAATAAAAGATAAATGATATTTCTTAGTAAGTATTACTTCTTAAGTGGTGGGAATAACAACAAAAAATATGCAAGATGTATTTAATAATAATAAATATTTTAAGATAACATTAAATTAATATTTTGTAAAACAGAAAAATATATCTAGTGACGATGCCGCCTAATTTTTCTGCTAAGCCGACGTGACATCACAAACGCCACACAGCCAAACCGGAAGAATTTACGTCGCTTCTACTCGAAACATCCTCAGGTCTTGACTCGAGCAAACTAACGAATAAAAAGGTTAAGTCTTGCGCTCGAAGAGTAACCTGTCTTACCTGGGTAAATTAATTAACAACTTGTAAATCTTCATTTGGCTAAATCAACTTTGCGAAAGGTAGCACATGATTTACTCAACTCCTAATTAAGTCAAATGATATACCAGGTAAAACAGACCTTTCCACTCATGAAATCAAGCCCCCTTCATATTTTTTTGAGTGAAGTTGCAATTACTATTACTTATCAAAGCGATAATTATGTACATTTTATTGTGTAATATTAGTAACGTAACATTAGCATTTAAATCTATACTAAGATGTGGTGTTGTATCAACAAAGTCTACCCATACAAAGATGCTTCAATTATTTATTGTGAAGGGGTGAGTTTTTGAGAACAGGTCTGTAAATAAATATACAGTAACAGAGAATTCGTAAATTCTCGTTTAAACCAAAGTGCCAGACTAAATACTAAAAACTTAAGATCAGTTTGCAAAATAGACTTCTGCCCAGGAACAAAAACACAGCACTCGCTGCAAAAAAGGAATAATTTTTTTATTTATTGCTAATAGGCCAGTCTTTGTCCACTATCTCCCCTACTGGTAAGTGATGATGTGGTCGAAGATGTTGTGTAACCTACCCTAGAATTACTGGCTCTCAAGGACAGCTGCCGGAACACACTGTTAGGTGCTTGGTTTTCAATAATTGAATCATTGATTTAATATTATAAATGTTTGTGAAGCGCTACAACAATAAATTCAACGAGACTGAAGTTGTAGACACAGCGACGTCGTCCGTTGGCGCGGCGTACAGGACGAGGTGATGCGGCCAGTTGTAGCAGGGTTCAAGACTCGAAGTGTTTCACCAAGCATATACAAGTATCTTCCATTTCCATGTTTATCTGTAAACAAGGAATAATGCTTTTATTATTATTTAATCAAAATTGAACAGAAAATAAAGCTTATATATAAGGTCTTTTGCTAATTTCATGGCTAAATTCTGATGTAAAAGTAATTGTGTTAACACTCAAAGGAATTCATAAGTATGATATGAATTTTGATATGTTTGAAGCATATTTCGCTATTCCTTTTGGTTATATATTTGGCTGTAAAGGTCTAATGAAATGTTATTTATCGTAAAAGATTAATTTTGCTCTCAAAAAAGGTATGTATTATTATTTTACATATAGCTCTTCTATTTCTCCATTACTTAGAATTTGAATTTGGTGACATTATTAATTCTATTCAAAATTAAATCAATTAAAATAATATAAGGCAAGCCAATTGGCATATAAAAAGCATTCTTACCTTTATCGATTATGAGTTCCAATTGAAGTCTCTATCGTCGCATATATTATATTACTTTGCAGGATGAGTGCTTTTTCAACGGCAACCTTCGAACAGACTGGAAAAAAGCTGATGGTCCTCTTTTCGTTGGTTGTTCTTCACCGAAGCACGAGGCTCACCTTTCAGATACTTTCTTGTGCTTCGTCTGATGTTGTGAAACTGCACAGATAATCATTAATTTTTATAACTCATCTTACTATATCTGAGTACACTGACACAAAATCTCGAGTATTTTTGTTTATATTAAAGAGTGTGATGCACGGTAAAAATATCTATTACCCGACAAGTATTAGATCTACAGAGGGGAGGGACTCCTACTTCTGTCGTCGAGCTGTAAGAATCAAGGCTCAAGTGTGGTCTGAAGACCGAGACGCCCGGAGCCGAGATCAACGCGCTATGACCACTAATCAATATATCGACGTCTGTAACGGATTCCAGGTAGAGAAATATACTTTATCCAAATCGTAAAAAAATATAAAATTATTTATATTATGTAAGTATGTTCATTTGAAGCAATAAAATAAGTAAGAGCCACGCCCGGAAAGCTAGTTAAAAGACAAATATGAATAAACAAACAAAACAATGGTGTAACGTCATCTATATTACATATATTTTAGTACTCAAAAATAAACTAAAACATGTACATACAAATAGTGTCTTCATAGAATTTTTCCATACAAAAGTAGTTTCGTCATGTATAGCAACCGTTAAACTCGATCAAATTTTGCATTAAAGTTCTTTAATTTATTATGTATGTGTGTTTCTGGTTACCAAGTTTTCCGTATGATATATTTTATCTCTAATATGTAAATATAAATTCCTGTACATTACGATTTGAAAAATACATAATTTTACTAAAACTGGCAAACCGAAGCATAGATATTAGGCTGAAGAGCTTGATTGTTAAACTTCACAAGACATGCATGCATAATTTGAACACATGTATTTAAAATAAGACGACACAAAGTTGGTAGGGAAGCGTCATAAAGACCTTTTCTCCTACAAATCCAGCTAGAATAATAGTTATTTCATATGCTGAAAAAGTGCAAACGTTAGGTGTAGTAACGAAATTCCTCTATAACTTTTTAATAAACCTTACTTTGATATATCTAGGATAATTGAAAATTATAACGCGTATCAAAAACAGCAACAAATCAAGTTTTCCTTGACAAAAGACGCAAATTTAGAAGTGAAGAGAAGCATTGACATTCATTGGCATCGTCAGGACCACTACATCCTAGTTATAGATAAAATTATATTGTTATCATTATCGCCAATGCCAATCAAAAGAGTTTCTATCAGTCAGGCTTGCAAGTGCCAGGCATAATTTTAACTTTCTTCCCTGGAATGCGTTGGAACCAGTAGCTGCACAGAGAGTATATGAAAATTTAAGTTTATTCTTCAATCAGAGACATATAATATGTATCTATATAGTATTTGAACAATGAGGGAGTGTTAGTTAACTTACTATGAGTTGATATCGCTATCGACAATGTTTCGGCTTCTACCGGAAGCCTTCCTCAGGATTTTGAGTGTGGTACGTGGGCCGGTGTCGCGTCACGCTTCACAGTTCACACTGCGGGCGGCAGCTCGCTGTGCTCGCGCCGACGGCGCTGGCGGCGGGGGTCGTTGCGGGGAGTGTTGTGGCGAACGCTGCGTTTTCGGTAAGTTCACGCTCAAACACCCGTGTTCTTCTTAACTAAGATATAAATATGAGCGTAAGTTTTTATAATATGAATGAGGGAGTGGTCATCACTATTAAAACTTTAACCTGTTTTATCGATGTCTTCTGCTCAATTGTATCTTCAGGTAGTTTGGTGAGCTATTGACATAGAACATAATTATAATAATACTACATATTATCAAAATAAAATATTTGGGTCGGTTTCCACACCACTCTAAATATTTGACATATTTTGGATTGTGTAACAATTATATTTTAACTAAGTATGCCTTTTTATTGTAACTACAAATCCAATACATGTCAAATATTAAGGAGTACGATACCCTCGGCGCGTTTTTTTTAAAGTGGTGTCACAAACACTGCAGTGCAGTGCCGTCCTAGTCCACTAATATGTATGTATGAATTTATTAATTTTGAACAAATATGTGTATACTAAAAATTTATTATAATTATGATATGGCGTTTTTATCTAGATTTTGATATTATGTGTGTTCTAAAAATGGTAGTTATGGTAGTTAGTATGTGTCTTTTATGCTTATGTGGTAGTAATTCAAACGAATGAAACACTTGATTGATATTATTATTTAAGATATGACCAAGTTGTGTTGTGAAAATTAAACACAGAATCAGAATAATAGATGAATTATTACATATTTTACATTCATTTGATGATGTTATTGTATTGTAAACACTTACTGTCAGATTTTTACTTTGAAAAGCTCGTGTAACGGCACCACTGTTGCTAGTACCTCAGTACATTATAGCGTTAGTGTGCACGTGTAACAGCGAATCATTGATTTATTACCGACAATTAATGACCAATACAATATATCATGGCTTTATCTCCAAATTGTTAACATTATTAAATTCAGATTCTGTGTTTTCAATGTAAATTTGTATTTTACGGTAAAGATATTACCTTTGATTGTTCCATTGTAAGAATTAATTCAAATTGATACATATATGCTTGTGAACTTTATTATTTAATTACTTATAACAACTCAGGTATTATTTTATTGATGGTTAAAGGATTGCCATTTATAATGAGGTCCACTAATATGTATGTATGAATTTATTAATATTGAACAAATATGTGTATACTAAAAATTTATTATAATTATGATATGGCGTTTTTATCTAGATTTTGATATTATGTGTGTTCTAAAAATGGTAGTTATGGTAGTTAGTATGTGTCTTTTATGCTTATGTGGTAGTAATTCAAACGAATGAAACACTTGGTTGATATTATTATTTAAGATATGACCAAGTTGTGTTGTGAAAATTAAACACAGAATCAGAATAATAGATGAATTATTACATATTTTACATTCATTTGATGATGTTATTGTATTGTAAACACTTACTGTCAGATTTTTACTTTGAAAAGCTCGTGTAACGGCACCACTGTTGCTAGTACCTCAGTACATTATAGCGTTAGTGTGCACGTGTAACAGCGAATCATTGATTTATTACCGACAATTAATGACCAATACAATATATCATGGCTTTATCTCCAAATTGTTAACATTATTAAATTCAGATTCTGTGTTTTCAATGTAAATTTGTATTTTACGGTAAAGATATTACCTTTGATTGTTCCATTGTAAGAATTAATTCAAATTGATACATATATGCTTGTGAACTTTATTATTTAATTACTTATAACAACTCAGGTATTATTTTATTGATGGTTAAAGGATTGCCATTTATAATGAGGTCCACTAATATGTATGTATGAATTTATTAATATTGAACAAATATGTGTATACTAAAAATTTATTATAATTATGATATGGCGTTTTTATCTAGATTTTGATATTATGTGTGTTCTAAAAATGGTAGTTATGGTAGTTAGTATGTGTCTTTTATGCTTATGTGGTAGTAATTCAAACGAATGAAACACTTGGTTGATATTATTATTTAAGATATGACCAAGTTGTGTTGTGAAAATTAAACACAGAATCAGAATAATAGATGAATTATTACATATTTTACATTCATTTGATGATGTTATTGTATTGTAAACACTTACTGACAGATTTTTACTTTGAAAAGCTCGTGTAACGGCACCACTGTTGCTAGTACCTCAGTACATTATAGCGTTAGTGTGCACGTGTAACAGCGAATCATTGATTTATTACCGACAATTAATGACCAATACAATATATCATGGCTTTATCTCCAAATTGTTAACATTATTAAATTCAGATTCTGTGTTTTCAATGTAAATTTGTATTTTACGGTAAAGATATTACCTTTGATTGTTCCCTTGTAAGAATTAATTCAAATTGATACATATATGCTTGTGAACTTTATTATTTAATTACTTATAACAACTCAGGTATTATTTTATTGATGGTTAAAGGATTGCCATTTATAATGCGGTCTTTGTGCAACAATATTTTAATGTTTCGTTTTTCACGAACACGACCTAAAGCAACATGCAATTGGCCGTGGCTGAACACATCTGACCGCAGATCTACTCCTACACGGCTTATGGTCTGCCCTTGACTTTTATGAATCGTCATAGCGTAGCATAATTGCAGTGGAAATTGACGACGCGTCATTTCGAATGGACTATTCTTATCGATGGGTGCTTTGAATAGGATACGTGGAATTAAATAATTGTCGTGTCCACCTGGTTTTCGTACTGTAATGAGGCGTGGTGAAGTACTTTCAACGATTACTTTTGTACCGTTAACTAAGCCGTCTGCAAAGCTTAAATTTCTGATGATCATGCATACGCATCCCTCTTTTAATTTCAGATCGAATTCTGGGACACCAGGTGGTTGAATTTTATTTAAAACGTCGGGTCCCAAAAATAACTGATCTGCATTTTCATTTACCACTTTGTCATTGGAGTAAAAGTGCAATATTTCTCCTGGAACTCGTTCTAAAATTGTGGCATTAATTTCACGAACAGCATCGTTGCGCGTACATAATATAGCCCTGTGTGTACAAACATCAGGTTCATCTAACACCAATCCGAATACGAAATGAATAAGCTCATCTAAATCTGACACTAATTCTATTGATTCTAGTGAGATTAAATGTTGAATACCTGTACCAGATTGCAATGGTACTGAGGATAGATTATTTGAACCTAAATTCAATAAAAATTCTGCGTATTCAGGATCGTCTCTGCAACGTTGTGAAGCTATCAGCGAAAATGTTTTTAGTTTTCGCCAGAGCGGTGAAGTTTTCACTGAACTATTCAAAATGTCTGAATTAGACTTGGCACTCGGAACGACGGGAGGGATTTGTCGAAAATCACCTGCAAATATGATGATTTTACCGCCAAATATCTTGTCTGATTTCATCAAGTCTCGCAACGATCTATCCAAGAGATGAATCAAATATTTGTGTGCCATCGGTGCTTCGTCGTATAATATGACATCAGCGTGGTATATTAATTCAGCTCGTTGTGTCCCGTTTGTTATATTCCAATAACAGTTATCATCGTCTAAATCTAGAGGATATTTAAACATCGAATGTGCTGTGATACCACCTTCGTGGTTTTGCGCTGCAATAGCTGAACTCGCTGTGCACAAGACAATGCCGCTTAAATCACCACGGACGTGAGCAGTAATAACATTCAAAAGTAACGTTTTACCAGTACCTGCTGGACCATCAATGAAAATCGCACACGGATTCATTTCACGGTACTGTTTGTCCACGCAAAGTTTGTCAGTATAATCGAATACGGCACGTTGTTCTGAAGACAACTTTGATACCCATTCATTGACGAATGATTTTTGCGTGTTTATGTTGTATTCAACGCGTTCTCTACCTAATTCAGTTGTATCATCATGAACGTCAGGAAGACCTTGTTGCACAAGGGTGGACCCGTGTTTACGTAAAAGTCTACCAATTTGAGTCAAACACAGATTATATGCCCTCGTTTCTTCGTTTGGCATTCTGTGTAAAATATCTTCACTTAGCTGTTTTTTAAATGTTTCCCACATAGACGCAACGGGGGCACCATTTACAGCGAGAAGTACGAAAAAGTTTCGGAGGCGGTGTCCTGTGAAAAATGTCGATGCTTCTGCAAGAGCCATTTCGTATTCACGAAGATCATCCGCAAGTCCCACAGCTTTGGCAGCTTCTTGGAATGTTGTGCAATCCTCGCCACCTAGTCTTAAAAGATCCTTATAGCTGCGGCACGGAAAAGAATTGAGCAATATTCTTAGGTAAAATTGCTCGCCTCTGTTAGGAGCGACCCAAAACATTCGTGCAACGATTTCACGTCTTTGACGCGTCGTAACAAACTTTCCATTTTGAGTTTCGTAAATTTGAGCGGTTTTCGTTGTTGGGCGTTTTGAGTGTACTATATAATTTTCGTAAAAATCTATGTACTTTACAGAGTCAAATTCTTCTCCTTGTGGTCGGTTGAAATATGTGATCAAATCTGAACCACCGCGATTGACCGCTTCATTGATATCACTGGGCCTGAAATAAACAGTCTGTTGGTTTTCCAGATGAACGGGTAATTGCTTTACATTTGGCTCACGGGCCGTGACGTCGAATTCTAGTATCCTCCAAACAGCGTCGCTCGACCCAATATAAGCTTTAGTTGCATACTCTTCTATTTCATTGTTGTTCTCAGTAACAATAGCAACTCGTGCTTCATCAGGACCTTTGGTCATGTATTTGAACAAATATTTAATTATTGAGCGCTGAGACGCAATTTCTACATTTATGTGCGCATCATATTTCAACAAAAGGGCTGCATTATATGGAACAACCCACAAATCGTTAACTGTTATTTCTCTGCCGCGGTACTTTATGGTAGCAACGTTGTTGCTGTTGCGGCGCAGATGAATGAACCCTCGCTCGTCAGTATAGGTTACATCGGTTTCACGTTTTGGAAATCGTTTGGTACATTTTTTATTTTCTTTGTCATAGCAAGGGAGGTTCTCCCTGTCAGGCCTACACGGTCCGTGAATCATATGATCAAGAACGGCTTTACGCAATCTGCCATCAGCTTCTGATTCATCAGGTATGTCCGCACGGCACACTTTGTCGATATCTACATTGTCAACGGGACCTCCACCTTCAACTCTAAAGCAGATGTGAGCATGTGGCAATCCTCGTTTTTGAAATTCAATGACGTACATCAAATATTCGACTTTACCGAACCAAAGTCCCGAACGTATGTCGCGAATTAATGCAGCCAAACGCAAATTAAACGCTCGAGCGCATATAAGAGGATTTGGGCGTTGGCCAGGAGGTGTTTGCCGTCTAATTTCGATCCAATTTGGATTGCAAGTAAGCGTTATGAAATACGATGGCGGGCCTCGTCGATTGAATAATGCAATACCATCTAAATATTTCACTTTCATGTACCGTGGACCACCGGTAAAACTATTCGGCAAATAGATACGTCCCGGTGTAATACCCTCTGCGATAATGGTTTCGTCATTTAGTAACTCTTGGAGAGGTGCAACTCTTAATTCGTTGCTTCGATTTTGCGATTGCATGTGAAACATATATCGAAAACGTTCTTCCCTGATTCTGCAATACATGTCAACTATCCATTCCTCTGATAATCGTCCGCACTCACTAAATCTTTTCAGAGATAGCAAGAGACATCTGACATATTTAGCTTGAGTTAATTTTTTGCCAAAATTGTCTAATCGGCCAGGATACCAACCAGGATTGCCTTCTGGATATAAAAGTGGATATTGAAAGCATTCATAAAGAATATGCATAATATCAACAGTGTGAGGCTTACTTTCACCAATTTTCCAAACAGCTATAGAACGCGGTACGTACTGTTCACGATCTGTGCTAATTATAGCAGAAACTTCTCTACCCACGGGCTGATCGCCTAAAATATTTCCGTGAGTCGCTCTGGAAGTTTTTTCAAACTGTATAAAAGCCTCCGAGGATGCTTCTAAACTCAATCTTTTGAAACATTCAATGTAAGGATTTACATTATGCAAAAAGTTGGTAATTGATCGTATAACAACTATTTCGAGATTTTCCCCAGCGGCTATACTTTCGCGTTCTGAACTATCGTTTATGTGCATTGCAATGTTATTTGTGGTTCTGTTATAAGCTAAATCAAAAACGCGATGGTATATCCGCCCTTGTATTTTTAAAAAGGCTATTCCGTCTGGTTGTTGGTGACCATGAGTTGTACCTAATGCTGAAAACGCAAACATATTATTGTACGCTCGTGGTCTTTTTACAAAAGCGGGATGTGTGTAAAAGTCTTCCGTAAGGGGCGCAAAAGTCTGGACGTTGTTAGCGCCGGATCCACAACACCACTGCTTTCTCGTTTTTTCCTCATCAAATAGCCGAGCGCTACAATGTGGACAAACGTAAGCATCTGAAGAATCAAGACATACGTTTTTCAATGAAAATATTACTATGGTACTTAGTTCTGCACCACGTTTTTCTCCTATCAAAGTTTTAGATCTACGTAATGGTACTTCTATATTACGACCGAATTCATTATATTGCGCCTGAGCTTTCTCAGTTATTTCTGGATGATTTTTATGATACTTTCTTACTGCAGCACGATTAACTTCAGGTTTTTTTTTGTGATAATTATCTACTGCAGTGCGATGCACTTCGGGATTTTTATCAGTGTATTTTTTGACTGCATCACGATGCACTTCGGGATTTTTATCAGCGTATTTTTTGACTGCATCACGATGCACTTCGGGATTTTTATCAACGTATTTTTTGACTGCTTCGCGATTCACTTCGGGATTTTTATCAGCGTATTTTTTGACTGCATCAAGATGAGAATTTTGCTTGGTTTTTTTTCTCCCTCTTTTTTGTTTTAACGGCCTTCCACGTTTAATTGAAGTTTTAGATTTCAAACATGCGACAGCAAAAGCTGGATCTAAAATGGACTGTCTATCAATTACAACAACCGGTTTTAATGTTGTCAGTTTTTTATCATTCATTATAAGAGGGTTATTAATTTTATTGTTGTTCGAATTAATATTATCCGAAATAGACATTCCTAATTCAAAATCATTAATGCCATTTATAATAGAAGGAGATGTTTCATTGTACTCGTTAAGAATTGGTGATAAGCAATCTTGTAAAATAGAGGGAGATATCAGACTACATTCACTATCAGTCACATTCATAGTGTGTTTAGCCTTTTTGTTAGAATTTTCAATAATGATCTTTACTTGATTGGCTGAGCATTCATAGTTAATTAAAGGAGATGTTTTATTGTTTTCACTGATATCTGACTGAGTGTCACTTTCAATCAGCGAAATTGTTGGTTTGCTTATCATATTCTCATTGTCAAAAACAGGCTGTACTGTGTTAGAATTATGTGTATCTTTGGGAGTGGATGTAAATATTTCATTACATGCATTGCCAGTCGAATGTATAGTTTTGAGATTTGTTGTATTTAAATTCTCATTCACGCAATATATTGATTTTGAAGCATTATTGTAGTTTGTTAAAATGGTAGGAGATGTTTGAATACATTGACTTACATCTGATTGAGTTTTAATATCTAATAACGACTGTGTGATATCATCTGTAACATTATTATCTTTCCTTTTGTGGACCTCTGATTGACTTCCGCTATCAAATAACGAAATGGTTGTATTATCCATAGTATGAGTTATTTTAGAATTATTTGATTGAGTACTGATGTCAACTATGGATATGGTTGTATTGTCCATATCATTCGTATTATCAATACAATGACTGATATCTGATCGAGTGCCACTATCAATTAAGGAAATTGTTGAATCGTCTAAAACTTTTGTATTATCATCAGATTTATTGATATGTCGAATTTCATTATCAACTAATGAAATAGTTACATTGTCAATAACATTAGTTGTATTAATATCAGTTTGTGTGTGTATGTGGCTAGATTTTATAATAGAAGGTGATACCTCACTAAATTCGATAACCGAATCCATTGATTCTACAATAGGAGCGTTATTAATTGAAATAGGTGATATTTCAATATGTTGACTAACATCAGGCATGATGACATTAGATGAATCTTGATTTGATGGCAAATTTAGAACACGAACTTTATATATGCCGTAATAACGTGTGTGTAGCGGATTTGTGGACATTTGGTATGAGAGCAGGAGTTTTGCTAAATCTACAATATTGTTACATTTAAAGAATCGTGCTACACCATTTGTAATAGGTTCATTCAAGCTGTTGACACTGTGACTATTAAAATAATAATACTTACCATTGTGTCGCCAGAATGACACTGTATATCCATTACCGATAAATAAATAGCTGTCTTTACCATCGTTGTGATTAGAATTGAATACCTCTTCTTTTAATTTATTTAAAAGATATGATAGTTTATCATCTATTTCTCCAATGCATTTAGGATATTCTCCATTGACAAGACAATTACCCAAATTCGTCATATCTTCAATCTCGACAGATGTTTGATTGATTTGAAGAGTGGATGGCAAATCATCAGGATTCAAGAATCCTGTAGTATCCGTTGTGGGTATGTAAGGTTCCAATTTCACATACAATTTGTCACCTTCATTTAGTATATAATCAATATCATGTTTTGAAAACATTGATCGTTTTCTTATTGTTGAATAAATGGCAGCTACATATGCCATTGCTGTACACTGCCTGCCTGGAGCTTTAAACTTCTTGTGAGATTGGCTTACACTACCTACAAAAAAGAGAATAAAACATTAAAATTTGTTTAGCTAATGTTTATTGCAATATTTATGTCGATTTTAGCATGTACTTAAAATCTTTTAATATATTATGTATTTCCTTAACTTTAGTTTTATCTTGAAAATGTAGGTAATCAAAGCCCATTCATATGATTTGCTAAAGTTGGTATTAATTTATGTTCGACACATTTTACTTATAACATAAAGTGAATGGATGCTAACATCAATGCATTTTTTTAATTAAAATACTGCGAGGAATAACATGAAAATAAAATAAAAATAAATCAATGCCTGTTGAATAATTATACAGGTTATATAAACATATTAATAAGACTAAGGGCCTGTTTCAGAATGTTTGAGTAAGTTCTGGTTTACTACCCAGAACATATTTAATAAATAAAACACTATCTTTGGTTTCACAATCATCGATTTAGCCTATCCATCGGTTAAAGCTTGAAACGCGCTGCATGTGAACTGTCATTTTTATCATTAAGTTATTTTATGTGTTGCATAGCAACCCGAAACATGGACATTCTGAAACGGGGCCTTTTAATAATAATAAACGGACTCTGAGTAATATACCTACAATAGATATTAATATTTTAATGAAAATATGGTGGGCATCAATTAATGTAAATCATTATTGAATATTTCACAAATAATTTACATAATATTGTTTCCAAGTTTTTAGCACCTACATAGACAGTTGCATAGATACTGCTACCAAACATAATGGAAAACAAACAATGGCATAAATGCATTGACCAAAACAATTTAATTTTTGGAACAATTTGAGGGAAAAATTATACATACAAAAGTTGAAATAATTTAGATTTATACAATTACTAAACATGCAGATAACAATAAATATTGAAAAAACACCACTTTGGCACAATCACTGATGATATATCAATGTTTTACCATTACTGTTTAATAGGAGAATAGAAAGAAATAAAATAGATATAACATAAATTACATGGTATAAAGGATATAATTATCAAAAAATGACAAATTTGAATATCAAATAATAAAATTTTAGCCTAGTAGTAGGGCATTATGAGAATGCCCGTCTGGCTAGCTACCACCTTCAAATAGAAAATCTGTCGCCAAGCACCTAACGGTGTATACCGGCAACCATCTTTGAGAGCCAGTAATTCTATGTTAGCCAGAACAACATCTTTGGCCACATCATCACGTGAGATAGTGGGCAAAGGTTATTTCAGCTATAAAAAAGAATATTGCAACGATAACCCTTGATTTTGTTTCTTTTTTTTTTGCCTTGTATGTCACACTAAATAACATTGTCTCTTAGAACGCTGGAAAATATAATAACAATTTGCAAAATGTTTTATGACCACTCTTCCCGCCGACAATCTTTTACATAATACGTTAGCTGGATGTGTAAATGCTTTTGTGCTAATAACGATGCAAGGACGGTAATGTGCTCTGTTGTGTGGATAATGTGATCCAATAATTGTGATGAAATATAAATAAGTTCACACACAAGCATCAGCTTTCAAATAAAAAAAAGAATCATTAAAAATCGGTTCACCTATTCAAAAGTTCTTAGGTCAAAAACATAAAAAAATAGAAGAATCAATAACCTCTTGCTTATTTTAAAGTCGGTTAAAAATTAGACATTTAATGTAGTAAGGTATATAAGATTTACAAAACTTTAATTCTTAACTATTTTGTTAAGACCACCTACCATAACAAAGACTTGCAACAATCTGACAAACATTTTGCAATAAATAGTTATATGACAGAATTTGTTATAATATAGAATACAGCCCTAGACCAATTGTAGATCTTAACTTTTTGTTATGGGTTAGGTATTTTTTATATTGAGGAACTATTCAAATTATTATATATACATCAGTAGTTCATGTAAATAATCCAATACCAACATGGGTTTAAGGAACTTAAAATTCTCATAAAATGTACATCACTTATAATGAGATACAACATAACTAAAAATGGTACAATTGATTAATCTCTCAATGTGTAACTTTGTTTTTTTTACATTATTTGATAACTTATTAAACAGTTGTGCACTGCTAACCAATAAAAATAATAACAAAAAGATTTCCACATGGAGTTGTGACATTTTTTAGGTAAAGTTTTTCTGTGACAATGTAATGGCTGATTCCTGAGATGCTTTCCATGATTAATATAAAATTTATATTTTTGTATAAGCTGAATAACCGAAAACTTTTGTAAAGCAGCAGCTGCCTTACAAAAGCTGTCAAACAACTACAGAACAATAGTAATTAGGATAAAGGGACATAGTGCATGCCCTGGTTGTTACCATGGCAGATACTCTGGCAAAGAAAGGAGCAAAATAAAACAGCTATGTGATGACGTAAAGAACCTTTGCAAGCCATCAGCAATAGAAGTGTGGGAAAATACTATATTATTACACCGAGAATAACAAAACCTGTGGAATAAGACTGAGGATTGTAAACAAACAAAGGCCATGTTCACTCTAAACAAGAAGCTGACAAATAACCTGCTGAAACTAAAGCGTGAGGAACTGCACATTGTAGCAAAACTTATTACAGGTCACTGTAACCTAAATTACTTTCTGCATAAAACTGGAGCAACAGACAGTTCTCTATGTAGAGGCTGTATGCGAAAAGCTGAGACCGTGGAGCATGTAATATTGCACTGCGAAGTCACATAACAAATAAGAATTACAACTGGACTACAAGAGTCTTTCTCATCAACAATATCCTCAACATCATCACACACGTACACGTACTGGAGCAGCTATGCCAGCAACTCAAGGTCCTTCTCTGCTACATCAGGAAGTTGGGATGGCTAAGGTAGAAGCTGGCGGGGGAAATGCACAAAACACCCCAAGCGGGACGTCAGTGCAGGACATATCGCCCCCAAATAGAATAAGAATAACCAAAAACTGCTACTGACACATATTTATCTTGTAGTCTCACCAGAACACAACATAATTATGAATGGATTAATTAAGAATTGCTAAAATTAAAAGAATTGAAATAAATGTCGAATAAGACAGAGGTTGGTGTACAGTAGGTCAATTGTAGTATATCTGCTAACTGACAATTGAGACAGCCCACAATTTTTATAGGTACGATAGAATAAATGTAAAAGTATTCAGCTACTTTTACGTAATAGGGATTAACCCTTTCAGATCAGATGGTATTTATACACCCAAGCCCTCACATGTCTGATGGGATAGGATATCCCATGCCACTTTATTAACAGGACTGAGATTCCATTATAACCTTATAAATGGAAGTATCTATCCAAAATAGTTCTGGGTTTGTCCCTTCATAAATTTCAATTTAGAAATGTATGTTTCAACATTATCATGTATTGACAGAAAACAAATAATAGCATTTTATTTGTAGTATTGTTTTAGGGTGAATTTAAAGAGATGTGAGAAATAAAAAACATGTGCTAATAGATTTCAGAGAAGTTCTTACATATGGGATAATTTATCAAATCAGTATTTATCATACTTTAACAATGACACTATGCCTGTGGAAACAATTTCTAGGAAAAGATGTGTGTCTTTTACACAAAGGATGAAAGATACATGCAAACACATCCAATGCAAGACATTTGAGAGATTCTTGTGTTAGAGCAGTTTTATGACATCTTACATAGGGTCTACAATGTACAGATGTTGATAATTGGACTTATTTTATTGCTAATTATGTTTTAAATTCACATGTTTCCTTCTCAAATACTTCCTAAATGTCAATTATTCAATATACCATATGTAATATAAATTACTTTATACATTTTAACACATAAAAAAAATCCCATATACGTAGGCAGCAACTGTAAATATAATTATCATCAGCCACTGAATGGAAACCTGAAAATTGATGTTTTCGGGTTCAGAGTAAATTCTAAGTATTTATATTGATTCTATGATGTTGACTAAGTGAAGCAATTTCCTACTACACCTCGTTTCCAAACTATAAGCTTACTGATTATTTGTTATAATTGATATTATTTGTGGGGACAAATAATTGAACTAATTTATAAATTACTGTTTGTTTCTGTGTTAAAATTCTACTATTAAATATCTAATTTTTTGTCTAGGTTTATTTCAAATTTGTTCATATCTGTACATATTCGAGGTAATTTTTCATTGAAATTATAATGTATTATTGTGACTTAAAATTAAAGCCAAATATTGCACAAACATAAATGACCATAAGTAGGTAACATCATTCTCAATATCTGAATATGTTGACAATATTAAAGCCATGCTCATGCAAATTTTTATGGGCTACCACATAGGAATTTTAGTTTGAATCCTGTTGCGGCTTGAGATTCATTGTATGGCTATATTAGGAATGCTAGCTTAACATGTTTCCTTCTTCAAGTAGAAAACCATGAATCTCTCTCTAGCTAGGTTTAGGCTATTTAATATCAACAATGATCATCTCTTAAATAGTGGTCTAGGGTTCAGTTATAAAACAAGTTTATATTGACTTACCAGATGCAACGCATATTTGATTGCCGTTTAATCCGTGTAACCTTCGTTTTTTATTTTCTGCGGACATTGTAGTTTCTGTAAAGGAACAAAAATTTGGTATTTCTTCTAATAAAGTAATCAACAAATAAACACACAATGTTAATACAAAACAGTACAAAAAATAACATGGAAAAGGGACAGTGTGTGCCCAGGTTTAATCACAGCAGATACTCTGGTCATGAAAGGAACAGAAAAGCAAATATTTGATGATATGAAGACAATACCCCCCATGCCTCTTGAAGCCGAGCCAATAACCCAAAGACCTCCGTTACCTGCACAAAGGAATTGGGATAGCTAGGGTAGAAGCTGGCGGCACAAATCATCAGTAGGACATATAGCTCCTAAATAGAATAGGAAAGATATTTTACGGTTACAATAGAATGCTATTACTATAGCTTCCACACTCAGAGAAATGAATATTTTGTCAGAGCTTCGGTTGGAGTGTACCCTTGGGGGCGCAAAAAAAAAAAAAATTTTTTTTTTCGCTTTAATGACCTTCTGGGAGGTCAACAAACGTCCTCGGTCAATGACCTTAACTTTGGGGTCATTGACCTTAGTAACCTTAATACAGGTCCGACACTTAGAAAAATTTTTCAACATTTTCGATGTATGGTTAACCTATGTTTTTTTTGATGCCATGTGATAGAGGCACCAATAGCTAGCATTTTTAGTTCGGGACGACCTCGTCTAGTCCCGCCGGTAGCCCACTTACTACCAAATAAGTTTGTCTTTATGTGCCTACCTAGAGAAGTATACGACTGAGGTGGGGGTCGCCCTAACAAAATTAGTAGCTACGAGTGCCCTCCGCCCAAAACTACGAAAAAAACCAGGGGTCAATTGGACATGAAATTTTCGTCAAAATTTTTTCTAAGTCCCAAATCTAGTTTGTGTAGCAGGTGTAGCGAAGGGGGCGCAGATTTTAACCCCAATTAACCTATGTTTTTTTTGATGCCAAGTGAAAGAGGTACCAATAGCTAGCATCTTTAGTTTGGGACGACGTCGTCTAGCCCCGCCGGTAGCCCACTTACAACCAAATAAGTTTGTCTTTATGTGCCTACCAAGGGAAGTATACGACTGAGGTGGGGGTCGCCCTAACAAAATTAGTGGCTATGACTGTATTCTACCCGAAACTACAAAAAAAACCAGGTGTCGATTGGACATGAAATTTTCGTCAAAATTTTTCTAAGTCCCAAATCTCTCAAATCTAGTTAGTACAGCAGGTGTAGCGAAGGGGGCGCAGATTTTGACCCCAATTAACCTATGTTTTTTTTGATGCCAAGTGAAAGAGGCACCAATAGCTAGCATCTTTAGTTCGGGACGACGTCGTCTAGTCCCGCCGGTAGCCCACTTACAACCAAATAAGTTTGTCTTTATGTGCCTACCAAGGGAAGTATACGACTGAGGTGGGGGTCGCCCTAACAAAATTAGTAGCTACGAGTGCCCTCCGCCCAAAACTACGAAAAAAACCAGGGGTCAATTGGACATGAAATTTTCGTCAAAATTTTTTCTAAGTCCCAAATCTAGTTTGTGTAGCAGGTGTAGCGAAGGGGGCGCAGATTTTAACCCCAATTAACCTATGTTTTTTTTGATGCCAAGTGAAAGAGGCACCAATAGCTAGCATTTTTAGTTCGGGACGACCTCGTCTAGTCCCGCCGGTAGCCCACTTACAACCAAATAAGTTTGTCTTTATGTGCCTACCTAGAGAAGTATACGACTGAGGTGGGGGTCGCCCTAACAAAATTAGTGGCTATGACTGTATTCTACCCGAAACTACAAAAAAACCAGGGGTCGATTGGACATGAAATTTTTGATCAAAATTTTTCTAAGTCCTAAATCTCTCAAATCTAGTTAGTACAGCAGGTGTAGCGAAGGGGGCGCAGATTTTGACCCCAATTAACCTATGTTTTTTTTGATGCCAAGTGAAAGAGGTACCAATAGCTAGCATCTTTAGTTCGGGACGACGTCGTCTAGCCCCGCCGGTAGCCCACTTACCACCAAATAAGTTTGTCTTTATGTGCCTACCTAGAGAAGTATACGACTGAGGTGGGGGTCGCCCTAACAAAATTAGTGGCTATGACTGTATTCTACCCGAAACTACAAAAAAACCAGGGGTCGATTGGACATGAAATTTTTGATCAAAATTTTTCTAAGTCCTAAATCTCTCAAATCTAGTTTGTGTAGCAGGTGTAGCGAAGGGGGCGCAGATTTTAACCCCAATTAACCTATGTTTTTTTTGATGCCAAGTGAAAGAGGCACCAATAGCTAGCATTTTTAGTTCGGGACGACCTCGTCTAGTCCCGCCGGTAGCCCACTTACAACCAAATAAGTTTGTCTTTATGTGCCTACCTAGAGAAGTATACGACTGAGGTGGGGGTCGCCCTAACAAAATTAGTGGCTATGACTGTATTCTACCCGAAACTACAAAAAAACCAGGGGTCGATTGGACATGAAATTTTTGATCAAAATTTTTCTAAGTCCTAAATCTCTCAAATCTAGTTAGTACAGCAGGTGTAGCGAAGGGGGCGCAGATTTTGACCCCAATTAACCTATGTTTTTTTTGATGCCAAGTGAAAGAGGTACCAATAGCTAGCATCTTTAGTTCGGGACGACGTCGTCTAGCCCCGCCGGTAGCCCACTTACCACCAAATAAGTTTGTCTTTATGTGCCTACCTAGAGAAGTATGCGACTGAGGTGGGGGTCGCCCTAACAAAATTAGTAGCTATGACTGTACTCTACCCAAAACTACAAAAAAAACCAGGGGTCGATTGGACATGAAATTTTTGATCAAAATTTTTCTAAGTCTTAAATCTCTCAAATCTAGTTAGTACAGCAGGTGTAGCGAAGGGGGCGCAGATTTTGACCCCAATTAACCTATGTTTTTTTTGATGCCAAGTGAAAGAGGTACCAATAGCTAGCATCTTTAGTTCGGGACGACGTCGTCTAGCCCCGCCGGTAGCCCACTTACCACCAAATAAGTTTGTCTTTATGTGCCTACCTAGAGAAGTATACGACTGAGGTGGGGGTCGCCCTAACAAAATTAGTGGCTATGACTGTATTCTACCCGAAACTACAAAAAAACCAGGGGTCGATTGGACATGAAATTTTTGATCAAAATTTTTCTAAGTCCTAAATCTCTCAAATCTAGTTTGTGTAGCAGGTGTAGCGAAGGGGGCGCAGATTTTAACCCCAATTAACCTATGTTTTTTTTGATGCCAAGTGAAAGAGGCACCAATAGCTAGCATTTTTAGTTCGGGACGACCTCGTCTAGTCCCGCCGGTAGCCCACTTACAACCAAATAAGTTTGTCTTTATGTGCCTACCTAGAGAAGTATACGACTGAGGTGGGGGTCGCCCTAACAAAATTAGTGGCTATGACTGTATTCTACCCGAAACTACAAAAAAACCAGGGGTCGATTGGACATGAAATTTTTGATCAAAATTTTTCTAAGTCCTAAATCTCTCAAATCTAGTTAGTACAGCAGGTGTAGCGAAGGGGGCGCAGATTTTGACCCCAATTAACCTATGTTTTTTTTGATGCCAAGTGAAAGAGGTACCAATAGCTAGCATCTTTAGTTCGGGACGACGTCGTCTAGCCCCGCCGGTAGCCCACTTACCACCAAATAAGTTTGTCTTTATGTGCCTACCTAGAGAAGTATGCGACTGAGGTGGGGGTCGCCCTAACAAAATTAGTAGCTATGACTGTACTCTACCCAAAACTACAAAAAAAACCAGGGGTCGATTGGACATGAAATTTTTGATCAAAATTTTTCTAAGTCTTAAATCTCTCAAATCTAGTTAGTACAGCAGGTGTAGCGAAGGGGGCGCAGATTTTGACCCCAATTAACCTATGTTTTTTTTGATGCCAAGTGAAAGAGGTACCAATAGCTAGCATCTTTAGTTCGGGACGACGTCGTCTAGCCCCGCCGGTAGCCCACTTACCACCAAATAAGTTTGTCTTTATGTGCCTACCTAGAGAAGTATGCGACTGAGGTGGGGGTCGCCCTAACAAAATTAGTAGCTATGACTGTACTCTACCCAAAACTACAAAAAAAAACCAGGGGTCGATTGGACATGAAATTTTTGATCAAAATTTTTCTAAGTCCTAAATCTCTCAAATCTAGTTAGTACAGCAGGTGTAGCGAAGGGGGCGCAGATTTTGACCCCAATTAACCTATGTTTTTTTTGATGCCAAGTGAAAGAGGTACCAATAGCTAGCATCTTTAGTTCGGGACGACGTCGTCTAGCCCCTAAGGTAATGCGGCGGCGCGGCACGCTGCGGAGGGGGAGTGGTACTGCCGCTCGCGCTGTTTAGATAAGAACAATAACATTAGTTTCAAATAGGACCTTCGTAGTGCTCCATGTACCTATAGTAGATGTATTGTATAGGTATGGCAAGGAAGTACAGATAATATATACATAATTAAAAAATATACATCATAGGTCTTCGTAACTTTTGTAAAAATACATAGTATTTTTTATTAAGGTATAGCCTATCGGACCTGATGGTGAGTAGTTAGTATAGTTCATATGACCATTGCAAATTATCAAAATTGAAATCAGAATATGCAGTGAATACTCGACCAATTTTATTATACGAACATATCCAGTACAACGAAATGAAATTAAAACTATTTAGGTATTTATTGGGTTATATATAAACGATGTCTATAAGTATTTACATTACACACAATGCTTAGATAGATATTAATAATAGTCAATTAAACTAAACATTAAAGTATTTAATCACAAAAATTAGATACTCTAATATAAAAAAATGCCGTATCAATAATTAAGTAAGTAAGAAATTTAACAGGCGGGGAGACGGCTATAGTAGGTATACTGTGACGTGAAATACCTATCGCGCTTAGGCTGGCTGGCGCATAGCGGTATGGAGTTACAAAATGAGATACTAGAATTAAAAAAACGGTCAAATGCGTGTCGTGCCACGCACAATGTAGGGTTCCCTAGAAGCCCGTTATCATAATAGGTACCTACTTATAACGATTCTGTAGTTCTTTATTCTCCTCCACTTTCTTCCTGCTAAATTAAGAAATAAGAGTACGATTGCCGCCAAGTTATTATTTCAATTTTAATTCGAAAATTAAACAAAAATTGTTTGTGAATTCTATAGGTATATATACTCAAATGAAAACGTAACGATAGCGCGATTCAGAATCCGTTGGTACCTACATTGTAAGAATTTGAATGTCATTTAATTTATATGCTGTAGGATGTACCTACCTATAAATAATTATTCTATTATAATATAAAGCCCAGTATGCTGGCAGCATTGCCCCGTTGAATTGCAATGCTTATTCATTGAGCCAAATATATGTGTACAATAATTTTACAAACTCATACTTTACTTATAAACAGCTCAGAACAAAAAGATATAGAAACTATTTCATTGTATTTGACCGTCTCGTTGGTAGAGTGGCGTAAATTATTGCATTGATTGCTTTCTTGAGGTTCTGTCTCCGATTTCCGTGTTAGATATTGGATAGAAAATATTTTAAGCCCTAGTTTTATATCAGTTTTTTCTATTTTTAGATAAAGTTTAAATGGAATACCATATAACAAACAAAATAAATAATGTTATAGGATTGAATAATGAATTCACAAAAATTCTGCCAGAATTATATTTTGACTAAATTGAATTTCATGAATGAACTGCAGGTTTATTAAATATTGTTAAATTAAATGAAAGTTTATACTGGATTACTGTTAAGGCGAGGCTTTCCACGGACTTTAGGTATTTTATTCGAGCGCGACGTATTCATTTACGCGACACAAAGTTGTGTGCGATGCGCCGCGCGCACGCTTTTAGCTTTCCAGGTAAGGTACAGTACAGTCCTACCTACGTACGGAGATCACGTCAGTACCTATGACATTTTAGAATGGAATTAACTTTTGTCGTGTATTGGTACATACGCCGGAAAAATAATCGGGTCCTGTAGGGGTTCGGTCAGTACAGTAGTGTTTATATATCTATACAGGATGTTGGGGTCATTGTGTACCTACGGTTATTTAAGATGGGTAAATTATCATTCTTAAGAAAAACATTTTTATTTGTGATAACTACATTAAATTAATATATTAAGGTTCTATTATATTTTTAGTATAGAGAAAGCCGTTTAATGCACCTATTCACAAATGGTAATTTGGTAATATTATTATATTTCAAATATATATATATATATATATAAACTTCATCAAAAGAAAACATTAAATGTCACAACCATGTCATGTGAGATTCCCAGAACTCAGTAACAAGTCTGTCTGTCACAGTTGTCCTATTAACTAATGGCGTCGAGTGATATAGCTTCGTAAGAATAAGTTATATATTAATTATTTTGTAAAACGAGTACCCTTATGCTGTCAAGACCGTGACTCTTAAAATATGTATTTATAAATATGTCTACGCAGATTAATATTAATATGGTGTGTTTAATAGCAATGAATCTAGTGATTGTTTTAAGATGGCTATTTTTGTTTAATCTTTGTGGTTATAGCATAGCATGATGCGAACATTTCACGTCCATGGACGTCACAACCGTGGTTTTCATGGCCTAAGGCCCATGGTCGAGACAGAATCGTTTAGTTTTAGTTAAGTTTTTTTTAATTATTATTTTCAGACCATGTATTCAACATAATAACAAATCTCAAAGAATTATGTCGTGCGTTTAAAATAAACCAAATTCCACAATATTTTTGGATATCATTTTAGCTCATTCTAATGTACTGTTTTGCAAGTTTTATAAAAAAGATATTATCCAAAACGATACGTGTTAAGTTGAGCGCTTATAGAGAGCATTTTTGAAACTAAAAATATGTATCAATTGTCTTGGTTGTGACAGGAGCCCCATTGTAATAAATTTCATAAAGCTGTCCTTTACAGAGTGCTCAATTCAAAGTCAATGAGTACAAATTCTTACTTCATAATCATCGCTCATCAAGGCAACCTTCTTCAGGCAGATATGTGCCTTCTAGCGAAATTGGCCAGAAATAAAAATAAAATTTGCCAGATAGTGTCTATTATTGAAGATACAGTAGAACCATATGCCGTAAAAATAAAAAAAAAGTCATAAAACAGGGCAACAGATACTATATTTAGATATAATGAGTCTATACGCGCACTATAATAAATCAAAATGTTATTTGGAATTAAAAATTTATAAATTAATTTTAAGTTACTATATAAAAAATAGTTTATGAAAATTGTAAGGTAAGGTTTTTAACAAATTTCTAATAAATTCAGTTCATAATAGCAAAGCTTATTAACCCGATTTCAAAAAGTAGGGGGTTCGCAATTCGTCTATATTTTTATTATGTGTGTTACCTCAGAACTTTTGACAAGGTGAACCGATTTCTATAATACTTTTTATATTTAAAAGCTGATACTTGTCGTTTGATTTCTAAATGAATTCGAATGAAGAGTATCAATTTCTTTAAAATCAGTTGTACACTCCAATAACTGAAAAATATTTTCCTATTTTGATGATATAGTCTTTGACAGTGAATGATAATCGATCCAGTAAGTAGCAAGAATCACTGAAAAATTTTTTTAATAAATGTAAACCAAAAAATGGAACCAACTTCAACACTCAAAAGTGTGAAATAACTTGTCGAAGTCGGTTCCAAGCGCAAAATATTGTTATACTAGGTACTTTTGAACTATTATGGTACCGACTTCAACAAGTTATTTCACACTTTTGAGTGTTGATGTCGGTTTCATTTTTCGGTAAACTTTTTTTTATATTGAGACATTGCATAAGTATTGGATTTGTTAGTAAATTTGTGTAGTATTTTTTTATTATTATAGAAATAATATGTAACATTAAGTGATTTTTAATACTGGATGGATATAAATTGAATTATGGGTAAAAAACGTAAATCCGGCTGTATGGAAACTCATGTCACGTCACGACTATGTTGCTCAATATCACACCTGAGACTTTGAACTAGTATTTTAATATTTTTTTTGGTTCAATGAGCTTGCAAAAATGTAAAGGGTTTTTATGTGTGATAATGATTATACATAAAAAAAACTAAATATATATTTTATTACAGTTGAGTTGAGGATTACCCAGATAACAAATATAAAGAAATACAACAGAATAAATTAAACTCATATTTTTTTTTAGTTCACATCACGGGTGCGACATCGCGTACCATGGTCGTGACGTGACATGAGTTTCCATACAGCCAGATTTATGTTTTTACTTATAATTTAATTTATATCCATCCAGTTTAAAAAATCGCTTAATGTCACTTATTATTTCTATAATCATAAAAAAAGACTACTCAAATTTACTAACAAATTCAATACTCATGTAATGTCGCACAAATTTTTTTTTTACCGAAAAATGGGCTTGACTTCAACACTCAAAAGTGCGAAATAACTTGTTGAAGTCGGTACTGTGATAGTTCAAAAGTACCTATTATCACAATATTGTGCGCATGTTCCCGACTTCGACAAGTTATTTCACACTTTTGGGTGTTGAAGTAGGTTCGGTAAAAAAAAATCTTCACACGTTTTAGTGTCCCTTGCTACTTGCGGGACCGATTGTCATTCATTGGCAATGACTATATCATCAAGATAAGAAAAAACATTTCAGTTATTGAAGTGTAACTCAAAAAACGGTTTGATCGATCTTGATGAAATTTAAATGGGATCACACGACAAGCATCAACATTCAAATAAAATAAATCATCAAAATCGGTTCACCAGTAAAAAGTTCTGAGGTAACAAACATAAAAAACGGACAAATTGAGAACCTCCCCCTTTTTAACCAACTTCCAAGAAAGGAGGAGGTTCTCGATTCGTCTGTTTCTTTTTACGTTTGTTACCTCCGTAATTCTTGACTGGGTGAACCGATTTCAAAAAATATGTTTTTTTGAAAGCTGATGCTTGTCGTCTAGTCTCATTTAAATTTTATCAAAATCGGTCAAGTCGTTTTTGAGTTACACACCAATAACTGAAACATATTGACCTATCATGATAATATAGTCGTTGATAATGAATCACAATCGATCCCGTGAGTACCAAGGGTCACTAAAAAGATTAAATTTTTTTTTTACCAAAAAATGGAACCAACTTCAACACCCAAAAGTACGAAATAACTCGTCGAACTCGGTACCATACGCACAATATTGTGACAATAGGTACTGTGGAACTATCATGGTACCGACTTCAACAAGTTATTTTATACTTTTGGGTGTTGAAGTCGGTTCCATTTTTAGGTATTTTTTTTTTAATCGGTTAATAACACACATACTAACTTTCTAATTTATAATTTATATTATTTTTATCATATCAAAGCTAGACAAGGGTGGAGTAAATCTATAATGTAAATAATATACCTAGCATAGTTTTGATTATATAATAGTAATGAAGTAAATAATTAAAGCCCAGTGTGTACCTGTACACTGGGCTTTGATTATTAACTTCATTGTCTTAGACACTGGGTACGAAATAATAGGCATTCAGCTAGATTAATAAAAAAAAATTAAACATTAAAATAATACCAAAAAATGGAACCGACTTCTACACCCAAAAGTCCAAAATAACTTGTTGAAGTTGTTACCATGCGCACAATATTGTGATAATAGGTTCTTTGGAACCATCACGGTATCGAGTTCGACAAGTTATTTCAAAGATTTCAATGTTGAACTCGGTTCCATTTATTTGTAAAAAAAAACACCATTTTCCTAATATTAACACACATACTATAACTTTCACCATACTAACTTTCACTACTTACGAAATCTATTGTCATTCACCGTCAATCAGGAAGTCATCAAGATAAGCGTAACGAGTCGATTTTCTAAAAGTTAGCCCTGAGCATATTTTATTTTGTTGTGTTTGATATTCATTTTGATCTTTTTCTGTGTGGCGCTGCGTAGGTCGCAAAAATTGACACAGGTCCAACGTCGACGAGCTCTGCGAGCGCACTGGCGGTCAAGTGAGCGAGCTCTGATACCATGAATTCATGATAAAAAATCATATAAAATTAACATGATAACTTTTTAACATTTTTATTTATGATTTAATTTCTTTTATTGATTAGTAATGCATTAAAAAATAAATTAAAATTAAAGATTGGTAAAAAGGGAGACAAAAATCGTTTTTAAATTCGAAATAGAGGTAACTTTAGGATTTTTTTCTATCGAGTGAGTATTATGTGTATCAGATTTATGAATTAACTCAAGAATATGCTTAAAAATAACATATATTTTTTTTAGTTAAATAACCGAGTTTTTTCTTTGAGAAAAGTTAATTCTTGTATGGCGTTTTCTGGCCAGGAGCGCCTTAAGTGGGATTTTTTAAATTTTGATGATTTCATTTTCCCTTTTTTTATCTCGATAATTATACAAAAACATCAAATATGTTTCAGTTATTGGGGTGTAACTCAAAAACGGCTTGACCGATTGCGATGAAATTTAAGTGGGATCAAACGGCAAATATCAGTTTTCAAATAAAAAAAGAATTATAAAAATCTAAAAAATAGAATAGAATAGAATAAAATATCATTTATTTGCTACAAATGTGAGTATACAAAAATGTGAATAACAATGATGTTGTTAAAAGTAAGTAAATCAATTTGAGATCTAGCACATTTTACCAAATTACTGGCATGCAAAAACGTATAATAAGAATGTCATTTCTAGAAGTAGGTAAGTATTTATTCTTATGGTAAACAGGTTTCTTAAATCTAATCGAATAAAACTAACCATTCGTCTTAAAAAATTGAACAAAAACAATAAAAGGGAAACCAGTCATAAAATAATATTTTATTTTTGCCAAAAAGAATACCCGGTGATCAACAGATTCGAACCATAGGTTTTGGATTCCCAGTCTCTTTACCCGCCACTGCGCCACGCTTACTTTAAGACCTACGGCGAAAATAAGCATCCATATACGCGTATCCATATACAACTTTACTAACTATTCAGAACTATTAAACTATTCAAGGCCCGTTTCAGAATGTCGTAATAAATTTTCGGGTTGCTATGCAACACATAAAATAACTGAATGATAAAAATGACAGTTGACATGCAGCGCGTTTCAAGCTTTAACTGATGGATAGGCTAAATCGATGACTGTGAAACGCAGAGATAGTGTTTTATATATTAAATATGTTTTGGGTAGTAAAACCGGAACTTACTCGAACATTCTGACCTCACACTAACGTACTGTACTAATAGGTCGGTACTGAACTACTTAAAAATAAATAAAAAAGCCGATAAGTACTTACCTAAAAATAAACTATATAGTAATATATATAACTATACCAGGTATTTATAACGCCTTTTTTTGCTGATATAGTCCCTTTCACCACAATCTTACTTGATTGTAAGTGTTGATGTGATCGAAAATGTTAACAAGGCTTAACCTATACAATTACTGGCTCTCAAGGACAGCTGCCGGAACACACCGTTAGGTGCTTGTCGACAGATTTACTACTTGAAGGTGGTCGCCCTTCCACCATGCGGTGAAGCTCAAGCCCGTGGCGGGATTCAAACCATGTACCTGATGCGCGGCGATCCATAGCCAATGCCACTGGGCCATCACTGCTTCACTATTTAAATTAATGTTTCAACTATTCTCATTGCAAAAGAAATAGGTACTGCATCTCCCTAGTGTTCATATTTATTCGAAAAGGGGCATACAATTCATTATTGTAAATGTGTAGGTATGTCGTATCTCTTCTTATTTTAGTCGTATCTCTTCTTATTTTATTCCCTTCAACGTAATATTGGGTGGACCCAAAATGTGTTATTTTATGTCTCTTATAATTAACCATTTAGGTAGGCACATAAAGACAAACTTATTTGGTGGTAAGTGGGCTACCGGCGGGACTAGACGACGTCGTCCCGAACTAAAGATGCTAGCTATTGGTGCCTCTTTCACTTGGCATCAAAAAAAACATAGGTTAATTGGGGTTAAAATCTGCGCCCCCTTCGCTACACCTGCTGTACTAACTAGATTTGAGAGATTTGGGACTTATAAAAATTTTGACGAAAATTTCATGTCCAATCGACACCTGGTTTTTTTTGTAGTTTCGGGTAGAATACAGTCATAGCCACTAATTTTGTTAGGGCGACCCCCCCTCAGTCGTATACTTCCCTTGGTAGGCACATAAAGACAAACTTATTTGGTTGTAAGTGGGCTACCGGCGGGACTAGACGAGGTCGTCCCGAACTAAAGATGCTAGCTATTGGTGCCTCTATCACATGGCATCAAAAAAAACATAGGTTAATTGGGGTTAAAATCTGCGCCCCCTTCGCTACACCTGCTACACAAACTAGATTTGGGACTTAGAAAAAATTTTGACGAAAATTTCATGTCCAATCGACACCTGGTTTTTTTTGTAGTTTCGGGTAGAATACAGTCATAGCCACTAATTTTGTTAGGGCGACCCCCACCTCAGTCGTATACTTCCCTTGGTAGGCACATAAAGACAAACTTATTTGGTTGTAAGTGGGCTACCGGCGGGGCTAGACGACGTCGTCCCAAACTAAAGATGCTAGCTATTGGTACCTCTTTCACTTGGCATCAAAAAAAACATAGGTTAATTGGGGTTAAAATCTGCGCCCCCTTCGCTACACCTGCTACACAAACTAGATTT
Organism: Plagodis dolabraria; assembly: GCA_963854805.1. Taxonomy (NCBI): domain Eukaryota; kingdom Metazoa; phylum Arthropoda; class Insecta; order Lepidoptera; family Geometridae; genus Plagodis; species Plagodis dolabraria. Next base: position 800,008 of record OY978443.1, read on the forward strand.
GGGACTTAGAAAAAATTTTGACGAAAATTTCATGTCCAATTGACCCCTGGTTTTTTTCGTAGTTTTGGGCGGAGGGCACTCGTAGCTACTAATTTTGTTAGGGCGACCCCCACCTCAGTCGTATACTTCTCTAGGTAGGCACATAAAGACAAACTTATTTGGTTGTAAGTGGGCTACCGGCGGGACTAGACGAGGTCGTCCCGAACTAAAAATGCTAGCTATTGGTGCCTCTATCACATGGCATCAAAAAAAACATAGGTTAACCATACATCGAAAATGATGAAAAATTTTTCTAAGTGTCGGACCTGTATTAAGGTTACTAAGGTCAATGACCCCAAAGTTAAGGTCATTGACCGAGGACGTTTGTTGACCTCCCAGAAGGTCATTAAAGCGAAAAAAAAATTTTTTTTTTTTTGCGCCCCCAAGGGTACACTCCAACCAGAGCTTCCACAGCACTGTCATGGCCTCCTCGACGCAATTATAACGATATTTTAACCTAGTTGTAAGTATATGCCTACATACCAAAATAAAATAGTTCAAAGAAATCATTGAAAGAAGGTTAAAATATGGTTGAATGTCAAGTGTTCAACCGACGGATGCATGGAAATATTGACAGAAACCTACACATGTAATGTACAGGCACGTGAAATCATTCCATGATCTATAAGTTTGTGACATAAGTAATATTAATCTTTACAATAAGAATGATTTATGTAAAGATGGAAGCGGTATTTAGAGATATAAAATACATACCCAAGAAAGTTTTCGTATAGGTAGTAGCGTTGTAACGTTTTTAAAACTATACGAGATATATGTATAGTTTCAAAAACATCAGTTTTTAAATAATATAATTGAATAAACATCGAATAACTAAGTTTAAAACGTAGATATACGATATTTATGAATATTAATTAAATTTCACTTTTAACGTGAACGATCATCGATCGCTCAGTTCAAAGAAAGAAATAATAGGGATGTGTCATGTTCGAGTTTCGACCCGATCCTATAGTTGTGGAATATCGATATTCGATACAGAGGAATACCATTCCATCCGATATATGTTTCGATACGATGGCTTATGATGTATTAAAGGACCGATGCTAAGGATTGGCTAAAAAAATCGTACATATTTGTATTTAATTCTGAAATAGGTAAAAGATGCGCGGTAAAGCTATTACATAACATTTTATATCAACTTATGCATTTATAAATCTCGACACGTTAGTTCTCAAAACCTTTTTTCTGACAAAATTTAGTTCCTTTTACGCACTGTAGAGGCGCTGATCAAATAAAGTATCCCCACTGTGTCGGTTGGAGTAGGGGGTGCTAGGTTATTTTCGTTACGAATTTCTGGATTCGGTTTCTACGCTCAAGGCCCGAAATAGAAGCTATGCAATAGCTTAAAAACTTTTACCAAAATATTTATGAGTATTACGCGACTTACATTCGTGCTGCATTGCACTAAATAGTATGGTTTACTTTGAAGGTTCATATGACACTCATATCAATATTTATCTGGCGATTGTATTTTTTAAATCAGTTGTTATTGCATTTTATATTTCATTATACCTTCAATTTTGGCATGATGAATTTTGATGATGATTCATTTTTGTGTTTTACGTTTTGCTCCCTTTAAGCCACCAACAAGTTATTTATTATTAGTTATATATTCATATATTTTGATATATAGAAATAAATACAGACATTATGTGGCAATATGCTCACTTTCATATGTTAGGATTATTATTATTATATTTTTTTTTTATATAATTGACATCTATACATATTTCAATGGTGTTTGATTATAGATGCATGTTCATAATTTTAAATTAAGAATGTTTTAACGAAAATGATTTAAAATAGTAATATTCAATAGTTATTATATTTTATATTTTATTAATAATAAATTAATTAATTTAAATTAATTGAGTCAATGTTGTGTGCTTTATATTTATAGTAATTTCTAAATAATGATAATAACATATGTAAATGTTAAATGCTGTGTTTATTATAATAATAGATGTCTCTTCTAGTTAGCCAGCCATACCTTAAATGAAAGCCGCTATCTCCTAGATTCACCGGGGCTAATAATATCACTTACCATATTCAACAATATGCCAAAATAAAATAAAAAAAACCAAAATAATGTTGATGCTATAAAGAACATTTTATTTTCAATTACAAATATGTGTTGAAAAAGTAAACTATGAATATCAAATAACGCAAACCCATGGCGTGAGCTTTATTTATGTAACTGCGCGCACTCACTTGAGACGTGATTTATGGGGCGATAAAATGCCTAACACTTTTACGACATGCGTCCGCGCTGTACTGAAAGCTCCAACGGGATAATACGATATCGGATCCATCAAAAAAATCGTTTCAATTCAATAAGATCGATACTTGGATCGATACAGTGAACAATCAATTGCAATTCCGAATATTAATACAAAACATCTGGATAGACATCCCTAGAAAGAGGAAAAGGAAATCATGAACAAGTGTTGCCAAGCTATAAGTTTCGTTTTGTCTGGGTTTTACTATGGTTAGTGAAATATTTTTGCCAAGCTATAAGTTTCGTTTTGTCTGGTTTTTACTATGGTGAGTGAAATATTTTCCTTCAAAAGTAACATTTTTTTTATTTGAGTTTTCTATACTTTAAAATAAATAACGCCAGTTTCCCAATCACAGCACACTTACATTAAATACAAGTTGTACAATCTAAAGAGTGCATCTTCTGTGGTAATCCATGAGTATAATAATTCTAAATCGTTAGATAAACAATGCATGGAATGTAATGGAGGCCCTGTTAAAATGTGACGTGGGAGAATAACAAAATGTGTAAATTTTTGTAGGTATATTATTTTATTGTAGTCCCAAATTATGTTCATAATTGTAATCGTTGGCACGGGTATCCGGAGCGGTCATGCTCACAGAAAGGTGTTGTCTAGCAGCGGTGTTGTGTGTCGGGTCACCATCTTCCCTCAAAAATGGTTAAGGAAGGCGATGGTTGGCACATGCGTCAACTCGTGAACGGGTGCTGCTAGAGGATACTGGTCTACTCTGGATGCTAGTGCTAATGACATTAACGGAAAAAAACTTTTAACACTGTTCCCCCTTGGAATGTTGCATGTTTCTTATTTCATATATCTTGTTTATTAATAAAATATGTCATAGTTGAAAAAAGTTACGGACCCTGGAGTCTGTGGAGTGTAGATAAAATTAAAAAAAAAAAACAAAAAAGATAAACAATGCTTACATAAATCCGTAAACTTTATGTCTCGACAGGCAGGTTTGATGGCGTATCGAATATTGATAAAATATGTTGTAGTGAGAAGCCAAAATATTTATAGTCATGTTACTGTCAGCTGTCAAAGTCATTATAAATATAAATGACAGTTGCGTAGGTAAAATTGTAGGCTAGATGACATGATGTGGTTATTACCTTTAGTTTCTGTTATCTGTGGGTTATTATAACTTGTAGGTTACATGAAAAGTAAAGACATATTTTAAACAATTGTCGAAAAAAGAAGCCAGAGGAAAATTGCAGAGTCCAAAATATTAATTAAAAATACATAATCTTCGTGAGAGACTGATATGCAGAGAAATTAGAAAGTATATGAGTGACTTTAAGTTAAATGAAAGTGTTGTGAACTGTGAAGATTGAAAATCAATGAAAGTATGTTTTGTTTGTAAAGATAATATTAAAGTAAAAGTTACAACAACGTTTTTGTTATTAATTACTATGTAAACACCTTAAACCTAGATGGTACGAGTAGATACTATTTTTATTTAGTTACCTACCTTGTTTATGTTTATTATTTGTTTTAGTTTTTTATTATTTAGACAAATAATCAGAATTAATGAATTGGTAAAAGTATCTATATATGTAAAGCATGCAAATATTGGCCCTTTGTTATTTTAACCAATACTGATTAAGTTTGTTGGTCAGCTTTTGAAATGTGAATTTTAATAACTCAATGTTGTGGCCAGCACATTTGGAGTATATATAATAACAACATCTTTGATAAGAACTAAGTTTCCTACTTGTAAGTTAACAGATTCTTTAAAACATTTTATTTTTATTGACTCTTGAAAATCAGAAAAATATGATATGTAGAATTCTTTCCATATACATAAGGTATAGTAAAAATTATCCAGAGGCAACTACTGAGGCATCACTATAGTCTAATAAACTACTTTGATCAATTTATTTTTAATTTTGTCGCAGTCGAGTTTAGAAATAATATAACTTTATTTGGATACAATGAGATCGTAGATTATCGTGTCAAGTCCCGCCATGCCGCAGTATACCGCGGCATGCCTCGGGACGTCGTGTCGTGACATGAGATGTATTGTATTATTCTTCAGTTTAGCAATTGTTTGTCTCTCTTCATATACAATACCAGTGACATCAATACTTATGCCCAGACGACACCCAGATATATCTACATCTGAGTAACAATATGTTGGTATGGTAATTCATATGTGGGTGGTATTAATGTTGTTTAAGAATTGCAAATTGTTGTAGATTGATAACTATTCTGTAAGTAAATGATCAGGTATGGTGTACCCCTAGTTCTTTCCAGAGCTGTTGCATGAAAAGGTTGGCAGTAATTCTAACTGAAGCTTAATAGCCTTAAACGGCATTAATCTTTGTATTAAGTGAAGGCACAATATCTATTGCTTCAGTTTGCCTAAGGAATTCCACTCGTAGGTGCTCGTTCGGTTATCGCGGGCAGTTACCATGGAGCCCAGTCGGAGATGTGGAAAATACTCTTAAGTTGGCCCGCATTTATCTTTATTCAGTATTACTGTAACAGCCGGATCATCCACTGCTGAACACAGCCTCCCCTATTAAGGGGGTATTTGCCATGACCCAGGCATCTATATTCACTGTTAACTCGGGTAAATCGGAAAAAAATTTTTACTTGGCAGGCGTCATCGAAATAAAAATTTCAAATTTGGAATAAGAACGTCCAGAACAACCTAGATATCGAATTTCAGCCGAATCGGAGTAACTTTCTTTAGTTGGCAGGCGTCATCGAAATAAAAATTTCAAATTTGGAATAAGAACATCCAGAACAACCCAGATATCGAATTTCAGCAGAATCGGAGTAACTTTTTTTACTTGGCAGGCGTCATCGAAATAAAAATTTCAAATTTGGAATAAGAACGTCCAGAACAACCCAGATATCGAATTTCAGCAGAATCGGAGTAACTTTTTTTACTTGGCAGGCGTCATCGAAATAAAAATTTCAAATTTGGAATAAGAACGTCCAGAACAACCTAGATATCGAATTTCAGCCGAATCGGAGTAACTATTTTTACTTGGCAGGCGTCATCGAAATAAAAATTTCAAATTTGGAATAAGAACGTCCAGAACAACCCAGATATCGAATTTCAGCCGAATCGGAGTAACTTTCTTTACTTGGCAGGCGTCATCGAAATAAAAATTTCAAATTTGGAATGAGAACGTCCAGAACAACCTAGATATCGAATTTCAGCAGAATCGGAGTAACTTTTTTTACTTGGCAGGCGTCATCGAAATAAAAATTTCAAATTTGGAATAAGAACGTCCAGAACAACCTAGATATCGAATTTCAGCCGAATCGGAGTAACTATTTTTACTTGGCAGGCGTCATCGAAATAAAAATTTCAAATTTGGAATAAGAACGTCCAGAACAACCTAGATATCGAATTTCAGCCGAATCGGAGTAACTTTCTTTACTTGGCAGGCGTCATCGAAATAAAAATTTCAAATTTGGAATGAGAACGTCCAGAACAACCTAGATATCGAATTTCAGCAGAATCGGAGTAACTTTTTTTACTTGGCAGGCGTCATCGAAATAAAAATTTCAAATTTGGAATAAGAACGTCCAGAACAACCCAGATATCGAATTTCAACCGAATCGGAGTAACTTTCTTTACTTGGCAGGCGTCATCGAAATAAAAATTTCAAATTTGGAATGAGAACGTCCTGAACAACCTAGATATCGATTTTCAGCCAAATCGGAAAAACTTTCTTTACTTGGCAGGCGTCATCGAAATAAAAATTTCAAATTTGGAATGAGAACGTCCAGAACAACCTAGTTATCGAATTTCAGCAGAATCGGAGTAACTTTTTTTACTTGGCAGGCGTCATCGAAATAAAAATTTCAAATTTGGAATAAGAACGTCCAGAACAACCCAGATATCGAATTTCAGCCGAATCGGAGTAACTTTCTTTACTTGGCAGGCGTCATCGAAATAAAAATTTCAAATTTGGAATGAGAACGTCCTGAACAACCTAGATATCGATTTTCAGCCAAATCGGAAAAACTTTTTTTACTTGGCAGACGTCATCGAAAAAAAATTTCAAATTTGGAATAAGAACGTCCAGAACAACCTAGATATCGATTTTCAGCCAAATCGGAAAAACTTTTTTTATTTGGCAGACGTCATCGAAATTGGAATAGGAACGTACTCATACTCCTAATACAGTCGGTAATGTATGGTAAAATACTCCAAATGCAGTATGAAGAATGAGAGGAGCATCAAAACATGATAAAAAAATAAATTTCACTGTTTTAGGACAAAAACTCCAAATTCAGTCGAAAATCCCACTAAAACTCCAAATACAGTCGAAAATGTAAGGAAAAAAACTCCAAATGCAGTATGAAGAATGAGAGGAGCATCAAAGCATGATAAAAAAATAAATTTCACTGTTTTAGGACAAAAACTCCAAATTCAGTCGAAAATCCCACTAAAACTCCAAATACAGTCGAAAATGTAAGGTAAAATACTCCAAATGCAGTATGAAGAATGAGAGGAGCATCAAAGCATGATAAAAAATTAAAATTCACTGTTTTAGGACAAAAACTCCAAATTCAGTCGAAAATCCCACTAAAACTCCAAAACTCCAAATACAGTCGAAAATGTAAGGAAAAAAACTCCAAATGCAGTATGAAGAATGAGAGGAGCATCAAATCATGATAAAAAAATAAATTTCACTGTTTTAGGACAAAAACTCCAAATTCAGTCGAAAATCCCACAAAAACTCCAAATACAGTCGAAAATGTAAGGTAAAATACTCCAAATGCAGTATGAAGAATGAGAGGAGCATCAAAGCATGATAAAAAAATAAATTTCACTGTTTTAGGACAAAAACTCCAAATTCAGTCGAAAATCCCACTAAAACTCCAAATACAGTCGAAAATGTAAGGTAAAAAACTCCAAATGCAGTATGAAGAATGAGAGGAGCATCAAAGCATGATAAAAAAATAAATTTCACTGTTTTAGGACAAAAACTCCAAATTCAGTCGAAAATCCCACTAAAACTCCAAAACTCCAAATACAGTCGAAAATGTAAGGTAAAATACTCCAAATGCAGTATGAAGAATGAGAGGAGCATCAAAGCATGATAAAAAAAAAAAATTTCACTGTTTTAGGACAAAAACTCCAAATTCAGTCGAAAATCCCACTAAAACTCCAAATACAGTTGAAAATGTAAGGTAAAAAACTCCAAATGCAGTATGAAGAATGAGAGGAGCATCAAAGCATGATAAAAAATTAAAATTCACTGTTTTAGGACAAAAACTCGAAAATCCCACTAAAACTCCAAAACTCCAAATACAGTCGAAAATGTAAGGAAAAAAACTCCAAATGCAGTATGAAGAATGAGAGGAGCATCAAATCATGATAAAAAAATAAATTTCACTGTTTTAGGACAAAAACTCCAAATTCAGTCGAAAATCCCACAAAAACTCCAAATACAGTCGAAAATGTAAGGTAAAATACTCCAAATGCAGTATGAAGAATGAGAGGAGCATCAAAGCATGATAAAAAAATAAATTTCACTGTTTTAGGACAAAAACTCCAAATTCAGTCGAAAATCCCACTAAAACTCCAAATACAGTCGAAAATGTAAGGTAAAAAACTCCAAATGCAGTATGAAGAATGAGAGGAGCATCAAAACATGATAAAAAAATAAATTTCACTGTTTTAGGACAAAAACTCCAAATTCAGTCGAAAATCCCACTAAAACTCCAAATACAGTTGAAAATGTAAGGTAAAAAACTCCAAATGCAGTATGAAGAATGAGAGGAGCATCAAAGCATGATAAAAAATTAAAATTCACTGTTTTAGGACAAAAACTCCAAATTCAGTCGAAAATCCCACTAAAACTCCAAATACAGTCGAAAATGTAAGGAAAAAAACTCCAAATGCAGTATGAAGAATGAGAGGAGCATCAAAGCATGATAAAAAATTAAAATTCACTGTTATAGGCCAATAACTCTAAATTCAGTCGAAAATACCACAAAAACTCCAAATACAGTCGAAAATGTAAGGTAAAATACTCCAAATGCAGTATGAAGAATGAGAGGAGCATCAAAGCATGATAAAAAAATAAATTTCACTGTTTTAGGACAAAAACTCCAAATTCAGTCGAAAATCCCACTAAAACTCCAAATACAGTCGAAAATGTAAGGTAAAAAACTCCAAATGCAGTATGAAGAATGAGAGGAGCATCAAAGCATGATAAAAAAATAAATTTCACTGTTTTCGGACAAAAACTCCAAATTCAGTCGAAAATCCCACTAAAACTCCAAATACAGTCGAAAATGTAAGGTAAAAAACTCCAAATGCAGTATGAAGAATGAGAGGAGCATCAAAGCATGATAAAAAAATAAATTTCACTGTTTTCGGACAAAAACTCCAAATTCAGTCGAAAATCCCACTAAAACTCCAAATACAGTCGAAAATGTAAGGTAAAAAACTCCAAATGCAGTATGAAGAATGAGAGGAGCATCAAAGCCTGATAAAAAAATAAATTTCACTGTTTTCGGACAAAAACTCCAAATTCAGTCGAAAATCCCACTAAAACTCCAAAACTCCAAATACAGTCGAAAATGTAAGGAAAAAAACTCCAAATGCAGTATGAAGAATGAGAGGAGCATCAAAGCATGATAAAAAATTAAAATTCACTGTTTTCGGACAAAAACTCCAAATTCAGTCGAAAATCCCACTAAAACTCCAAATACAGTCGAAAATGTAAGGTAAAAAACTCCAAATGCAGTATGAAGAATGAGAGGAGCATCAAAGCCTGATAAAAAAATAAATTTCACTGTTTTCGGACAAAAACTCCAAATTCAGTCGAAAATCCCACTAAAACTCCAAAACTCCAAATACAGTCGAAAATGTAAGGAAAAAAACTCCAAATGCAGTATGAAGAATGAGAGGAGCATCAAAGCATGATAAAAAATTAAAATTCACTGTTATAGGCCAATAACTCTAAATTCAGTCGAAAATACCATAAAAAGTCCAAATACAGTCGAAAATGTAAGGTAAAATACTCCAAAAGCAGTATGAAGAATGAGAGGAACATCGAAGCATAATAAAAAAATTACAAAAATCAAGAATTTTACTGTTATAGGACAAAAACTCCAAATTCACTCGAAAATCCCACAAAAACTATTTTTTCGGGCAGTGTGCGGGCCGCAAGCGGCCCGCATTTATCGTTATGCAGCATTAAATTTTATCAAAACACCTTATACATAAAAAAAATATTTCAAAAATCCAAAAGATTAACGACGTCCCATACAAACTCCTAATACAATAAGGAACCATACTGTAACCACCAAACCAAATTCACCCTACCGCCATAAAAAAGTGGTACGGTCAGAGTTGTACCAAGGTTCTGAGTCACTTCGGTAAAGGAACCCCACTCGTAGGTGATTTGGTTATCGCGGGCAGTTACCATGGAGACCAGTCGGAGATGTGGAAAATACCCTCAAGTCGGAGCTCGGCCTTCGGCCTCGGACAGTTACTCCAAATGTAGTCAAAACTCCCACAAAAACTCCTAAAACAGTCGGTAATGTATAGTGAACTACTCCAAATACAGTATGAAGAATGAGAGGAGCATGTCAATTCGGAGCTCGGCCTTCGGCCTCGCAAGACACTTACACGGCTCGGCCTACGGCCTCGCCATGAGCTCGCCCTGCGGGCTCGCACACCTTAAGCTCGGCCTTCGGCCTCGCGGGCCGAAAGTTCGGCCTTCGGCCTCACCAGAAGCTCGCCCTTCGGGCTCGCTATACCTTCATGTATGACAGTAACTCCAAATTCAGTCAAAAATCCCACAAAAACTCCAAATACAGTAGAAAATGTAAGGTAAAATACTCAAATGCAGTATGAAGAATGAGAGGAGCATGTCAATTCGGAGCTCGGCCTTCGGCCTCGCAAGACACTAACACGGCTCGGCCTGCGGCCTCGCCAAACGCTCGCCCTTCGGGCTCGCGCACCATCCGCTCGGCCTTCGGCCTCGCGGGCCGAAAGTTCGGCCTTCGGCCTCACCAGGAGCTCGCCCTTCGGGCTCGCTTTACCTTCATCTATGACAGTAACTCCAAAATCAGTCGAAAATCCCACAAAAACTCCAAATACAGTCGAAAATGTAAGAAAAATACTCCAAATGCAGTATGAAGCATGAGAGGAGCATTTTTGACAGGTGTCATTCGCTTGCTCACCCGATTGCCTATGACATTTGTTCAAACACCCCCTACCTATCTCTTACCGTTTTCGAGATATGTCATCCATCATTACTTGGCAGGCGTCATTTTTATGATTTTCGATTTTTCTCATACTCACTAAAACCCCCCGAACATTTTCGCCATACATCATTTTCACTCTACTCTGCTCCTTCTAGGAGAACATTTATGTCAGTCAGTCAGTGAGTGGTAATCGAGCTTTATATATATACTAGATGGTAAGTGGTGTGCGGGCCGCGAGCGGCCCGCATCTATCTTGAGTCAGTACGAACTGTCATAAAAGCAACTTTTACATTAAAAAAAAAGTATGTTCAAAACTCCAATAGAAATATGAAATCCCATATAAACTCCCAATACAATAAAGAACCAAATTGTAGCCACCAAACCACATTTACCCTACTGCCATAAAAAAGTGGTACGGTCAGAATCGTACCAAGGTTCTGATTCTTTTCGGTAAAGGAACCCCACTCGTAGGTGATTTGGTTATCGCGGGCAGTTGCCATGGAGACCAGTCGAGGATGTGGAAAAATACCCTCAAGTCGGAGCTCAGCCTTCGGCCTTGGACAGTTACTCCAAATAAAGTCAAAACTCCCACAAAAACTCTTAATACAGTCCAAACATAAAATGAAATACTCCAAATGCAGTATGAAGAATAAGAGGGGCACCTCATCGAAAAAAAAATTTCAAATTTGGAATAAGAACGTCCAGAACGACCTAGATATCGATTTTCAGCCAAATCGGAAAAACTTTTTTTACTTGGCAGACGTCATCGAAAAAAAAATTTCTGATTTGGAATAAGAACGTCCAGAACAACCTAGATATCGATTTTCAGCCAAATCGGAAAAACTTTTTTTAGTTGGCAGACGTCATTGAAAAAAAAAATTCAAATTTGGAATAAGAACGTCCAGAACAACCTAGATATCGATTTTCAGCCAAATCGGAAAAACTTTTTTTTTTGGCAGACGTCATCGAAAAAAAAATTTCAAATTTGGAATAAGAACGTCCAGAACGACCTAGATATCGATTTTCAGCCAAATCGGAAAAACTTTTTTTATTTGGCAGACGTCATCGAAATTGGCATAAGAACGTACTCATACTCCTAATAAAGTCCGTAATGTAAGGTAAATACTCCAAATACAGTATGAAGAATGAGAGGAGCATGTCAATACGTAGCTCGGCCTTCGGCCTCGCAAGACACTAACTGGGCTCGGCCTACGGCCTCGCCAAGCGCTCGCCCTTCGGGCTCGCGCACCATACGCTCGGCCTTCGGCCTCACGTGCCGAAAGTTCGGCCTTCGGCCTCACCAGAAGCTCGCCCTTCGGGCTCGCTATACACTGATGTAGGTCCGTAACTCCAAATTCAGTCGAAAATCCCACAAAAACTCCAAATACAGTCGAAAATGTAAGGTAAACTACTCCAAATGCAGTACGAAGAATGAGAGGAGCATCGAAGCATAATAAAAAAATTACAGAAATCAAGAATTTGACTGTTATAGGACAAAAACTCCAAATTCAGTCGAGAATCCCACTAAAACTTCAAATACAGTCGAAAATGTAAGGCGAAATATTCCAGATACAGTATGAAGAATGAGAGGAGCATGTAAATTCAGAGCTCGGCCTTCGGCCTCGCAAGACACTAACACGGCTCGGCCTACGGCCTCGCGGGCCAAAGTTCGGCCTACGTCCTCACCAGAAGTTCGGCCTTCGGCCTCACCAAAAGCTCGCCCTTCGGGCTCGCTATAACCCGATATAGGACCGTTACTCCAAATTCAGTCGAAAATCCCACAAAAACTCCAAATACAGTCGAAAATGTATGGTAAAATACTCCAAATACAGTATGAAGAATGAGAGGAGCATCTGAGCCTGAAAAAAAATTACAGATTTCAAAAAATTCCCACAAAAACTCCAAATTCAGTCGAAAATCCCACAAAAAGTCCAAATACAGTCGAAAATGTAAGGTAAAATACGCCAAAAGCAGTATGAAGAATGAGAGGAACATCGAAGCAAAATAAAAAAATGACAGAAATCAAGAATTTTACTGTTATAGGACAAAAACTCCAAATTCACTCGAAAATCCCACAAAAACTCCTAATACGGTCGAAAATATCTGCACTTTGTATGGCGGCCATCTTGAAATCCGCCATTTTGAATTTTTGACAGGTGTCATTCGACTGCTCTCCCTATTCCCTATGACATTTGTTCGAGCACCCCCTACCTATCTCTTACCGTTTCCGAGATACGACATCCACTTTTACTTGGCAGGCGTCATTTTTATGATTTTCGATTTTTCTCATACTCACCTAAACCCCCCCTACATTTCCGCCATACTTCATTTTAACCCTACTCTACTCCTTCTGGGAGAACAATTATGTCAGTGAGTCAGTCAGTCAGTGTGTGGTAATCGAGCTTTATATAATATAAACTAGTTTTTCGGGCAGTGTGCGGGCCGCAAGCGGCCCGCAATTATAGTTATGCAGTATTAAATTATATCAAAACACCTTATACATTAAAAAAATATTTCAAAAATCCAAAAGATATACGACGTCCCATACAAACTCCTAATACAATAATGAACCAAACTGTAGCCACCAAACCAGATTTACCCTACTGCCATAAAAAAGTGGTACGGTCAAAATCGTACCAAGGTTCTGAGTCACTTCGGTAAAGGAACCCCACCTGTAGGTGCTTTGGTTACCGCGGGCAGTTACCATAGAGACCAGTCGGAGATGTGGAAAATACCCTCAAGTCGGAGCTCGGCCTTCGGCCTCGGACAGTTACTCCAAATGTAGTCAAAACTCCCACAAAAACTCCTAAAACAGTCGGTAATGTTTAGTAAAATACTCCAAATACAGTATGAAGAATGAGAGGAGCATGTAAATTGGGAGCTCGGCCTTCGGCCTCGCAAGACACTTACACGGCTCGGCCTACGGCCTCGCCATGAGCTCGCCCTGCGGGCTCGCCCACCTTAAGCTCGGCCTTCGGCCTCGCGGGCCGAAAGTTCGGCCTTCGGCCTCACCAGAAGCTCGCCCTTCGGGCTCGCTATACCTTCATGTATGACAGTAACTCCAAATTCAGTCAAAAATCCCACAAAAACTCCAAATACAGTCGAAAATGTAAGGTAAAATACTCCAAATACAGTATGAAGAATGAGAGGAGCATGTCAATTCGGAGCTCGGCCTTCGGCCTCGCAAGACACTAATACAGCTCGGCCTACGGCCTCGCAAACCGCTCGCCCTACGGGCTCGCGTACCATACGCTCGGCCTTCGGCCTCGCGGGCCGAAAGTTCGGCCTTCGGCCTCACTAGAAGCTCGCCCTTCGGGCTCGCTATACCTTCACGTATGACAGGAATTCCAAATTCAGTCGAAAATCCCACATAAACTCCAAATACAGTCAAAAATATAAGGAAAATACTCCAAATGCAGAACGAAGAATGAGAGGAGCATTTTTGACAGGTGTCATTCAACTGCTCTTCCTATTCCCTATGACATTTGTTCAAACACCCCCTATCTATCTCTTACCGTTTTCGAGATACGTCATCCATCTTTACTTGGCAGGCGTCATTTTTATGATTTTCGATTTTTCTCATACTCACCAAAACCCCCCGAACATTTTCGCCATACATCATTTTCACTCTACTCTGCTCCTTCTAGGAGAACATTTATGTCAGTGAGTCAGTGGTAATCGAGCTTTATATATTATGACTAGATGGTAAGTGGTGTGCGGGCCGCAAGCGGCCCGCATTTATCGTTATGCAGTATTAAATTATATCAAAACACCTTATACATTAAAAAAATATTTCAAAAATCCAAAAGATTAACGACGTCCCATACAAACTCCTAATACAATAAGGAACCATACTGTAACCACCAATCCAAATTCACCCTACCGCCATAAAAAAGTGGTACGGTCAGAGTTGTACCAAGGTTCTGAGTCACTTCGGTAAAGGAACCCCACTCGTAGGTGCTTTGGTTATCGCGGGCAGTTACCATGGAGACCAGTCGGCGATGTGGAAGATACTCTCAAGTCGGAGCTCGGCCTTCTGCCTCGGTCAGTTACTCCAAATGTAGTCAAAACTCCCACTAAACTCCTAAAACAGTCGATAATATATGGTAAAATACTCCAAATACAGAATGAAGAATGAGAGGAGCATGTAAATTCGGAGCTCGGCCTTCGGCCTCGCCAGACACTAATACAGCTCGGCCTGCGGCCTCGCCAAGCGCTCGCCCTACGGGCTCGCGCACCATCCGCTCGGCCTTTGGCCTCGCGGGCCGAAAGTTCGGCCTTCGGCCTCACCAGAAGCTCGCCCTTCGGGCTCGCTATACCTTCATGTATGACAGTAACTCCAAATTCAGTCGAAAATCCCACAAAAACTCCAAAAACAGTCGGTTTTGTATGGTAAAATACTCCAAATGCAGTATGAAGAATGAGAGGAGCATGTCAATTCGGAGCTCGGCCTTCGGCCTCGCAAGACACTAATTTGGCTCGGCCTGCGGCCTCGTCCAGCGCTCGCCCTACGGGCTCGCGCACCATACGCTCGGCCTTCGGCCTCGCGGGCCGAAAGTTCGGCCTACGGCCTCACCAGAAGCTCGCCCTTCGGGCTCGCTATGCCTTCACGTATGACAGTTACTCCAAATTCAGTCCAAAATCCCACAAAAACTCCAAATACAGTCAAAAATGTAAGAAAAATACTCCAAATGAGGAATGAAGAATGAGAGGAGCATTTTTGACAGGTGTCATTCGACTGCTCTCCCTATTCCCTATGACATTTGTTCAAACACCCCCTATCTATCTCTTACCGTTTTCGAGATACGTCATACATCTTTACTTGGCAGGCGTCATTTTTATGATTTTCGATTTTTCTCATACTCACCAAAACCCCCCGAACATTTTCGCCATACATCATTTTCACTCTACTCTGCTCCTTCTAGGAGAACATTTATGTCAGTCAGTCAGTCAGTGGTAATCGAGCTTTATATATTATAATAACTAGATGGTAAGTGGTGTGCGGGCCGCGAGCGGCCCGCAATTATCGTTATGCATTCTTAAATTATATCAAAACACCTTATTTATTTAAAAAAAAAAAATCAAAACCATAATAGAAGTATGAAATCCCATATAAACCCTTAATACAATAAAGAACCAAAGTGAAGCCGTCAAACCAGATTTACCCTACAGCCATAAAAAAGCGGTACAGTCAGAATCGTATCAAGATTCTTAGTCACTTCGATAAAGATACCCCACACGTAGGTGCTTCGGTTATCGCCAGCAGTTACCATGCGGACCAGTCGGAAATGTGGAAAATACTTTCAAGTCGGAGCTCGGCCTTCGGCCTCGGACAGTTACTCCAAATGTAGTCCAAAAACCCACAAAAACTCTTTATACAGTCAAAAATTAAAATGAATTACTCCAAATGCAGTATGAAGAATAAGAGGGGCACCTAGGACGAATCCAAAATGGCGGAATTCAAGATGGTCACCATGCAAAGCACTCCGACCCCACTGAAGCTCGGCCTTACGGCCTCACTTCAGCGTGATCGGAGCACTTTGTATGGCGGCCATCTTGAATTCCGCCATTTTGGATTTTTTTTGGATGTCATTCGTACTCTCCATATTCACTATGATATTTGTTCAAAGACCCCCCCACCTATCTCTTACTGTTTTCGAGATACGTCTTCATTCATCACTTGGCAGACGTCATCGAAAAAAAAAATTAAATTTAGAATAAGAACGTCCAGAACAACCTAGATATCGATTTTCAGCCAAATCGGAAAAACTTTTTTTACTTGGCAGACGTCATCGAAAAAAAAATTTCGAATTTGGAATAGGAACGTCCAGAACAACCTAGATATCGATTTTCAGCCAAATCGGAAAAACTTTTTTTACTTGGCAGACGTCATCGAAAAAAAAATTTCTGATTTGGAATAAGAACGTCCAGAACAACCTAGATATCGATTTTCAGCCAAATCGGAAAAACTTTTTTTAGTTGGCAGACGTCATCGAAAAAAAAATTTCAAATTTGGAATAAGAACGTCCAGAACAACCTAGATATCGATTTTCAGCCAAATCGGAAAAACTTTTTTTATTTGGCAGACGTCATCGAAATTGGCATAAGAACGTACTCATACTCCTAATACAGTCCGTAATGTAAGGTAAATACTCCAAATACAGTATGAAGAATGAGAGGAGCATGTCAATACGTAGCTCGGCCTTCGGCCTCGCAAGACACTAACTGGGCTCGGCCTACGGCCTCGCCAAGCGCTCGCCCTACGGGCTCGCGCACCATACGCTCGGCCTTCGGCCTCACGTACCGAAAGTTCGGCCTTCGGCCTCACCAGAAGCTCGCCCTTCGGGCTCGCTATACACTGATGTAGGTCCGTAACTCCAAATTCAGTCGAAAATCCCACAAAAACTCCAAATACAGTCGAAAATGTAAGGTAAACTACTCCAAATGCAGTACGAAGAATGAGAGGAGCATCGAAGCATAATAAAAAAATTACAGAAATCAAGAATTTGACTGTTATAGGACAAAAACTCCAAATTCAGTCGAGAATCCCACTAAAACTTCAAATACAGTCGAAAATGTAAGGTGAAATATTTCAGATACAGTATGAAGAATGAGAGGAGCATGTAAATTCAGAGCTCGGCCTTCGGCCTCGCAAGACACTAACACGGCTCGGCCTACGGCCTCGCCATGCGCTCGCCCTACGGGCTCGCGCACCATACGCTCGGCCTTCGGCCTCGCGGGCCGAAGTTCGGCCTACGGCCTCACCAGAAGTTCGGCCTTCGGCCTCACCAGAAGCTCGCCCTTCGGGCTCGCTATAACCCGATATAGGACCGTTACTCCAAATTCAGTCGAAAATCCCACAAAAACTCCAAATACAGTCGAAAATGTATGGTAAAATACTCCAAATACAGTATGAAGAATGAGAGGAGCATCTGAGCCTAAAAAAAAATTACAGATTTCAAAAAATTCCCACAAAAACTCCAAATTCAGTCGAAAATCCCACAAAAACTCCAAATACAGTCGAAAATGTAAGAAAAATACTCCAAATGAAGAATGAAGAATGAGAGGAGCATTTTTGACAGGTGTCATTCGACTGCTCTCCCGATCCCTTATGACATTTGGTCGAGCACCCCCTACCTATCTCTTACCGTTTCCGAGATACGCCATCCAATTTTACTTGGCAGGCGTCATTTTTATGATTTTCGATTTTTCCCATACTCACCTAAACCCCCCCTACACTTTTCCCATACATCACTTTCTTCCTACTCGACTCCTTCTGGGAGAACAATTATGTCAGTCAGTCAGTCAGTCAGTCAGTCAGTCAGTCAGTCAGTCAGTGTATGGTAATCGAGCTTTATATAAAGAGACTAGATGGTAAGTGGTGTGCGGGCCGCGAGCGGCCCGCATCTATCTTGAGTCAGTACGAACTGTCATAAAAGCAACTTTTACATTTAAAAAAAAGTATGTTCAAAACTCCAATAGAAATATGAAATCCCATATAAACTCCGAATACAATAAAGAACCAAATTGTAGCCACCAAACCAGATTTACCCTACTGCCATAAAAAAGTGGTACGGTCAGAATCGTACCAGGGTTCTGAGTCACTTCGGTTAAGGAACCCCACTTGTGGGTGCTTTGGTTATCGCGGGCAGTTGCCATGGAGACCAGTCGG
The DNA here is from genome assembly GCA_963854805.1 of Plagodis dolabraria. Lineage (NCBI taxonomy): Eukaryota > Metazoa > Arthropoda > Insecta > Lepidoptera > Geometridae > Plagodis > Plagodis dolabraria. Next base: position 818,206 of record OY978443.1, read on the forward strand.
GGATGTGGAAAAATACCCTCAAGTCGGAGCTCGGCCTTCGGCCTTGGACAGTTACTCCAAATAAAGTCAAAACTCCCACAAAAACTCTTAATACAGTCCAAACATAAAATGAATTACTCCAAATGCAGTATGAAGAATAAGAGGGGCACCTAGGACGAATCCAAAATGGCGGAATTCAAGATGACCACCATTCAAAGCACTCCAACCCCACTGAAGCTCGGCCTTACGGCCTCACTTCAGCGTGATCGGAGCACTTTGTATGGCGGCCATCTTGAATTCCGCCATTTTGGATTTTTTTTGCTTATCATTCGTACTCTCCATATTCACTATGACATTTGTTCAAAGACCCCCCACCTATCTCTTACTGTTTTCGAAATATGTCTTCATTCATCACTTGGCAGACGTCATCGAAAAAAAATTTCAAATTTGGAATAAGAACGTCCAGAACAACCTAGATATCGATTTTCAGCCAAATCGGAAAAACTTTTTTTACTTGGCAGACGTCATCGAAAAAAAAATTTCAAATTTGGAATAAGAACGTCCAGAACAACCTAGATATCGATTTTCAGCCAAATCGGAAAAACTTTTTTTACTTGGCAGACGTCATCAAAAAAAAAATTCAAATTTGGAATAAGAACGTCCAGAACAACCTAGATATCGATTTTCAGCCAAATCGGAAAAACTTTTTTTACTTGGCAGACGTCATCGAAAAAAAATTTCAAATTTGGAATAAGAACGTCCAGAAGATATCGACGTCCAACCTAGATATCGATTTTCAGCCAAATCAGAAAAACTTTTTTTATTTGGCAGACGTCATCGAAAAAAAAATTTCAAATTTGGAATAAGAACGTCCAGAACAACCTAGATATCGATTTTCAGCCAAATCGGAAAAACTTTTTTTACTTGGCAGACGTCATCGAAAAAAAAATTTCAAATTTGGAATAAGAACGTCCAGAACAACCTAGATATCGATTTTCAGCCAAATCGGAAAAACTTTTTTTACTTGGCAGACGTCATCGAAAAATAAATTTCAAATTTGGAATAAGAACGTCCAGAACAACCTAGATATCGATTTTCAGCCAAATCGGAAAAACTTTTTTTATTTGGCAGACGTCATCGAAATTGGAATAGGAACGTACTCATACTCCTAATACAGTCGGTAATGTATGGTAAAATACTCCAAGTACAGTATAAAGAATGAGAGGAGCATGTCAATACGAAGCTCGGCCTTCGGCCTCGCAAGACACAAACAGGGCTCGGCCTACGGCCTCGCCAAGCGCTCGCCCTTCGGGCTCGCGCACCATACGCTCGGCCTTGCCAAAAGTTCGGCCTTCGGCCTCACCAGAAGCTCGCCCTTCGGGCTCGCTATACACTGATGTAGGTCCGTAGGTCCAAATACAGTCGAAAATGTAAGGTAAAATACTCCAAATGCAGTATGAAGAATGAGAGGAGCATCAAAGCATGATAAAAAAATAAATTTCACTGCTTTAGGACAAAAACTCCAAATTCAGTCGAAAATCCCACTTAAACTCCAAATACAGTCGAAAATGTAAGGTAAAATACTCCAAATGCAGTATGAAGAATGAGAGGAGCATCGAAGTGTCATATGAAAATGACAGAAATCAAGAATTACACTGTTATAGGACCAAAACTCCAAAGGCAGTCGAAAATCCCTCTAAAACTCCAAATACAGTCGAAAATGTAAGGTGAAATACTCCAGATACAGTATGAAGAATGAGAGGAGCATGTAAATTCAGAGCTCGGCCTTCGGCCTCGCAAGACACTAATACGGCTCGGCCTGCGGCCTCGCCATGCGCTCGCCCTACGGGCTCGCGCACCATACGCTCGGCCTTCGGCCTCGCGGGCCGGAGTTCGGCCTTCGGCCTCACCAGAAGTTCGGCCTTCGGCCTCACCAGAAGCTCGCCCTTCGGGCTCGCTATACACTGATGTAGGACCTTAACTCCAAATTAAGTCGAAAATCCCACAAAAACCCCACATACAGTCGAAAATGTACGGTATAATATTCCAAATGCAGTATGAAGAATGAGAGGAGCATCTGAGCCTAAAAAAAAATGACAGATTTCAAAAAATTCCCTGTTATAGGACAAGAACTCCAAAAACAGTCGAAAATCCCACAAAAACTCCAAATACAGTCGAAAATGTAAGAAAAATACTCCAAATGAAGAATGAAGAATGAGAGGAGCATTTTTGACAGGTGTCATTCGACTGCTCTCCCGATCCCCTATGACATTTGGTCGAGCACCCCCTATCTATCTCTTACCGTTTTCGAGATATGTCATCCGTCTTTACTTGGCAGGCGTCATTTTTATGATTTTCGATTTTTCCCATACTCACCTAAACCCCCCCTACATTTCCGCCATACTTCATTTTCACCCTACTCTACTCCTTCTGGGAGAACAATTATGTCAGTGAGTCAGTCAGTCAGTCAGTCAGTCAGTGTGTGGTAATCGAGCTTTATATAATATAACTAGTTTTTCGGGCAGTGTGCGGGCCGCAAGCGGCCCGCATCTATCTTGAGTCAGTACGAACTGTCATAAAAGCACCTTATACATTTGAAAAAAAAAAAAAATACTCCAATATAAGTATGAATTCCAATACAATCTCTTAATACAGTAGAGATTCATACTGTAGCCACCAAACCAGATTCACCCTACTGCCATAAAAAAGTGGTACGGTCAGAATTGTACCAAGGTTCTAAGTCACTTCGGTAAAGGAACCCCACTCGTAGGTGCTTTGGTTATCGCGGGCAGTTACCATGGAGACCAGTCGGAGATGTGGAAAATACTCTCAAGTCGGAGCTCGGCCTTCGGCCTCGGACAGTTACTCCAAATGTAGTCAAAACTCCCACAAAACTCCTAAATTAGTCGGTAATGTATGGTAAAACTCCAAATACAGTATGAAGAATGAGAGGAGCATGTTAATTCGGAGCTCGGCCTTCGGCCTCGCAAGACACTCACAAGGCTCGGCATGCGGCCTCGCCAAGCGCTCGCCCTTCGGGCTCGCCCACCATACGCTCGGCCTTCGGCCTCGCGGGCCGAAAGTTCGGCCTTCGGCCTCACCAGAAGCTCGCCCTTCGGGCTCGCTATATGCTAATGTAAGACAAATACTCCAAATCCAGTCGAAAATCCCACAAAAACTCCAAAGACAGTCGAAAATGTTAGGTGAAATACTTCAAATGCAGTATGAAGAATGAGAGGAGCATGTCAATTCGGAGCTCGGCCTTCGGCCTCGCAAGACACTAACATGGCTCGGCCTACGGCCTCGCCAAGCGCTCGCCCTACGGGCTCGCGCACCATCCGCTCGGCCTTCGGCCTCGCGGGCCGAAAGTTCGGCCTACGGCCTCACCAGGAGCTCGCCCTTCGGGCTCGCTATACCTTCACGTATGACAGTAACTCTATATTCAGTCGAAAATCCCACAAAAACTCCAAATACAGTCGAAAATGTAAGAAAAATACTCCAAATGCAGGATGAAGAATGAGAGGAGCATTATTGACAGGTGTCATTCGACTGCTCTCCAGATTCCCTATGACATTTGTTCAAACACACCCTATCCATCTCTTACCGTTTTCGAGATACGTCATCCATCTTTACTTGGCAGGCGTCTTTTTTATGATTTTCGATTTTTCCCATACTCACCGAAGCCCCCCCTTCATTTTTGCCATACATCATTTTCACTCTACTCTGCTCCTTCTAGGAGAACATTTATGTCAGTGAGTGAGTCAGTGGTAATCGAGCTTTATATATTATAATAACTAGTTTTTCGGGCAGTGTGCGGGCCGCAAGCGGCCCGCATCTATCTTGAGTCAGTACGAACTGTCATTAAAGCTCCTTATACAAAGAAAAAAAGTACAAAAAAACTCCTATAGAAGTATGAAATCCCATATAAACTCTAAATACAATAGAGATTCATACTGTAGCCACCAAACCAGATTTACCCTACCGCCATAAAAATGTGGTATGGTCAGAATTGTACCAAGGTTCTGAGTCACTTCGGTAAAGGAACCCCACTTGTAGGTGCTTTGGTTATCGCGGGCAGTTACCATGGAGACCAGTCGGAGAAGTGGAAAATACCTTCAAGTCGGAGCTCGGCCTTCGGCCTCGGACAGTTACTCCAAATGTAGTCAAAACTCCCACAAAAACTCCTAAAACAGTCGGTAATGTATGATGAAATACTCCAAATACAGTATGAAGAATGAGAGGAGCATGTAAATTCAGAGCTCGGCCTACGGCCTCGCAAGACACTTACACGGCTCAGGCTGCGGCCTCGCCAAGCGCTCGCCCTTCGGGCTCGCGCACCTTCCACTCGGCCTTCGGCCTCGTGGGCCGAAAGTTCGGCCTTCGGCCTCACCAGAATCTCGCCCTTCGGGCTCGCGATACACTGATGGGGGACAGTAACTCCAAATTCAGTCGAAAATCCCACAAAAACTCCAAATACAGTCGAAAATGTAAGGTAAAGTACTCCAAATGCAGTATAAAGAATGAGAGGAGCATGTCAATTCGGAGCTCGGCCTTCGGCCTCGCAAGACACTAATATGGCTCGGCCTTCGGCCTCGCAAGACACTAATACAGCTCGCCCTTCGGGCTCGCGCACCATCCGCTCGGCCTTCGGCCTCGCGGGCCGAAAGTTCGGCCTTCGGCCTCACCAGAAGCTCGCCATTCGGGCTCGCTATACCTTCATCTATGACAGTAACTCCAAAATCAGTCGAAAATCCCACAAAAACTCTAAATACAGTCGAAAATGTAAGAAAAATACTCCAAATGCAGTATGAAGAATGAGAGGAGCACTTTTGACTCATGTCATTTGACTGCTCTCCCGATTCCCTATGACATTTGTTCAAACACCCCCCATCTATCTCTTACCGTTTTCGAGATACGTCATCCATCATTACTTGGCAGGCGTCATTTTTATGATTTTCGATTTTTCTCATACTCACCAAAACCCCCCGAACACTTTCGCCATACATCATTTTAACTCTACTCTGCTCCTTCTAGGAGAACATTTATGTCAGTCAGTGAGTCAGTGGTAATCGAGCTTTATATATTATTAATTAACTAGTTTTTCGGGCAGTGTGCGGGCCGCAAGCGGCCCGCATTTATCTTGAGTCAGTACGAACTGTCATAAAAGCACCTTATACATTTGAAAAAAAAAAAAAAATTACTCCAATATAAGTATGAATTCCAATACAATCTCTTAATACAGTAGAGATTCATACTGTAGCCACCAAACCAGATTAACCCTACTGCCATAAAAAAGTGGTACGGTCAGAATCGTACCAAGGTTCTAAGTCACTTCGGTAAAGAAACCCCACTCGTAGGTGCTTTGGTTATCGCGGGCAGTTACCATGGAGACCAGTCGGAGATGTGGAAAATACTCTCAAGTCGGAGCTCGGCCTTCGGCCTCGGACAGTTACTCCAAATGTAGTCAAAACTCCAACAAAAACTCCAAAAACAGTCGGTAATGTATGGTGAAATACTCCAAATACAGTATGAAGAATGAGAGGAGCATGTCAATTCGGAGCTCGGCCTTCGGCCTCGCAAGACACTTACACGGCTCGGCCTACGGCCTCGCCATGAGCTCGCCCTGCGGGCTCGCACACCTTAAGCTCGGCCTTCGGCCTCGCGGGCCGAAAGTTCAGCCTTCGGCCTCACCAGAAGCTCGCCCTTCGGGCTCGCTATACCTTGATGTAGGACAGTTACTCCAAATTCAGTCGAAAATCCCACAAAAACTCTTAATACAGTCGAAAATTAAGGAAAAGTACTCCAAATGCAGTATGAAGCATGAGAGGAGCATGTCAGATCGGAGCTCGGCCTTCGGCCTCGCAAGACACTAATATGGCTCGGCCTTCGGCCTCGCTAGACACTAATACAGCTCGGCCTGCGGCCTCGCCAAGCGCTCGCCCTTCGGGCTCGCGCACCATCAGCTCGGCCTTCGGCCTCGCGGACCGAAAGTTCGGCCTTCGGCCTCACCAGAAGCTCGCCCTTCGGGCTCGCTATACCTTTATCAATGACAGTAACTCCAAAATCAGTCGAAAATCCCATAAAAACTCCAAATACAGTCGAAAATGTAAGGAAAATACTCCAAATGGAGTATGAAGAATGAGAGGAGCACTTTTGACAGGTGTCATTCGCTTGCTCACCCGATTGCCTATGACATTTGTTCAAACACCCCCTACTTATCTTTTACCGTTTTCGAGATATGTCATCCATCTTTACTTGGCAGGCGTCATTTTTATGATTTTCGATTTTTCCCATACTCACCTAAACCCCCCCTACATTTTTGCCATACATCATTGTCGTCCTACTCGTCTCCTTCTAGGAGAACATTTATGTCAATGAGTGAGTGAGTCAGTCAGTGAGTGGTAATCGAGCTTTATATATTATGATGATGATGATGATGATGATAAGTAGTTTTTCGGGCAGTGTGCGGGCCGCAAGCGGCCCGCATTTATCGTTATGCAGTATTGAAAAATATTAAAACTCCAAATACTATGATAAAAAAAAGTACAAAACTCCAAAAGATATACGAGGTCCCATACAAACTCCTAATACAATAAAGAACCAAACTGTAGCAACCAAACCAGATTCACCCTACTGCCATAAAAAAGTGGTACGGTCAGAATCGTACCAAGGTTCTGAGTTACTTCGGTAAAGGAACCCCTCTCGTAGGTGCTTTGGTTATCGCGGGCAGTTACCATGGAGACCAGTTGGAGATGTGGAAAATACTCTCAAGTCAGGGCTCGGCCTTCGGCCTCGGACAGTTACTCCAAATGTAGTCAATACTCCCACAAAAACTCCTAAAACAGTCGGTAAGATATGGTGAAATACTCCAAATACAGTATGAAGAATGAGAGGGGCATGTGAATTCGGGGCTCGGCCTTCGGCCTCGCGGGCCGAAAGTTCGGCCTTCGGCCTCACCAGAAGCTCGCCCTTCGGGCTCGCTTTACCTTGATGTAGGACAGTTACTCCAAATTCAGTCGAAAATCCCACAAAAACTATTAATACAGTCGAAAATAAAGGAAAAGTACTCCAAATGCAGTATGAAGTATGAGAGGAGCATGTCAATTCGGAGCTCGGCCTTCGGCCTCGCAAGACACTAATATGGCTCGGCCTTCGGCCTCGCTAGACACTAATACGGCTCGGCCTGCGGCCTCGCCAAGCGCTCGCCCTTCGGGCTCGCGCACCATCAGCTCGGCCTTCGGCCTCGCGGACCGAAAGTTCGGCCTTCGGCCTCACCAGAAGCTCGCCCTTCGGGCTCGCTATACCTTCATCAATGACAGTAATTCCAAAATCAGTCGAAAATCCCACAAAAACTCCAAATACAGTCAAAAATATAAGGAAAATACTCCAAATGCAGTACGAAGAATGAGAGGAGCATTTTTGACAGGTGTCATTCGACTGCTCTCTCGATTCCCTATGACATTTGTTCAAACACCCCCTACCTATCTCTTACCGTTTTCGAGATACGTCATCCATCTTTACTTGGCAGGCGTCATTTGTATGATTTTCGATTTTTCTCATACTCACCTAAACCCCCCCTACATTTTTGCCATACATCATTGTCGTCCTACTCGTCTCCTTCTAGGAGAACATTTATGTCAATGAGTCAGTCAGTGAGTGAGTCAGTGGTAATCGAGCTTTATATATTATGATGATAAAAGAACGTCCAGAACAACCTAGATATCGATTTTCAGCCAAATCGGAAAAACTTTTTTTACTTGGCAGACGTCATCGAAAAAAAATTTCAAATTTGGAATAAGAACGTCCAGAAGATATCGACGTCCAACCTAGATATCGATTTTCAGCCAAATCAGAAAAACTTTTTTTATTTGGCAGACGTCATCGAAAAAAAAATTTCAAATTTGGAATAAGAACGTCCAGAACAACCTAGATATCGATTTTCAGCCAAATCGGAAAAACTTTTTTTACTTGGCAGACGTCATCGAAAAAAAAATTTCAAATTTGGAATAAGAACGTCCAGAACAACCTAGATATCGATTTTCAGCCAAATCGGAAAAACTTTTTTTACTTGGCAGACGTCATCGAAAAATAAATTTCAAATTTGGAATAAGAACGTCCAGAACAACCTAGATATCGATTTTCAGCCAAATCGGAAAAACTTTTTTTATTTGGCAGACGTCATCGAAATTGGAATAGGAACGTACTCATACTCCTAATACAGTCGGTAATGTATGGTAAAATACTCCAAGTACAGTATAAAGAATGAGAGGAGCATGTCAATACGAAGCTCGGCCTTCGGCCTCGCAAGACACAAACAGGGCTCGGCCTACGGCCTCGCCAAGCGCTCGCCCTTCGGGCTCGCGCACCATACGCTCGGCCTTGCCAAAAGTTCGGCCTTCGGCCTCACCAGAAGCTCGCCCTTCGGGCTCGCTATACACTGATGTAGGTCCGTAGGTCCAAATACAGTCGAAAATGTAAGGTAAAATACTCCAAATGCAGTATGAAGAATGAGAGGAGCATCAAAGCATGATAAAAAAATAAATTTCACTGCTTTAGGACAAAAACTCCAAATTCAGTCGAAAATCCCACTTAAACTCCAAATACAGTCGAAAATGTAAGGTAAAATACTCCAAATGCAGTATGAAGAATGAGAGGAGCATCGAAGTGTCATATGAAAATGACAGAAATCAAGAATTACACTGTTATAGGACCAAAACTCCAAAGGCAGTCGAAAATCCCTCTAAAACTCCAAATACAGTCGAAAATGTAAGGTGAAATACTCCAGATACAGTATGAAGAATGAGAGGAGCATGTAAATTCAGAGCTCGGCCTTCGGCCTCGCAAGACACTAATACGGCTCGGCCTGCGGCCTCGCCATGCGCTCGCCCTACGGGCTCGCGCACCATACGCTCGGCCTTCGGCCTCGCGGGCCGGAGTTCGGCCTTCGGCCTCACCAGAAGTTCGGCCTTCGGCCTCACCAGAAGCTCGCCCTTCGGGCTCGCTATACACTGATGTAGGACCTTAACTCCAAATTAAGTCGAAAATCCCACAAAAACCCCACATACAGTCGAAAATGTACGGTATAATATTCCAAATGCAGTATGAAGAATGAGAGGAGCATCTGAGCCTAAAAAAAAATGACAGATTTCAAAAAATTCCCTGTTATAGGACAAGAACTCCAAAAACAGTCGAAAATCCCACAAAAACTCCAAATACAGTCGAAAATGTAAGAAAAATACTCCAAATGAAGAATGAAGAATGAGAGGAGCATTTTTGACAGGTGTCATTCGACTGCTCTCCCGATCCCCTATGACATTTGGTCGAGCACCCCCTATCTATCTCTTACCGTTTTCGAGATATGTCATCCGTCTTTACTTGGCAGGCGTCATTTTTATGATTTTCGATTTTTCCCATACTCACCTAAACCCCCCCTACATTTCCGCCATACTTCATTTTCACCCTACTCTACTCCTTCTGGGAGAACAATTATGTCAGTGAGTCAGTCAGTCAGTCAGTCAGTCAGTGTGTGGTAATCGAGCTTTATATAATATAATAATATAATAATCGAGCTTTATATAATATAACTAGTTTTTCGGGCAGTGTGCGGGCCGCAAGCGGCCCGCATTTATCGTTATGCAGTATTAAATTTTATCAAAACACCTTATACATTAAAAAAAAAATTAAAACTTCAAAATATATACGACGTCCCATACAAACTCTTAATACATTAATGAACCAAACTGTAGCCACCAAACCAGATTTACCCTACTGCCATAAAAAAGTGGTACGGTCAGAATCGTACCAAGGTTCTAAGTCACTTCGGTAAAGGAACCCCACTCGTAGGTGCTTTGGTTATCGCGGGCAGTTACCATGGAGACCAGTCGGAGATGTGGAAAATACCCTCAAGTCGGAGCTCGGCCTTAGGCCTCGGACAGTTACTCCAAATGTAGTCAAAACTCCCACAAAAACTCCTAAAACAGTCGGTAATGTATGGTGAAATACTCCAAATACAGTATGAAGAATGAGAGGAGCATGTCAATTCGGAGCTCGGCCTTCGGCCTCGCAAGACACTTACACGGCTCGGCCTACGGCCTCGCCATGAGCTCGCCCTACGGGCTCGCAAACCTTAAGCTCGGCCTTCGGCCTCGCGGGCCGAAAGTTCGGCCTTCGGCCTCACCAGAAGCTCGCCCTTCGGGCTCGCTATACCTTCATGTATGACAGTAACTCCAAATTCAGTCGAAAATCCCACAAAAACTCCAAAAACAGTCGGTTTTGTATGGTAAAATACTCCAAATGCAGTATGAAGAATGAGAGGAGCATGTCAATTCGGAGCTCGGCCTTCGGCCTCGCAAGAGACTAATATGGCTCGGCCTTCGGCCTCGCAAGACACTAACACGGCTCGGCCTGCGGCCTCGCCAAACGCTCGCCCTTCGGGCTCGCGCGCCATACGCTCGGCCTTCGGCCTCGCGGGCCGAATGTTCGGCCTTCGGCCTCACCAGAAGCTCGCCCTTCGGGCTCGCTTTACCTTCTTGTGTGACAGTAACTCCAAAATTAGTCGAAAATCCCATAAAAACTCCAAATACAGTCGAAAATGTAAGAAAAATACTCCAAATGCAGTATGAAGAATGAGAGGAGCACTTTTGACACATGTCATTTGACTGCTCTCCAGATTCCCTATGACATTTGTTCAAACACCCCCCATCTATCTCTTACCGTTTTCGAGATACGTCATCCATCTTTACTTGGCAGGCGTCATTTTTATGATTTTCGATTTTTCTCATACTCACCTAAACCCCCCCTACATTTTTGCCATACATCATTTTAACTCTACTCTGCTCCTTCTAGGAGAACATTTATGTCAATGAGTCAGTCAGTCAGTCAGTCAGTCAGTGAGTGGTAATCGAGCTTTATATATTATTAATAATAATAATAATAACTAGTTTTTCGGGCAGTGTGCGGGCCGCAAGCGGCCCGCATCTATCTTGAGTCAGTACGAACTGTCATAAAAGCACCTTATACATTTAAAAAAAAATTTTGTTCAAAACTTTAATAGAAGTATGAAATCCCATATAAACTCTGAATACAATAGAGATTCATACTGTAGCCACCAAACCAGATTTACCCTACTGCCATAAAAAAGTGGTACGGTCAGAATCGTACCAAGGTTGTGATACACTTTGGTAAAGAAATCCCACTCGTAGGTGCTTTGGTTATCGCGGGCAGTTACCATGGAGACCAGTCGGAGATGTGGAAAATACCCTCAAGTCGGAGCTCGGCCTTCGGCCTCGGACAGTTTCTCCAAATGTAGTCAAAACTCCCACAAAACTCCTAAAACAGTCGGTAATGTATGGTAAAATACTCCAAACACAGTATGAAGAATGAGAGGAGCATGTAAATTCGGAGCTCGGCCTTCGGCCTCGCAAGACACTCACACGGCTTGGCCTACGGCCTCGCCATGAGCTCGCCCTACGGGCTCGCGCACCATACGCTCGGCCTTCGGCCTCGCGGTCCGAAGTTCGGCCTTCGGCCTCACCAGAAGTTCGGCCTTCGGCCTCACCAGAAGCTCGCCCTTCGGGCTCGCTATACACTGATGTAGGACTGAAACTCCAAATTCAGTCGAAAATCCCACAAAATCTCCAAATACAGTCGAAAATGTATGGTAAAATACTCCAAATGCAGTATGAAGAATGAGAGGAGCATCTGAGCAAACTAAAAAAAATTACAAAATAAAAAAAAATGACTGTTATAGGACAACAACTCCAAAAAAATCCCACAAAAACTCCAAATACAGTCGAAAGTGTAAGAAAAATACTCCAAATGAAGAATGAAGAATGAGAGGAGCATTTTTGACAGGTGTCATTCGACTGCTCTTCCGATTCCCTATGACATTTGGTCGAGCACCCCCTACCTATCTCTTACCGTTTTCGAGATATGTCATCCGTCTTTACTTGGCAGGCGTCATTTTAATGATTTTCGATTTTTCCCATACTCACCTAAACCCCCCCTACATTTCCGCCATACTTCATTTTAACCCTACTCTGCTCCTTCTGGGAGAACAATTATGTCAGTCAGTGAGTCAGTCAGTCAGTGAGTCAGTCAGTCAGTGTGTGGTAATCGAGCTTTATATATATAAATAATAACTAGTTTTTCGGGCAGTGTGCGGGCCGCAAGCGGCCCGCATCTATCTTGAGTCAGTACAAACTGTCATAAAAGCACCTTATACATTTGAAAAAAAGTATGTTCAAAACTCCTATAGAAGTATGAAATCTCATATAAACTCTTAATACAATAGAGATTCATACTGTAGCTACCAAACCAGATTTACCCTACTGCCATAAAAAAGTGGTACGGTCAGAATTGTACCAAGGTTCTGAGTCACTTCGGTAAAGGAACCCCACCTGTAGGTGCTTTGGTTATCGCGGGCAGTTACCATGGAGACCAGTCGGAGAAGTGGAAAATACCCTCAAGTCGGAGCTCGGACTTCGGCCTCGGACAGTTACTCCAAATGTAGTCAAAACTCCCACAAAAACTCCTAAAACAGTCGGTAATGTATGATGAAATACTCCAAATACAGTATGAAGAATGAGAGGAGCATGTAAATTCAGAGCTCGGCCTACGGCCTCGCAAGACACTTACACGGCTCAGGCTGCGGCCTCGCCAAGCGCTCGCCCTTCGGGCTCGCGCACCTTCCACTCGGCCTTCGGCCTCGTGGGCCGAAGGTTCGGCCTTCGGCCTCACCAGAAGCTCGCCCTTCGGGCTCGCTATACCTTCAACTATGACAGTAACTCCAAAATCAGTCGAAAATCCCACAAAAACTCCAAATACAGTCGAAAATGTAAGAAAAATACTCCAAATGCAGTATGAAGAATGAGAGGAGCACTTTTGACACATGTCATTTGACTGCTCTCCAGATTCCCTATGACATTTGTTCAAACACCCCCTATCTATCTCTTACCGTTTTCGAGATACGTCATCCATCTTTACTTGGCAGGCGTCATTTTTATGATTTTCGATTTTTCTCATACTCACCAAAACCCCCCGAACATTTTCGCCATACATCATTTTCACTCTACTCTGCTCCTTCTAGGAGAACATTTATGTCAGTCAGTCAGTCAGTGGTAATCGAGCTTTATATATCATAACTAGATGGTAAGTGGTGTGCGGGCCGCAAGCGGCCCGCATCTATCTTGAGTCAGTACGAACTGTCATAAAAGCACCTTATACATTTGAAAAAAAAAATTAAAAACTCCAATAGAAGTATGAAATCCCATATAAACCTTTAATACAATAAGGAACTAAACTGTAGCCACTAAACCAGATTTACCCTACTGCCATAAAAAAGTGGTACGGCCAGAATCGTACCAAGGTTCTGAGTCACTTCGGTAAAGGAACCCCACTCGTAGGTGATATAGTTATCGCGGGCAGTTACCATGGAGACCAGTCGGAGATGTGCAAAATACCCTCAAATCGGAGCTCGGCCTTCGGCCTCGGACAGTTACTCCAAATGTAGTGAAAACTGCCACAAAATCTCCTAAAACAGTCGGTAATGTTTAGTAAAATACTCCAAATACAGTATGAAGAATGAGAGGAGCATGTAAATTCGGAGCTCGGCCTTCGGCCTCGCAAGACGCTAATATGGCTCGGCCTTCGGCCTCGCTAGACACTAATACAGCTCGGCCTGCGGCCTCGCCAAGCGCTCGCCCTACGGGCTCGCGCACCATCAGCTCGGCCTTCGGCCTCGCGGGCCGAAAGTTCGGCCTTCGGCCTCACCAGAAGCTCGCCCTTCGGGCTCGCTATACCTTCATGTATGACAGTAACTCCAAATTCAGTCAAAAATCCCACAAAAACTCCAAATACAGTCGAAAATGTAAGGTAAAATACTCAAATGCAGTATGAAGAATGAGAGGAGCATGTCAATTCGGAGCTCGGCCTTCGGCCTCGCAAGACACTAATATGGCTCGGCCTTCGGCCTCGCTAGACACTAATACAGCTCGGCCTGCGGCCTCGCCAAGCGCTCGCCCTTCGGGCTCGCGCACCATCAGCTCGGCCTTCTGCCTCGCGAACTGAAAGTTCGGCCTTCGGCCTCACCAGAAGCTCGCCCTTCGGGCTCGCTATACCTTCATCAATGACAGTAACTCCAAAATCAGTCGAAAATCCCACAAAAACTCCAAATACAGTAAAAAATATAAGGAAAATACTCCAAATGCAGTACGAAGAATGAGAGGAGCATTTTTGACAGGTGTCATTCGACTGCTCTCCAGATTCCCTATGACATTTGTTCAAACACACCCTATCTATCTCTTACCGTTTTCGAGATACGTCATCCAACTTTACTTGGCAGGCGTCATTTTTATGATTTTCGATTTTTCTCATACTCACCTAAACCCCCCCTACATTTTTGCCATACATCATTGTCGTCCTACTCGTCTCCTTCTAGGAGAACATTTATGTCAGTCAGTCAGTGAGTCAGTGAGTGGTAATCGAGCTTTATATATTATGATGACTAGTTTTTCGGGCAGTGTGCGGGCCGCAAGCGGCCCGCATCTATCTTGAGTCAGTACGACCTGTCATAAAAGCACCTTAAACAATTGAAAAAAAAATTAAAAACTCCAATAGAAGTATGAAATCCCATATAAACTCTTAATACAATAAGGAACTAAACTGTAGCCACCAAACCAGATTTACCCTACTGCCATAAAAAAGTGGTACGGTCAAAATCGTACCAAGGTTGTGATACACTTTGGTAAAGAAATCCCACTCGTAGGTGCTTTGGTTATCGCGGGCAGTTACCATGGAGACCAGTCGGAGATGTGGAAAATACTCTCAAGTCGGAGCTCGGCCTTCGGCCTCGGACAGTTACTCCAAATTTAGTCAAAACTCCCACAAAAACTTCTAAAACAGTCGGTAATCTATGGTAAAATACTCCAAACACAGTATGAAGAATGAGAGGAGCATGTAAATTCGGAGCTCGGCCTTCGGCCTCGCAAGACACTCACACGGCTTGGCCTGCGGCCTCGCCAAATGCTCGCCCTTCGGGCTCGCCCACCATACGCTCGGCCTTCGGCCTCGCGGGCCGAAAGTTCGGCCTTCGGCCTCACCAGAAGCTCGCCCTTCGGGCTCGCTATACCTTCATGTATGACAGTAACTCGAAATTCAGTCGAAAATCCCACAAAAACTCCAAAAACAGTCGGTTTTGTATGGTAAAATACTCCAAATGCAGTATGAAGAATGAGAGGGGCATGTCACTTCGGAGCTCGGCCTTCGGCCTCGCAAGACACTAATATGGCTCGGCCTTCGGCCTCGCAAGACACTAACACGGCTCGGCCTTCGGCCTCGCGGGCCGAAAGTTCGGCCTTCGGCCTCACCTGAAGCTCGCCCTTCGGGCTCGCTATACCTTCTTATATGACAGTAAATCCAAAATTAGTCGAAAATCCCATAAAAACTCCAAATACAGTCGAAAATGTAAGGAAAATACTCCAAATGGAGTATGAAGAATGAGAGGAGCACTTTTGACAGGTGTCATTCGACTGCTCTTCAGATTCCCTATGACATTTGTTCAAACACCCCCTACCTATCTCTTACCGTTTTCGAGATATGTCATCCATCTTTACTTGGCAGGCGTCATTTTTATGATTTTCGATTTTTCTCATACTCACCTAAACCCCCCCTACATTTTCGCCATACATCATTTTCACTCTACTCTGCTCCTTCTAGGAGAACATTTATGTCAGTGAGTGAGTCAGTGGTAATCGAGCTTTATATATTATAACTAGTTTTTCGGGCAGTGTGCGGGCCGCAAGCGGCCCGCATCTATCTTGAGTCAGTACGAACTGTCATAAAAGCCCCTTATACAAAGAAAAAAAGTAAAAAAAAACTCCAATAGAAGTATGAAATCCCATATAAACTCAAAACAATAGAGATTCATACTGTAGCCACCAAACCAGATTTACCCTACTGCCATAAAAAAGTGGTTCGGTCAGAATCGTACCAAGGTTCTGAGTCACTTCGGTAAAGGAACCCCACTCGTAGGTGCATTGGTTATCGCGGGCAGTTACCATAGAGACCAGTCGGAGATGTGGAAAATACCCTCAAGTCGGAGCTCGGCCTTAGGCCTCGGACAGTTACTCCAAATGTAGTCAAAACTCCCACAAAAACTCCTAAAACAGTCGGTAATGTATGGTGAAATACTCCAAATACAGTATGAAGAATGAGAGGAGCATGTAAATTCAGAGCTCGGCCTTCGGCCTCGCAAGACACTAATATGGCTCGGCCTTCGGCCTCGCAAGACACTAACACGGCTCGGCCAGCGGCCTCGCCAAACGCTCGCCCTTCGGGCTCGCGCACCGTCCGAAAGTTCGGCCGAAAGTTCGGCCTTCGGCCTCACCAGGAGCTCGCCCTTCGGGCTCGCTATACCTTCATGTATGACAGTTACTCCAAATTCAGTCGAAAATCCCACAAAAACTCCAAAAACAGTCGATTTTGTATGGTAAAATACTCCAAATGCAGTATGAAGAATGAGAGGAGCATGTAAATTCAGAGCTCGGCCTACGGCCTCGCAAGACACTTACACGGCTCGGCCTACGGCCTCGCCATGAGCTCGCCCTGCGGGCTCGCCCACCATAAGCTCGGCCTTCGGCCTCGCGGGCCGAAAGTTCGGCCTTCGGCCTCACCAGGAGCTCGCCCTTCGGGCTCGCTATACCTTGATGTAGGACAGTAACTCGAAATTCAGTTGAAAATCCCACAAAAAACTCCAAAAACAGTCGAAAATATTAGGTAAAATACTCCAAATGAAGTATGAAGAATGAGAGGAGCATGTCAATTCGGAGCTCGGCCTTCGGCCTCGCAAGACACTAACACGGCTCGGCCTGCGGCCTCGCCATACGCTCGCCCTGCGGGCTCGCTATACCTTCTTATATGACAGTAAATCCAAAATTAGTCGAAAATCCCATAAAAACTCCAAATACAGTCGAAAATGTAAGGAAAATACTCCAAATGGAGTATGAAGAATGAGAGGAGCACTTTTGACAGGTGTCATTCGACTGCTCTTCAGATTCCCTATGACATTTGTTCAAACACCCCCTACCTATCTCTTACCGTTTTCGAGATATGTCATCCATCTTTACTTGGCAGGCGTCATTTTTATGATTTTCGATTTTTCTCATACTCACCTAAACCCCCCCTACATTTTCGCCATACATCATTTTCACTCTACTCTGCTCCTTCTAGGAGAACATTTATGTCAGTGAGTGAGTCAGTGGTAATCGAGCTTTATATATTATAATAACTAGTTTTTCGGGCAGTGTGCGGGCCGCAAGCGGCCCGCATCTATCTTGAGTCAGTACGAACTGTCATTAAAGCTCCTTATACAAAGAAAAAAAGTACAAAAAAACTCCTATAGAAGTATGAAATCCCATATAAACTCTAAATACAATAGAGATTCATACTGTAGCCACCAAACCAGATTTACCCTACCGCCATAAAAATGTGGTATGGTCAGAATTGTACCAAGGTTCTGAGTCACTTCGGTAAAGGAACCCCACTTGTAGGTGCTTTGGTTATCGCGGGCAGTTACCATGGAGACCAGTCGGAGAAGTGGAAAATACCTTCAAGTCGGAGCTCGGCCTTCGGCCTCGGACAGTTACTCCAAATGTAGTCAAAACTCCCACAAAAACTCCTAAAACAGTCGGTAATGTATGATGAAATACTCCAAATACAGTATGAAGAATGAGAGGAGCATGTAAATTCAGAGCTCGGCCTACGGCCTCGCAAGACACTTACACGGCTCAGGCTGCGGCCTCGCCAAGCGCTCGCCCTTCGGGCTCGCGCACCTTCCACTCGGCCTTCGGCCTCGTGGGCCGAAAGTTCGGCCTTCGGCCTCACCAGAATCTCGCCCTTCGGGCTCGCGATACACTGATGGGGGACAGTAACTCCAAATTCAGTCGAAAATCCCACAAAAACTCCAAATACAGTCGAAAATGTAAGGTAAAGTACTCCAAATGCAGTATAAAGAATGAGAGGAGCATGTCAATTCGGAGCTCGGCCTTCGGCCTCGCAAGACACTAATATGGCTCGGCCTTCGGCCTCGCAAGACACTAATACAGCTCGCCCTTCGGGCTCGCGCACCATCCGCTCGGCCTTCGGCCTCGCGGGCCGAAAGTTCGGCCTTCGGCCTCACCAGAAGCTCGCCATTCGGGCTCGCTATACCTTCATCTATGACAGTAACTCCAAAATCAGTCGAAAATCCCACAAAAACTCTAAATACAGTCGAAAATGTAAGAAAAATACTCCAAATGCAGTATGAAGAATGAGAGGAGCACTTTTGACTCATGTCATTTGACTGCTCTCCCGATTCCCTATGACATTTGTTCAAACACCCCCCATCTATCTCTTACCGTTTTCGAGATACGTCATCCATCATTACTTGGCAGGCGTCATTTTTATGATTTTCGATTTTTCTCATACTCACCAAAACCCCCCGAACACTTTCGCCATACATCATTTTAACTCTACTCTGCTCCTTCTAGGAGAACATTTATGTCAGTCAGTGAGTCAGTGGTAATCGAGCTTTATATATTATTAATTAACTAGTTTTTCGGGCAGTGTGCGGGCCGCAAGCGGCCCGCATTTATCTTGAGTCAGTACGAACTGTCATAAAAGCACCTTATACATTTGAAAAAAAAAAAAAAATTACTCCAATATAAGTATGAATTCCAATACAATCTCTTAATACAGTAGAGATTCATACTGTAGCCACCAAACCAGATTAACCCTACTGCCATAAAAAAGTGGTACGGTCAGAATCGTACCAAGGTTCTAAGTCACTTCGGTAAAGAAACCCCACTCGTAGGTGCTTTGGTTATCGCGGGCAGTTACCATGGAGACCAGTCGGAGATGTGGAAAATACTCTCAAGTCGGAGCTCGGCCTTCGGCCTCGGACAGTTACTCCAAATGTAGTCAAAACTCCAACAAAAACTCCAAAAACAGTCGGTAATGTATGGTGAAATACTCCAAATACAGTATGAAGAATGAGAGGAGCATGTCAATTCGGAGCTCGGCCTTCGGCCTCGCAAGACACTTACACGGCTCGGCCTACGGCCTCGCCATGAGCTCGCCCTGCGGGCTCGCACACCTTAAGCTCGGCCTTCGGCCTCGCGGGCCGAAAGTTCAGCCTTCGGCCTCACCAGAAGCTCGCCCTTCGGGCTCGCTATACCTTGATGTAGGACAGTTACTCCAAATTCAGTCGAAAATCCCACAAAAACTCTTAATACAGTCGAAAATTAAGGAAAAGTACTCCAAATGCAGTATGAAGCATGAGAGGAGCATGTCAGATCGGAGCTCGGCCTTCGGCCTCGCAAGACACTAATATGGCTCGGCCTTCGGCCTCGCTAGACACTAATACAGCTCGGCCTGCGGCCTCGCCAAGCGCTCGCCCTTCGGGCTCGCGCACCATCAGCTCGGCCTTCGGCCTCGCGGACCGAAAGTTCGGCCTTCGGCCTCACCAGAAGCTCGCCCTTCGGGCTCGCTATACCTTTATCAATGACAGTAACTCCAAAATCAGTCGAAAATCCCATAAAAACTCCAAATACAGTCGAAAATGTAAGGAAAATACTCCAAATGGAGTATGAAGAATGAGAGGAGCACTTTTGACAGGTGTCATTCGCTTGCTCACCCGATTGCCTATGACATTTGTTCAAACACCCCCTACTTATCTTTTACCGTTTTCGAGATATGTCATCCATCTTTACTTGGCAGGCGTCATTTTTATGATTTTCGATTTTTCCCATACTCACCTAAACCCCCCCTACATTTTTGCCATACATCATTGTCGTCCTACTCGTCTCCTTCTAGGAGAACATTTATGTCAATGAGTGAGTGAGTCAGTCAGTGAGTGGTAATCGAGCTTTATATATTATGATGATGATGATGATGATGATAAGTAGTTTTTCGGGCAGTGTGCGGGCCGCAAGCGGCCCGCATTTATCGTTATGCAGTATTGAAAAATATTAAAACTCCAAATACTATGATAAAAAAAAGTACAAAACTCCAAAAGATATACGAGGTCCCATACAAACTCCTAATACAATAAAGAACCAAACTGTAGCAACCAAACCAGATTCACCCTACTGCCATAAAAAAGTGGTACGGTCAGAATCGTACCAAGGTTCTGAGTTACTTCGGTAAAGGAACCCCTCTCGTAGGTGCTTTGGTTATCGCGGGCAGTTACCATGGAGACCAGTTGGAGATGTGGAAAATACTCTCAAGTCAGGGCTCGGCCTTCGGCCTCGGACAGTTACTCCAAATGTAGTCAATACTCCCACAAAAACTCCTAAAACAGTCGGTAAGATATGGTGAAATACTCCAAATACAGTATGAAGAATGAGAGGGGCATGTGAATTCGGGGCTCGGCCTTCGGCCTCGCGGGCCGAAAGTTCGGCCTTCGGCCTCACCAGAAGCTCGCCCTTCGGGCTCGCTTTACCTTGATGTAGGACAGTTACTCCAAATTCAGTCGAAAATCCCACAAAAACTATTAATACAGTCGAAAATAAAGGAAAAGTACTCCAAATGCAGTATGAAGTATGAGAGGAGCATGTCAATTCGGAGCTCGGCCTTCGGCCTCGCAAGACACTAATATGGCTCGGCCTTCGGCCTCGCTAGACACTAATACGGCTCGGCCTGCGGCCTCGCCAAGCGCTCGCCCTTCGGGCTCGCGCACCATCAGCTCGGCCTTCGGCCTCGCGGACCGAAAGTTCGGCCTTCGGCCTCACCAGAAGCTCGCCCTTCGGGCTCGCTATACCTTCATCAATGACAGTAATTCCAAAATCAGTCGAAAATCCCACAAAAACTCCAAATACAGTCAAAAATATAAGGAAAATACTCCAAATGCAGTACGAAGAATGAGAGGAGCATTTTTGACAGGTGTCATTCGACTGCTCTCTCGATTCCCTATGACATTTGTTCAAACACCCCCTACCTATCTCTTACCGTTTTCGAGATACGTCATCCATCTTTACTTGGCAGGCGTCATTTGTATGATTTTCGATTTTTCTCATACTCACCTAAACCCCCCCTACATTTTTGCCATACATCATTGTCGTCCTACTCGTCTCCTTCTAGGAGAACATTTATGTCAATGAGTCAGTCAGTGAGTGAGTCAGTGGTAATCGAGCTTTATATATTATGATGATGACTAGTTTTTCGGGCAGTGTGCGGGCCGCAAGCGGCCCGCATCTATCTTGAGTCAGTACGAACTGTCATAAAAGCACCTTATACATTTGAAAAAAAAAATAAAAATTACTCCAATATAAGTATGAATTCCAATACAATCTCTTAATACAGTAGAGATTCATACTGTAGCCACCAAACCAGATTCACCCTACTGCCATAAAAAAGTGGTACGGTCAGAATCGTACCAAGGTTCTAAGTCACTTCGGTAAAGAAACCCCACTCGTAGGTGCTTTGGTTATCGCGGGCAGTTACCATGGAGACCAGTCGGAGATGTGGAAAATACTCTCAAGTCGGAGCTCAGCCTTCGGCCTCGGACAGTTACTCCAAATGTAGTCAAAACTCCCACAAAAACTCCAAAAACAGTCGGTAATGTATGGTGAAATACTCCAAATACAGTATGAAGAATGAGAGGAGCATGTCAATTCGGAGCTCGGCCTTCGGCCTCGCAAGACACTTACACGGCTTGGCCTACGGCCTCGCCATGAGCTCGCCCTGCGGGCTCGCACACCTTAAGCTCGGCCTTCGGCCTCGCGGGCCGAAAGTTCGGCCTTCGGCCTCACCAGAAGCTCGCCCTTCGGGCTCGCTATACCTTGATGTAGGACAGTTACTCCAAATTCAGTCGAAAATCCCACAAAAACTCTTAATACAGTCGAAAATTAAGGAAAAGTACTCCAAATGCAGTATGAAGCATGAGAGGAGCATGTCAGATCGGAGCTCGGCCTTCGGCCTCGCAAGACACTAATATGGCTCGGCCTTCGGCCTCGCTAGACACTAATACAGCTCGGCCTGCGGCCTCGCCAAGCGCTCGCCCTTCGGGCTCGCGCACCATCAGCTCGGCCTTCGGCCTCGCGGACCGAAAGTTCGGCCTTCGGCCTCACCAGAAGCTCGCCCTTCGGGCTCGCTATACCATTATCAATGACAGTAACTCCAAAATTACTCGAAAATCCCATAAAAACTCCAAATACAGTCGAAAATGTAAGGAAAATACTCCAAATGCAGTATGAAGCATGAGAGGAGCACTTTTGACACATGTCATTTGACTGCTCTCCAAATTCCCTATGACATTTGTTCAAACACCCCCTATCTATCTCTTACCGTTTTCGAGATACGTCATACATCTTTACTTGGCAGGCGTCATTTTTATGATTTTCGATTTTTCTCATACTCACCTAAACCCCCCCTACATTTTTGCCATACATCATTGTCGTCCTACTCGTCTCCTTCTAGGAGAACATTTATGTCAGTCAGTCAGTGAGTCAGTGAGTGGTAATCGAGCTTTATATATTATTAACTAGTTTTTCGGGCAGTGTGCGGGCCGCAAGCGGCCCGCATCTATCTTGAGTCAGTACGAACTGTCATAAAAGCACCTTATACATTTGAAAAAAAAATTAAAAACTCCAATAGAAGTATGAAATCCCATATAAACTCTTAATACAATAATGAACCAAACTGTAGCCACCAAACCAGATTTACCCTACTGCCATAAAAAAGTGGTACGGTCAGAATCGTACCAAGATTCTGAGTCAATTCGGTAAAGGAACCCCACTCGTAGGTGCTTTGGTTATCGCGGGCAGTTACCATGGAGACCAGTCGGAGATGTGGAAAATACTCTCAAGTCGGATCTCGGCCTTCGGCCTCGGACAGTTGCTCCAAATGTAGTCAAAACTCCCACAAAAACTCCTAAAACAGTCGGTAATATATGGTGAAATACTCCAAATACAGTATGAAGAATGAGAGGAGCATGTAAATTTGGAGCTCGGCCTTCGGCCTCGCAAGACACTCACACGGCTCAGCTTGCGGCCTCGCCAAGAGCTCGCCCTGCGGGCTCGCCAACCATACGCTCGGCCTTCGGCCTCGCGGGCCGAAAGTTCGGCCTTCGGCCTCACCAGAAGCTCGCCTTTCGGGCTCGCTATTCCTTGATGTAGGACAGTTACTCCATATTCAGTCGAAAATCCCACAAAAACTCTAAATACAGTCGAAAATTAAGGAAAAGTACTCCAAATGCAGTATGAAGCATGAGAGGAGCATGTCAATTCAGAGCTCGGCCTTCGGCCTCGCAAGACACTAATATGGCTCGGCCTTCGGCCTCGCTAGACACTAATACAGCTCGGCCTGCGGCCTCGCCAAGCGCTCGCCCTTCGGGCTCGCGCACCATCAGCTCGGCCTTCGGCCTCGCGGACCGAAAGTTCGGCCTTCGGCCTCACCAGAAGCTCGCCCTTCGGGCTCGCTATACCTTCTTGTATGACAGTAACTCCAAATTCAGTCGAAAATCCCATAAAAACTCCAAATACAGTCGAAAATGTAAGGAAAATACTCCAAATAAAGTATGAAGAATGAGAGGAGCACTTTTGACACATGTCATTTGACTGCTCTCCAGATTCCCTATGACATTTGTTCAAACACCCCCTATCTATCTCTTACCGTTTTCGAGATACGTCATACATCTTAACTTGGCAGGCGTCATTTTTATGATTTTCGATTTTTCTCATACTCACCTAAACCCCCCCTACATTTTTGCCATACATCATTGTCGTCCTACTCGTCTCCTTCTAGGAGAACATTTATGTCAGTCAGTCAGTGAGTCAGTGAGTGGTAATCGAGCTTTATATATTATGACTAGTTTTTCGGGCAGTGTGCGGGCCGCAAGCGGCCCGCATTTATCGTTATGCAGTATTAAATTATATCAAAACACCTTATACATTAAAAAAATATTTCAAAAATCCAAAAGATTAACGACGTCCCATACAAACTCCTAATACAATAAGGAACCATACTGTAACCACCAAACCAAATTCACCCTACCGCCATAAAAAAGTGGTACGGTCAGAGTTGTACCAAGGTTCTGAGTCACTTCGGTAAAGGAACACCACTTGTAGGTGCTTTGGTTATCGCGGGCAGTTACCTTGGAGACCAGTCGGAGATGTGGAAGATACTCTCAAAACGGAGCTCAGCCTTCGGCCTCGGACAGTTGCTCCAAATGTAGTCAAAACTCCCACAAAAACTCCTAAAACAGTCGGTAATATATGGTGAAATACTCCAAATACAGTATGAAGAATGAGAGGAGCATGTCAATTCGGAGCTCGGCCTTCGGCCTCGCAAGACACTTACACGGCTCGGCCTACGGCCTCGCCATGAGCTCGCCCTGCGGGCTCGCACACCTTGAGCTCGGCCTTTGGCCTCGCGGGCCCAAAGTTCGGCCTTCGGCCTCACCAGAAGCTCGCCCTTCGGGCTCGCTATACCTTGATGTAGGACAGTTACTCCAAATTCAGTCAAAAATCCCACAAAAACTCCAAATACAGTCGAAAATTAAGGAAAAGTACTCCAAATGCAGTATGAAGAATGAGAGGAGCATGTAAATTCAGAGCTCGGCCTACGGCCTCACAAGACACTAATACGGCTCAGGCTGCGGCCTCGCCAAGCGCTCGCCCTTCGGGCTCGCGCACCTTCCACTCGGCCTTCGGCCTCGTGGGCCGAAAGTTCGGCCTTCGGCCTCACCAGAAGCTCGCCCTTCGGGCTCGCGATACACTGGTGGGGGACAGTAACTCCAAATTCAGTCGAAAATCCCACAAAAACTCCAAATACAGTCGAAAATGTAAGGAAAATACTCCAAATGCAGTATGAAGAATGAGAGGAGCACTTTTGATAATTGTCATTCGACTGCACTCCAGATTCCCTATGACATTTGTTCAAACACCCCCCATCTATCTCTTACCGTTTTCGAGATACGTCATCCATCTTTACTTGGCAGGCGTCATTTTTATGATTTTCGATTTTTCTCATACTCACCTAAACCCCCCCTACATTTTCGCCATACATCATTGTCGTCCTACTCGTCTCCTTCTAGGAGAACATTTATGTCAGTCAGTCAGTGAGTCAGTGAGTGGTAATCGAGCTTTATATATTATTAACTAGTTTTTCGGGCAGTGTGCGGGCCGCAAGCGGCCCGCATCTATCTTGAGTCAGTACGAACTGTCATAAAAGCTCCTTATACAAAGAAAAAAAGTACAAAAAAACTCCTATAGAAGTATGAAATCCCATATAAACTCTAAATACAATAGAGATTCATACTGTAGCCACCAAACCAGATTTACCCTACCGCCATAAAAATGTGGTATGGTCAGAATTGTACCAAGGTTCTGAGTCACTTCGGTAAAGGAACCCCACTTGTAGGTGCTTTGGTTATCGCGGGCAGTTACCATGGAGACCAGTCGGAGAAGTGGAAAATACCCTCAAGTCGGAGCTCGGCCTTCGGCCTCGGACAGTTACTCCAAATGTAGTCAAAACTCCCACAAAAACTCCTAAAACAGTCGGTAATGTATGATGAAATACTCCAAATACAGTATGAAGAATGAGAGGAGCATGTAAATTCAGAGCTCGGCCTACGGCCTCGCAAGACACTTACACGGCTCAGGCTGCGGCCTCGCCAAGCGCTCGCCCTTCGGGCTCGCGCACCTTCCACTCGGCCTTCGGCCTCGTGGGCCGAAAGTTCGGCCTTCGGCCTCACCAGAAGCTCGCCCTTCGGGCTCGCGATACACTGATGGGGGACAGTAACTCCAAATTCAGTCGAAAATCCCACAAAAACTCCAAATACAGTCGAAAATGTAAGGTAAAGTACTCCAAATGCAGTATGAAGAATGAGAGGAGCATGTAAATTCGGAGCTCGGCCTTCGGCCTCGCAAGACACTAATATGGCTCGGCCTTCGGCCTCGCATGACACTAATACAGCTCGCCCTTCGGGCTCGCGCACCATCCGCTCGGCCTTCGGCCTCGCGGGCCGAAAGTTCGGCCTTCGGCCTCACCAGAAGCTCGCCCTTCGGGCTCGCTATACCTTCTTATATGACAGTAAATCCAAAATTAGTCGAAAATCCCATAAAAACTCCAAATACAGTCGAAAATGTAAGGAAAATACTCCAAATGGAGTATGAAGAATGAGAGGAGCACTTTTGACAGGTGTCATTCGACTGCTCTTCAGATTCCCTATGACATTTGTTCAAACACCCCCTACCTATCTCTTACCGTTTTCGAGATATGTCATCCATCTTTACTTGGCAGGCGTCATTTTTATGATTTTCGATTTTTCTCATACTCACCTAAACCCCCCCTACATTTTCGCCATACATCATTTTCACTCTACTCTGCTCCTTCTAGGAGAACATTTATGTCAGTGAGTGAGTCAGTGGTAATCGAGCTTTATATATTATAACTAGTTATTCGGGCAGTGTGCGGGCCGCAAGCGGCCCGCATTTATCGTTATGCAGTATTAAATTATATCAAAACACCTTATACATTAAAAAAATATTTCAAAAATCCAAAAGATATACGACGTCCCATACAAACTCCTAATACAATAATGAACCAAACTGTAGCCACCAAACCAGATTTACCCTACTGCCATAAAAAAGTGGTACGGTCAAAATCGTACCAAGGTTCTGAGTCACTTCGGTGAAGGAACCCCACCTGTAGGTGCTTTGGTTACCGTGGGCAGTTACCATAGAGACCAGTCGGAGATGTGGAAAATACCCTCAAGTTGGAGCTCGGCCTTCGGCCTCGGACAGTTACTCCAAATGTAGTGAAAACTGCCACAAAATCTCCTAAACCAGTCGGTAATGTTTAGTAAAATACTCCAAATACAGTATGAAGAATGAGAGGAGCATGTAAATTCGGAGCTCGGCCTTCGGCCTCGCAAGACACTCACACGGCTCGGCCTGCGGCCTCGCCTAACGCTCGCCCTACGGGCTCGCGCACCATACGCTCGGCCTTCGGCCTCGCGGGCCGAAAGTTCGGCCTTCGGCCTCACCAGAAGCTCGCCCTTCGGGCTCGCTATACCTTGATGTAGAACAGTAACTCGAAATTCATTCGAAAATACCACAAAAACTCCAAATACAGTCGAAAATGTAAGGTAAAATACTCCAAATGCAGTATGAAGAATGAGAGGAGCATGTCAATTTAGAGCTCGGCCTTCGGCCTCGCAAGACACTATTACGGCTCGGCCTGCGGCCTCGCCAAGCGCTCGCCCTGCGGGCTCGCGCACCATCCGCTCGGCCTTCGGCCTCGCGGGCCGAAAGTTCGGCCTTCGGCCTCACCAGGAGCTCGCCCTTCGGGCTCGCTATACCTTAATTTAGGACAGTAACTCGAAATTCAGTCGAAAATCCCACAAAAACTCCAAATACAGTCGAAAATATTAGGTAAAATACTCCAAATGAAGTATGAAGAATGAGAGGAGCTCGTCAATTTGGAGCTAGGCCTTCGGCCTCGCATGACACTAATACGGCTCGGCCTACGGCCTCGCCTAACGCTCGCCCTACGGGCTCGCGCACCATACACTCGGCCTTCGGCCTCGCGGGCCGAAAGTTCGGCCTTCGGCCTCACCAAAAGCTCGCCCTTCGGGCTCGCTACACCTTCATGTATGACAGTAACTCCAAATTCAGTCAAAAATCCCACAAAAACTCCAAATACAGTCGAAAATGTATGAAAAATACTCCAAATGAAGTATGAAGCATGAGAGGAGCACTTTTGACAGGTGTCATTCGATTGCTCTCCCTATTCCCTATGACATTTGTTCAAACACCCCCTACCTATCTCTTACCGTTTTCGAGATACGTCATCCATCTTTACTTGGCAGGCGTCATTTTTATGATTTTCGATTTTTCTCATACTCACCAAAACCCCCCGAACATTTTCGCCATACATCATTTTCACTCTACTCTGCTCCTTCTAGGAGAACATTTATGTCAGTGAGTCAGTGAGTGGTAATCGAGCTTTATATATTATAACTAGTTTTTCGGGCAGTGTGCGGGCCGCAAGCGGCCCGCATCTATCTTGAGTCAGTACGAACTGTCATAAAAGCACCTTATACATTTGAAAAAAAAAAAAAAATTACTCCAATATAAGTATGAATTCCAATACAATCTCTTAATACTGTAGAGATTCATACTGTAGCCACCAAACCAGATTCACCCTACTGCCATAAAAAAGTGGTACGGTCAGAATCGTACCAAGGTTCTGAGTCACTTCGGTGAAGGAACCCCACCTGTAGGTGCTTTGGTTACCGCGGGCAGTTACCATGGAGACCAGTCGGAGATGTGGAAAATACTCTCAAGTCGGATCTCGGCCTTCGGCCTTGGACAGTTACTCCAAATGTAGTCAAATCTCCCACAAAAACTCCTAAAGCAGTCGGTAATTTATGGTAAAATACTCCAAATACAGTATGAAGAATGAGAGGAGCATGTCAATTCGGAGCTCGGCCTTCGGCCTCGCAAGACACTTACACGGCTCGGCCTACGGCCTCGCCATAAGCTCGCCCTGCGGGCTCGCACCCCTTAAGCTCGGCCTTCGGCCTCGCAGGCCGAAAGTTCGGCCTTCGGCCTCACCAGAAGCTCGCCCTTCGGGCTCGCTATACCTTCATGTATGACAGTAAATCCAAATTCAGTCGAAAATCCCACATAAACTCCAAAAACAGTCGGTTTTGTATGGTAAAATACTCCAAATGCAGTATGAAGAATGAGAGGAGCATGTCAATTCGGAGCTCGGCCTTCGGCCTCGCAAGACACTAATATGGCTCGGCCTTCGGCCTCGCAAGACACTAACACGGCTCGGCCTGCGGCCTCGCCAAACGCTCGCCCTTCGGGCTCGCGCACTATCCGCTCGGCCTTCGGCCTCGCGGGCCGAAAGTTCGGCCTTCGGCCTCACCAGAAGCTCGCCCTTCGGGCTCGCTATACCTTCATGTATGACAGTAACTCCAAATTCAGTCAAAAATCCCACAAAAACTCCAAATACAGTCGAAAATGTAAGGTAAAATACTCAAATGCAGTATGAAGAATGAGAGGAGCATGTCAATTCGGAGCTCGGCCTTCGGCCTCGCAAGACACTAACATGGCTCGGCCTGCGGCCTCGCCAAGCGCTCGCCCTACGGGCTCGCGCACCATCCGCTCGGCCTTCGGCCTCGCGGGCCGAAAGTTCGGCCTTCGGCCTCACCAAAAGCTCGCCCTTCGGGCTCGCTATACCTTCATCTATGACAGTAACTCCAAAATCAGTCGAAAATTCCACAAAAACTCCAAATACAGTCGAAAATGTAAGAAAAATACTCCAAATGCAGTATGAAGAATGAGAGGAGCACTTTTGACACATGTCATTTGACTGCTCTCCCGATTCCCTATGACATTTGTTCAAACACCCCCTATCTATCTCTTACCGTTTTCGAGATACGTCATCCATCTCTACTTGGCAGGCGTCATATTAGTGATTTTCGATTTTTCTCATACTCACCAAAACCCCCCGAACATTTTCGCCATACATCATTTTCACTCTACTCTGCTCCTTCTAGGAGAACATTTATGTCAGTGAGTCAGTCAGTCAGTCAGTGGTAATCGAGCTTTATATATTATTATTACTAGTTTTTCGGGCAGTGTGCGGGCCGCAAGCGGCCCGCATCTATCTTGAGTCAGTACGAACTGTCATAAAAGCACCTTATACATTTGAAAAAAAAAATTTAAAACTCTAATATAAGTATGAAATCCCATATAAACTCTGAATACAATAGAGATTCATACTGTAGCCACCAAACCAGATTTACCCAACTGCCATAAAAAAGTGGTACGGTCAAAATCGTACCAAGGTTCTGAGTCACTTCGGTAAAGGAACCCCACTCGTAGGTGATTTGGTTATCGCGGGCAGTTACCATGGAGACCAGTCGGAGATGTGGAAAATACCCTCAAGTCGGAGCTCGGCCTTCGGCCTCGGACAGTTACTCCAAATGTAGTCAAAACTCCCACAAAAACTCCTAAAACAGTCGGTAATGTATGATGAAATACTCCAAATACAGTATGAAGAATGAGAGGAGCATGTAAATTCAGAGCTCGGCCTACGGCCTCGCAAGACACTAATACGGCTCAGGCTGCGGCCTCGCCAAGCGCTCGCCCTTCGGGCTCGCGCACCTTCCACTCGGCCTTCGGCCTCGTGGGCCGAAAGTTCGGCCTTCGGCCTCACCAGAAGCTCGCCCTTCGGGCTCGCGATACACTGATGGGGGACAGTAACTCCAAATTCAGTCGAAAATCCCACAAAAACTCCAAATACAGTCGAAAATGTAAGGTAAAGTACTCCAAATGCAGTATGAAGAATGAGAGGAGCATGTCAATTCGGAGCTCGGCCTTCGGCCTCGCAAGACACTAATATGGCTCGGCCTTCGGCCTCGCAAGACACTAATACAGCTCGCCCTTCGGGCTCGCGCACCATCCGCTCGGCCTTCGGCCTCGCGGGCCGAAAGTTCGGCCTTCGGCCTCACCAGAAGCTCGCCCTTCGGGCTCGCTATACCTTCATCTATGACAGTAACTCCAAAATCAGTCGAAAATCCCACAAAAACTCCAAATACAGTCGAAAATATTAGGTAAAATACTCCAAATGAAGTATGAAGAATGAGAGGAGCACTTTTGACAGGTGTCATTCGACTGCTCTCCAGATTCCCTATGACATTTGTTCAAACACCCCCCATCTATCTCCTACCGTTTTCGAGATACGTCATCCAACTTTACTTGGCAGGCGTCATTTTTATGATTTTCGATTTTTCTCATACTCACCTAAACCCCCCCTACATTTTCGCTATACATCATTTTAACTCTACTCTACTCCTTCTAGGAGAACATTTATGTCAGTGAGTGAGTCAGTGGTAATCGAGCTTTATATATTATAATAACTAGTTTTTCGGGCAGTGTGCGGGCCGCAAGCGGCCCGCATCTATCTTGAGTCAGTACGAACTGTCATAAAAGCTCCTTATACAAAGAAAAAAAGTACAAAAAAACTCCTATAGAAGTATGAAATCCCATATAAACTCTAAATACAATAGAGATTCATACTGTAGCCACCAAACCAGATTTACCCTACCGCCATAAAAATGTGGTATGGTCAGAATTGTACCAAGGTTCTGAGTCACTTCGGTAAAGGAACCCCACTTGTAGGTGCTTTGGTTATCGCGGGCAGTTACCATGGAGACCAGTCGGAGAAGTGGAAAATACCCTCAAGTCGGAGCTCGGCCTTCGGCCTCGGACAGTTACTCCAAATGTAGTCAAAACTCCCACAAAAACTCCTAAAACAGTCGGTAATGTATGATGAAATACTCCAAATACAGTATGAAGAATGAGAGGAGCATGTAAATTCAGAGCTCGGCCTACGGCCTCGCAAGACACTTACACGGCTCAGGCTGCGGCCTAGCCAAGCGCTCGCCCTTCGGGCTCGCGCACCTTCCACTCGGCCTTCGGCCTCGTGGGCCGAAAGTTCGGCCTTCGGCCTCACCAGAAGCTCGCCCTTCGGGCTCGCGATACACTGATGGGGGACAGTAACTCCAAATTCAGTTGAAAATCCTACAAAAACTCCAAATACAGTCGAAAATGTAAGGTAAAGTACTCCAAATGCAGTATGAAGAATGAGAGGAGCATGTCAATTCGGAGCTCGGCCTTCGGCCTCGCAAGACACTAATATGGCTCGGCCTTCGGCCTCGCAAGACACTAATACAGCTCGCCCTTCGGGCTCGCGCACCATCCGCTCGGCCTTCGGCCTCGCGGGCCGAAAGTTCGGCCTACGGCCTCACCAGAAGCTCGCCCTTCGGGCTCGCTATACCTTTATCAATGACAGTAACTCCAAAATCAGTCGAAAATCCCACAAAAACTCCAAATACAGTCGAAAATGTAAGAAAAATACTCCAAATGCAGTATGA
Organism: Plagodis dolabraria; assembly: GCA_963854805.1. NCBI lineage: Eukaryota > Metazoa > Arthropoda > Insecta > Lepidoptera > Geometridae > Plagodis > Plagodis dolabraria. Next base: position 850,115 of record OY978443.1, read on the forward strand.
AGAATGAGAGGAGCACTTTTGACACATGTCATTTGACTGCTCTCCAGATTCCCTATGACATTTGTTCAAACACCCCCCACCTATCTCTTACCGTTTTCGAGATACGTCATCCATCTTTACTTGGCAGGCGTCATTTTTATGATTTTCGATTTTTCTCATACTCACCTAAACCCCCCCTACATTTTTGCCATACATCATTGTCGTCCTACTCGCCTCCTTCTAGGAGAACATTTATGTCAGTGAGTGAGTCAGTGAGTGGTAATCGAGCTTTATATATATAGAATAGAATTAATAATTTATCAAAGCGGCTGATAGAAAAGACAAACGACCAAAGGGCTGGCGCTTACCTCGGCCAGAGAATTAGTCTTGCCATACAACGGGGTAATGCTGCCAGCCTTTTAGGCACTCTACCCGTGGACAGTGACCTGAGTTCTGTTTTCTACTTATGATTGCCTCCTGGTAGAAAACAGAGCTCAGAATTTTTAAGTGTAATATTTTTAGGTCATAAGTAGATATAGTTAAATTATTTATATATTTTTGTATTAGTATACGTACTGTTAATTTTATGATTGTCAATTTGTGTGTGATAATGGCATATATCATATATCTTAATATTAAATTAATATTAAATAATAATCTTTGTGAAAAATAAATAATATTATGTTGTTGCGAAGTATTCTTACGAACAGATTTTGCTGTATATTTATATCTTCGAAAATTTTGTCCCATAAATCCTACAATTTAGTTATTTTTGCTTTCATATGGCAACACTTCTATCGCACACATGTATAAAAGTGTGGCTTCAGTTTGATTTTTTACGAGCCTCCGTCTTTTCTTCTATTTTGTCAGACAGAGCCGTTACCAAACCATGTTAAATTAAAACCCAAGAAAAATAGCAAATCTTTATACGAGGCAGGATTTGTGGTCTATGTTGGTACCAAGGTACCATAGATATCTACCCCGTTCCCTTTGATGTTGACCAATTGAATTTGGACATTTGTTGTTATATATCTACTATTCGACAAATTTTGATCGTGGAGCCGTGCTATTGGATAATGATTACTTGTTTTCAAATTGAACCAATGGAAAAGGTTGCAGATTTAGACAAAACCATTTCGCTCTCAAATTTGATTTCATTTCTTGTGAAGTTTAATAGCGGCGGTATATCTGAACTACGATATCGTCTAACTTAGTGTTATTATTAATTAGTTAAAAAGTTGAATAAAATTACACGATTCTCTATACCTTATTTTAGCAATGAAATATATTTTATTGCTAGGGGTGGCCGTCTTGCTGTTAGCAGGTAAGTGTTTGTCGACGTACTACGTCTACATTTTTTAAATACATTCATGACTATACCCAATAATTACATCGCCAATGAATAAAACTAACAATGATTTGATTTAAATGAGTTAAAACTAGATGAAGGTAGCGTTATGACATGGTCACGGTTCTCACACCCGGTCTAGAACCTTCTTTGTTGACAACGCTTACAACCACGACATTCGGCGCACTTCTAGGATTGACTTACTACATTTCTACTGCTGCTACCTCTCATTTTTATATATGCTATATCGTTCCTATTTACCTACCTAAAGGTTGCCGGAAAATAATCACACCCGCCATACCTTTCGGTGGGAATCGTATGAGGCGATGAAGGGTAAAATACCAGAAGGTTGGCCGCAGCACCTGTAGAACAGCCTGACGCCTTACTTTGCAATCCCCAAGAAGCCGGCTAAACGTCGGGATTGTGGGAAACGCCTCTCAATTGGGGATGAATTTGTTCAGCAGTGGACATCATGGCTGTAATACACTAATAGTTTACAGTTCTTACGCTTAGGGATTGTCCCTTATCTTCCCGGATGATTAAATAATGGAGAAATGGTGATGGTTCTAATACAAATTTAGTTTTAAATATGGATTTATTGGGTCTTGGTCTGACCATAATGTTATTATCGGAATTTGAATGGCTATATTGTAATTATCAGCTTTTGTTCCGGTACTTCTGTAATTACCGACTGTCCTTATTTTTCGGGTTATAAGATTTTTGTAGTATGTGTAAATAAAGGAGAATGTGTAAATGCCTATTTCACTAGGCGACTTAGGTCCCCTAAAAAAAGTGTTTTGCCTTGATTATTTCTTTCTTAATTTGTTAGTAAAACAGTCTAATTTTAGAATCAGTAACCATTTTTCATATTTGTTACCCTGGTTTAAGAGTAATTTAATTTTTATATTCTGGTTATTGAAGTTCCGAAAATTATCATTCAACCAGATATTATGTTATTACCTAAGACCATAATAATTAAAGACAAATCGAATGATACCATAATCATAAGAATCAAAATCCGCAACCTGATGGTTAAGGAGGTAGGTCTGAACAACTTAATTCTGATCCTAACTAAATAATTATTTAGACCTAATATTAATGGCAAATCTTCTACTTCAATGCTTAATTCTACACAATATAACAATAAATAGGATCTATTTACTCGCACATGCACCCAGTTGTAAGGGTTTGCCTGTCTGTATTGATAACATCCTAATGCAAATCTTTTTAAATCACTTAGATTTAATCTAGGAAATTATCCAGATTGAGAGCAGTGCTATCAATGTTTTGCACAATTGCATGTCTTCTATTTATATTTCTCATCTGAATAACTTCTGATCTTGTAGTATACAGTATTTAATCTCATCTGTGGAATATCCAGATACTCATAAACAACATGCCTATCTTCTATTGTTGGATGGAACGCATTTAACAGGCTATAGGCTATTTTACAATCAACCAAATGCGACTGTGTGTCTTGACACTCTTGACAGTAACACAATATGACAGCATTACAGATGTATGTATATTAGTAGTGTTGCCAGTTGACATTTTTAAAGCGATTTAAACCATATAGATTTTTCCCTAACTTAAGTGTGTGTCACTGTTCAGACAGCCATGCTTCCACGGTATACCATCGCCCATGCCTTATATCTGTGGCTGCTATAAATCTTATTTTATTATTGTTTATACTCGCTAAATTCAAATGTTCTCCTTGCTACTAGCCCAGTGGCACACCTGACAGTAAGCCACTGTACTAGATAACCAATCAGTTGACTTAACAATACTAAAGCACACTAGGCACCTATAAATATACATACATAAACTATCAATAGAATGGTCTTCAGAACTATCAATAGTACTGATATTAAATGAAATAAGTGAGTATACTAACGGTATGGATTGTTTCTGCGCTGTAGATAGATTATCAATTAAAGGCAAAACTAACAACGTGTAAAAAAACTAAATAAATAGTAATGAGATGTCATAGCTATGTATTTTTAATCGATTTTAGATTGTGAAAAAATTGGGAACTATAAATAATTGACAATTCGAAGTTGCCAATATTGTAGTGCATATTATCTTTGGTTGGTAGTGTTGAAGTTACAGGAAATAAATAATTTATAAAAATAGTACTCATTAAGAAAACTTTTAATGCTAGGGTGAAAAGAAAAACGCTGTGTAGGTCAGAAGAGTTATAAAAATATGTAACAATTTTAGCATAATATTTTAATGGGACACTCCGCTATATAGTGGACCCGCCTTTGAACATTCTCCTTTAATACATAATCATAATCCAGAAAACCTATAGAATACCACAAAGAATGGCTATTAGCCACTTGTAACCATTGGCCACCCGCAACTTTTACAATGTCTTCATAAAATACATGTTTTTTTAATCATTATAATGTAGTTTTATTATCTAATTGGATTTGTTGGTTTTTGTTCCTGAGCACCTCACTTGTGGAGAGAATGAATGACATGAGAATGACTAAACAGGTATAAATGGGACAAGTGAACGGAAGTGTTGGAAGGGGAAGACCTAGGCGAATGTTCTGAAATCAGATTGAAGAAGTTCTGAAAAAAGGCCAGGTCAGGAGTACCCTAAACCGACACTCATGTTTAAAAGGATTGATGAGTTTAGATGAAGCGAAAGAGATATTTAAGGATCGTAGTAAGTGGAAATCTGTAGTCTCTGCCTACCCCTACGGGAAAGAGGCGTGATTTTTATGTATGTATTTTTAAGGAGCACCCTAATTGTTAATATTAATATAGTTGATTTTTTGTATACTGTCATTTTGTAGGCTGGTTAACATTGGTAAATAGACGAAGATCTATTTATTTTACACATTGCCTGTGCAACCGCAGGTAATCTACACAATTCCTAGGAATTGTATACATTACCTAGATAAAGTATGTAATGGAAAATAATTTTCATAGTATTTCATACATTGTCTGGATGCACCAGGCATTCTATACATTGCCTGGGTGTTGTATAGAATTCCTGAATTATAGAGATTGCCGGTAACATATATATAATATAATTTATAAAAGTAATTAAATATTGCAATGAAAGTGTGGACAGTGTAGCATTAGAGAAGTGCCTTATTCAGTACAGTCAGTTGAAACATAGTGTTAATGTTGTATGGTTGCAGGATGGTCACATGCACAGGAGGCAGCTGGGTCGGTGGAAACGGTGACAGTGGATGCTGACCTCGGGGCCTCACGTGAGGGCTCACGCACAGGTAATACCATCACATTGTCTAAGGCTCTATCTATCTCTTTCATTATTACATGCTATATACTAGACATGTAACCTATTAATTATAGTTATCTTTTACTCCAATGTTAATTATACTTTTGTATTTATTTGTGCGTATACAGAATATTTTCTGCTCGCTGCAAAGTATTTCACTCAAATTTCGGTATATTGTGAAACAATTACCACCTAAGTATTTAACCAACAAAAAATTAAAATGCTGATGCTGAATTGTTTAAGAGGTAAAATCCACAAAAATAAATACAGGTGTTGCAATTGGGAACCCAAAAGAACAAGGTTTGACTTGCACCTGACCAGTTATTATCTACATACCGATATATTTTTAAAAGTAAAGGGATAGGAAATCGCCTTAAATGCTCAAGATTATTTTACTAAACCCGCTGGCATCAAATGCAACTGTATCTGTACTTTTATGAATGAAATTCAATCATCATCATTGTCTATGGTAAGCATGGATTAAATTAAATAAACCTTTATTAAAAAAAACAAGAAACACTGCATTCCGAAATTTCCCTACAAACTTAGCTGAATGGGGAATCGAGCCAACTAAAAGTTCCAAAAATCAACACTCACTGTGTTATTCTATTTATCTTTTTGTCCCTATTGTTTAACTGTGTTAAGGGGATGGAATCCCGCGTGTTGTTCAAATTTTCCCTTTCAGTGTCATTTTGTACACATATTTGCTTAGCAGATGTTAATGCAATAACTACAATGTAAGAAAAAAATACTTAGTTGAATTTATTTATCACATACTTCATAATAGATTGCATAACAAGTGCCTAAAACAAGTTATTTTAGTCAAGACATTTAATATAACATGTAAGTCGAAGCTGCAGATAACTTCTGCATAAAACCCATTTAGCCTTAACCTACATTATGTATGACCATCACTTGAATTTTCACTTCAATTATGAGAAAATTAAATAATAAAGTTGTTATTAATATATATACGTATATAATGAAAATTGAAAGAGATATTTGAAAAAAAAAACTTATGTGGGTAATTTTTTTTTTATGCTTGACAGGTTAGCCTTTGACCACGATCTCACCTGATGGTTAGTGATGATGTGGTTGAAGATGTGGCTCCACTTGTTGTGGATATATACTACAATATAAATTATAAATTTCCCACTACACAAACTAATAAATTTTCAATACTTTTCATAAGATAAGAGTTTATTTGCATTAAACATGAGTATTATACACACGCACACGGTAGGTATGCACATAGATGGATATTTAACAATTAAGTTCATCATGTTTTGCCTATTTAGGCGTACAAATTTTAGAGAGAAAGCCATTTGAAATATTATAAAAAACAAAAAAGAAAAACAACTCTCAACATGAATACAATCCAATAGTGAAACACCGGTACATTATTTTACATGTCAATCGTGTTTTGTGCATAAATGTCAAAGTATATTTTAATTATGGGTTTTATGCAGAAGTAATCTACAGCCTCGACCTACATATGTTACATTAAATGTCTCGACTAAAATAACTTGTTTTAGCCACTGGTAGTAGGCATGGTTTCATTTGGGGTGTTATAACCAATTACATAAAACTACATCATTTCTTAAATATAATAAAGTAAATTTAAGCGAACAGAGGAAACCCACGAGAAAGGTATTGCCAGCACCACCACCAGTCGCAAGACTCCTGGAGCTGTAAAAAAGAACAGTGGTGGTGTTAGACGCTTCCGCAGTTTTAACACCAATTTAAAGGACAAATAGAGGCAGTGGACGATAGAGTTAGTTACTTGAAAATATCGTGTGAGGGCGCTATAGGTGGGCGGCTATGGTGTATTCAGTTCCGCTTGAGGCGATGGTCGGCCGCCAGGACCTGCAGCCGCGCCTTCAGCCAGGCCGACTCGCGCACGTGGTGCCTCTCTACCGCCCGCGCCGTCTCTCTCTCTGCGGCCAACCCCTCGCGCCACCACCACCCGCATCTGCAGTCATTACTCAATGTCACAGGGACGTCTCCGAGCGCGCCGCTTGGGATTACCTAGCGTTTAACCAAAGAAAGTTGAGGAGGTGCGAGTGCGAGGTACGTGACTCCACGAGGTACGGTACAGATATATAAGAGTAGCGTAGCGCACAGTGGTGTGCAGGGGCGAGAGAGAGAAGGCGCGGAAGTATGTGCAGGGAGGTAAGGTAAGGTAAGGCAGCGGGCGGGTGTGGGTGTGCGCTAGTTAACAGTAGAGTACAGACTCGTGCGCGCTCGTAATCGGCGCGTGGAATCGCTCCCTCGGCCCGAGACGGAACATGTCCCGTATGCGGCGCAGCGCGCTCTCCACGTGCGCCTCCTCCGCTGAGCCCGCGGCCGCGTCGGCCGTCCCTCCCCGCGCCCCCCGCGCCCCTCGCGCCACGCACCCACTGTAGAACTTGCCGGTGACCGTCGCCGCTGCGGAGAGAGAGACACAGTTGAGTGCGGGAGGCGAGAGGTGGGCGGAGAGTGCACTAGTGCGGGTGCAGTACTCACGCAGCCCGAGCGGCTTGACGAGCGACACGTAGGAGCGGCCCGGCTCGCGCTGCGCCGCGAACCGCAGCTTGAAGGAGCGCGGGTGTACAGGACGTGCCTCTCCCGCCCCCGCCCCAGCCCCCGCCGCCGCCCCCGCCCCCGGTGCCGGGCTGCACTCGCCCTCCGTGGACATGGTGCCGCTACACTCCCACTCCCTCGTACACTAGCCGAGCCGAGAGGCGATCTAACGATTCAAATGTCACTATGATATATATAGCAACCCGCCTCGTTGAGTTGAGTGTCGCCACCTCTGCTCGTTGGTTCTCTGTTTGACTAGGCAGGGCTGCGCTGCGCTGCGCTGTAGTGTATGCAGAACAAAGCGACGTTCGTTCGAGTGTTAGATCGATGCAGGTCGGCGAGGCGAGGGCGCCGCGCGCCGCCCGGCCTGGTACCGACGTTGTCGTTTACTAACAATTTGTCAAGTGTACGTGTGAATTGAGTGAGCACCCACAGAAATATATGAATAAATAGGATAATTTAGTAAAAGCTCTAAAACAATTGTAAAACCAATATACTTTTTTGTAAAAAGGTAAAACAGAAGATAAATCGTTTATAATATGCTCACTCAGTTCTCACAGAAAACCGCCCATATATTCAAATTAATATATATACATAGTAACTTAGAACATATTCATTACAACATACATTATACTAAATACGTTATAATGAAAGTATTATATCAAACAAATTATTGGAGTACAAAATTTTTTTTTTGCCCAAGTCGGGAGTCGAACCCGATATCGCTTCGGATGCTTAACACCATCTCAGCCACCTGGACATTGGCATTTCTGCCGAAACTTTGTGCTCCAATTGTATTACTTTAACCGTCATAGGAGACGGTGCGCGTCCATCAACCAGACTACTAGACTTCATCTGATCGAAAGAAGTGTTTTTCAAACACTTAACTCTCGGTATGATGTCGCTACCCTTCTATATTTCTAAATATGATTACAAGCACTATCGCGTGCTAAGCGAAAATCATATCAAACAAATTATTGCAGTACAAAATGTTTTGCCCAAGGCGGGAATCGAACCCGCGTCCTCCGATATCGCGTCGGATGCTTAACACCATCTCGACTAATCTATTGAATTTACAAAAAAAACAATTGTACATATACTAGTTTTTAGTAAAATTTGTGAAGGGTAAATATGTATTGACAGTGCCGTATTTAAAAAAATACAACATAATATATATCGAGGGTGTAGGGTTAAAACCCAATAAGTCGAAATTTTTTGGAAATTCACTTATAAAGCTTACTACATGTAATTTTTTGTCCTCTTTTAGATGGTTTATTAAAATAAACCGTTAAAAGAATCTATCACAGAAACTGGCTCAAAAAAAAAATTAAATTGTCTTAGTTTAAAATACTATAAAGCGACTTATGGGTAAATTTTTTATTTTTAGTAAGTGACAAAACCCAATAATGTACATTTATTGGATTTTATCACAAACATATTTTCCTAATAAAATATGCATGCTCTTGTGATAAAATCAGATATCAATACTTATTGGGTTTTAACAAATACAAATATTCCTAATATGCAAAGTGTTTGTTCCGGTTAAAATCAGCTAGCAATAACTTTATTCTACCCTGGCACCCTGACCCTGATATTTAAAATTCATCTTATCTCGATAATAATAGATGGAGATATCCGAAACAAGAATGAAGCAAAGAAGTTGTTAAAATTTACTGTCGTGATGCTATAACAAGTACATACATATTTTTTACTTTTTGGTACCTAGAGATCCTAAGTATATTTTTATGTTTGCAATAACGCATGCTCTGCGGATTACATTACAAAGCTCCATCCCGTACGATGGTTAAAGAACGATAGGAAAAATTTAAGTTATGACTGATTATCATGTTAGCTCAATTGGATTAGAGCATACCCCGGCTAAAAGGGTGGATGGACGCGGGTTTGAATCCCGCACATGACTTGATATTTTGTCTATTACCCACTAATACTTGTTTTGGGTCTTTGTACGCCTAACGTCAATTAGCTTCCTGAAGAAGTTTTTTTGTTTATTTGGGAATGATTATTCGGGTGAGGATCCTACGTATGTGCCAGGATTTGATATAATTCTGGAAAAGGTTTGAAAATCAGTTAAGCCTTTAAAATGACGTAAAAGAGCTCTTAAACATTAGCGTGAAAGAAAAAAAAAGTTAATTAAAAAATTAAAGAAAAAATAAATTAAAAAAAGCTTTAATAAAATGGATTTCATAGCTAAGAAAAACTTCATTTTGTCTTGCATTAGAAAAGTGAAAATTTCATAAAGCATCAAATAAGAAAGACTGAATGTCAGTAAAAAAAAAGAAGAGTAAAGAGTCTTACAGGGTCGGCAACGCATTGGTAACGCCCCTGGTGTTGCAAATGTCCATAGGCGACGGTAACCGCTTACCATCAGGTGGGCCGTCTGCTTGTTTGCCACTCCACCACATAAAAAAAAAAAAAAATAATCAAAAAACTACAAAAAAGTCTAAGTTTAGCAAAAGTTTTTCTTGCTGACGTTGTACATATGCTTGGATGTAATCACGGGTGCTGTCACTAAAGCAAATTCATTGGAGTTTACGCAGTAGATGACCAACGTGAGAAAACAAAACCACCTCATAAATCAGAGATAAGGCAACCAAAAAGTAGAATTAAATTTTTTTTTTTATATTTAAATAAAAGAGTTTAAATTTCATGACATGTGGGATCTAAAAAATTAAGCACGCTTTTGATCCTACTAATATTATAAATGTGAAAGTTTGTGAGTGTGTATGGATGTATGGATGTTTGTTACTCTTTCACGCAAAAACTACTGAACGGATTTGAATGAAACTTTACAATAATATAGCTTATACATCAGAATAACACATAGGCTACAATTTATAAAGATATACTGTGTAAATTGACTAAAATATCAAAAAAGCTGTTAATAAGCACTAGAAATTTTTGCGACGTCTCAACCCAGATGAAGGCTCGCGTCAACAACGTCGTCCGTAGTGCGCGCGCCGGTGTCGCGGGCCACGTTACCATGGAAACAAAAAACGGGCAGCGTTGCCATGGAAATAAAAAACAACTGATTAGAAATTAGCTCGACAAGAAATGTCAAAAAGCAATTGTATAAATAAGCTAAAGCTAATAAAACTAACTACAGAGGCCCAAACGAGCCCCACAAACAATACCTCGCAAAATTCAACTAAGAAGAATGCGGTTGATGGGCAGAAAATGCCTATCTACTATGTATCTGTTGGTAAGTTCATAAGTTTCTAATGGACATTTGGTAGTAACAAATTAATCCTTATATCAAAATGAATACTTTTATCGTTTCTGGTATTTAAAATAGATATAAGGTGCATCAGGGTAAGTTCGGACAGATTTCAGGCTATTCGTAGAGTGTTTAGTAATATTTTTTTTTGTCGTTTCTTAAAGTAGTTCTCCATTTGCAATGCTTTGTATAGTGTTTATAAATAAAAATACTATAAGTTCTTTATTTTTTTTAACGTTTAACGTAAACGATAGCTCAATTATGACTTAGTGAAAAACGAATATGAAGGTTAAGATACGACGCAAAGATCGGACGTCCGCATGGTAAGTTCGGACTACTTTATAAAATCTCTTCTGTAGCCAATATCATAAGGTTGACGTAAAGAAAATATCCGTACTTAGACCATGAAAGTGTTCGAAATTTATGTTTTTGTTTTGTATCACACTACACACAACCGGCGCTACGCGGCGATAGTCGCGGACCGAAGCGAGGGAAGAAACAAAATGGAGTTTCGCGCCATGCTGCCGGCAAAAAGATATGCCTGCAGGTTAAGAAGTTATTTGATTTATCCGGACTTCCCCTGTATCCGAACTTACCCTGATGCACCTAACGAGTACTTTGTCCTTTACACTACATCATTTGGACAAATATTTTATTAGTTACGACGATAACCAACCAAGTCCGCGATACTATAGTGCGGTCCGGCGCGGCTCGGCGGATGCACTACGGATGAGGTGGGAGAAGAAGCCGCTCATCGCTGAATGCGCGACCCGAACGCGGGCAGACCCGTGAGGGCAGACGTCATTTATGGTTGTCTCCGATTTGCGAATTTTCAAGGCACTAGCGATTTGTAGCGAACCATGATTTTTTGTGGTTAGGAGTAGGACTTATGAGAAGATACTTCATTATTATTAGGTAGGTTATCTACCTATCTTAATATATTTGTTTGGTACTTTATAATACTTAACACCCACTTAAAATAATACTACGACAGCTTAAATATTTTTGTGGTTAGTATTTACTTATAACAATAACTAGCTGCGCCCCGCTGTTACACCCGCGTGCTGATGAATGATACTGATAAAATGTATGATATGTGTTAATCCAGCGCCTTATCTACCTCCATACCAAACAATATTTTTAAGATTTATATATGGCTTACGCAAATATGATCATGTCTCCGATTTTCGCAATAAGCTCAAGTGGTTCCCTATTCGTCGTCGTCGCCGGAATGCTCATATATTATCTCTCCTTTACAGTATTCTGTTCAATCCTTTATCCCCGCGATACCTCAAGGAACAATTTAAATTTCTTCATTCTACCCATTCTATGTCGTTACTGTCATTAGAAAACGTAACGCTATACAGCAGTCATTTATGTATACAATTATTAAGACCATAAGAAACCCCGCCCAATATTTTGACCATATCTATTGTTGATGGATTGTCTGGAAGAGATCGCTCTGAGCGGTAAGTCCACCCATTGATACACTCACCCATTGATACAGTTCAGCCACATGAGCTTAGAAAATCGGAGACATGATCATATTTGCGTAAGCCATATATAAATCTTATACTTACAAAAATGTATGGGATTGAGGTAGATAAGCCGCTGGATCCACCCGCGGGTGAAACCGCGGGGCGCAGCTAGTTAAAAATAAATTCAGCGATAACCAGTGACCACCTGTACTGGTTTAATATGAAAATAATGAAGCTATGTCAAAAGAGAGCTGAAAATATACTTTAACTACGAAATGAGCGCGAATTTTCGATACATTGACGTCTCCCGAGCTCATGCAAAACACCCCTAAAACACGAAGATCATACCCGCCTTCAGTTGAAAACTAGTGGTCAGAAGAAATTGAAACACTGAATTCACAACAGCTATGTATCCGCATTGCAAAAAAAAAGGATCTAGAGATGATTTACAGCAAACAAATAATACCGGAAGAACTTCACGGCTGGCTCCGGGGGATGAGGACAGTTGAAAATTGTAAGACAGGTGATTAATCCTCATGCTTATAGTTATGGTTTAGGTTAGATTTTAGAATAGAAGTTTTCATCTTTATAGAATCAAAAAACATTTGTAAGAAACTAATATGTGTATATAACTTAGTGTTAAAACCCAATAAGTCGGCCCTCCAATTTTGTTATTTCAAGTTTATGTAAAAATCTGAATACAAAACAATGATAACAATGTATAATGAATAATCTTAAATATATTCTCTTACTTTTTATCTACGTATCAGCGACGAACGTGTGTAAAAAAAAGTATTTTTATGCCTACAACATTCAACATCGATTATCTCGCAAGTCAGTTTGAGCGACTTATTGGGTTTTAACTCTACACCCTAGATATATACATAATTGTGCTCAAGCAATCCTCCATTTTGGCAAGGGCCGATTGCCCTATACTGAAATCAAACTTCGTTATAATACTCGTGTTTAGTTCATGTTTAATAGAGTTTTGCAACATACTTAACGAAACTTTATTGTGATACATTTATAAGTAATTAATTATTTTACGTGCTCACTCAATCCACACATTTATGAAAACCAAAAAACATTAATATCATTAGATTTGTTACCATAACTAAAAGCCCAGATAGCTCATGTTTTATAAATTCGAAAGTTAGTATGTGTATGTTTGTTTGTTACCACTTGTCTCTAAAATGGCTTAACGGATTGCGATGCTATATGTGATGCGAAAAAAAAAGAAGTGATGTGAAAAAAATGTCAAACGAAAACATTTCACCAATAAAAAAAAATTATGCGAAAAAAATGTCAAACGAAAACATATCACGAATAAATAAAAGAATGATGCGTAAAAAATGTCAAACGAAAACATATCACGAATTAAATAAAATAATGATGCGAAAAAAATGTGAAACGAAAGCATATCACGAATAAAAAAAAGAATGATGCGAAAAAAATGTTAAACGAAAATATATCACGAATAAAAATAAAGAATGATGCGAAATACTGTACCTTTAAATGTTGTCTAAAATAGGATGAAAATAATTTAATAATTAATAAATGTCTGATTGTTTAAATTACAATGAGGTTTCGTATACGACCTTTAAATTGCAAAATTTGTAAAAAGAAAAAAAATAACACTAATATAACGAAGTTTATTTTATACTTATAGAATATAGTCCGCAATGGTATATCTACATATGTCTATATCTTGGAAATAACCCACAATAACCATATGTTATCCTTTAGTTTTTACGAGAAATAATGTCTTATTTACGAAAGGGATTGTAAGCAATACAGCATTAATCCTTATCTAAATAAGTAACCACCTTAAATACATTGTGCATTTTAATATAGATCGATATAGCCCTTTACAACATGCACACAACATTTAAATAAAATATATTTTTGAAGATAATACAGATTATTTAGTATCAGCATTGCATCCGTGCGCAGCCGGGGCGGGTCGGTTGTATCAAATAAATAACGTGTTCGCGGTGCAACGTCTAATAAAGAAAGAGTCACCTAATGATTGCATATTGAACAACGAGACTGGGTGGTGTTCGTATATCGAGTTATTTGTTTTATAACTTTGTATCATGTAATCGCAGGAGTGCGGTGCGCGTGTAGTAGTGCACTAGTGCACCGCAGTACAGTACAGTAGGTATGCGTCGTTTGTTGCAGATGCGGAAGTGGTGAGTCGCGAGGAGGAGGCCATCTCGCCGGACGGGCTGAGCGTGGCGCAGCTGCGGGAGGTGCGCGAGAAGGCGCAGAACTTCACCTTTCAGACGGAGGTGAACCGCATGATGAAGCTCATCATCAACTCGCTCTACCGCAACAAGGAGATCTTCCTCCGCGAGCTGATCTCCAACGCGTCGGACGCGCTCGACAAGATCCGTCTGCTGTCGCTGACCGACAGAGACGTGCTCGACAGGAACCCCGACATGTCGATCCGCATCAAGGCAGACGCCGACAGCCGCATGCTGCACATCATCGACTCCGGCGTCGGCATGAGCAAGCAGGAGCTGGTGAACAACCTGGGCACCATCGCCAAGTCGGGCACCGCCGACTTCCTCTCCAAGATGCAGGACGTGGAGGCGAGCGGCGCGCAGGAGATGAACGACATGATCGGGCAGTTCGGCGTCGGGTTCTACTCCGCCTTCCTGGTGGCGGACCGCGTCACCGTCGTCTCCAAGGGCAATGCCGACAAGCAGCACGTCTGGGAGTCCGACGCCAGCTCCTTCAGCGTCGCCGAGGACCCCCGCGGGGACACGCTCAAGCGAGGGACCCACATCACGTATGTCTCCCTCCCCTCTCCCATCTCTCATACAGTACACAATAATTGTAGATAGTGTATCCCCGCAACCAGTTAAATTCTAAAAAGATTGACATCTCCCTGTTTGTATACACAACTTTAACTGCGACATTCATCTTCAGAAACATTGTAGAGTACAGGCTCGGGGACACTCGAGCCACGAGGACAAGCAATCCTAGATAACACATTTTGGCAAACCGCTTAGAGCAAGACAATAGTTAATAGTGAGTAAACACATTTGCTCGTCGAGTGCCGGGCTGGAATGTCACCCCCCATCTCTACCCGTGGGTGTCCTAAGAAGCGACTAAGCAGCAGCGCTTTCTCAGGAACTGATATCTTATACTACAGTACCCGAGACGCCTGCCAAGTGTGGGGATTATAGCCAAAACCCCCCCATAAAGGAGGAGGCACTTCGGCATCCTTACGGCTTTGCGATCAACACACGAATAAAGCGAAAAGTGTGCTTACATCGCCTTTAAGCACACTTTTGCCGTTTCGTAAGCAGCGTGCGCCTGATATGTCCTTGTGTATAGAAGGGCATTGTACAGAGTACACAATTTCTCACCTCAAGTGGGAATAAGAAACCCGGTTTGTAAAGTTGGGGGACGTAGATTCCATTCATTCACCATTTGAGATGAGAAAGAAGTTTGAAACACGCGCTGGTGCTGGGTATCATATGCAGTTTCAAAAATACACTCTACTAACATTTAACAATCCAATAAACAATTAAACACAAATGCAATTCATTATATTTCATATTAGTTAAATGAACTAAACCTGCATTGTAAACAAGTATGTGTTCTATCAGACAGAAAGCGGTGACACGTTATGATTAGTTTATAGTTGAGAATGCCGGCTGTATGTCAACTTGTATGTTAGGCAGTGCAGTGCAGTGCAACTAACGCAGAACGTGACCGTTTCCTGCTGGGTACGTTCAGACAGACAGCGGCCTATGCCCAGGCCTTCGGCAATGGATACAAACGTTTCTAAATTACTGCCGGGTCTATCCACGCACGAATTAACATCAAAATAATATTTTGACTACCCTCGACGTTTCGATCGAGTTGCATTGCACTCACCACAATGCAATGTAACTTGATTTCTTGCGTGGATAGACCCGTCACTACTTTAGAAACACGAGTATGGTTCACGAAAGTTTAAAGAAAAGTAATGGATACAAACGTCACTGTGGTGCACTACCACTTTATTCTGTCCAATACAAAGAATACAGAACACGTGTTGTTACCTAGGGTTCACTCTATCTAACTCACTCGACTCGACTAATACTCTTTTAAAATATAATATTTGCATTATTTTTTATTAGGAATGCATTGAATGCAACAAGACAAGCACGGCCTCCACTCCGATGTGTGTGTGGACTGAGTGACCACATTTTTTTTTAGTTTATTTTTGTCTATTTAGTGACTTCAAGAGTTAGTAAAAGTTATAATATAATTTGTAAAATGTGTTTTGTAATTTGTAAAGAATTAATAATGAAGTTATGATTCCTAAACTGTGGTCACTCAGTTCTCACACTCAAAATTCTAAATCTGGGTAAATACATACCTTATAAGCAAATATTGTTTGCAGATATTTAGTAAAACATATTTTAAAGTGTTTAGAAGAAAAAAACCTCAACATGGAAACTAAAATTAAAAATTATAAAATTCTTCCTGATGTCTCTGAGTGACCACTTATGAAAAACCTATAATTTATTTATTAAGCCACAAAACCTATATATTTTAACTGCTAACGTTAGTAAAAGTTACATGTAAGTTTGTAAAAATAAAACAAGGGCACGTTTTTGTTTACTAATGTTAAATTTATATTTAATTGTGGTCACTCAGTTCACACATGATGAATATGTAAATTAATTCAAACTTATTGAATTATAAGTAGTACATAAAAACTGAATATATCAGTATTTAGTAAATATTTTTTACTAAATATCTGCAAACAATATTGGCTTATAAGTTATGTATTTACCCAGATTTAGAATTTTGAGTGTGAGAACTGAGTGACCACAGTTTAGGAATCATAACTCCATTATTAATTCTTTACAAATTACAAAACACATTTTACAAATTATATTATAACTTTTACTAACTCTTGAAGTCACTAAATAGACAAAAATAAACTAAAAAAAATGTGGTCACTCAGTCCACACACACATCCACTCCGGTATAGTATAGATATAACGCGGCTCCTAGCCGGTTCCTAATAAGGTAATATGGATAAAACTCGCGATCGTTTTCATGTGACAATGTTTTTTTTTTAATATATAAGGCTGATAGGCAAATTTTTATATCTATGACATAAAGGTATAAAAGATTGGACATGAGTAACTGTGTACATGGTATATATGTGTATGTGTGTGTGTGTGTTGCAGACTGCACATGAAGGAGGAGGCGTCGGACTACCTGCAGCCCGACACCATCCGCGCGCTCGTCAAGAAGTACTCGCAGTTCATCAACTTCCCCATCTACCTGTGGGCCTCCCGCACCGAGACTGTGGAGGAGCCCGACGCCGCCGCGGCCGAGGCCGAGGAAGAGGAGGCCGACGAGGAGGAGGACGCCAAGGTAGAGGACGCCGCCGAAGAGAAGAAGGAGACGAAGCGCACCGAGAAGACCGTCTGGGACTGGGAGCTCATGAACGACAACAAGCCTATCTGGACACGCAAGCCGACCGAGGTAACCTACCTACCTACCTACCTACCTACCTACCTACCTACCTACCTACCTACCTACCTACCTACCTACCTACCTACCTACCTACCTACCTACCTACCTACCTACCTACCTACCTACCTACCTACCTACCTACCTACCTACCTACCTACCTACCTACCTACCTACCTACCTACCTACCTACCTACCTACCTACCTACCTACCTACCTACCTACCTACCTACCTACCTACCTACCTACCTACCTACCTACCTACCTACCTACCTACCACCTACCTACCTACCTACCTACCTACCTATCTACCTACCTACCTACCTACCTACCTACCTACCTACCTACCTACCTACCTACCTACCTACCTACCTACCTACCTACCTACCTACCTACCTACCTACCTACCTACCTACCTACCACCTACCTACCTACCTACCACCTACCTACCTACCTACCTACCTACCTACCTACCTACCTACCTACCTACCTACCTACCTACCACCTACCTACCTACCACCTACCTACCTACTACCTACCACCTACCTACTACACATTGTAATGTCAAATGACAGCATACATCAGGTGTGTGAAGGAAACGAGCACACCAGTGCAGTATTTTTTAATAATAACAAATAGTTTTAAAGCTATCTTAAAAAACATTAGATAATCTATACTTATAATAAAACTGTAACAGGTCCAATTCTGTACATGGCAGATATTTTGAAAAAAAAAATGTACAGTACTCTGTAGCTGATACTGATGCCGAAACTATATTTTTTTTTATTTTTGTCTGTCTGTCTGTCTGTCTGTCTGTCTGTCTGTCTGTATCCCGGCCGCGTATCACTCCAAAACTACTGGATGGATTTCAATGAAACTTAGCATGATTGGAGTTCATACTACAAGGTAGGATAATTTAGCTTTTTATCCCGAAATTCAGCATGGTTCCCTTGGGAGAGGGGATGAAAGTCAAAATATACACTTAGTTGTAATTTACTAACGCGTAGTCGGATTTCAGACGTTCTTTTTAGGGTTCCGTACCCAAAGGGTAAAAACGGTCTGTCCCGCTGTCCGTCCGTCCGTCTGTCCGTCCATCCGTCCGTCCGTCTGTCACCAGGCTGTATCTCAAGAACGGTGATAGCTAGACAGTTGAAATTTTCACAGATGATGTATTTCTGTTGCCGCTATAACAACAAATACAAAAAGTTGGCCAAGTGCGAGTTGGACTCGCTCACGTTAAAACAAAAAAAGGTTAAAATATGAAGTCTAATGTTGTATAGCTAATGGTACGGAACCCTTCGTGCGCGAGTCCGACTCGCACTTGGCCGATTTTTTTGTTAGAATAGTGGTACTTTAAAATTTATCCCGTAAATATTTTAAAGTCATCGGGTTTGAAGTTCAGAAATAACAGACATCACAACCTAAATATTACGTTCCAAATAACTTGACACCCAAAATGTACAGAAACCTTTCAACGTACGGCTCATCTTAAGCTGGCGTGTGCACTTTATCGTATAGGTATAATAGATAGGTCTGTAGTCGGACCTCTCCGAAAGACTGATTTTTCAAACGATAAAACACAGTTTTTTTATTACGATAAGCACAACTTCCCTACGTATATTTTTCATAACATGCAATGCTCTAATAAGTCTAATCTATACCTATAACAGGTTGCAGAAGGCGGGTAGGGAAGCGCGAGGGGTAAGACGCTTACATTTATCTATTTATACCTGTAACAGGTCCAATTCTGCACAAGGCAGATATTTTGAAAAAAAAATTACAGTACTCTGTAGCTGATACTAATGCCGAAACTGTATTTTTTTTATTTTTGTCCGTCTGTCTGTCTGTCTGAATCCCGGCCGCGCATCACTCCAAAACTACTGAATGGATTTCAATGAAACTTAGCATGATTTGAGTTCATACTACGAGGTAGGATAATTTATGCTTTTTATCCCGAAATTCAGTATGGTTCTCTTGGGAGTGAGGATGAATGTCAAAATATACACTTAGTTGTAATTTATTAACGCTTAGATCGATTTCATACGTTCTTTTCAGGGTTCCGTACCCAAAGCGTAAAAACGCGACCCTATTACTGAGATTTCGCTGTCCGTCCGTCCGTCTATCACCAGGCTGTATCTCAAGAACGGTGATAGCTAGACAGTTGAAATTTTCACAGATGATGTATTTATGTTGCCGCTATAACAAAAAAATACCAAAATTTGGCCAAGTGCGAGTCGGACTCGCGCACGTTAAAACAAAAAAACCGACCAAATGCGAATGGGACTCGCGCACGAAGGGTTCCGTACCATTATCTGAAATTTTATTGCATGGGTGCCCCCTTTATTATTTATTCTAATTTAATTAATTATATTTAAAGAAAACATAAAACTAAATATTCTGTGAATAGTTAAAGCGTCTACCAGTCACCGTTATTAGTATCGAGCAAGAAACGGTAAAAAATCAAGGTTGTTTTATGGGGGTATCTTCAATATTTATTTTATTGTTAGTATTTGTTGTTATAACGGCTATAAAAATACATCATCTGTGAGAATTTCAACTGTCTAGCTATCACCGTTCTTGAGATACAGCCTGGTGACAGGCGGATGGACGGACGGACGGACAGCGAAGTCTTAGTAATAGGGTCCCGCTATTACCCTTTGGGTACGGAACCCTAAAAAGGTTAAAATATGAAGTCTAATGTTGTATAGCTAATGGTACGGAACCCTTCGTGCCGAGTCCGACTCGCACTTGGCCGATTTTTTTAATTAGAATAGTGGTGCTTTAAAATTATCACGTAAATATTTCAAAGTCATCGGATTTGCAGTTCAGAAATTACAGACATCACAACCTAAATATTACGTTCCAAATAACTTGACACCCCGAATGTACAGGAACCTTTGAACGTACGGCTCATCTTAAGCTGGCGTTTGCACTTTATCGTATAGGTATAATAGATAGGTCTGTAGTCGGACCTCTCCAAAAGACTGATTTTTCAAACGATAAAACACAGTTTTTTTTATTACGATAAGCACAACTTCCCTACGTATATTTTTAACATGCAATGCTCTAATCAGTCTAATCTATACCTATAACAGGTTGCAGAAGGCGGGTAGGGAAGCGCGAGGGGTAAGACGCTTACATTTATCTATTTATACTTATAATAAAACTGTAACAGGTCCAATTCTGTACATTGCAGATATTTTGAAAATATGTTTTGAGAGCAATCTGAAGCTGATACTGATGCAAAAACTGTTTTTTTTTTTCTGGCTGTCTGTCTGTATCTCGGCCTCGCATCACTCCAAAACTACTGAATGGATTTGAATGAAACTTAGCACGATTCGAGTTCATACTACGAAGAAGGACATACGATACTTTTATCCCGAAATTCAGTACGGTTCTCTTGGGAAAGGGGATGAAAGTCAAAATGTACATTTAGTTGTAATTTATTAACGCGTAGTCCGATTTCAATCATTCTGTTTTTGTTACAATAGTGGTTATTTAATTATTTTCCCGTAAATATTTAAAAGTCCTCAGTTTTGCAGTTCAGAAATTACAGATATCACAAACTAAATATTTCGTTTTAAATAACTTGGACCGCGGAATGTTGAGAAACCCTTGAACGTACGGCTCATCTTAAGCCCACAGGCAGCCCGGAACCCCACGGGAAGCCCGACACCCCACGGACAGACCGGCATCCCACGGGCAACCCGGCGCCCCACGGGCAGCACGGCACCCTTATTTAGTTTTGCAAGCTTGCTACGATAAAACTCTAAAATGTGGTACATTCACCACAATCAGTTTTTTAAACTACATATCTTTCTTTTGACGGATACATTTCGGAGACTGCGCAATAAAAGTGCACAATGTTGTCTTAGGTTTTCGCGATTGTTACACTTAGTAATTAAACAACTTTAAACGGTTTAAATCGCGTATATATATCATTATTTTTGTCCCGACGTTTCAAACACTTTGTAGTGATCGTGGTCACGGGGTGACTGTCGGGACAAAAATAATGATAAATATACGTGATTTGATCCGTTTAAACTTGGAATTGCACAACTTTAGTAGACTGTTATACAAGGGTCGAAAGGAATTGGTAACTTTCACCCGCGGTCAGCTCTCTACTTTTCATATCGAATTTAAAGAAAGTAAATAAAGTAGCTTTTCTAAAAAATATTAATTGATAAAATAACATACTTACTAAAAATTTATTGAGAGGTTTGAACTGTTTGTGAAATTATACGTAAAATTTTGTTTGGAATATTTTCGCGCGGCTATATCCCGAATAAGAATATCTCTGCTTTTCACTACTAATATAAGGAATAACGATATAAATATAGTACGTTTTTTTATATTATTTATTTTGATTTCAATAACATGAGCAGTATATTTTTAAAATTAATGCGGCTATAGTCCAAGTAGGAATCGATGACTTACATCCGTGTTAAACACTCTACTTTTCATTTAAAATATGAGGAGGGTAAAAAATAGTCGTTTTTCTAAATGTTTACTAAAAATAATAAACATGAGTAGAAGATACACTAGGAGTTAGAACAATGAAATTTAGGGAAAGTTTAAATTTTTTTTTAACCTACACTTTTTACCTTATATTTAGTTACTACCCTGCCAAACATAGTTGTTATTAATTGTTTTACAACAACAGAATATTTTACAACGAAAAATCTTAGACATATAACTTTGTTTACACCAATGTTTTTCCCGTCCTTAGCTGGGAAGGAGCGTCTCCCACCCGTTACTCAGATCAAACAAACTACTTTCCGAGAATGAGAAATAAAAAAAAAACGATCTACCGTCAAACAAAACGGCCGTTTTAAAATCAAAATTCTAAAGAAACGCACAAGGTACTTTGCTTCAACATTTATTGTGCGAACCGGGAAAGAACTCTCTGAGTTACTTAACTAATGTTTTCTGGAAAATACAACCCGGGAGTTTTGAAATCCAAAGTAGAAATCTCCATTCTGAGCTATGGTTTAACAGTGCACAAATGTGAATAATTAGTGTGCAGGTACGGCAATCGCGAACGAAGTCGCGGGTACAGCTAGTATTTAAATAAAACACTTAAAAAAGTATTAAAATCTATATCTATACTCCGGCCGCCGAGATAATGCGTTTGACAGTTCGTTTTGTGAATATTTTTTCCCCAGTTGAAAGTAACATAGACAGTTTGACTGCATTATATTGTATTAGTCAGGCACCGAAGTATATAAAAGTAGGGTAAATATTTTATTTTACTCCATTAACAAGCCACAACGCCAATAAAAACACGTACTGTCAAACGCACTCTCTCGCCGGCCGGAGTATTGTGACAATTCCGCCTAATTTTCCTGTTATCTAGGTGACGTCACAAACATGACGCAGCCTATCGAGTCAAGACCTTCTGAAGATGCTTCGTTTAGAAGCGAAACTAGTCGATATTCTTCCGGTTAGGCTGCGTGATGTTTGTGACGTCACGTAGATAACAGGAAAATTAGGCGGAATTGTCACTAGATATATATTTTTATACATTTTTAAGTGCTTTATATAATTATTATTTAATGTTTTTTAAGATACTTTTAAAAATATTTGTTATTATTAAATGTGGATTTCCGCAAAGTAACGCCTGAATCTATTAATTATTATTATTTTTCTTGTGTTACCACTGAATGTGAATGACGCAAAACACACACTATTCAGAAGCAACGTAACCAACACTGATGATTACAAAACTTGTATGTTATTCCTCTGTCTCCGCGGGGAAAAGTCTAACGCACGCGGTGTACCGGGTAAACGTGACTACTCTATTCCAGCTTGATATAATTTTAAAACTGTTTTCAACGGATTTAAAGGACAGAACGGATTAAAACATCAAACACAGGAGGAAGCACAAACCCGGATTGCTAAAGATTGGTCAGTGCAAGCATACATATTAGAAAAGTGATAAAAAAAACCTAGTATATTAAATACAATTGACACAAAAGTCGATTTGTAGTTCAAATTGTCACTGCTAGATACCTCATACAAGCTATTGATTTTGAATTATTTGAGCAGATTTTTGTAACTTCGATTATATATATCCTATTATAAACATTAAACGATGGCACTATGTGTATGTGCAGGCTGCCATCGAGATATTCTAGATAGACAAAATCTTACTTGTTATCTGTGTAAGAACTCATATGATGTGGAGTGCGCTAACGTATCTACTACCCGCTTCTATGGCGCAATGACGCACGAACATAAATAGAGTTGGAAATGTCCTGCTTGCTACTGTAACACCCCAAACCGGCAATGTGAATACACCTGTACAATCTAAGGACTCTAATGTGAGTCAACATAAACTATCTGATAAATATGCCACTACTAGGAAACAAAAGTCTGTAGTACAACAGGATGATACTTTTGACTCGGAAGATCTTGGAAGACACTCTTAAAGACCAACACAAAAATACAATAACAAACACAAATACAGAACTGACATTACAAAATCTCAATGATCTTATTGTTCTACGACTGCAAGAAAATAATAAATCCATAATATGTGACCTGAAAAGTACAATACAAACTGAAATAAATAAAGCTATATCTCAAGCAAAAGAAGAAATAAAAAAAGACACATGCATATTATACAAACAAAATGACTTACGTAAAATAGATAAAATAAACAGCAATATAAACATACTTACTAAGGAGAACGAAAAATTAAAATCATCACTAAAAAATAATATTGAATCTGAAAATAAATATTACTCCTCTGACAGCGACAGTAAAAAATAGTACTATATGGACTGGAGGGATATGATGGAGAACCTGATCATTACGCAGCATAGTAGAATAATCCAAATATTTAGAGATATCTTACATGTAAACCTAGTATGATACGTATAGAATCGGAAGACACGCAACCGGAAAACGACCACTTGTTATAGAGCTAATAAGCAAACGACTATATGAATGACTAAATATGTTTTAGAAAATAGTTTTTACTTCAAAGGAACGACATTAAATCTAACAGGATATCTTAACGCGCAAGCAAGAAAAGACCGAAAAACTAGGCATGAAAAAATGATGAGCGCACGAAAACAAGGCTTTTATGCCGTAATCTATATATTGACCAGAAAAGGATTTACTCAAAAGATGACGCAAAAGGAACGCAAAGGACGGTACAAAATTTAGGTAAATTAAATTCAACCCAATACAGGAGCCAGCTGGGCTACAACAGGGTCAATGAGGGAGCGGAAAATAATTCCTTTCAAGTAAATAGCTCTATTCACCCAAATGGCTATTTTCGACAAGATAGCTCCTTTCGAAAATACTCATAGTGACCAGGAATTTAAAATATCTTTTCAAAACTTTCAAAGTCTTAGTAATAAATTACACTTACTAGAAGCGTTCTTAGAAGAAAATTCAACCTATCAAGCTATATGTATATCAGAAACCTGGATGACAAAAGAAAAGCTGGACATAGTCAAACTCCAGGGATACAAGACAGCTGCATCCTTTTGTAGAAAAACCAGGACAGGTGGAGGAGTTTACATCGCAATACAGAATCACATTCACTATATAGAAAGAGATGATATCACAAATATGTCTACCGAATATCTCCTACAAATATGTGCAATCGAGCTGACTAATTTAAATATGTTAATAATAATTATTTATTGTAATGGAAGAGACGAGGAAGCTTTTTTTATAAAATTAAAATTACTTTTAGAATACTTTTACAAAAAATACAAATATTATAGAATAATTTTAGGAGGTGATTTTAATATAAATATTATGAAAAATTGCTCAATAACGAATCAGTAACTAGAGTGTATGTCGCAGTATAAATTCACGCAACGCATAAAAGAATCAACACGTAAGTACACAGATACTACATCAACATGTATAGACTAGTTTATTCAAATTTTTATACTAAAAACTCAGATGCAACTGTAGAAGATTTAGGCTTTTCAGACCACTTGGGAACAAGTATAAATATATCACTAACAAGTCAAACAAAACAAATACAAATACAAAATGTCTATTTTTGTTCAATACAAATAAGTTTACTTACTAATTTTGAAGCCCTGCCTGCTGCTTTAGTATAATTACTGTGTTGCAGCAGGGCAGTGTCTTCCCTGCCGCCTAGGGAGGCCGCGATCCTGGCCACAGCTGGTGTCGCGACGGTCGTGGCAAGAATCCGGATGCTGGGCCTGGAGGTGGCGCTCCATAAGTCTGAGGCTATTTATTTTTATGGCCGACGACGGGCACCACCTGCAGGTTCCACCATCGTGGTGGGCAGAACCTCCATTCCAGTCGGATCGACGCTGAAATATCTCGGCGTCGTCCTCGACAGTAAATGGAGGTTCGAAGCACACATGCGGAAGCTGTCCCCCAAACTCCTGGGGACAGCTGGCGCATTAAGTCGCCTCCTCCCGAATACCAGGGGAGGAGGGGGGAGCTGCCGCCGCCTCTTTACAGCGGTGGTCAGCTCCATGGCCCTTTACGGTGCGCCAATATGGGCGGGCTCCCTCCGCCGTGAGGGGATCTCTGCACTACTCGCAGCGCAACGGGTAATGGCAGTGAGAGTGTGTCGGGGATACCGCACACTCTCCTGTGAGGTGGCATGCGTCCTCGCTGGACTGCTCCCTTGGGACCTTGAGGCCGAAGTCCTAGCCTCGGTCTACCAACGCAGAGTGCAGGCTCGGGAGCGGGACGAGCGACCGGTGCCGCGGGAGGTGGCGCACTGGCGTGATGACGCCAGGGCAGCAGCTCTCACCACGTGGGGTGAGAGGCTCCTTGCAGGACCCACACAGAGGGGGGCCGGCGCTCGACGGCTCCTCGATGCGATCCGGCCCATACTCAGAGAGTGGGTCCAAAGAAGGCATGGGAGGCTTTCCTTCAGATTGACACAAGTTCTCACCGGACATGGCTGTTTCGGGAGATACTTGTGTAACGTCGCACGAAGGGAGCCTTCCCCGGCCTGTCACCAGTGTGGCTTTGCGGAAGACACCGCCCAGCACGCACTGGAGACATGCCCAGGAGGAGCGGGACCGCGGCGATCCCTGATCGCGGTTGTGGGATCCGACCTCTCCTTGCCGGCTATCATCGTAAAGATGGTCGGTGATGAGAGGTCGTGGGAGGCGGTGGCCTTGTTTTGCGAGACTATTGTCTCGCAGAGGGAGGCGGAGGAGCGGGAAAGGGAGAGAGACCCTCTCTCTCTTCCACTCCGCAGAGCGCGGACACGGAGGCGAGTTGATCGTGCTCGCACTCCATCTCCGCTCAGAGGACCTGGGGTGTCGGCCGTGGGGACAGCCGGCACCCCCCATCAGGGTTAGGTCCTCATGAGGTGTGGATGCCCTCGTGTTCCGGGGCATCCCACGAAGTGGCATGGGAGAATTATTCCCAGAGGCTGGGCCCGTTTAAGCGGGCAGCGACGGCGACGGGGGCTGCGGATGAGAGCGCGAGTGACCCCGCGGCCCTCGCCTCTAGTCGATGACGACGGAACACCATGATGTTTTTAGTCGGTAGTGGGGTCCCTATTGACCCTGAGCCCGACATAACCACCTGCTCCCCGGCGGGTGCGTATGCGTAAATGCATTTTCCTCATGCAAATAAAAAAAAAAAAAAAAAAAAAAAAAAAGGGCAGTGTCTTCCCCGAAAAATTTTGCACTAGATATTTAATACGCTCAGACAAAATTATACATTAAATGTGAGTTTTGAGGGTGTGTATGTGTGTGTGTGTGTGTGTGTGTGTGTGTGTGTGCATGTGTGTGTGAGAGTGTGTGTATGTGTGTGTGTGAGTGTGTGTTCATTAGTGTATTTTTATATAATATGTAAACAAACCACTTGGTTTGCAGAAAAAAGGCTATTTAATGCTCTTAACATAGTTAATTTTAAAGGAAAACTTAGTGAAATAAACTGAAATGATTTGATAGACACTAAAAAAGATATAAATGAAAACTATGATAAATTCCTAAATATATTAACAAAAATTTTAAATGAGTGCGTACCCATGCGTCCAATATAAATAAAAACTGGGACTAAAAAGCATTGGTTATCAGTAGGTATAAAGAAATCTTGCAAAAATAAAAGACTATTAAAAATATTTACATTAAGATCTAATATATATCCTATATTAACTCGTTATTACAAAAAATTTGAAAAAATACTCAAGAAAATGGTAAATACATCAAAAAAGTTGCATTACAAACAGGTCATGAAAAAATCAACTAATACAGCAAAATCAATGTGGAAGGTAATTAACGAAATAACAAATAAAACTCCAACAAATTATAAACAAAACTTGAGACTACACATAAATAATTCAGTCATTTCAGATCCGAAAGAAATTGCAAACAGTTTCAATACATTCTTTTTATCAAAAGGGCCTAAAAACTGACCCTAACAACTATCGCCCTATAACTTTGTTACCCTCTGCATCTAAAATCTTCGAAAAAGTAATGAGTGACCGAGTTTATTCATGTTGTGAAAAATATAATATTTTCGACGACTGCCAAAATGCGTTTCGCAAAAAGAGATCCACAACTCTGACAGTATATAAGTACATGCATGAGATTTTCAAAATTCTAGATAATAAAAACTACGCAGTGGGTATACTACTAGACATGACCAAGGCATATGATATCTATGAGGTACTCTTCGAAATATTGTTAGATAAATTATATAGCGTAGGTATTCGCGGTATAGCTCACGAGTGGTTCTAATCATACCTTAACAATCGTAAACAACTAGTAGAAATCATACATTACCACCACAACGATATGATCATACAAAAAGTTCGTTCAGATATCAAAACGGTAAATACCTCCATTCCCCAAGGAACTGTCATCGGATGCCTAATTTTTTTATTATATATATACGATCTTCCTAAAGTTGTAAAAGAGCCTTGCGTTTATTTTGCAGATGATATTTCCCTACTGACTTCAACAAAATATGGCACAAACGTACACGCTAAACTCACCGCAATGCTTGAAAAAACAACTGACTGGATGCACAAACACAACCTTGAACTCAATTTAGCTAAAACAAAACTATTACTTTTCATCCATATCGAAAACCACCAAATTAAATTACTCGTTTCACGGCACTAAGTTAGAAACTGTGAATGAATGCACTTTATTAGGTATTGAAATTGACACACATATAAACTGGCACTCACATATTATGTAAATTACATCGCAAATGTCATCACTCACGTACGCCCTTCGAGAAATAAAGATGTCGACTGATTTGGAAACGGCAATTTCTATGTATTACGCGAATGCACATTCCAGATTAAGCTATGGAATTATACTCTGGGGGAACAGCAGCGCTGCGAGCGATATATTTACTATGCAGAAAATACTCATTCGTATCTTAGCGAATATAGAACAGATTGAGTTGCAAACCTTATTTTGTTAGATACAAAATCCTAACCCTGGCAAGTATATATAAATCTTTGAAATATGCAATTTCGTTCGTAATTATCCTTATTTTATAAAAAACGTCAAGATTTAAATACAAATTACACACTTCGTCATGCAAACCGGTTATTGTTACCTGTGACGCGACTAAAAATGCACTCGACTAGCACATTACCCATGTCAGTTACCATCTATAACAAGTTACCAAGAGACCTTCTGTATGAAGAAAATGACAAGATTTTTATAAAAAACAACAGCTTCTCATTAAAAAAGCATATTACACAATTGATGAATTCTTAAATGAAAAATGACTATTTACTGACAAGATCTTACTTTTAACATTTATTATATATACATAACATGAATTAAAATATAAAATTAATATATAACATCCTCCTCTCTTCTATGTTGCAGTGCCCGATGGGGTCCATAATATACTGTACTCTTATCTAGTGTAACAACTTGTATGTACTATTTATGGAAGCAATAAATAATCTGAACCTGAATCTAAAATTATTAGAATATTTATTTACATTACGTAGGTGACAGGCGCTAGCTTGGCAGAGGCGAACCAGTCCAAGCATTTTTGTCGTTTAAGTAATCACACACTGTGTAGTAAGATTTCTTTATCAAAATGTTCTTCACGTGCAACTTGAATTTTCTTTCTGTGAGCGTTGTAATATGTTTGAGCAATTTATTATAAAACTGCATACAATTGCCTAAGAAGGACCTTTTATTTGTCTTTGCTAATATAAAACCTGGCACCGCTATTTTATCTTTATTCCTAGTGTCATATTTTCAAATTTATACAGATTTGGTAAAGTTAAAATATCAATGTATCCATTGTCCTCCAGTACTCTTCTCACGTGCTGGAGCTCTTTGTCTATGAATGGAGGGTCACATAAGCCTAAGAGCTCGGTCCGTGAAAGCTCTTGGTACGGAGATGAGTTAGTAATGACAGTGGTTGAAGAATATTTGTAATGTGACAGGTGGGTGAGGAGGAGTACGAGCAGTTCTACAAGAGCCTGACGAAGGACACAGCCCCCCCGCTGGCCAAGGCCCACTTCGTGGCCGAGGGAGAGGTGACATTCCGAGCCCTGCTGTTCGTGCCCCGAGCCCAGCCCGCAGACTCGTTCAACAAGTACGGGACCAAGACCGACCACATCAAGCTCTACGTGCGGAGAGTCTTCATCACCGATGAGTTCAACGATCTGATGCCCAACTACCTCGCATTCATACAGGTACCATATATCCTGTCCTGACTGAGGCCTTCCTACTAAAATGATATACTAAAACCAGTTGCACATTATTGTGCAAAAAAATTGTAGGTATATAGTATATGTTCTTAACAGTTATTGTACAAAACTGTAAAATTAATATAATAGCAATATATTATATCCTACAGACCTACCCCGAGCCAAGGGATACTGTATTTAAGTTACATCTAACAGAAATGTCCGTTTTTAAACTACCTACTTAATACATTAGACATTCACAAAGGAAGCGATGGTATACCACCACTATTTATAAAAAACTGTGCTTTATCCCTCTTTAAGCCATTGTGTGCTATCTTTATGTTATCTGTAAACAAATTTGGTAAATTTCTTGAGATATGGAAGGAAGCTAGAATTATACCGATTCAAAAGGGTGGCTCATGTAGCCGTATAGAACACTACCGTCACATTTCAATTTTAAATGGTTTTAGTAAAATTTTTGAAAAAGCTGTCTACGAAGTAATTAGTGGAATAAGTTTTAAATAAATTCCCGAGGAACAGCATGGCTTCATGAAAAAGCGTTCTACTGTCACTAATGTTACAGTGTGTTTACTAACTATGTGTTCCGGAGCAAGGACGGTGGAGAACAGGTGGATGTGATTTATACCGATTTAGACTAGATATCTTTTACTCGAAAACTGAACACTATAACTTTTACCTATCAAATGAATAATATTCCTATCAATAAAGTTAACTCTGTGAGAGATCTAGGAATAATACTGAACTCGAAATTAACACTGGTTGAACATATAGACACTGTTATTAACAGCTTGGATTCATAAAGCGAGTATGTAACACTTTAACAACATTGAGTGCATCAAAGTGTTATACTACACTTACATACGAAGTATATTGGAGTACGGTTCTAGCATTTGGTCACCGAATTACGTAGTACACATTCAGAGAATAGAATCTTTACAAAAAAAAACCTATGTTTCAAAGATTACAGATCTTTTGAGTCTTACTCTGAGGCATGTAATCACTTTAATATAGAGTCCTTAGAACAAAGCCGTAAGCAATACGACATTGTACTATATATATATATATTGCACGATATACTAAACGGTACAATTGACTGTTTGTAACTATTATTAAGTATAGCTCTTGAGGCGCCTCCTCGGGACGGACGTACGCAATTACTACACGTTCCTCATGTGAGCACTAGTTATGCGCAGAATTCAGTGTTATGTCGCGCAGCCCGAACTTACCATAACTATTATTTCAGCCTGGACTTATTCTGTACTACGTAGTTTTATTAAGAAAAGAAACAAAAAAAACTTCATCCTGATTATTCCTGATTAATATTAATATTTATCCGTATATATTTCTCATTGTCTCTTCTACACACACATATTCGCTCATACTCCCACTCAATACACTCACACACACACACATTAGGAACAAACATAATAGTACATATTCTTACTCAGCCACTTTTGTATAATCTGTGCTTCGTCGTAAATTTACAATTTATTTATTTCTGTTTATGTTTTTTTTCATCCGAGTAATTCTATTTTGGCTATATTTTTAGTTATCCAATGATGTAGATGTTTTATATGTACAGGGTTATTGGTAAAATGCTAACAACCTGTTAAGGTTCACTTCTGCTACTTCTGTATAAACATTTTGAGACCAATTTTTTCGAGCGAAGAGCGCCAGCGCCCTGGACCCCCCCTCTGTATACTGTTGTGAATATCTACATCGAGCAAATTAATAAAAAATTTGAAATAATACATTACAGCCACAAGAGACTTTAGTGGTGCTCGTGCTTCTTCCGACAAAAAACAAAAAATAATTAAAAACTCTTAATGTTTGTTCGGACTAACAGAAGTGAACCCTGAGGTGTCGTACGGCAATTTCATACTTTAACCCTTATTACATTTCTATTTCATTTACAATAAATAATAATTGATACGAATTCAATATTCATTATACCAAGATTTAATATGTCGGTCATCTTTACGTCATTTGAAGCCTAAATATGAATTAAATAAGTGACGTGTTGAGGAGAGGCACTTGAGGTCAATTTGTAGGTAATATACTTTATATACGGGCGCGGCGGTATACCTTTCTTAACTAAATACTACGAACTATACAAAAGTACTACTACTTCAATAAAAGCGTTTAGACAACCTAAAGGTCATTGAAGGTAATTGTTTTTAACCAGGATTTATTTATCTCATTTGTGGCACAAAAATTGCAAAATTGTAATTGACGACCTTTTTCAAAGTAATTTTTATGACATTTCTAACAAATATTTGACAATTTAAGAACACGAAAAAAATACTCGTAATTACAATGTTGTGTTAGGTTTTCGCGATAGTCACCCCGTGACCACGATCACTGCAAAGTGTTTGAAACGTCGGCATAAAAATAATGACAAATATACGCGATTTAAACCGTTTAAAGTTGTTTAATTACTATACTCGTAATTATATTCATACATAGTCTTATAAGACTAGCAATGTTCTGTAGTTGTTTTTGATTTAACATAAAGTTCATGTTGCATTAAGCTGTCCAGATTAGTTAAGTATAGATTTCCAAAATATTGTTATTTAATCGTTATTACTAATTTTTTCATATTTGTATGGCTTCTCCAACATTTTACAACACATGGTATTATCGCATTATCAAGCAATGCACAAGTCGACCCGACTCGAGCCCACGCGGCGAACTGACGGCGCTGCTCGGTACACTTACGCGCCTTGCCGCGCTGCCGCGGTATAGTTAGCGTTATGTTGATTTGAGCATTACATTTACATTTCTTTTTATATTTATTCGTCGGCTATAACAGATGAGAAATGTCAATACCGTACAAGTTATTTCACACTTTTAAGTGTTAAATTCGGCCCATTTTGAGGTAATTTTTTATCCACAATCTCACCAGATGGTAAGAATTGTCTCGTTAAGAAGATTGTCCAGCTGCCACATGACACCATTAGCTCCTCGGTGACTTACGACTGGCACTAGGACAGTGGTAGGCAACCAGGAACAAGTGTTGACGTGCCCTGCAAAGCACAGTAGTGGTCAGTAGTAATAGTGAGTGTAGCATAGTGAGTGCAGGGAATGTTTATGTGTGAAGGGCATCGTGGACAGCGACGACCTGCCCCTGAACGTGAGCAGAGAGACGCTGCAGCAACACAAGCTGATCAAGATCATCAAGAAGAAGCTCGTCCGGAAGGTGCTCGACATGCTCAAGAAGATTTCTGATGACGAGTACCAGCACTTCTGGAAGGAATACTCCACTAAGTGAGTGCCTTATCTTTTACTCACTCATGTATACAAAAGATGGGCAGCAGCGCCTGCGGCCCGACTGTCCTCTCCTCTACAATACCCAAGAAGTGTGATAAGCGTGAGGATTATGGATCTCAAATTGAGACCAAACGTGAAATAGAATTTTTCGATGTCTTGTAATTAGCAAAAGTGGTAAAATATTAGGTATGTGCACTGTGATGTCTCAACTCGAAGTGAATTGCTTGAATTTGCAGTCACTTCAGTATTAGTGAATCATTTCCACTTGTTTTGTTTTTTATAGGATTGTAATGGAACAAGCGCGAGGCCCACGTGATGTTAAGCGGTAACCACTGCCTACAACAGACGCAGTTTGTCATCTCATCACCGTGAGATATAAAGTAGTTAAGTGGCACGTGCCTGTGATCGCCCCATGCCCTTCTAGCAAGGAATAGCACAGTAACGCTAACATTACTGCTCGCCATTACAAATAGATATGGGAAGAGTTGACAAAGAGTTTTACAAAATGTGTATTTTTTTGATGTGATGTATATGCTTAAAGTCAAAGTCATTTATTCAATTTAGGGGGCTGCGACGCTCTTATGTAGGTCAACTACAAATTTTAATATCGAAATATACTACATTGTACTGCCACGTGCAGCAAACAAAAATTATAGAGCCACTGCGAGAAGAACGGGCAAGAAACTCGGGGCTAGTCTTTTAAACGTTTTTTAACAATGTGTTACATACTATATAGTAAAATTATTAGAATATTTATTTACATTACGTAGGTGACAGGCGCTAGCTTGGCAGAGGCGAACCAGTCCAAGCATTTTTGTCATTTAAGTAATCACACACTGTGTAGTAAGATTTCTTTATCAAAATGTTCTTCACGTGCAACTTGAATTTTCTTTCTGTGAGCGTTGTAATATGTTTGGGCAATTTATTATAAAACCGCGCACAATTGCCTAAGAAGGACCTTTTATTTGTCTTTGCTAATCTAAAACCTGGCACCGCTATTTTATCTTTATTCCTAGTGTTATAATTGTGATTGTCACTGTTTGTTTTAAATTTACTCAAATTTTTACGAACATACATAATATTTACAAATATATACAGACTTTGTAAAGTTAAAATATTAATTTCTTTAAAAAGATCTCTCAGGGATTCCCTAGGATCCATTTCATATATGGCTCGAATTGCACGCTTTTGTAAGATAAAGATTGTTTCCATCTCAGCAGCAGCTCCCCACAGCAATACACCATACGACATAATACTGTGGAAGTACGCGAAATAAACGAGCCTAGCAGTAGCTACGTCTGTTAGCTGTCTTATCTTACGAACTGCATATGCAGCAGAACTAAGTCTTCCGGCTAGATCATGTATATATGTTGATTCCACTGTAAAGTTGAATCCATTTTGATTCCATTTCGATACTTTTAAAAGTATTTGTTATTTTTAAACATTTAGTCTTTTTTGAATTTAAGAGAAGGTTATTAGCCGCAAACCACTTACATTTCATAGATAACACATTATTTACATGAATAAGTTCACTATCCCTCCTATCTACTTTAAAATTCAGGGAGGTATCATCTGCGAATAAAACTATATCACAGATTTTTTTTACCATGCAAGGCAGATCATTTATATACGCTGGAAATAGAAAGGGTCCTAATATTGATTGTTGCGGTACTCCTATTCTTACCAAAGACCCGGAAGAAGTATTGCCATTTATCCTAACCTTCTGTAGCCTGTCTGACAGATATGACTTTATAAGATCCAGAGCTTTTCCACGAATACCATAATGTGAAAGTTTTCGAATCAGAGTGCGGTGCTCTACACAGTCAAATGCCTTAGAAAGGTCACAGAATACGGCAATAGCATCCTGTGAACTCTCCCAGGCTTCAAGTATATGTGACATCAATTGAGGACCTGCATCTGTTGTGGATCTGCTCTTTGTGAAACCAAACTGATTCTCATTCAATATATTATGCTCATTAAAATGGGATATTAACAACTTCTATCCCATTTTCTTTTCATTTGTTCTGAATACTTTACTCAGAACAGGTAAGATAGAAATAGGTCTGTAATTGCAAGGGTCAGATGTAGCCCCCGACTACAAAATTGGAGTGATTTTACTTTGTTTCATTAATTTGGGGAAGTTTCCTTTATCCTTTATCTGGTGCAATATTGCAAATTATAGACTCTGCTACTTTAACTGACATACCCCACAAGTCTTCGGTGCTATTAATGTTTAAACTTTTTTTATTATTTTCTTATATATGTCTTATTGACTATGCTTGCAGCATCAAACTGGGCGTGATGGAGGACCCGAGCAACAGGTCTCGGCTGGCCAAGCTGCTGCGGTTCCACTCCTCCCACTCCTCGGAGCAGACCTTCCTGGCAGACTATGTGGCCCGCATGAAGCCCAAACAGCATCACATCTACTACATCGCAGGCTCCAGTCGGGCTGAGGTACCTTATACTACCTTACATTACCTTATCTTACCTAACCATTCGTTATCTTATTCAGTATTTACAAATGCCTATTCACGGCTCTGAGGA
This sequence comes from Plagodis dolabraria, assembly GCA_963854805.1. Lineage (NCBI taxonomy): Eukaryota > Metazoa > Arthropoda > Insecta > Lepidoptera > Geometridae > Plagodis > Plagodis dolabraria. The sequence goes on from OY978443.1 coordinate 885,941, forward strand.
TCCGCTATCAATATAACACTTGATTTCTATAGTAAGTTTTACAATGTTTGGCACAATTATATTTTTATTGTGCTTTATTATATGTATATAGTTAGGAGTTTTACAAGTCAACAAGATAGATGTTTTACCTGGTGGTAGTAAGGCTGCGTAGTAAGGTGGCGGTCCGCGTGGTCGGCAGGTGGAGCGGTCCCCGTTCGCGGAGCGGCTGGTGGCGCGCGGGTACGAGGTGCTTTACCTGACGGAGGCCGTCGACGAGTACTGCCTCTCCTCGCTGCCGGAGTACGACGGAAACAAGTTCCAGAACATCGCCAAGGAGATATTCGATCTGCAAGAGAGTTAGTACTGACTACCTTATCTATCTATCTATTAAATATATTTACTCCAATAATATGTAAACATATTAACATATTTTGTTAATTTTTGACCGAGCGAAAACTTAGTTCGAGCGAAGCGTCTCTGCTTTAACTTCCACAAAAATGCTTTCGCATGTCCGGTTGTTCTCCTCTACAAGTCACATTTTTCAACAGATTTTCACAACATTTTGTAAGGTTTTATTTCCATTTTTTTTGTCCGTATGTTTTTGTATTGTTTGAGCTAAAAAACTGTCGCGAGTTTTGTCCATAATTATTATTTAGTAACCGGCTAGGACAAGTCCTAGCCGGTTACTAAATAATAATTATGGACAAAACTCGCGACAGTTTTTTAGCTCAAATTGCTAACCGCTACGGCGCGGTAATGGTAAATAAAGTGAAGGAGTTCGTGCGGCTCAGAGTCAAACGCAAAAAACTCGAATGTGGTTTGAAATACGTAGTTCAGTGTCGTGATTGCAGTGTGATACCTACATTTACACGTATTAAACCAGTGCAGTGTATTCGGGATTGCAGTGATTTCTTCCGTGTCGCCAATATCAAGTTACTTCGTCTTGTTATCACTGAGTACCGACAAAAGCTCATGTATACAAACAAAAAAGTGTACGAGCTGCATCTTGAGTTGTCACAGGAGTTACACCTTGATCTTTGGCAAGTACTAGACGCTATGTCGTATGACAACATGTAGACAACATGTATTGAGAATAAAACGATCCAGACGCATCATAAAAAGTTAAATAATCTTTTATGTAAACAAAGACAAAATAAATCCATGGTTGTTTCCTACCCACATTTTATGACAACCGCTAGGGATGAGACACACCGATATGATAATGTTGTAAATCTTTCTTCGTGTGTTTTAAGTGAAGATGCCACTCGCGCTCTATCCAGGGGCCTTAATTATGCACCTGCACCCCGCAAAATTCCATATGAAAGCATCATAACCAGTGTGGAGGATGCAGTAATGCGGAATAAAGTTCCACATCGGGAGGCAGAGTGTCTCAGGCAGGATATAGCGTCAATGCTGAGGAAACGGAAAGCACCTAAGAGCAATATTACTAAGGGTGAGATAGGGGCTCTTAGAAACTGAAACTTGCGTAGTAATAATGATGTCTTGGTGTTGCCAGCCGATAAAGGAAATGCGACGGTTGTAGTTGACACCATTGAGTATGAACAAAAAATGATGGTGTTAGTTAGTGACCCCACCGTTTACAAGAAAGTAAACTACAACCCGACCGCTCGGGTTACTGCAAAAGTTTTGAAACTGTTGCGGCAGTCACCCAATGAAGATCTGGCAGCACGACTTCGACCTCGTAATCCTGTACCGCCAAAGATTTACGGATTGCCTAAAATCCACAAGTCAGATTGGCCATTACGTCCCATTGTAAGCCAAATTGATGCCCCTACGTACCAATTGTCTAGACACGTAGCAGCAGTCTTACAACCTTTGGGCGGAAAAACTGATAGCCATGTAAGAGATTCCAGGCATTTTGTCAGCCTGATAGAAAATGTGTATGTGCAGCCAGATGAAGTAATGGTAAGTTTCGACGTCATTTCTTTATTCACGAATGTGCCAGTAGAGGATGCAATGAAGGTATTAAATGACATAATACATGGCGCGAATTTACCTATTGAGTACATTCAGTGGGCGGAATACTGTCTCAAGAGCGGATACTTCGTTTGGCGCGGTGAATACTACCTACAGGTGGACGGTGTGGCTATGGGCTCGCCGATAGCTCCCGTAGTGGCCAACATCTTCATGGAGTGGTTTGAAGCTGCGGCACTGACAAATGCTGCCCTCAAGCCAAGGTACTGGTGGAGATACGTCGACGATGTGTTTGCCATTATTGATAAGGTTGCACTCAGTGGGTTCGGTACGTACTTAAATACAATACACCCGAAGATTCAGTTCACGTTTGAGGAAGAACAAAACGGTAGTCTACCTTTTCTGGACGTTCGTGTCATTAGGGAGCCAAATGGCAGGTTGGCTCACACTGTTTATCGGAAGCCGACACACACGGATAGGTACCTACAGGCAGAATCGCACCATCACCCGTCACAGCTGGCGTCCGTGTCACGAACGCTTATAAATAGAGCTCTGCATATCTGTGACCCTCAACACGTCGAGGCTGAACTTCATCATGTCAGGAGCGTCCTAGAGAGTAACGGCTTCAACTGGAGAAGATGTACTCAATGGGCAAGTACAAGTCAACGTCAGCGGCAGCAAAAAGTGGAACGGTCTCCTATTTACTTGCCTTTCGTGAAGGGGGTGACTGACCAAATCGGGCACTACCTAAAACGGAAGTTTGACATGAAGGCTGTATTCCGTCCAGCCGGACAGCTGCGACAACTGCTCCGGTCTCCTAAGGACAAAGATACTCTGAACTGCCCTGGAGTGTACAAGATCCCATGCGATTGCGGTAATTCGTATATAGGCGAGACTCGACGCAATGTTTCCACCAGAGTGACAGAGCATATCAGAAGTGTCAAAAACTTGGATACCGTGAGGTCGGCAGTGGCAGAGCATTCCCAAATCCCAGGCGCACACTATCTCCGTTTTGATAAGACGGCCGTACTAGCGCGAGAGAAGTTCTTCGTTCCGCGTAAAGTACGAGAGGCCATCGAAATTAGACGCCACCCTAATTTTAATCGGGATCGTGGATGGAACATTCCGCCGGCCTGGATACCAGTCCTTAACATTTGTGATACGGCATCGGGGTGGAACCGCGAAGAAGATAGTACAAGTGTAGTGTGTCAACATTCCCTTACCTACCAAAACGACAGTGACAATCACAGTGATAGTGACAGAAGTGACAGTTCGGACGGAGAAATCCTGACTTTGACAGCTGCGGCGCAACCGTCTCAACGCCAGTTACGTGCTGAGGCCCGCGCTCGACGCTGTGCACAATCGTGACTCCCAGACGAAGAACTTCAAATAAGTTCGAAACTGGTCGGAGCAATATCCGGTAAATATTACGCGAGTCCTAGCCGGTTACTAAATAATAATTTTGTATTGTTTTTTATAATGACGGAGATATGATATGATAGACGCTTGCGTTTAATTTAATGGCAAGATAAGCCCGATACGCACGTCAGTTACCTATAATTGATAGACTCTCTCTCTCTCTCCCGTATAATCAATTATTTATTTTCGATTTCTCTGTAGCCTGTATATAAATTCGAGATAAATAAGGGAGAAAATTAAATCACAAACAACAAAATTAACCAATTAAATAAAGGTAACCAGCTTTGCGCGCGCGTATGTCGGTTATCGCGCAAAAACATTAACCTCTTTTTGCGCAGTTGTCAAAACTATTCTATGTTTTTCCCGGGTCTGAAACTATTTCCATACCATTTTCATTCAAATCGGTCCAGTAGTTTTGGCGTGAAAGCGTAACAGACAGACAGACAGAGTTACTTTCGCATTTATAATGTAAGTACTGATTACTTAATACGTTACCAAAGAATAAATAATTAAATTTTTTGTACTTATTAAAATTAATGATACAGCTTTCGCCCGCCTGTCATTGATGTCATTTATTGATTACATTTTATATTCAGAGTTCTGTATTTTGTGACCCGTTCCTCCAACAGCGTGCGCAGTGATCCACCAGCCGATATCTATAACTAATCCTGTACAAGCAAGTGTAAGCTGTACAGCGAACTCTGCGTTCTGCCGCGAGTGCAGTTAGTACGCACCCGCGGCACTGCCCGCGGCACTGCCCGCGGCACTGCCCGCGGCCCAAACTCACCAGTTCGCAATCAACTCAACCAGCATATCAAACACGCGTTCTCATCAATTTACCCCTTTGTTCGTTAATATAATAATAGTATTCAAAACACATCTTTTAATTATCATCCAAGCTGTACGGCATCAAGAAACCGTACATACCTCTTAACGGCTCGCTAGTCGTTACGTCGAAGGGGGCTTGTTTCGAAACATCTTAATGTGACTGCAGTCCACTAACGAAAGGAATTAGATTCTAATAAACCTCCCTCTGTTGAAGCACGTAGCCAACTGAAGTAGGGATGCTCCCTTACTCCCGATGAACGCCCGGCGCCCAAAATAACGGTGCCCGTACCGAACACAATCACACACAAAATAGTGATTTTATCACAAATCCAAGGTCTGCACGCCGCGTGCGGTGACCTCCCGGTAACTAGGTCAATCGAGATAAAACCGTATCATTAAAATCTTTTCACACGGCCGCGTGGGAAGAGTTGCGCTGCGAAACTGACCTTCAAAATTAAAAAAGGTGAACGGCCGACGCTCGCACCCATTCACAAATCCATCACGTCATCGCTGGATGACATGCATAACAAGATTCGCGTCCACGCGAATACGAATATTAAACGCTCCACGATAGGGTTCAAAACCGATTGTATAGTTTAGTTTTGTTTACCGAACAATTTTCTTTAACCTCCTATTGCACTCCTATCCAATAACTGCCATTTCTAAGGGTTTTTTTATACATGATTTATTAACAGTATTGGACAAATATCTTCCAGAGTTACTTCGACGTTCTTCCAAATTATCGTTGTAATTTGAGCGGGCGGAGTACGGAGTAGGTACCTAGAGCGAGTTGTAATAGAGAGAGTTGTATTGTGTGCGAACAGACGAGCAGCAGAAGGAGCGTTGGGAGGAGGCGAAGAAGCGCTTCGAGCCGCTGACGCGGTGGCTCGGAGAGAAGCTGGGCACGTGGGTGACGCGCGCCGCAGTGTCCCGCCGGCTGGCGCGGTCCCCCGCGGCGCTGGCCGCCACCGCCTTCGGGTGGACGGGCAACATGGAGCGGCTCGCCATGTCCAACGCGCATCAGAAGGCGGACGACGCGCAGAGGAAGCACCACCTCACGCAGAAGAAGCTGCTCGAGATCAACCCGCGCCATCCCGTGGTGCTGGAGCTGCTGCGGCGAGTGCAGGACGAGCCCGACTCTCCCGAGGCGCTGCTGGCCGCGCACACACTGTACCGCACTGCCGCACTCAGGTACTGTACCGCTGCACTAGTGCGCACTAAGGACGAGCCCGACTCTCCCGAGGCGCTGCTGGCCGCGCACACACTGTACCGCACTGCCGCACTCAGGTACTGTACCGCTGCACTAGTGCGCACTAAGGACGAGCCCGACTCTCCCGAGGCGCTGCTGGCCGCGCACACACTGTACCGCACTGCCGCACTCAGGTACTGTACCGCTGCACTAGTGCGCACTAAGGACGAGCCCGACTCTCCCGAGGCGCTGCTGGCCGCGCACACACTGTACCGCACTGCCGCACTCAGGTACTGTACCGCTGCACTAGTGCGCACTAAGGACGAGCCCGACTCTCCCGAGGCGCTGTTGGCCGCGCACACACTGTACCGCACTGCCGCACTCAGGTACTGTACCGCTGCACTAGTGCGCACTAAGGACGAGCCCGACTCTCCCGAGGCGCTGCTGGCCGCGCACACACTGTACCGCACTGCCGCACTCAGGTACTGTACCGCTGCACTAGTGCGCACTAAGGACGAGCCCGACTCTCCCGAGGCGCTGCTGGCCGCGCACACACTGTACCGCACTGCCGCACTCAGGTACTGTACCGCTGCACTAGTGCGCACTAAGGACGAGCCCGACTCTCCCGAGGCGCTGCTGGCCGCGCACACACTGTACCGCACTGCCGCACTCAGGTACTGTACCGCTGCACTAGTGCGCACTAAGGACGAGCCCGACTCTCCCGAGGCGCTGCTGGCCGCGCACACACTGTACCGCACTGCCGCACTCAGGTACTGTACCGCTGCACTAGTGCGCACTAAGGACGAGCCCGACTCTCCCGAGGCGCTGTTGGCCGCGCACACACTGTACCGCACTGCCGCACTCAGGTACTGTACCGCTGCACTAGTGCGCACTAAGGACGAGCCCGACTCTCCCGAGGCGCTGCTGGCCGCGCACACACTGTACCGCACTGCCGCACTCAGGTACTGTACCGCTGCACTAGTGCGCACTAAGGACGAGCCCGACTCTCCCGAGGCGCTGCTGGCCGCGCACACACTTGTCGCAACGTGTGGTTCGTGGAGTGAATTAAGCGATACTTACGACAAATATTTATTATAATAAGGTGTCCTGGATAGTCAGCGGGCAGCATGTGATGACCTTATGACCAGGCCGTCTTTGTGCTGATGGTGGCTAGTACCTATACGAGAGGAATGCTTCGCTAGGGGGCATGGCTGATGGAAACAATCTTTACACTTTACAAAAATATTATTTATTATACCAAAAATTACAATGTCTAACTCTATAGTCCTTTCAAGCCGAGCACTGCTGCTTACTACTACGCGCGGGGAAAATACGGAAGTTTGTCGCGCACATGGGGGTCTAAATTTGATTATTTTGGTACCTTAGGTTATGACGAAGGGAGGTCCCGTCCTTTATACATGCCGTTCGTTGTTTCCCAAAAATATGTTCTCTTTTGCTCCGTTTAATTCCTCATGGATTCGTGTCGCCTCGTGGCGGTCATTTTGGTGAGCAGCGTCCGTTCCTCAAAGTTCAGCGAAGGAAGCTGTGTGGCGCCAACGGCACACGTTTCCTCAACGCCTCTTAAATTTTCCTCGTATATTATTTGTAATGAAAATTAATCTTCAATATGCCTTGACTTGGCACTTAATTTCTGGAACGCGAAATGTGTATACGCACGTACATTCGTGCAAGAAGTAACGAGGTCTCTGCTTGTCATCGGCGGATGAGGGGTATATATACCAGCTTGCGGGAGGCAGGGTAACACCCGTTAGTTTGATCTTCCTTCTCGCTTGCTCGCATGTGCTACCTCTTTCCTTTTTTCATAACCTCACTTTATTATTGAGTATTCTTTGTAATATTAAATTCTAAAGCCTAATCTGAGTATACAATTCAAAAGAGGAAAATGCCAATACTAATCTATTCAATTTTCATATACAATAGCCCTTGCAATTTTGACAATTATCATCATGTGGTCGACCCAGCTTTTCAAATGACTACAACTTTTAAACGAGGATTATTCTTAAATTAATTTATATTGTTACCTGACCAGGAACAGGTGTTAAATATAATTTCATAATGAGCCTGGACGGTAAAAAGGAAATATCTTGAAAACCAGAGACTGTTTCCAAGTTCATTGACAAAACTTGTTATTGTTCTCAAATGGTCAATAATCTGTTAGACATGCAATAATTATATATTAGGGGTAATCATGGGTTATTGAGAGATCGCCTCGTGATCTTTTCCAGCTTCCAGAATGCCGGGAAAAGCAGGACTTTATTATTAAACATTTTGATTTTATTATTTACTTTTCGCGAGCAATATATTTTCGAGGCGACTATTCCATCGCATTTTTATCAGGCGCTTGTGGGATCTCAGACCATTCTTCGTATGCATTACCCTAGCAAGAAAATCACTCCTGGAATAAATTGAGTTCTACAAATAATTAGTGCGTTAAACGCTGTAAATGTGCACCAAATAATAAATTTGTGCACTTTGCCGTTTTGTTAAAAAAAAGGAAAAACCAATTCTGCTGGAGTAACGTTGTTCCAGCAGGAAAATTTTGATCGAATGATCGGAAAGAAAAATTAAGTATATGGACAGATAGCTTATATTTGTGCATAAATGTGCGCCAAAAATTAAATTTGTGCGTCGTAAGGTTTTCGAGATATTTCGTTTCCTGCTGGAGTAACGTTTAGCAAAATCCATTTTCTCGAAAACCAATAATTGTGCGATCTTACAATAAAAGTATATTAGTAGCTCTTAATTTGGGCTTATTTGTGACACCATTAGATTTTCAAAAATCTGTACCATTTCTACGTAATTATGCAATTACGAAAATAAAAAAAATATGTCTAGCGCTAAAACGAACAAACGGTTGTACTCACTAAAAACGGTATTTGGTTCTTCTTGTAATTCCATTCATAAAAAGTAAACTTATTAGACAAAATATACACGCATTTATCAATAATATCAATATATGTCGCAACCGACAGTGTCATAGTTAGACATCAAAATGCAAGAAATAGAATTTTCTCAACATGTTTCGGTGTTAACCAAAAGTTAGTGCGTTTAATGAAATATTTATACTGAAAATTTCAGCTTCATATGTAAAGTATTAAAGAAGATATGAACAAAAACTGAAACAATAGCGAGATTACTGGTTACCCGAGCAAATTCGAAAGATAGCAAAAAAGCGGCGGTTTCATACATATTGATGGTCTTCTTTAATAAGTAGTATTAATGGAAGCTCATGTCCGTACAGTCACGCATAAAATACTTAAAGAGGAATTTGTGATAATTTTTTATAATAGCGGTACGGTATTGTTGAGATTTTTATTTTGTCGAAATATTTTTATTTATGTAATTCCTACGCTCAGGCAACTTATAAAATATCAAATGAAAATGCAGGTTTTGTTTAAAAGAAATATATTTTTTTTCTGTTAATATACAGAAGAACTATTATGAAATACTTATCAAGTAAGTATGGCATTCATCATATCAATCACTGATCAATTGCTATTTTTACAATTATTTTAAATTGCTTGATCAATGTCGTCGATTCTAAATTAGGTACAAATATAGTTTGTGAGCACCGAATAACACAACCACTAATCTTTGCAAAACATGTTTAGTTTTATCGATATTGAACTACTCGGCTGATTTAACGTAAGTGAATTTGGTTTCAACATTGTTTAAATACCTATGTGTACTACTTACGAAATTTTTTATCGAATTAATAAGAGTTAATTCTATTCTTTTCAACTGCTTTATCATATTAACATCGATTTGACAGTGGTTACATCTCTACATCTCGCCATAGGAATTGCAAGTGCAACAGAGCACACTATATAAATCCCTTTCCCATGATTTAATAGCCGTACGAACTTCAGTCGACTTCTTCGCTGCAATCGTAGGTATTGTATAGGTAAGTTGAAGAGAAGCAATAACAACTATGTAGGTACTATTATTTATTCTGTGATATGGTTAACTAATTGCACCATCTAACAATCGTAAAGCTAATTTGTCCTTGTACTAGCAATTAATGAAAAACATCTCAATTAATATGCCTAAAATACTTTCATTTCATTAAAATGTTTGAGTTAGTAATGGAACCCGAATTTATTTTATTAGTCTTTTATTGTTGGGAAAGCTACAAACTAGATACATACCGTTACTTACCTACATAAAATACATTTTATATAAACTCAATATAAAAAGCAATTAAATATTTCCCTTAACAGTTTTATGCCCCAATGTACCCAGGCACAATATTTGTAAACCTGTTAGTTGAGCAAAGTTAAGAAGCTCATCAATATGTATGAAACCGCCGCTTTTTTGCTATCTTTCGAATTTGCTCGGGTAACCAGTAATCTCGCTATTGTTTCAGTTTTTGTTCATATCTTCTTTAATACTTTACATATGAAGCTGAAATTTTCAGTATAAATATTTCATTAAACGCACTAACTTTTGGTTAACACCGAAACATGTTGAGAAAATTCTATTTCTTGCATTTTGATGTCTAACTATGACACTGTCGGTTGCGACATATATTGATATTATTGATAAATGCGTGTATATTTTGTCTAATAAGTTTACTTTTTATGAATGAAATTACAAGAAGAACCAAATACCGTTTTTAGTGAGTACAACCGTTTGTTCGTTTTAGCGCTAGACATATTTTTTTTATTTTCGTAATTGCATAATTACGTAGAAATGGTACAGATTTTTGAAAATCTAATGGTGTCACAAATAAGCACAAATTAAGAGCTACAAATATACTTTTATTGTAAGATCGCACAATTATTGGTTTTCGAGAAAATGGATTTTGCTAAACGTTACTCCAGCAGGAAACGAAATATCTCGAAAACCTTACGACGCACAAATTTAATTTTTGGTGCACATTTATGCACAAATATAAGCTATCTGTCCATATACTTAATTTTTCTTTCCGATCATTCGATCAAAATTTTCCTGCTGGAACAACGTTACTCCAGCAGAATTGGTTTTTCCTTTTTTTTAACAAAACGGCAAAGTGCACAAATTTATTATTTGGTGCACATTTACAGCGTATAACGCACTAATTATTTGTAGAACTCAATTTATTCCAGGAGTGATTTTCTTGCTAGGGTAATGCATACCCATTCTTCACATTCAAAACGTTAGAATATCTTTGCCGTGACATTCTCTCAATATTCCTAACTAATCAAAACATACCAGGTTTGGTCTTTCATACGTACATTCCGCAAACAAAACATTTAAGAGGCTTCGGTTTATTTATATTTCAATACATCTCCCAGATTTACCTAGGTTTGAGGTGCTATCTAAATAGTATGCTTTGCTCGCCTGTTTATTTAGGCGTTCTCACCACCGACTAGATAATTCTTATTGGAAATATAATGCAATAGGATAATAACACTACACACTGTACCGCACTGCCGCACTCAGGTACTGTACCGCTGCACTAGTGCGCACTAAGGACGAGCCCGACTCTCCCGAGGCGCTGCTGGCCGCGCACACACTGTACCGCACTGCCGCACTCAGGTACTGTACCACTGCACTAGTGCGCACTAAGGACGAGCCCGACTCTCCCGAGGCGCTGCTGGCCGCGCACACACTGTACCGCACTGCCGCACTCAGGTACTGTACCGCTGCACTAGTGCGCACTAAGGACGAGCCCGACTCTCCCGAGGCGCTGCTGGCCGCGCACACACTGTACCGCACTGCCGCACTCAGGTACTGTACCGCTGCACTAGTGCGCACTAAGGACGAGCCCGACTCTCCCGAGGCGCTGCTGGCCGCGCACACACTGTACCGCACTGCCGCACTCAGGTACTGTACCGCTGCACTAGTGCGCACTAAGGACGAGCCCGACTCTCCCGAGGCGCTGCTGGCCGCGCACACACTGTACCGCACTGCCGCACTCAGGTACTGTACCGCTGCTCTAGTGCGCACTAAGGACGAGCCCTTGTATAGAGATAGCCGCGTTACAACTACCTGTTACATATGCACTGCACAAATGTTGTGTTTGTACACGCGTCAATGTGTGCGTCAAGTGTAACGTTGTCACCGTATTTAATAAATAAATATTGTACTAACCTAACAATGTTTTGATACTAAAAAATATATATTTGGTAGTTAGTGTGGGGACAGAAACATTTACAATGACAAGTATCCAAGTGGACGGAGGACGCGACCTAGGAATATGCAACACAATAACGAGCAGGTAACATTACCTCACCTCGCGCTCCACTACTTGTATGTGTTCGGGATCATACGAGGTTGTACAGGCTGAAACTACATGTTTAATGTTTGTTCACTGTTCAATCACTCATTTATTATTGTTCAAATGTTCTTAATGTTAATTGTTAATGAATCCTACCGCATGCCGCGAAGACCCAACGTGCACTAACTTGTAACTCGTTGGTTTGGTAATTAGGTGTTTGCGACACACGGCGCCGGCGGATTGTGCCGCGTCAGGAAAATGTTAGGTATTGTAACAAACATTATGCAATGTGATATTCATTTATACAGGATATAATTATATTAATTTATTTGAAATAAATAAATAAATTTATTTACAGAAAATTAACAAACAATTTGAGATAGAAAAAATAACAAACATTATCGTTAAAATAAGTGCATTCAACAATTTGCATATTTTATAATTATTGTCGTTAGGATAAAATCAAGAAAAGCACGTGCAATTGAAATGTTTTTACGTTTTTGCTAATTACAATACATTGTAGATCGATGCAGGAGCACTGATCGGCGGACGTAGTTACATTGTATCGACACATTAAAGCTACACTCCGTATATATTTGTTTACGTCAAGGTGGTCGTCGATCCATTTAAAATCTATTTTCGACCAAATCAGCTAAACCAAAAATATTTGATTTGTAATTTTAACTTGACTTATAAGAGAAAATCTATTTACGTTCGCGAATCAATTATCATGAGTCTACAATGAATGGATGAATGTCGGGGGATAAATATACTCAAAACTGACTTTTCAAATTGAAAAAAAGAATCGTCAAAATCGCATCATAACCGGTGAACATAGGTAATATAAACATACAAATCGTAGAACCTCCTTCTTTTTGAAGTCGGTTAAAACTTGCACCACAAATAAAAATCACATCGTACTCGGCGATAGGTGTAAATTAAAAAAAAGGTCATAACTCCGAAAATACGAAAAATCGCGGAACATACAAGGGGGTGATTCAGATAGCCTTCTAGGTCCTCTACCTCCCAGCTTCAGTATCTGACTAGTTGTTGGGACGCCCTGTATGTGGTGTGGGCTCTAAGTAAGGCTTGTGTGTATCGCGGCAGGTCCGGGTACATGCTGCAGGAGGGGCAGGCGGTGGAGTTCGCCGAGTCTGTGGAGCGCATGCTGCAGACCTCGCTCGGGCTGCCGGCCGACGCGCAGCCCGAGCCCGAGGCGGAGCCCGAGGAGGAGGAGGAGGAGCCGCTGTCTGACGCCAACACCGACCAACACGAAGAGCTGTAGAGTATCGCAACGTTGCATTTAGCTCGGCCCTCGAGCCTCGAGCCGACACGTTCCATTTCAATAGTCTGAGTTTGTGCGATATATCCGAGAGTTGACCGATGGCGGTGAGACTGTGTGAGTGAGGGCGTCTGTCGCCTGTGTGTATGTGTTGTGTTAGTGAACCAAGTGCGTAAGTGTGTGTGTCGCGATCACATTTAGACTAATGTAAATAAATTATATTTATTATGTACTGATTTCTTTTATGTTTTATTTACATTTGGTCTACAAATAGCAGCTGCCCACCTCGCACTGTTATCCCGTGTGTACAGAAAACCTACATACTCCAATATTCCTGGCAACCCTGTCGTTGTCGTTGGACTGATATAAGTTTAACCAAAATTAATAGGTATTCTTTTTGAAAAGAGCTAAAAGTGTTGAAGCACCTCTAAAGCAGCATCGCAGGCGTTATCTAAGATAAGTTTGACGAATTACCGTAGAGTTCGGAGTAAACAAGCTCAATTCATCAACCGTACAATAATATATGAAAATAAGTTTTGATTGACAGAAGGATTTTTCATAATGACAAGTGACTTATATTGCCAGCGTAGAAAAAATCATTTCCGTCTCTGGGGTGGTTCACCATCTACGATTTGGCTCAAAATTTTCAAATAGTTAGTTTTTTTTCTCTCTGACTTTCAAGGACTGCTGCCGGAACACACCGTTAGGTGCTTGGCGACAGGTTTTCTACTTGAGGGTGGTCGCTGACCAGGCGGGCATTCGCAAAATGCCCTGCCACCTGCTGGTGAAGCCCAAGCCCGCGGCGGGATTCGAACCATGGATCTGTTGCGCGGCAGTTAATAGCCAATGTCACTGAGCCATCACTGCTTCAAAAGTGTAGTGCTCCATTTGTGCTAATATGTGCCAAAAAACTAGAATTTGTGACTCCATAGTTTACGAGATATTTCAATCAAAAAGGGAATCGCCAGGGCGAAGTTTCGTTCAGCATGGATAACAAGCTGAATCTAGCCAACAGAATTACACGAAACTTGGTAAAACTTCAGTGTCTCCAAAAAATAACTCGAATGAAAAAGAAAAATCAATCGTACACATCTGGTTGTTGAGAAAATCATCAATAACTGTGGCGGGCTGTGTGACGGTGTGTGCGTACTCCCAGCGGCAACATGTTGAAATACATGATTTGAGCATAACAGATATTTAGAGTATGAACTGGTGTAAATGTGTATGGTAGTTTTAAATTTGTGTGTCCAGCCATTCATAAGATACTTGCGAAAAACACTTTCCGCTGGGAGAACGTTCTCCCAGCGGCACTTTTTCGTCAAAACGGCCGCACGAAGAAAAGAAGTATACCTACCAATAATTAGAGTTTACCGAGAGGTAAATGTGTGTGTTTAAATGAAATTTGTGTGTCGTAAGACTCTGAAGATATGCAAGATGCCGCTGGGGGAACGTTGGGCTGTTTGCTGGATATCCTAAACGGTTAAGCGCACAATTATGATTATTTTTACACAGGTCTCTATGAATTTGTGTGTAATATTTGTGAAAACAGAATCCGAAAAAACATTACAATTTAGACAAAAAAAAATTAAACAAAAAAAAATTAAACAAAAAATAAGGTTTTTAGGTGCTAGTGCTTAAAATAGATGTCTTCGAGATTAAATTTTCATGTCAATATGTGCCCTTTAGTAGCTTACAATATCTTGCCAAGTCTCATTTGTATAATATGAGTAGTTATTGAGTTTTGTTGAAAAGACCATGCCTAAATCACGCCCGTTTTCGCCATTGGGTTTGACGAGTTTTACAAAGGTTCGCAAATCAAAAGGTATCACAACAATTAGTGCATTGATCCATTTATCTGCACACAAAAGTTTAGCTCAAAACACTTAATAAATAAAGAGATAAAGTTGAAAAACCCACAAGATAGGAAACTAGTGATAAGCCGACCAAGTTTGAATGGTAACAGAAAAGCGGCCGCACAATATAAAGTGCTAGTCTTCCAAAATAAATAGAATTATATTGTTATGCGGCTGGTACATTTGCGTACACAATTATTCAACTAGTTTTTACTTATATTCCCGCTCAATAAATAAAAGGGTAGGTATGTAATATATTCTATTTATAATATATGTTATTTTTATTTGCGTGGGAATTAGCGTGAGGTTCTAGTGCTTAAAATAGATGTCTTCGAGACTAAATTTTCACGTCAATATGTGCCCTTTAGTAGTTTACAATATCTTGCCAAGTCTCATTTGTATAATATGAGTAATGTTATCTATACAGTATTTTAACTCGGCTCTGTCGTTGAAATAACTACCTACAGCCGCGCTGTACTTAAACATGCGTTAGGGCTACGCGCCTCCAGCACCTTAATTACATTTGCCTACTTTGTGTTTCCATTTAGTTTTGTGATTGTCAATATACTTTTTTTCGACCGAAAAATATTAATTTTAAAGTATAAAAAATCCGCATTCTAATATATAGCTTATAACTACCTATTTCACTCATGGCAATCACTTTCCTTTACTCTATTAACTTTTTTTATTAATCGAGAGTTTTTTTTTTCGGGGGATTAAAAGAAATACTTGTCCATTAAAATGACAAACATTATGTACCGTCAACTATGTACACTATAAAATAAGTTTACTTACTAGTAAGTAAAATTATTTTTATAGTATTACCTTTCAGTTTTCAGGTTATCTAAAAGTTATCTCTGGATGCGTTTTTGACGAATTCATGCAACCAAAAACAGCACAATATATCCTACTCGTCATATTAAATATGTAATATGTACGTTAATTTATTGTAATTGAAAGTATCACGCGGTTATTGTTAAAAAAGTAACACACCGTCCATTCGTCACTGCGGCACAGTCGCGACTGTCTGAGTCTGTCTGCGTACCGAGCGCAGACCGAGATCGAGGAGCGTAGGTATAGCTCGCGATTCGTCCGTTTATATGAAGTCGAAATACTGTATAGATAACATTACCGTGCCAATACACATATCTGTTTTTCAAATCATTACCAAAATTTGAATTATACACTGCATTTCAGTTTATTTACCTAATGATTTAATAGTACTTAGGTAGTAGCAAACAGCGGTGAAACGAGAACGAGCGAGAGCGCTCACGCGGTTGTCCCGCGGAAATCGCCCGTAGTGTCTTTGGCCGTAATTTGATCTATTCAAATTAGGCATTTATTATTCTTTCACTTTCGCTCCCATGATTCTGCGATGAAAGAATAAAAGAGACCGCAAATAATCTTTTCCCGGAAACATAGAGAGCAGCACTGTGGTTTTTGTTTTGCACGGCCCTTGCATTTAGCTTTTGTTTTGGTGTATTAGTCATACCATACCTAAGTGGTCAGCCATTAACAACACTTCTGTGTGCATTTTACGTACTGGGTGTGCGCTTTTATGTCCCCTTTCGATCCCTATCGATTGATTAATTATAACAGGGATTATGTTCTTACTTACACTGAGAAAAAAGACCTTCCGAAATACGGAAGGTGTTACCGTCCCTTTTGACTCAGCAGGAAATTTACCTTTCTACTTGGACGGATTAAATTAAACATTTTTACCGTCTAAAAATTTCCTTCCAAACAATATCCTTCCAATCTACCTTCTGTTTTGGCGGGTTATACGAATCACAATTTACCTTCTAAATTTTGGTTGGAAATTCCTGCTGAGTCAAAATAGAAGGTAAATAAAGGTCGGAAAATATCAGGTGGTAAGAGAGCCTTGTTTCCTTCTACTATGTTAACCTTCCATATTTTTCCTGCTAAATTAAGACAGAAGGTAATAAACCTTCCAATCTAAAAGGTTAATACAGAAGAAAATTGGATGTAAGAGGAAGGTAATTCCAGTATTTTCCTTCTAACTTATAGAGTACCTACCTACGATGGAGGAAAAATCAGTGGGTATATCATCATTATCCTTCCATTTTAAAAGTGTTTACCTTCTGCTAATCTGAAATCCTCCCAATCTAAAAGGTTAATACAGAAGGAAATCAGATGTAATGGGAAGGTAGCTCCAGTATATTCCTTCTAACGTATAGACTACCTACCAACGATGGAGGAAAAAACAGTGGGTATATGAACATTATCCTTCCGATTTAGAAATATTTACCTTCTGCACATTGGATATCACCCCCAGTCAAAAGGTAAATTCAGAAGGTAATCGGATGTAATAGGAAGGTAATTCCAGTATTTTATTTTCTTAATTATGAACTACCTACCTACAGGGAAGGAAAACGCGGTAGGTATGTGAGCATTTCCGATTTATCCTTCTAATTTAGTAGTGTTTACCTTCTGCTAATTGGAAATCCTCCCAATCTTAAAGGTAAATACAGGAGGAAATCGGATGTAATAGGAAGGTAATCCCAGTATTTTCCTTCTAGCTTATGGACTACCTACCTACGAAGGAGGAAAAAGCAGTGGGTATATCAGCATTATCCTTCCAATTTAGAAGTGTATACCTTCTGCTAATCGGAAATCCGTCCAATCCTAAAGGTAAATATAGAAGGAAATCGGATGTAATGGAAAGGTGATTCCGGTATTTTCCCTCCAACTTATAAACTACCTACTTACGATGGAGGAAAAAGCAGTGGGTATACAGCATTATCCTTCCATTTTAGAAGTGTTTGGAAGGATAAAGGGTGCCTTCTGTCACTGATGACACGTAGCAGCGACAGGCAACACCGTCGTTGCTGTGTGTCATAAATGACCGAAGGCAACCTTAATGCTGATAAGACACATTGCATTTTCCCCCGTAGATAGGTATTTCATAAATTAGAAGTAAAATACTGAAATTACCTTTTATTTATAATACCCCATTTACCTTCTATATTCAACTTGCAGATAAAAGAGTTCACTGTGATTCTCAGACGATAGCACATCTTAACTGGAAAGATAATAATGCTGATATAACTACCTCATTTCCTCCGTCATAGTAAGGTAATTCATAAATTGAGACAAAAATCTTCGAATTACCTTCATGAAACACCCAACTTTCTTCGGTATTTACCTTCTATATATGTGATATTATTAACCAGAAAGAAGCAGAGTTCTGACTTCTGATATGGAAAAAAAGCTTCGGTTATAAGTTTTTATTATTAATATTGATCAACATATTAATTATTATAAATTTCTAATATTATAAAATTAATGGTGATAACAATGCAAGTCTCGTAAGCGATTTAATATAATTATATAATTTACATAACGGATAAAATATAATTTAAATAACTATTTGCCACTTTAAAAACAAGATATAACACAACCAAAGTGAAATTAAAATGACTATCTGGACCTCTAGACTAAATATTGATTATTATATTATCTTGCAAAATCAAATAAACACAGAACAGAGCCTCGCTGCAGCGAGGGTGGCAGCCGGCCGCCCGTGGCGTGGCTCTGCACGGCCTTGTTCAGGGACACTTGGGGCGTCGAGCGGCGAGTGTGACGTCACGATGCGCGGGTAATAGAAGCATAATATTATGCTCATGTATGAGAGCGTTCGTTCTGATCTGAAAGGACAAGAGAGGTGATTATATTGTACAGTCTTAGTTTACAAATTATATTGTATTGTAGGCGTATAATGTCGTTAAACTTACATTAGTTGGGCCAATATTAGGGGCATGGAAAGCTTTATACGATTTAAAATAATTCCAGGGTTCCTTTTGTTTCTTTTAATTCTTTCATGAGATAATCATGACTTTTTGTCGATTTTTTGGTATACTGTTCGGCAAATCATAAATTTGACTTTTTATTCCTTCATCAGTTTCTGGAAATAAAAAAATTACATCAAAATTCAAATATCGTTAATTATTTATATATATAAACAAACTATTTAATATGTGTAATGTTACTATGGATGTCCGCAGCGAAATGTATTTTCACAAGTTGTACGTAATTGCGAGCTTCATAAGACGTGAAGATTAAACTTACCCGAATGGTTTTATTTCACATGTTAGAAATATCTGTTATAGTAGCTACATTATTAATTGTCACTATCTAAAACACTGATTAGACTAATTTTAAATACAGCACTGTTTTTAATTGGTATTTTCAAGGTAAGAGATAAAAATCTAACATTAGAAGTCTCCAGTAAATATACGGCTGCCTGTGTAGAGCGCGTCCCGCGGTACAAACGATTAATGATAACGGCACGGCGTGGATGTTTGGCCGCCGCCGCCAGGTCGACGCCCACTATCGCTAGTATTGCCAGATCTCGTTTCCAAATCCAGGAAATGACAAAAAAAATATAATTCAAACGGATAAATCAAGATATCTATTAAAAGATTCATTGTTATTTAAATTTTGTATACACTTTGGTGTTAAGCTCTGAAATATTTTTTTCATTGACCAACAAAACCACAAAGAAAATTAGTAATATAATCTTACAAAAAATACCAGTAAGATGGACAGTATGTTTTGCAATTATGTTTTTGTGATATATATTTTTGTGTATATAATATTTTTACATTGTTCTTTGAATGCAGTCAGTATAAAAAAGTTAGAAAACAATAATTACCTACCACTACAATGCGTTTGAAACAGGGTAAAAATAAAGTTAATCATACACAATTTCAAATGTTTCAATTCCTTTATTTAGTGTTGTAATTAAGTTATACAGGTTAGGGAAAGTTTTGTTAGTTGTAACCTATCGGAGTCTTCCATGGTGGACCCGATTTTCTTATATGTAACGGTTCGTCTGGATTATTATTAATATGTCAGCATTTGGAAGGTGGCGCCGTTTGAGGCTAAAGATAATAACTAGCAATGGGTTATCAAACCTATAATGTATAATTAATCAAACCTATGCATATAATCATAATGATACAAGCAACGAGAGCAATTATAGTAAAATCACTTTAACGTTATCGTCGTGTTAACACTTAATAAAGTGTCAATCTTATGAACATCACACAGCCTACAATTTACTGAAAATTATACCAACTACCTAATGCAACAATACCAAAACGAAATGATGATGAGGCCAGCAGCACCTAAATAGGTAATTTTCGTATTCGCTTAGATTTTTCCTAGAAAATAACAAAATTTTCTACTTTTTGCGTCAACATTATCTAGTTCATAAACGGTGCTATGTAAACTTATTACTAACCTTTACAGAATCATATTACCATCTTTGAAGATGTGTTTTTAATATCATGGTATACTAATAATGCACCGAGGCTACGGAACAACACCGTGGCATGCACGATATGCATGACGATTTATAGTAATAACAGACTAAAATATTTTTTTTTTTTAATCCACATTAATTTTAACCATACATATCTTTTGTGTTTTCATAAATGGATTAATATCCATATAATATCATATTGAAATAATTAAATTAAAATTTGTAAGGTTAGGTAACTAATTGATAAAACCTACGTAGTCCCAAATTATCTATTTCCCTTGTTAGTTTTAATTTTAATCTAGATTATCAGGATGGAAGAAAACGTATACGTTACAAATAGTCAGACTACCGGAAATATGTCCGAAAAGCTGGCAACACTGCGATGCAAGCATAATATTGGAAATCAGAAGGTAAATTCAGAAGGATTTTATCTTTTTCCGTCTAAGTTAATAGAACAAGTTTCAACAGGATCCATCATAGAATTTGACGGCTTAAAAACGGTAATTGGTTGAGCGAAGCGAGGTCTCCCAGTGTAAGGGAACAAATTGTCATTTGTAAGTATGACTGTATGTAGTACCTACTTAATGTTGCATAGAGTGGTATAGGAGTAGGGCGATCATGAGCATGATGACTGTATACGTGTACACACTAATAAATTAAGTGGTTCAGTATTATTTTATCAGTACTAATCAGTACTAATATTATAAATGCGAAAGTAACTCTGTCTGTCTGTCTGTCTGTTACGCTTTCACGCCAAAACTACTGGACCGATTTGAATGAAATTTGGTATGGAGATAGTTTGAGACCCGGGAAAAAACATAGGATAGTTTTTATCCGACTCCGCAAAAAGAGGTTAATGTTTTCGCGCGATAACCGACATACGCGCGGGCGGAGCCGCGCCTGGAAAGCTAGTCAGTACTATATATAATATTATAAATGCGAAAGTAACTCTGTCTGTCTGTCTGTCTGTCTGTCTGTTACGCTTTCACGCCAAAACTACTGGACCGATTTGAATGAAATTTGGTATGGAGATAGTTTGAGACCCGGGAAAAAACATAGGATAGTTTTTATCCGACTGCGCAAAAAGAGGTTAATGTTTTCGCGCAATAACCGACATACGCGCGGGCGGAGCCGCGCCCGGAAAGCTAGTATTATATATGCGAAAGTAACTCTGTCTGTATGTCTGTCTGTTACGCTTTCACGCCAAAACTACTGGACCGATTTGAATGAAATTTGTTATGGAGATAGTTTGAGACCCGGGAAAAAACATAGGATAGTTTTTATCCGACTGCGCAAAAAGAGGTTAATGTTTTCGCGCGATAACCGACATACGCGCGGGCGGAGCCGCGCCCGGAAAGCTAGTTTTAAATGAATGGTCTTTATTACACACAAAAAATTAATTGTCTTTATAAAACACTGAAAAATTCCCAAAAAGCTTCATAATGTAAAAATAAAGCGCTTGTATTGTTATTCGTTACGTATGTAAAAGTATTATTGTGTTTATTTTACGTTTTTACCGAATACCAATCTTAAGTCAGGATTCTAAGTAACTAGTAGAGATTAGGACGGAATCTGGCATATTCGGACAATAATTAGCACAATCCACACTTATCTTTTCAAAAAAATATTATGAATACGACTTATGATATTAATTATTCTTTGAATAGAGTATATAAGAAATGAAAAGAGGTACAGTTTATTGATTTTGGACTAGGGAAACATTTTTCTGATAAAATAAATTTGGCAATTCTACTAAGTGGACAATAACAGACACCCGAGTCCTACTTTTGTAGCCTACGACCTACGACTTTCAATTTGTCCCAAATGTTTGAAAATAAGACTTTTCACTAGAAAAGTCGTATTTTCAGCGTTGCGGCCTGATTTTAAAATTATCTATCACAGAATACTAATGGATGGTAATTTCTTCCAGCATTGATCGAATAGTGGTGCTGTTATTTTCCACTAGATAAGACGGTAACTATTCTCCACAATCGTAAGATTAATCTTCGCTTTCCTCCCAAAACTGAAATATACCAATTCGTTCGGAGGGATATTATTATTTCGTTTGGGAGTACGTTCCCATTGATATTCAATCCATATATTATACAACTAATTTGAATGGTTTCTCTTATATGCAAGCCTGGCTAATCGTCTGTTTTTGATGGAATAGTGGTGCCAATTTTTTTTTCAATAGTAAAGTGGGTAATTATTATTTAGGTAATTATTTTTCGGAGGTTTAAAACTACATACTCTTACTTACACTGATTTTCAAGGGAAAATAATATTATTTGGGAGGAAATTAATATTTGACAAATGTTCCTTGTGATGATAGTTCCTCCAAATGTTATACACCTAATTGTGTTGGTAATCATTTCAAGCAATACTATCTAACCCTTTCGTTTTTGGTGGAATAGTAGTGCCTATTTATATCCCACTAGTTAAGAGAATAAATATCCTTCAATAACGGAGGGTAATTCTGGGCTTTCCTATTGACTTTTTTCTAACGAAAACTTACAATTGAATTGGGGGATATTCTCTGATATATCTGATTTGGAAGGATGTTCCTTTTGATATTCCTTCTAAATGTGAAATATCTAATTGAGATGATACATAATTTCTTCCAACAAGCATGTCTGATCCTTTTCTTTCTAATGAAATGGTAGTGCTGCTTTATTTTCTACCAGTTAAGGTGGTGAAAATTCTTCTGTATTGAAGGGTTAGTCTACATTTTCCTTCCGTCACTTTTCTTACCGAAAAACTACAATTGATTTGGGAGTATATTATCATCTAACTAGGAATAATGTTCCTAGAAACCTTGCCTCCAAATATGTTACACTTAATTGGGATGGTAATTCCTTCCAGCAACCTGTCTAGTCTTTTCGTTGCTGATGAAATAGATTCCCCACCAATTAAGCGGGGAAATATTCTTCAATATTGAAGGGTTATTCTGAGTTTTCCTTTTGACGCTGCTTCTACTGAAAATGTTTTATTGATTTGGAGGATACTATCATCTATATTGGAAAGATGTTTATTTGCAATATTCCCTCCAAATGTAACACATTTAATTTGGATGGTAGTACCTTCCAGCTAGCCTGTCTAGTTCCTTCGTTTCTGATGAAATAGTAGTGCCACTTTATTTCTCACTAGTCAAGAGGGTCTTCAATATCAGAGGGTTTTTTTGTTGTGGTCGAAGATGTTATTCAGGCTTACCTAGAATTACTGGCTCTCAAGGACAGCTGCCGGAAAACACTGTTAGGTGCTTGGTGACAGATTTTTTTCTGACAGATTTGCTTAGCTTTTCGGTTAAGAACAGCTTGGCAAAATTCGCTAAAATGGCTTCAAAGGGAGCTGAGCTTTCCATCCTAAGCTTTCCATCTGACATCGTTCGTTCCGAAAAATTACTATTGCTTTGGGAGAATATTGTCCTCTCATTTGGAAGGCTGTTACTTGTGATGTTCCCTCCAAATACGGTACATCTAATTTGGATGGTAATTCCCTCTCACCCATCCAACTAATCCTTTTGTTTCCGATGGAATAGTGGTAATATTTTCCCGCTGAATATTTCCCACTATTTTAAAACGATACATTTAGGAGGAATTATTATTATCCATCCATATTTAGTAGAAATATTTACCTCGAAGGAAATTCCTTCTTGGTTATTTCCTTCCAAAAAAATCCTTTCTTTATGTTCTTCTGTTTTAGATGGATTATCCTCTCATTTGGAAGGCTGTTACTTGTGATGTTCCCTCCGAATATGATACATCTAATTGGGATGGTAATTCCTTAGAGCAAGCCTGTCTAATCCTTTCATTTTTGATGGAATAGTAGTGCCACTTGATTTCCCACTAGTTGAGAGGGTGAATATTCTTCAATATCGGAGGGTAATTCTGAGCTTTCCTTCCGACACTGTTCCGAACGAAAAATTTCTATTACTTTGGGAGAATATTATCCTCTAATTTGGAAGGATGTTCCTTGTGATGTTCCCTCCAAATGTGATACATCTAATTTCAACGGTAATTCCTTCTCACCCATCCATATAATCCTTTTGTTTCCGGTGGAATAGTGGTTTATATTTTCCTGCTGAATATTTCCCACTATTTTAAAAGGATTCATTTAGGAGGAATTATTAGAATCCATATATATTTAGTAGGAATATTTAGCTGGAAGAAATTTCCTTCTTGGTAATTTCCCTCCAAAAAAAATCCTTTCTTTATGTTCTTCCGTTTTAGATGGATTTAATCCATTACCTTCTAAATTTCAGAAGGAATTTGGTAGTTTTCCGATTTAAAAGGTAAAGCGAGGAAGGAAAAGACGCAAGTTTGGAAGGAAACGGTTTTAGAAGGTAATATTCGGAAGGTATACCAGGAAATTTTTCTCAGTGTACCTACTGTGCTACTAATATAGTGTGGTGAAGAATATGTATTTAACTTTTCCTACATATATAAATGATGAGCTAATTTCTAAACTTATGTGCGTACCATCACATTTCTATAAAATAACTACGCTTCGTGTCATTTGTCGTAGACTGCAATTAGTTGTTCAATGTTGATATTAGCGAATTTTCAAATACTTATACATAATTATGAACCTACGTACGTACATTAAGCTTAGAAATTTAATTAATTCTTTTGCAACAAAAACTTAACTTCGATAGGTTGTTTCATAATTATTATTGGCAATAAGTATTGTGTACGCAAGTGTACCAAAGTATCTGTACAATGCTATAACATTTGGAAGATCAGTAGTTAATATTTTGCGGCCGCTTTTTTGTTACCATTCTAACTTGGTCGGCTTATCACTAGTTTCGTATCTTGTGGGTTTTTTAACTTTATCTCTTTATTTATTAAGTGGTTTGAGCTAAACTTTGTGAGCAGATAAATGGATCAATGCACTAATTGTTTTGATACCTTTTGATTTGCGAACCTTTGTAAAACTCGTCAAACCCAATGGCGAAAACGGGCGTGATTTAGGCATGGTTTTTTGAACAAAACTCATTAACTACTCATATTATACAAATGAGACTTGGCAAGATATTGTAAGCTACTAAAGGGCACATATTGATATGAAAATTTAATCTCGAAGACATCTATTTTAAGCACTAGAACCTAAAAACCTTATTTAGTGTTTAATTATTTTTTGTCTAAATTGTAATGTTTTTTCGGATTCTGTTTTCACAAACATTACACACAAATTCATAGAGACCTGTGTAAAAATAATCATAATTGTGCGCTTAACCGTTTAGGATATCCAGCAAACAGCCCAACGTTCCCCCAGCGGCATCTTGCATATCTTCAGAGTCTTACGACACACAAATTTCCTTTAAACACACACATTTACCTCTCGGTAAACTCTAATTATTGGTATACTTCTTTTCTTCGTGCGGCCGTTTTGACGAAAAAGTTCCGCTGGGAGAACGTTCTCCCAGCGGAAAGTGTTTTTCGCAAGTATCTTATGAATGGCTGGACACACAAATTTAAAACTACCATACACATTTACACCAGTTCATACACTAAATATCTGCTAAGCTCAAATCATGTATTTCAACATGTTGCCGCTGGGAGTACGCACACGTGACGGTTGGATTTGGCATGGAGAATCTATAGCGACTAAACTTGACGTGGACCAATCTGTTAGAAATAATATCAAAAATAGTAAATGAATAGACATTTGAATACTACTAGCGCCATCTGTCCCAGTCCTTTGTTATGTTAAGGTTTGAGTCCACACATGCCTAATATCTGTATGAATAAAAAATAAAGACAGTCTATGAACAGCCATTACGTGTGTTTAAATAGGTTATGGGCCACTCATATATATTTTCTATTTCTTAATTAAATTGCAATTAATTTACGTGCGAAAGTGAAAAATGTCGACGTCGGGCTATCTAGTAAACGTGCCGTGTCTACAAAAGAAACCACTATGTAACCTCAAAAAAACAACAATTTATTATTTCACACAATTTGGTATATCATATGTTCGGAGAATATCGTCAGCGTGTTTTAGCAATGAACACTACCATCTATTGGTTAAATATAACACTGAGCTAACTTAAAATATCGCCACCTATCGGTTGCTGTTAAAACTAACACTACTTAGAAATGAACCCAAACCGCATAGGTGGTACATGCGTAAACATTCCGCCCCTCAAAGTGCGTTAGAACTTTCAAAAGAAATTAAAGGAATGACTTAAATTAGAATATTTTATGAAATTGTCTTTGAGAAGACAGAAAATTTACTATTATAATCTATTAGGATTTTACATACTTGTGCTAAGGCTAGAACAATATACCAAAGTGCAAAATTCAATAACTAGACTATGAAATTTTAGTATGCGCCTGATGCGCAAGTTACAAGTGGACTGTAATACTTTGTAACTAAAATTATAGTAACTTAAACTTATTTAAACTTAAACTAATGTAAACATGTGCGTTTACTCACTTACAAATATAACTAGGGTTCAATGGGTAACAAACACAATTTATGGATGGGTCTTTTCAAGACAGAGTTTTTACATTTTATACTTACAACTCTTATCAAACCGTCTGATCCAGGATGAACATCAATAATTTTACCCATTAACCATTTTGTAGGCGGTAGCCTCTCATCTTTAATAATGACAATACTGCCTAATTTGAAATTATCTTGCACGTTATACCATTTATAGCGCTTTTGTAAATTTACTAGATATTCGCTACTCCATTGACGCCAAAACGATTGTAATTTCTGTTGTAAGTAAACCCATCTTTTGTGATAAGGTACTTTGACATTCTCTAAATTTTCGTCAGGGACTACAATAGAGTTTTCTCCAATTAAAAAATGAGCAGGAGTTAGAGCAATAGTCACTCCATCCTTTTCATCATCTAATGACGTTAATGGTCGAGAGTTTAAACAACTTTCAATTTGACACAATAAGGTCGAATATTCTTCAAAGGTCAGTTTTGTATCGCCTAAGACTCTATTTAAATGCTTCTTGGTAGAATTAATTGCAGATTCCCATAGGCCGCCCATGTGGGGAGCTCCAGCAGGATTAAATTGCCAATCTGTGCCTTCTTGGGCTAACAGTTCTACAATTTCTCCAGGCAAAGTTATAATGCTTCTACTAACCAAGATCTTAAGTTCTTTACTAGCACCTATGAAATTTGTCCCACAATCACTTACTAATTTTTTACAATGTCCCCTTCGGGCTGTAAAACGACGGAATGCAGCTAAGAAGCATTCTGTGCTCAGACCGCTCACAAGCTCTAAATGGATTGCCTTTGTCGCGGTACAAATGAATAAGGCAATGTAAGCCTTTGTGGTTCTGTTAGAACCACGACCACTAAATTGTTTTAAAATTACTGGTCCTGCTAAATCTACACCGCTGACAAAAAAGGTACGTTGTGGAGTTACTCTTTCTTTAGGTAAGTTCCCCATCAATTGTGTAGCAGTCCTTTTAGCATTTCTACAACAGGTAACACATTCTCTTATTACTCGCTTAATCAAATTTTTAACGGCGATTATATGAAATTTATTTCTTACATAATTTAACATCAACAGGTTTCCACCATGCAAAGTTGTAGAATGTGCATCCTTCAAAATTAGGTAAGCTAATCTACTATTTTTTGCTAAAATTACAAGGTGCTTAGTTTCTTCTTTTACATATGAATTTTGGATTCGCCCACCTACCCTTAATATATTATTTTCATCAAGAAATGGATTTAAATTGACTATATCTTTCTTGTTTACTATTTCAGATTGCTGTGACAATTTTATCAGAACATGAGAAGCGTTTAAGAGCTCTCTGGAGTTCAAATATGTGGTATTCACGAATTCAGGTAAGTTTACCCTTTTTACCTTGCTTTTACATTTGTACAAGAATCGTAAACAATAACTTGTGACTCTTAACAATCAGTACTAATATTATAAATGTGAAAGTAACTCTGTCTGTCTGTCTGTCTGTCTGTCTGTTACGCTTTCACGCCAAAACTACTGGACCGATTTGAATTAAATTTGGTATGGAGATAGTTTGAGACCCGGGAAAAAACATAGAATAGTTTTTATCCGACTGCGCAAAAAGAGGTTAATGTTTTTGCGCGATAACCGACATACGCGCGGGCGGAGCCGCGCCCGGAAAGCTAGTTATTTATAATTAGAATATCTATTAATAATGTCTTTTTCTGTTTCAGGTTCCCGAACTAAGTTACACTTCGCGGATATTTTAACTTCGGATTTTTTCTCTAACTCTGTAGGTTTAACTATATTACTTAAGTCTTTCACAGGTAATTCACTAATTTTTCGTAGCCAGGATGGACCACTCCACCATAGCGCATGTGACTGCAGCTCAAGGGGGGAGAGTCCTCGACTCGCCACATCTGCCGGGTTCTCGGACGACGGGACGTGATGCCATCTCATGACATCAACTCTATTGATGATTTCTGTCACTCGGTTTGCGACAAATATGTTCCAGTATGCTGGCGGACGCTGTAACCAAGCAAGGACGATTGTTGCATCTGTCCATGCGTAGGTGTCATCTAACGATACATTCAATGCCTTTCTAATTCTATCTATTAGTTTAGCCAGTAATACAGCTCCACACAGTTCCAATCTAGGTGTTGATATTTTCTTAACAGGTGCAACTTTTGTTTTGGCTTCAATCAAAGTCACTTTAATTGAGTCAGGTAATATAGCTCGGCAATACACTGCTGCCGAATAAGCCATGTCTGAAGAATCGGAAAATCCATGAATTTCTATCTTTACTATGTTTTCCGTTATACCTATCCGTCTATCTAGTTCTATTTTTGACATGTCACATAATTGCTGATGAAAACTAAGCCATTCTGCTTTTAAGTTCGCAGATAACTCATCATCCCAGTCTAAGCCGTCGGTCCACAGTCTTTGTAAAAAGACCTTTGCACGAACCACTATTGGAGCTAACCATCCAGCTGGGTCGTATAGTTTTGCGATGTCTCTGAGGATTGATCTTTTAGTTGGGGCTTCATTACTCTTTTGAATAGTAAATCCGAGTTCAAATTTGTCTGTCTTGTTATTCCAATCTGTGCCCAGTATTGTTCTATGAGCTTGAGAGTTGTCTTCTATGTTTGGGTTGTTATATGCCCACTTGTGTAACGTAAAGCCACCCTTTTGAAGTAGTTTCGTCAATTTTTCCTGTAATACATTTATTTCTTCAGTCATTGATGCTCCGGTTAGTAAGTCATCCATATAAAAGTCATTCAATAAAATGTCGATTATTTCTTTAGGAAAATTGTTACTTTCATCAACAGCTAATTGTTTCAACGTCTTGATGGCAAGGTAAGGAGCACAGGATGTGCCATACGTTACAGTTGTAAGTCTGTAATGTTGAATGGGATCTTTGTTATTAAATCTCCATAAAATTCTTAAGTAGTTTCTATCCTTTTCGGTTATGTCTATTTGTCTATACATCTGTTTTATGTCTCCAACTAATACCAACGGATGTCTTCTCCATCTCAAGGTAACATCTCTTATATCACTTTGGAGTGAAGGTCCTATCCATAAGTTGTCATTCAGTGATTTGCCATTGTTTGTTTTAGCGGAGGCATCGAACACAACGCGCAGCTTCGTGGTTGGATGTTGCTCATTAATCACAGCGTGATGAGGTAAGTAACAACTACTTTTACTAGGAATATTTTCTAGTGGTACAATTTCCATGTGATTTTGGTTCAAATAATCTTGCATAAACTCATTGTATCCAGCATTCATATCAGGATTCCCTTTCAATTTATTCTCGACTGCTAATAACCTCTTTAATGCTATTTTTTCAGATTCACCGATGTCTGGAGGATTCACGGCAAAAGGTAACTGAACTTCATATCTACCGTCTGGTTTTCTACTATGTGTATTACTATAATATTCTTCACATTTAATCTCATCATTTGTCATTATTCTTTTTCCAGGGACCGGCTCTTCCAGTTCCCAGAATCTTCGTAATTCGGCATCTAGTTCTAGTTTTATGTGATGAGTTAAAATTTGAGTTGGTTGGTTATCATGTTTATCATTGCGACCAGAAATTAACCAACCTAGTAAAGTTTCTTGTGCCACAAGTGAATTATATTGATTTCTATATACCATCAGACCTGGTTGGATAATATCAGCGAACACGCCTGCTCCTAGAAGGATGTCAACGCGACCTGGCTGTGTGTATAAAGGATCTGCTAGTTGAATGCTATTGAGTTGTGGCCAATCAACTAAATGAGTACTCTGTGGTATGTGTGACGTTAAGTTTCGCAACACATATGCAGTGATTTTGACTGAATTGTTTGGGTCATGTAAGGACATTATTTCAAACTCTACTATTGCCTTGGTTGTGGTTTTGTTTGAACTAACTCCAACTATGTCTCCTTTGATAGGTGATTTCTTAAGACCCAACTGTTGACACGCTCCTTCGGTGATTATGGAAATTTCAGATCCAGGGTCTATTAGTGAACGAAGGATGTGGATACTATTGTTTCTATTTGACTGCACTGCTACGAGTGCAGTTGCTAGTATGACTGATGTTTCTTTGCTAGTGGAAGTTTTCAAGGTGATGCTGTCTAAGGTTTCAAGGTTTACTTGATGAGTGATTGGAATGTCTGGTTCTTTTGTATTAGTAGGTGTAGTGGGTGCTATGGTATATCCATGAAGTAATGAGTGGTGTTTGCGATTACATTTTCTACAAGCTGATTGGGTGCAGTCTTTCACGGAGTGTCCTTTCTTCAAACAGTTGAAGCATAAATTATTCTTTTGTACAAATTGTTGTCTACCGTTAACATTCAGTTGAATAAAGTCTTTACAATTATAAATTCTATGTTCTTGTTTGCAGTACAAGCAGTGAATAGGTGTAGTCACAATTGTACTAAAACTTTTTGCATTCACTGTACTATTTTTATACTGATGTGTCGTATCCTTATATTTTACAGCTTCTAAAGTTCGGAATCTAAACTCTAAGAATTGTGAGAGATCTTTCCAAGTAGGTAGTGTATTTCTGTCTTCAATGCGTTGTTCGAAAAGTTTATGCGAGTCTGAATCGAGTTTTTGTATAATGATGTAAACTACTATGTCATCCCAATGATCTGTGGGTATATCAATCGCCTTCAGCGAGGTTAAACATTCGGACGTGACATCTAAAAGATCTTTAATGGCTTTGGGGGATTCGTTAGTTATTCGTTTCTGATTAATAAGCTTTCCGATGTAGGCATTTACCATATTTCTACGATTACTATATCTCTTATTCAAGGTTTCCCAGATTATGTCATAATTTGATTCAGTGACTGGAATTTGTTTTACTAAAATTTCCGCTTCAGCACGGAGACTCGATTTTAAATATTGGCATTTATTTACTTTACTCAGATTTGTATTATCGTGTACTAAAGATTTAAACAAATCGTGAAAGGATAACCATTCAACGTAATTTCCTGAGAATTTAGGTATTTCAATCGGAGGTAACTTTACACAGGATTGCTCACTATATTGGCTATGTTCACTTGGGGCTTGTATTGTAATATTAAAAGAATTCAACTTCTCTTTAATTCTCGTTTTTAATACAAGATATATTTCAAGGCATGTATCGTATGTATTTTTACTAATATATTCCAAATCCTTAGATGTAACCAATTTATCATGATTCAATTGAAATTTATTCCAATGTGATTCCAAAATCTCAAGTCTTGTTTCCAGAAACGCTTTTGTTAAGCGGTCCTTAGGACATTTTTTAAAGTTATCAAATAAGTTTTTAATCTGTTGAAGAGTTTCACTTTGTAATGCTGCCATTATGTAATTATCAACTGAGAAAGTCTATGTATTACTTGAAATTTTACAAGTCCAATTTATTTATTAATAAAGTTTTATGTACTAATATTTTACTATGTTAATTAATACACTTAGTACATAATTGTAGCAAAAGTTTCACTGAGTATTATTTTATATTGTTATGTGTATAAATTTATATAACAAGACACTTTCTGATATACGTAAAACACTTCGTAAAATGTATATTTCTTCTATGAGAGTTTATATTCACTTCTTATTGCTATTACTCACGGTTTACCAATCCTTTGTCAAATATTTGCACTGAGTACTTCACTTCACTATTATTAAGCTGTTTCAGGTACTGGACTGTAACTCAGGAGCAAGCACACATATGACGGCAAATAATGAAAACTGTTACATGACCGAAAAGTGCATGAGAAACGTGAGATAATCATAGGAAATAGTACGACAGTTCCTGTGTTGTGCGCCGGAGATACACAAATAAAAACCAAAGTAGGCTCTCAGTACTACAATGTGCTAATAGAAGACATTTTGTATGTGCCAGATCTCTCGACTAATATGCTGTCAGTCAGCAGGTTGATAGAAGCAGGAAATCGAGTTACGTTCCGACAAAATAGCTGCCAAATACATAATAAATGGAACCAGTTGATAGGAAGCGCTGAGAAAGTAAATGGTGCATACAAACTAAACACAGTGAAGTCTGAGACAGAGTTGGTGGCAGCAGCAGCAGCACAGATATCAGTCAGCACCACACAGTGGCATAAACGGTTAGGCCATATAAACAGTAAGGCCTTGCAGAAAATGAAAGAGGTGCTGTAGAAGGAGTTACTTTTAACAAGAAAGCTGACATACAAATTCAGAATTGTGAAGTGTGTTGTGAGGGCAAACAGACACGTTTCCCTTTTCCATCAGCCAACCATAGAAGTGAAACACTATTGAATGTAGTACACTCAGATTTATGTGAGCCGATGGAGACCAAGTCGCTTGGTCAGTCAAAATACTTTCTACTATACATAGATGATGCCAGCAGAATGACCTTTGTCTACTTCTTGAAGGAAAAGAACCTGGTATTCCATTTCGAAGTATAGTTGAAAATCAAACAGGAAACAAGATAAAGATATTGAGAACCGACAATGGAGGGGAGTATTGTTCACGAGAGATGGAGAGCTTCATGAAACAAGCTGGTATCATCCATCAGAAGACCAATCCACACACTCCTGAGCAGAATGGTCTCTCAGAGCGTTTCAACAGAACTATAGTTGAAAGGTCTAGATGTTTACTGTTTGAAGCAGATCTTGACAAACGTTTTTGGGCTGAAGCAGTACACACTGCAGTATATTTTAAGAATAGAACGCCATCTGCCAGTTTAGACATGATGACACCATTCGAAAGGTGGCAGGTAAGAAACCAGACCTGAGCCATGTCAGAATATTCGGCAGTAAGGTAATGATGCATATTCCCAAAGTTGGGTATCCAGAAGACATAAAAGGATACAGATTATACAACCCAAAAACAAGAAAAAATACTACGAGCAGAGATGTCATCATTATGGAAAAACAAGACTCAGACACAGCTCAGGTGGTAGTAAATGAAAAATCAGAGAAAGCAGAAAACTCAGAAGGGGAAGATAGTTCATCAGAGAAAACAGTTGTTGATACTGAAGATCAAACCTATGTCTGTGACTCATTAAGCAGCCTAGATGATTCATATCAATCTGTGTCCGAAAATGAAAATGAATCTATCATAGAGGAAGAAGTTCCTGTGGAGGCGGGTAGTAAGCGTCAAAGGAGCCCTGTTGAAAGGTATGGCGTAACCAACCTATGTGTTTTAGATGAGATGGAATCTGGTGGAGGTGAACTCAGCTACGAAGCAGCAATGAATGGACCAGAGAAAGAGCAGTGGAGACAGGCGATGATGGATGAACTGAAAGCTTTTGATGAAAACCAGGCATGGGTATTCGTAGACAGGAGAGAAGCTGATAGGATAGTGCAGTGCAAGTGGGTATTTAAAAAAAAGTTTGAAAGTGATAATAAAGTGCGGTATAGGGCAAGACTGGTTTTGCAAAAGGGTATACTCAAAAATATGGACAGGACTACATTGAAACATATTCACCAGTGCTACGATACTCAACTTTAAGACTTTTATTTGCTTTGAGTGTAAAACTTAACTTCCAAATTATCCATTTAGATGTGACCACTGCATTCCTAAATGGACATCTAAATGAAAATGTATATATGCAAGTACCACCTAACATAGACTGTCAAAATAATTATGTACTCAAATTGAATCGTGCAATCTATGGTTTGAAACAATCAGCTAGAGCTTGGAATATAAGAGTGAATGATTGTTTATTGGAAGCCAACTTTGTTAAGTCAAAATTAGAACCATGCCTATTTGTTAAAAAATGCGAAAAGCAACAGATTCTTATAGCAATTTTTGTAGATAAATTTTTTCATATTTTCAAACAGTAATAAAATGTTAAATGATCTTAAAATATTATTAATGTCAAAATTTAAAATAAAGGATTTGAGACAAATAAAGCAATGTTTAGGCATGAGATCATAAAATAAATAACACACATTACATAACACAAGAATGGCCCCGAGTTTCTTGCCCGTTCTTCTCGCAATGGATCTATATTTTTTTTTGCTGAACGTGGCAGTACAATGTAGAATATTTTAATATTAAAATTATTTGTAATTGACCTTCATAAGTGCGTCGTAGACGCCCAAATTGAATAAATGATTTTGAATTTGAATTTGAACTTCAATATTGATAAAATTGTGAGTAAATATTTAGATATACTAATAAACTATGGAATAAAACCAGTTTAGTGTTAATATTTATTATAGTATTAATATGTTGGTGATAATAAAGTTTAAAGCATATTTTTCAAAAAATAAATCTATTGATTTTTTTCGTAATCGTGTTTTTGCTCGAATAATAATTAAGTTTATGAACTGATGATATACATATCAAAAGAATGCAACTTAGGTAATCGAAGAAGTATTTTATCTCGATTTTCAAAGATGTTACTTTGTCAAACCATATCGCCTTAAATGCGATGTTAAGTATATGAAATGAGCAAATAATAGGTAGGAACATAAATTTATTTGAACACGATTTTTTTTTTGTTTTATTATTTATTTGATTAGTTTGTATCCAAACTTTTTAAGAACAAAGGAACTCGACCAAATATATTAAAAAACATCTGCAACTCACTTGTGAATAATAGCAATGAAAAGTCACAGTTTGATTCCAGTTGTCATTATGTGCCAAATTGCAGTGAAATTATTAGTGTAGCCGCCAAGTTGTTACCATGTGTGCCTGCGCTGTGAGATGGGTCATTTGGGAGGGGATACATACACAGCTCAGGCATACATGACAAAGTTGGCGGCTACATTTCCTCCGCCCTAAACACAAGGTGTTTATGAACGGGTCACTCTATTGGAAGGTGAACTAATTTTGATAAGAAACGGCTAATTTTGATACGTTTTTAGGATACGACCTCGTCGCCACTCAAGAGGAGAAAGGTTATCTTCCTTCATAAGCACAAGTTCACCTATCGATGGAGGTTTACAAGGGTCAGTCCACTTCTGTCTGGATT
Organism: Plagodis dolabraria; assembly: GCA_963854805.1. Classification (NCBI taxonomy): domain Eukaryota; kingdom Metazoa; phylum Arthropoda; class Insecta; order Lepidoptera; family Geometridae; genus Plagodis; species Plagodis dolabraria. The sequence goes on from OY978443.1 coordinate 921,306, forward strand.
GGAGGGTTTAAAGGTATTGGGTATGCCAACGTTTCCAGAAATGCTGGGTAATTTGTTAAAGGAGCTGGAATCTATTCAGCCTGGAAACGTTCACGTCCGACAAAGGATATTCAGGTAATGCGTTAAGGGGTTGGCCAACAAGGAAATGGCCAGGTGTGAGGATTTCAACATCACTGGGATCATCAAACGATACAGGACACAAGGGACGGGAATTCTAGAACTCGCTTTAAAAGAGACTTAGCTGACTTCACGGCCGCTTCCGATAATCCGTTCCGATTCGGGGATAAAGGAGGGGTAAAGATCCATGTAATACCACGTTTAGACATTTCATGTCCAAGGGAAGCCTGATTGTCACACATAAATTTATAGACGTCCCATGTAATGATTTGCTCTGACATAGTTCCTAGCATTATCCGACCTAATATGATCAGGAACACCGCGACGTGACACGAAACGTGACAAGGCTGCTATGAACGCGTCAGTCGTAAGGTCAGACATGACCTCGAGGTGGACTGCCTTCGTCGTCTGGCAGACCAGGATGCATAGGTAAGATTTGACAATTTTCCTACTCCTATAGGCCTGGACTCGAGTATAGAAGGTACCTGCAAAATCGGTTGCAACCCTTATAAAAGGGCGGGCTTGGGTGACACGGTCTCGGGGGAGGTCGCCCATAGGGGTAGGAGAAGTTTTAGCAGCCAACCGGTAACAACGCACGCATTTATAAATAACATGTCTTATCAGACGTCGGGCAGAAAGTATCCAAAACTCTCGTGCTAGGATTGCTTATTATTAGGGCCAGCGTGCGCATTTTCAACGAGAAAATGTCGCACAAGTAAGTTGACAAAGGGTCCGTCTTTGGGTAGAAGGTAAGGATGGCACGAGTCATAGGGCAAATCAGAATGGCGAATGCGGCCTCCGACTTTAATTATGCCAGTCGCATCGAGGAAGGGGGACAGACGTCGTACTGCGGTACGAATAGGCTGATTACTCCGCAAGCATTCAATAATGTCAGGGAAGGCAATTTTTTGTATCGTTCAAGGGCAGTTAGGGAAGGATCCGTACGACATGAACTAGGGTTTTTGGCATTATGTACAAACCTTAATAAAATAAGGAATAAATGCGGAGTTCCTCAAGGGAGTATATTGGGGCCTCTTTTATTCTTAATATATATTAATGACATGCCCAACATAATTAATCATAAGTGCGTTCTCTATGCTGATGACATGACACTCATCATAGAAGTACATGACAAAAATAATTTTGAATCTATCAGTAATACTGCATTAAATAGTGTAATTAAATGGCTGACATATAATTATTTACAAATCAATTTGAATAAAACTCATATGATCCAATTCAGGACTTATAACAGTAATCCCGAAAAGTTGACATTAAAATGTGGGGACAATATAATAAAAGAAGTTGAATCAACCCTTTTCTTAGGCATCATGATAGACAACCATTACAACTGGAAAGAGCAAATAAGTAGGGTCTGCACAAAACTCGAAAGGTTTGTAGACGTCCTTAAACGTCTTAGGGATGTAGCCTCCATAAAAGCTGCACTGAGCGCCTATCATGGCTATGTTTCCTCAGTTCTTCGCTATGGTATCATAATCTGGGGTAATTCAGTTGAAGCATCTAAGGTTTTTATCTCGCAAAAAAATGTGTAAGATCATTGTGTAGAGCTGAGCCAATAGACAGCTGTAAAACACTGTTTAAAAAAAATCGTAGGTATATTACCTTTACCCTGTCTCTACATTTATGAAATCTGTATATTTGTACATAATAACCCACTTTATTTTAAAAAGCATAACGATGTTACATTAAGAGTCAACAATAGAAATAAATTCAATATATATGTACCGAACCAGATCCTTAACGTATTTAGTCACAATGTTCACTGTATGGCTATACGCTTATATAATTACCTACCAAAGAGTTTCAAGGAACTGACATCTAGTATATTTAATAGAAAATTATTTAACTTTTTAATCGATAAATGTTATTATACCATTGATGAATTTTTAGGTGACAAATTTAAGCAGAATATATGAATGTATTGAATGAATGAAAATGAAATGAAATGAATGAAATTGTATTTATTCCAGATTTTTGCATCCGTAATTACAAATAAATATATAAATTGTTGCAAATTACTAAAGTTATATAAAAACTATTTCTATCATTAAATTGAATTTAGAAATAATACGAGTAATAATAATTTAACGAATAATAATAATAAATTAAGTGATGGGAGTGTGATACTCTTGCCACGTTTTGTGCAATGGGCTAGCATACCACTCTCATACAGCAGCCACCTGGGTGTTTTCGGAGCGATGCAGCGTGGTGCGTGTGGGGGCCGACCTGCTCCGGAGCAGCGCCTGCCAACCTGGCGCGCGCCCCTCCGCAAACATCACACTCGCGCTGCACCAGCGGGGCAGCCGGAACATAGCACGCCACGCGTCGTTGTATTGCACCTTCATCTCTCTCATGGCCGCTTTCTCTCTCTTTAAGAACCGGCAAGGTACCAAAGGGATGGAAGCTTGCTAATGTGCAGCCTGTACCCAAGAAAGGCTCTCGAACAGATCCCAGTAATTACAGACCGATAGCGATCACTTCCATTTTCTGTAAAGTCATGGAACGTGTACTAAACACCAACTTGACTTACTTGACTACCTTGAAACAAACGATTTGCTCAGTGACCGCCAGTACGGATTTCGCCGAGACCGGTCTGCTGGGGACCTTGTGGTGTACGTCACTCATTACTGGGGAGAGGCTATCGAGCGGCAAGGTGAGGCTCTGGCAGTGTCTCTTGATATATCAAAAGCTTTTGATAGAGTTTGGCACGCCAGCCTATTAAGCAAGCTTCCCAGATATGGCCTCCCACCAGATTTTTGTAACTGGATCGCCGATTTCTTGAGCAACAGATTTATTCGTGTGGTCCTAGATGGCTGCTCATCAGAAAAGATGAGTATTAATGCCGGAGTACCCCAGGGCTCTGTTCTCTCTGCTACTTTATTTCTTCTGCATATAAACGACCTCCTTACACCAGGTATTGTTGGGTATGCAGATGATAGTACAGTGGTGGAGAGATACATTCCTAATCCTAGAGCCAAGAAATCTGAGATCCAGTCTTCAAGAGCTGCCATGATCGAGAGAGCAAATACCACTTTACAAGCGGTGTCCGATTGGGGTGCAGTAAATTTGGTTGCTTTTAACACCAAAAAGACGCAAGCTTGTCTTTTCTCTGCCAAACGGGACTGTATCGTTGTTCCTCCGTCTTTCCAAGGTGAACCGATACCGTTGGGAAATGGCATTGAGTTGCTCGGCATGCACATATCTTCCAACCTTAACTATGGCCAATCTATTGAGTCCAAAGCCAAGACCGCAGCCAAAAAACTTGGCATACTGAACAAAGTGAGACGCTACTTTACTCCATCGCAACTGCTCACTCTTTACCAGGCCCAAGTGCGCTCATGCATGGAGTACTGCAGCCACCTCTGGGACGGTTCAGCTAAGTACCAGCTTGCGGCTCTGGACTCAGTAGAAAAGCGTGCCACTAAGCTAATTGGTGACAGTAAGCTAGTTGGGAAAAAACTTCTGAGTTTGTCGCATAGACGCCAAGTAGTCTGTTTGTCGATTTTCTATCGCATTCACTTCGGTGAATGTGCTCAAGAGCTACATGATGTCATACCGTCTTCTCCATTTCACTATAGGACTACTAGACGTGGAGAGAGCTTTCATCCCTTCATTGTCAATTTGCCACAGGTTCGTACAAAGCGTTTTCAGAGCTCTTTTATCCTGCGAACAGCGAAGCAGTGGAACTCTCTCCCATCGTCAGTCTTTCCAGGTGCGTATGATCCTGGTGTTTTCAAAAAAAGAGTGAATAGGTTTCTTCTGGGCAAGCGTGATTTATCTTCGACTCCATCGTCGCTTACCATCAGGTGAGATGGAGTCAAACGCAAACCCATCCAATGTAAAAAAAAAAAAAAAACACAAAATTAAATAATATAAATAAAACGGCATAGGCATCTTTACTGCCTATAAGAATTTATGTTCACATTCTAATATAAAAATATTTGGTAGTAAAACCAAATATATTTATTTTTAATTTAATTTCTGTAAAACCATCATTAACAAACCTACTGAAGTCTAAGAACAAATCATTTATTTGTGTTAAAAAAAAATTACTAGCTAAGAACTGTTTAATTTGATATTTTAATATTTTTTTTGTGACTTGACTGAAACGTGCAACATTGATAGGGTAACATGCCCAGTGTCCGGCCTCTTAAGACGTTAGGTAACTTATTTCACTTTTGACTAAGTTCTTTAGAGGCATAAGTGAATAAGTATATTTTTATTAAGTCATAAACATAATTTATAACATATTTATAATACTGATTAAAAATACATAGACAGTCAGTTTTTATATAGAAAATAGTGTTTTTGGAAAAGTATGTTTTCTCCAGTATCCGGCCGTCCCAGTCTAGTGCCCGACCACATTATGCCTAGTGGCCGGCCTCCTAACAGAGACCTAGAGGCTGGCCACAGGGCACTAATATCTCTAAATGGCTAGTGAATGGCCATAGGACTCTTGTAATATTGAAATAAGAACTGGTTTTGAATGTTAATAGTTTTTTTTACTAATTCTTAACTATATAAAAGAGCCATTTCCAAAGAATCAAATCAAACCGAAGATCCTAAATATTTATAAGTATATACATAATATACTATTTTAGCTCTGTTGAAGTTAAAATATTAATATATATTCGTATTCAAATCAAATCAAATGAAATCATTTATTGCATATTATGTAGGTATCTTAATAACTATTTATATAACACTACATAATGACCCAAGTTTAGATATGGCAACTTAGTGTGGGGCGGCCCGATTTTTTTCTTTTTATAAATATTTGTCATAAAAGTATTGTTCTATCGTATAATAACATTTTTATATCAATAAGTTTTTTAGTTTTTTAGTAAGGTCTTGTTCATTTTCGTCAGTCTTTAATTCGTCCGGTAATTTATTAAATATTTTTATGGCCATAGCATGGGGACCACTACTTTGCATTAATAATCTGCACTTAGGTATTTCTAGTTTATGTTTAAATCTGAGCGGGTAATTTCGTGGTTGGTCTGAAAGTTTTTTGAAATATTTTGGGTATTTTTTAACGAAACTACATGTTTCTAAGATATAGATGGATGCAACAGTTAGGATTTTATATTTTATGAAATATGGTTTATGAAATTCTATTTTTGTGATGTCTGGAGCTTTGATATTTGCGAGAATGCGGATAATTTTTTTCTGTGCGACAAAGAGTTCACCTACATTTACACTATTACCCCAAAGTGTGATACCGTAACGGAGCCATGAGTATGCGTAAGCATAGTACGCTGATATAGCTGTATTGAGGTCAGTGGCCCGTCGTACTTCCCTAAGCGCGTAAGAGAAACTTGATAATTTAGATTGTATTTTTTGAATATGATTTTTCCAATTTAATTGAGAGTCTAGTTCTAGGCCTAATAATGTTGCCGCGTCAATACATTGTAATTTATTATAATTAAAGGATAAATTTATGTCAAGAGGGCATTTTTGGTGGGGTCTAAATTGTATGAGTTTTGTTTTTTCGAAATTTAAGTCAAGATTGAGGTCAGTCATCCAATTGATTATATTATTAAACATGTCAGTGAGATTATTAGTCAGGTTATCTATATATAGATATGTCGTCCGCGAAAAGTACACAAGACTCGTTAATGGATTTAGGTAAGTCATTAATATAAATTAAAAACAGGATACATCCCAAGACCGATCCTTGGGGTATAGAGTTGTTTATTTTTTATGGGGGTAGATCTTATTGTATTAACAGTTCCCGTGTCGCTATCGAAATGTTCAATTTGTACACATTGTATACGGTTTTCTAAATATGACTTGAACCAATTGTGTGTTATCCCGCGTATTCCTATGTTATATAGTTTTTTCAGAAGTATGTGATATTGCACTTTGTCATACGCCTTGGTCATGTCGAGCAGGACCCCAATGGCGTATTTTTTTTCATCTATCATATTGAGTATAGTTTGGACATACTTACTACGCCGCTAAGACAGTGGAGCGATTTTTCCGAAAGCCGTTTTGGGACTCGTCAAATATCTTATATTTTTCGCAATAGGAATTTACGCGCTTTTGCATCACTTTCTCAAATATTTTTGATGACGTAGGCAGGAGTACTATTGGCCTATAGTTATTTAGGTCTTGCTTAGACATTTTTTTATGCATGGGTTTTATAAGAGCTATTTTTAATAAGTCTGGAAAGACGCCTTCATTAAATGATTGATTGATTAATATATAATAAGGCAATGTCAATTCCGCTGCGCAATGTTTGATTAAGACTGGGGGTATTTCATATATACCAGAGCTATATTTGCATTTTAATTTTTTTATTACATTGTAAATTTCGTGCGGTTCGGCTGGGCTAAGAAACATCGTGTTATCAGTGCGCGTGAGTGCAGGTCGGCCGCGCGCCCCCCTGCCACGTGCGCCCACTGACGCGAAGTACTCGTTAAAAGCAGCAGCTATTTGCGTGGGTTCAGAAATCAATTTATTTTGGATCTTTAGTTTTAAATTTGTTTTAGGTTTCTTTGTAGTTTTATTTGTGCGGTCTTTTATTATTTTCCACATACATTTGGTTTTATTATCTGAATTTTTCATTTCACGTATATGTTGGTTTCTTTTTGATTTATTGATGGTCTTTTTAAGCATTTTTACATATGATTTATAAAATTTAGTAAATGTCGGATAGTTAAAATAGGTCACGATTGGTCTAAGTAATCTTTTATTTTTACAAGAAGTTTTTATTCCTCGCGTTAGCCAAGGGCATTTTTTGTTTACCCTGATTTTTATAAGGGCTTCTTTGCGTTGGCTACCGCTCCACTTATAATAATATCGTATCAAAGGTTAACGTGGCATAGATCCAAGAATTTTATTGAAATTAAACCAATCACTTTTATAAATATATTCAATGTGCAGACAAACACGCTGATACAACAGATTTACGTATAGATAGTGGCCGGAGACTGGAATTAGAGCCAGTTTTTTGGCCACTAAGTCTCTTTCAGGCCGGTGAACTAGACAATACTACTAGTAGTCCGGCCACCATATTCTCATACAAAGTCTTTTACGTATAATATTTATACAGCCTTTTTTTGTGGCTGGAGACTGGACGTAAGGTTAGCTAAATATTAAGAACGACATTACTAATAAATTAATATATCACAGCAAGCTGATTATAATAAAATATAATAAATACTTCCACCCATCAAAGCTAGTGACCGGCCGGGTAGGCCAGACACTGGAAGTAGCCTTTTATTCCTCCAGTGCAGCGGCCCCGGATTTTATTAAATTACTGTACAAAATAACGTATTTACACCTAGATTGAGTAAATAGACGTATACATGTAATATGGTATATAACATAAACCTCTTTTGATATAATGATTAAAAGAGCATGAACTAACCATTTGAAAACACCAGTCCACTAATTTTTTATTAATCTTGTCTTTTCGACATGCTTGCAATCACCTCGCCGTTTAAATGAAAACTAAAACTCCCCTGATTACTTACGGAAGATGCCGCTACGTCTAAGTTATAGGTACAACATCAAAGTATTTAAGGTAAGGAATTTAATTTTAGAGTAAAAAACGTTTGAATATTCTTAATTAATTTAAAAATGTGTCGTGCGGACGGACATTGGTGGAGGCTGGTACACTGGACAGATTACCCTACTCATCTGTTTTGCCCAATTCCTAACGCAAAAAGTTGGTATATAGGTACTAACTTTTACAAAAATCGTAAGAAAGCGATAATGGAATTCTTATCTTTCCATTTCCACAACAAATTCACTCGCGTATTGTTGTGGTTAAATTGTCATGACGTCACCGATAGCACGTCTCATGACTTGATCAAGTATTATTAATTAAAACTCTAGGTAGGTATCTATTATAGATTTTTGCCCGAACTATGTTTCTTCCCCTATCTTCTTAGTAGGTGATATTATTGTTTGCATGCGTGACAGGTGCGGTAGGGGTTTAGTAAGTACCTATAGGTATAAGTACGTAGGTACCTACCTGTTTTATTTGCCGCCACCACCTTCGAGGCTGTATTCCACTTGACGCCACTATCGTTATTCTCGAGCTCGACAAATGTTGACCACATTTTGTGTCTACCTACTTATGTTTTTATTAGGTATATTTTATTATATTATAACCGTAGACCCAAAATGTGACAAAATAATCGAAAATAGCGATAGCGGTCAAAGGCTAACCTATCAAGCAGAATTTTTGTTTATACCTACAGCTATGTAAGTATTATATAATATTGCTTACATCTTCGGCCACATCGTCATTTACCAACAAGTGGGATAGGCATAATTAATTCGAGTAGGTAGATATATTACCGATTACATTGTCATGTTTATTTACTCTAAAGAAAAAACTAACATTTTAAAAAGTAGTCTAATATATTAAGCTTAGATATGAATGAGAAATAGAACTTCACAGATTGCGTTGAATGGTTGATGGCATAAAAACCGGACCGAGTGTTGGTCGGTGCAGTACAGTAGAGTAGGCTAGGCTTGGGGCGGCGCGCGGCGGCGGGCGGGGCCGGAGGGGCGGCGCCGCCCAATGGCGCGCGGGCGGCTCCGACCGAGCGCGCCAGTGTCGCGGAGCGCGCCGACACGAACGTTCCTCCCGCGACGAGACGTGCCGCGACGTGCCGTGACGTGACGTGCCGTGACGTGCCGCGAGTGAGTGACACATGTGCCGTGCCGGCTCAGTGCCTCCTGCCCAGTGCTAGTGCTGTGCTTTACCTACCTCCCTACTTACTTACTGTGCGTCCTCGTCACACGATACAATAGTGTTTATATTTACAACACTGCGTTTTTACGCACTTGGATTTTCTCCACGCTCTCGACGATCACAGGTAATGAAGGATTGCTTACAATACCTAATAATTTTTTTCTTTCGTTCACTCTTTACTTAGGCTTAAAAACTTTCTTCCGATTCCAACTAAAATTGCCCTTGTCGCCGATGCAACCTCAACCTTATCGAAGATATAATAAATAAGCTTGACCGTTTCCTCAATGTTGGTAGGTATTCGCTTTATCCTTGGCCTTCGTAAATACGTTCACATATCGCAATACAGATCACAACTTAAATGGCTTCCCATTAGGGACCGGAGGAATGCCAGGGTTGTGAGCTTTCTTTATAATATATAAGTATTCAATGATAGCTTTTCGCTTACTTACCTAAATGAAGAGTTTAATTTTCCGACCGGAAGTCACAATTGACACCTGTAGGTATAGGTAGGCCTAGTTTCTGCTGATTCCTTGCTTCTTGCTACGGCGCTCCCACACTACTTAAGTAGGTACATCTTTCATCGTTATGGGAGTGAGATTATGGAATCAAGTACCGGTACATATCAGAAAATCACCCTCCAAAGCTACTTACTTTTAAAAAGTTTGTTCACGATTTTTATATAAGTAAAATGTTTGTCAGGTCCGTGACGTTGTTCTAGCTGCATTAGATACAATTTACCCGCTCTAATCATTTGATTTTATTTTGAAGTATAGGTAGGTTCTATAGGTTTTTATTTACAACAACTTATATCAAATTTTAAAAATATAAATTTAGTTATTATTATTTATTATCATATTTTATATTACATTATGCATTTGTTGTCATAGTTATCATACTTCGCTATTTATTCCAATTATTTTTTCTGTACTTCTTGATAAGTAGTTTTATTAGCCCTTTTGTAATTTTTTTACAGGCAAGTCCAAGGTACTTTTTTACATATTTATACCTACTTAAATATATTAAATTAAATTCTGATTACGTCTAACGTAAATAATTTATTATAATATAAAAATCATAATATTTTTCACTTAATACAGTTAAATACAATTAGCAGTTACCTATCACGTTTTCACTTGTCCTAAGAACAAAGATTCTAAAAGCTGCATTGACATATATTATTATATATTACGAGTATTATTATATATTGTGTAGAAAAGGGTTGTTTTCAAAGAAGTTTTTAAGTTTTATTTTGAACAAACTGTATTTTAAGGAGGTCAACCTTTTTGGTAATTCATTATTCATCAGTATTTTCGAATAACGACCTTGTTTTGTGGACTTTAGCTAATCTGGTTTTCGGTACAACACGAATTTCATTATTTTTTATCATTAGATTTTCATTATTACGCAGATTGTAAGGTAGAACTTTTTCCCGCTTTTGTGGAATATTCCTATCTTCATGAATAAACAATTATAGATGTAAAGAGAAACAACTGTCATAATTTTGTCTTTCTTAAAGTGCTCCCTTACAGGGCTACGCTTTTTCAGCCCATTACCTAATTGTTCTTATTGAACGTTTTTGACTTTTGAGAACTCTTGTCACCTCTGTAACATTACCCCAAACAGTAATGAATTACCTATTTTATTATTGAATGTATATATGCATAGTGCACGGATATTAACGATTTTTTATCTAACAAGGGTTTAAGTTTAAAGAGAGCGTAGGTAATTACCGCTCGCCATTTTCTTGCAAATTTTATCATTTATGTGCTTTGTGATTAATTGTTTTGTCCATTGTGTAAAAATATAATTTTTTCAGAAGTCTCATTTCCATTAATACCTAGCCGCGATTGATAATGCATTATAATATTTTTACCTGAGTTTAGAATTATTTACCAATTGGTATCAAACCATTCATTTAATAAAGTCATAATACTATTTATTTTGTCATCTAATTTTGATTTACTTTTGTCTCTCAGACCAACATGTGTATCGTCAACAAATAAACATAAATCTGCCTCCGTTGGCAGCACTTTACAAAGATCGTTAATATATATTAAAAGGGCCCAGGATAGATCCTTGCGGCACCCCTATCGATACATTTCCCGCCTCAAAAGTGTGATCATCTACGGACACAATTTGAGTAAGGTTATTTAAATAACTTTTCATCATACTAAGTTCAACTCCATGAAAGCCAAAAACAACTGTTTAATATTAATATTTCATGACGCAAACAATCAAAAGCCTTTGAAAGGTCACAAAATACGCTAGCACATTTATTTGAACTATCTAGGGAATCAAGAATGTAGTAGACTACCTATCTTATTGCCATTTCGGTCGATCGACCATTTCTGAATCCTGAATAAATGAATAAAATACTGAATAAATTATTGTTTTCGAAGTATATAATAATTCTAGCTTCTAATATTTATGATAGAGTTGGCAATATGCACACTGGCCTGTTATTGCTAAGCTCTGTGACATCCCCGTTCTTAAAGAGAGGTAGGTACCTATTACCGTACCCAGCTTTAGTATATCTGGGAATATACCTTCAGTTAAGCATGAGTTTACAACAATAAATACTAGTTCAAATAAATTATCGTTGTCCTTGTGCTCATATCGAAAATATCTAACGTGCGTTTTTGTTTCAACTTTTTCAGTTCTTCGAGACATAATGGGTGAAACGCAAAAGTAGTGAATGGCTTATCTAAGGCATCTAAGTATTTTAAGCAATTTTCTGGGTTTATATTTGTTACTGGTCAGCTTTTGAGCAATTTCCGAAAAAATCCTTGAATAGAGTTGCTTTTCTGTTTCAGGTTCTGTAACAATTTTCCCCGTTTCATCTTTTAAGTATTCGATATTAGATTTAGACTTTGGTCGCTTATTTTGACCTACCTGCTCAATAATAATTTTCCAAGATTCTTTTAGTTTCTTTATAGACTCATTTATTCCATCCCTAAATTGTAGTTTTTTTGTGTTTCTTGTAGTTTTATTTAGCTTATTTTAGCAGAAGTACCTACTTATCCTATTTATACACACTCATAAGTAACACCTTCTCAAATACCATTTCTGGACGACTGGTAGAGAATGCCTTAGCATTCTAGGTATTTCATCGGCATATAGGAAAGTTAAGTAGTCATAGACTATGCTGATTTATTGTATGTGTACCTACTCGTATCTACCTAGGTACTATAGTACCTAGTACATATACAATACTTTATACCTACTAATTATAACAAACAAAGTAGGTACCTATATCTGACCTATGACTTTAAAATTCGTAAAGGCAGCTACGACTTTGTTATCTTACCGTAGTAGGTACCTATTATTATATGTTCTATGATCTTAGTACAGATGTGTGTGATTTATTATTTGATGAGGGAGCGTCAGCGCATAGGTACCTAAAGTTTTCAATGAACACCTATACTGCTATATATATAACAGAACCTCACCCACCTATATGAATGTGCATACCTATAAGTAGAGGCACCTTGTATGCAGGTTCGTTCTCCGTACAAGCTGCAGCTTGCTTCATGTATCTGTGCGAGGAGCACCGTCACGGTGTGCTCTTCAGAGATCATGTTATCCCATGGAAGTAATACCTTAGTACTAGGTACAACGTAGTACTTATTACTTCCATGGGTTATCCCCATATTCAGAATCATCGGTGCTAGTTATCTATGTCAGTTTGCTTATTTATTGGTATAATTCCTATTATATAGGTAGGTATAGGTTTTACATACTTACAAATTAATTACACCATAATTATATGCAAACCTATACCTACTCTGTTTTATTAGATATCTGTTTACTTATTTTCATCTCCAATCGCACAAACGGTGGTGGTTTGTAAAAACGTATCTAACTTATTTAAATTCTAATCCTATCTAGAGTAGGTAGGTACATGGCCTCAAGTGATAAGACCGTTCATTGTACAAAATATTATCTTAGCGTAATATTATATAGATAATATTACCTTGGCTTAGGTATGTTTTGCCTACGTTTTGCTTACATTATACAAAAAAATGTGTTTTTTATAAACCGGCGGTATGCCTTTATTAATAAAATACGACGAACTGTATACAACACTACAGATACTACAGTAAAAGCATTTAGACAACCTTTAAGTCATTGCAGACTCTAGCTCACTACTAGTTGGCAGAGTGCCCACAATGCTTATTCTTTAAAAAATGTTATGTATCCATATAGGGTAGAATACCTAGTTTGCGGCCATTTAGTGGCACCTTCAACTTTAAGACGCTAGAAAAAATTATACAATTGTTTGAGCCCTGCTCTGTTTATTGATATATGTTCCCTATATAATGTAATTTACGTATTTAATTTTTAAAGGAACGCCAAGTGCTTTCTTATTTTTAGAAAAATATATAAAGCCAAATATAGCGAAATCGCCGGTTTTCGGCCATTTTTTTTAGTTTTCGGTCAGCAGTACCCAGTTTTCGGTCGGTACATTTAATATTGATTTAAAATTAATGTATCCATACAATTAATATAAAAACAACATTTTTATGTGAAATATGTATGTGTGTATCCATTTAAAATGTCCTACTAGCCCAACACACATTTATTCCAACATCCTCATTGTTTTGGCAGTACATACTTGAAACTATACTTTAATGTTTGATTTAATTTGTTACACTTTAATAGTAATACTAGGGTAGCCTGAACAACATTTTCGCCCACATCATAATTTACTATCTAGTGATATGGTGGTCAAAGAATAGCCTATCAGCTATAATTCACTATAAATTATTTTTATCCGTCTAGGTGAAACTGTACAATCATATTTATCTTATACCTTTGTTTTTCATGGGGTAAATGCTTTTAGGCATACCCAACGTCGGGGAGCACTTGGGTGATGTCAGGCTCGGGGTTAATAGGGGTCCCACTACCGACTAAAAACCCCATGGTGTATCACTGTCCTCAACTAGAAGCAGAGACCGCGGGTTCAGTCGTGCACTCTTCAGCAGCCCCCAACGACGTCGCGGCCCAGCCTCTGGGGAATACCTCCCCTCTCCCGCCTCGTTGGATGCCCCGAAACACAGGGGGACATCCACACCTTTTGCGGACCTAACCCTGATGGGAGGCGCCGGCTGCCACCACAACCAACGCCCCAGGTCCTATGAGCGGAGACAGCGTGCGAGCTCGATTAGCTCGCCTCTTCAAATCGGGAGGCCGCTCCGCCTCCCTCTGCGAAACTATTATTCCACACGAAAGGCCACCACCTTCCACGACCTCTCTTCATCAACCATCTTTACTATGATGGCCGACAATGAGAGGTCGGGCCCTATAACTGCGATCAGGGATATATAGGTATACGATATACACTTATACGACCGCTTCTCCTGGGCATGCCTCAAGTGCGAGCTGTCTTCCGCGCACCCAAACTGGGGGCCGGGGAACGCTCCCTTCGTGCGATGTTACACAGGTATCTCCCGAAACAGCCATGTCCGGCGAGAACCTGTGTCAGTCGGAAATAGGGCCTCCCATGCCTTCTTTGGACCCTCTCTCCGAGTACGGGCCGGATCGATTCGTGTCGAGCACCGGCCCCCTCTCTTGTGCGAAGAGCCTGTCCCATGTGGTGAGAGCTGAGTGTCCGGTAGCCCCGAAACACTCTAACTGCCATTACTCTCTGTACCGCAAGCAAGATGGAGATGCACTCGTGGCGCAGAAAGCCCTCCCCTCTCCTCCTCTGGTGTTTGGAAGGAGGCGACTCATAGCACCAGCTGTGTTCATGGGGGGCCAGCTGCCACACATGCGCCTCAAACCTCTATTTGCTATCAAGGACAACGCCGAGATATTTCAACGTTGTCCTGACCAGAATGCAGGTTCCGCCCACAACAATGGTAGAGTCTGCAGATGGCGCCCATCATCGGCCATAAAAATATATGGCTTTAGACTTATGGAGCGCCTTATCCAGGCACAGCATTCTGATTGTGGCCACGACCGTCCCGACACTATCCGTGGCCATCCGATTTCCGCTTCTCTGTAATTATCCCGAACGACGTCAACTCCACGAAGGTTGGCGCCTCAAAGCACCCAAATGCCCGACTTTCCACAAGAAGGGGCCCAAGACTCAGCTCTGCGGAACGCCACGCGCCGCGCGTCACGGGACCTCGAACCTCCGCATTTGTCGTCGGGAAGACTTCCTCTCTATCGGTGAGATAGTCCCCGACTAGCCTTCAGAGGCAGTGGGGAACTCGTCGGTACTATAGTCCAGCGTGTATTGTGCTCCAGGGCAGCGTGTCAAAAGCGTTGGCAACGTCCAATGACACGACCAACAACACACCACTACTGGAGCACGCCTCCTTGGAGAGGTCGCGGACGCTGGAAATGGCATCCAGGGTCGAGTGACCTCTCGGAAACCCGAACTGGTTGTGTGGTTGGACACTGTTCTCTCAAGGTGCTTAACGAGGCGGGCAGCCACGGATACGCTTCAACAGTTTGCCCACATCGTCAACTACCACAATCGGATAGCTCGAAGGCTCATCCGCGGGACGGCCTTCCTTCCTCAGGAGAAGCTTGCCCCTCTTCCACTGTTTAAGGAATTTGCCCTCCCTGAGACACCTGTCACATAGGGCCTTCAGAGGTATCAGGTGCTCATTATTAAAACCTTTGTTATTTTATTTAAAAAATTACAAATAATCCTTAAAAACAATATTAGAGTTTAGTAACTTCGTAAGTAGTTAATGAATATCAATAACTATGTACAAAAACAAGACTTTTTAAGACGAATTTAAGTACATTAATAAAAATGGACGAAGAACTAATACCACTGTTTTCGATACCTCAGTTTTCGGTCGCATTTCTTTCATACAAATATTATGTGACCGTAAACAGAATGTCAATAAATTACGGCTTATGTTTTCGGCCATCTCTAAAATGTGAATATCGTTATTTAATCATACTAATGCAAATTGACGGCCGAATTCTGAAAACTAAAATCTTAACTGTAATTGCAGTTGAATAAAAAGAGTAGTTCCGTACGTGTACTACCACGTTAATAAAAGAGACAAAACTATTTTAGGTTGCATGTCGCTAAAACTCGGCCAACCCGGCCGAAAATAGAATAATTAAAGAAAATCTTGCTTCTGTTTCCGGCCCCTTAAAAAATCGTTATTAAAAATCAAATACTATTAAAATAAGTATGAAAGAATGACTATAACTTATTTCTTCAGCTATAAAACTATTAACAATCAACATTTACTTATTATAACAGTAAAAAACTTACGGTTGAACGAGAGGCGAGTCACTATTTTTTTTTTGTATTTGCGTGCTTAACTCTTTCTCATCTACCAACGTAAAATTAAACAATTATTTAAAAATCGTTTGTTATAGTAACCCAACCGAATAATGTTTTATGGTATCAGGCGATTCAATCAAAGAGTACTTACAAGACTTTCGTTCCTATATTGCAATAGTAAGTAGGTAATATCTAAATAATACTGCAAAAGGATCAGGAATGGCCGATGGATAGGTGCCGGCCGGTGGACCGGTTCCCCTCTACCTATAGGAAGTCTTAAGTCAGAGGTAAGTAGGTAATATGCATAAGTACATACCTTTTTTTAAATTTAGCGGACCGCAAAGCATGTACACATCACATGATTGTTTTTTTTTTATTGCCGATAGCCCATACACGTAACTGTGTATCTTTAAGTCCTTGTCGGCATATTTTCTACTAGAGGGTGGTAGCTATACCTATACCTACCCAGCTATAGGCACCGTGCATTGGTATTTCCTATTAAGAAAATATTAACTGGTAACTGTTCTGGGTGGGTACCTAGATAAGTATTATGTCACCGTGCGGGTGTGGGCGTGCCCGTAAGATGTCAATAAGGATCACTCCCTAGTTGTAGCATGGGACATTAAAATACAGAAAAAATATGAATGTTAATGCGAATACATGTTCCTTAACCAAACAAATAAGTATAAAAACGCTAATTATATATAATTGTAACTTTCTTATTGCATATTTTTTACCTAATATATAAAACGTCTCTTCGTATACCTAATCTATATAGGAACGTACACCTACTTAATATTTAGATTTAGGTATATAGGTAGGTACCTACTAAACCACATCAATAAAGTTTAGGCTACATAGGTACACTAATATGAATTTTAGAATGAATTTTCACATTATAACCTTAAAATATTAAGTTATTTACATAAAATAAATTGAGAAAATAAATTAAACTTTGTAAGAATTTATTTATTTATTAGGTACACAAAATCCACATCCCTAAACATAAAACAATAAATTCTTACTTAGCATACCTATCTTATGGCCAATAAAGGATTTACGTTTTGTACAATACATACAATACATATAATAAAACAGTCATAATCAGTGATTTGAAATATATAGATTAGCTATATCCGAACACCACTGCTCTAAAAGCTTACTAGAATTTACATATATACATACCTACGCACATGTATATGCAGTTTGTAATGACAAGGAAAGAACGTTCAAATATTATGCGTCATATCTGTTGTTAGAAAGAGATAAATAAGCAATTCGAGTTACCACCGAACCGCCACGAGACGTTCCGATCACCATTATGCTGCGATCTCTTTCACTCTCTCACACCAAACGATACACATATCTTGCTCATCCATTTCATTCAGATTAGTTCCTAAGATAAAACAAATGACGATATTTTCTATTTCATCAATAAAAGCAATAATTACTCGTGAAATGAAACAGTTTTCTTATCTCTCACAGTGCCTGTATAATTGGTGCAGAGTCTAAAGACACAAGAAAGGCATATTGTCCACAGATTATTCCTAAAAAACACGATTAGCGGCGATGTATTCACCGGACGCAAGACTGGTAGTGACTTAGGTGATTACCCTGAATTCGTCTAGTAAATATGGAGGCCATACAACACATCTACAGGTAAAAAAATCTTAGGTCATAATAACATAAAATGATCAAAGAGTAAAAAGTACCTTATATATTAGAAAACGTTCTTTTCTATCCAATGTTGTAAACAAAAAAGTACTTGAGAACATAGTACAATACATTGAACTCATAAAAATACATATACTTACCTACTTGTATAATTATTAGCTAATTATGTATAGGTATACAATAATCGTACTTATAAGAATTTAGTAATAAGTATGGACGTATTTACGTATTTACACTCTCTCACCAATAATTTTAATATTTCTTTTTAAATTTTCTTGCTGCATTGAAATATATCACATTAGTCGAATTACCTACTTGTTATACGTATACGTCACGTTGTTTGTAATTTATTTATTCCAGACTTAGGTGTACAGAATCGCTACCCTTTCAGTAAGTAGATACCTACTCGTACAATACAATCTACATAGGTAGGTACTTATGCATTACATAGACCATGAAGAAAGGACATGTCTATAAATTTGCGGCGATTTTGAAGGCTAGTGATGTTATGATATTTGTATGATTCGTTATAGTCATCAGAATAATTATGTTCTTTATAATTTAAATATTTGACAAATTTATGAATTAGAATTTGATATTTAAAACAAATTTTGTCCTGTTTAAAACTTGTCGACACCGATGTTCGATTAGTTCATAGAATCAATCGTGAGGCAAACGCTCCAATAGAATTGTAACAAATCTTTCAACTTTTGTGTTGTTGCCACTTCGTTCACGTCCTCTAAAACCCATAATAATGACTCACGCGTGCTCTATGGGGGTGACGTCTGGCAAATAGTGAAGGCTAGGGCAACACCCGGATTTTTTCCATTGCTAAGTACCTACCTAACTACTCAGTAGACTTCGAAGCTGCATGCGAACGCATAATCTTTACGTGTCACGTTGTTTGTCCGCGATGGACTCCTAAACTACTGAACCAATTTTAAATTTGATTGAACACCGTCTGCAATTTGATCCAAATTGAAAGATAGGATAGCTTACTTCTCAATTTATAGTCGTGCGAAGCCGGGGCGGGCCGCTAGAATATTAGGGTGAATGCGCCATTTAGCCGACCAGTGCCTGTCTTCGACCATTTGATGGTTCATTATTGTAAAATTACGCTAAATAGATTAACCGAGACACATACACCGATAAACGCAGTTCTTACAGAAACTAGAATATCATATGAACATATGCACACATTAACTAAGTGACTTGTGTGGGTGATATATTTAAGAAAGCCAAATCAGTTTGTCCTTAACAACGACCGAGTGTGAACGCGTCAAATTATGTAAAAAAAATAGCAGAGTGCCGCAACTTTCACGGTATGATTTAAGTTGTCGTATTGTAAACTTAATGTCTTTTATTGATATCCCATGTCATTTATGCTACATAAAATTGAGAATACTTATACTTTACTATATTTTTTTATTGTTTTACCAATCTAATTAGGTGGACGAGAATTGGTCCGCTTTCTTCAAATACGCACAGTTATCGACCAGGTGGTCGAGATCTGTGTAAGGCATGTCCAGTTTGGTTTACTCAAGTATCTAACGATCTTTAAAAATAAATAAATGTCATTTAGCATATTGAACCCTATACCCGTGAATATTTTCATAGCCAATTCTCGTCCACATAATTTATATTGTAAAAAATACAATCGTTAAAAATCACTTGAGGACGAAAACTGGAAATAGACTAGATGACATTCTAGTTTTCGACCAGTGTTTTGTTAATTAAAAAAATACCTCAAAAATGTATAAACATTTTTTTATTTTCAAAAATATTTATTATTTAAGGGTAAAGTTATATTTTCCTAAATTATATTAAACGATGCACAATATTTACATTAAAAAAATAGTGGTCGAATATTCTCAAGTTGGAACGGTTTTCGACCTATTCTTTATGATAGGGGAGGGAGGGGTCAAAACTAACAAATTTTAGATAAGATCTGGTATCTCTGGAACGGATGATTGTATAAAAATGGTTTTTATATCACGGGAAAGGAAAATTACCTGGCTTTCAATATACAATACAAAAAAATATGTAATTTAATTAGAAAAGAAACAGTGATGCCTTTTTTTAAATTTGTCTCGTGTTAATTGTAGCCCCGGTGTTGGGGCTAAAATTAACAGGGATGGGGCAGGTTTGAACAAGGGGGGCATGTACTAACAGCATCAATAAAATTAAATTGAGTTTTCTAGAAATTAAACTACTGAACATTACTTTTAATTATTTATTATTAATGTATTAACGCCTAAAATCACATTTCTTAATCACAATGAGGATTTTTTCAAACATTGCGAGAAAAAAGGCAAAATTACTTTAACATACTTAAAATAATACAAATTATAACACGTTATCAGTAATAATACTCCTAAAATCACATTACATAATTACAAATGAGGATTTTTCTCAAAAAAATTAGCAATTAAAAATGAGAAAATAGGCAGCCTTGCTCCAATATACTTTAAATAATACAAATTATAACACATTATCAGTAATAATACTCGAGTAAGACAAATGCTAGACAATCACCTGGTAAGTATGAGACTAAGTGTTGCTTTTAAAATAACAAAGCTATAATGATAGCTTTAAAAAGAATTAAAAAAAGTCTAACAGCCCGTACAGACCAACATCCAAAGGTTGAAGATAGCAATGGGTTGGAAACGATAGCAGCACAATGTGATTTTGTTTTGCCATTTTCAAAAGCCACATGAGAATGGTGGTTCTCTACTAAAAGCAATACAGGATCTTCAGCAGATAGTCTTGTATACTTGATTAAATGGTCCAAAAAGAGCAAAAATTCCTTTTCTGTCATCTATTATGGTTTGTTTCCGGTACCTATTGCTTTAAGTGGGCTAATAAACATGTCGCTGTACCTCACTCTGGGAAAAACAAATATGGAAGGAATGGAGTTTCCAATGGCGCTGGCAGCTCCTGCCAATGTCGCTAACGTTTTTGGGTTTTTGTACAGGTATCATTTCAGTCTCATCCACATTATAAATTTGGCTCGGTCTGAAATTGTAATTATCTGATCATAACTTGCCTGTATTTTTACAATAGTCGTGAACGTTGGTTTACGACGAATGATGAGAACCAATCTGGTCCTGCAATTTTGTTCTTTTCCAACTTTCAGTGTTTACTTCACGTTAAAGTGCTACGGTGTTCGTTAAGGTTTTATACACTGTGAATCTAACTTCAGTGAGAAGAAGACCGATAGCTCTGCTTCTTGTTCGTGTAAAAACGAGCTGTCTTCTTGTATACAACTTCTCTGTTCTCTGTTGGAACACCTTGTTTGAAATTCTCAACAAATTTAAAAAGAGTAACGTGGCAAATGTTATATTCACGAACCACTGGTCTCAACTCTCGTTTTTTTCTGGCACTTCTTTTGAAGCCAACTCGTATACTCTTTCGAAGTAGTTCCTCTTTCCGTTCTTCAATTATAGGTCCTCGTTCTGCAAAATAAAGAAATCCAGAAGGCATCGCTCCGGGGCAGATATTACATAATAGATAGGCAAGTTAATTTTTACCCCAGTCGGTTTGTTACTTTTAGCCCCGTCCCCTCATTTATCAAAATTTATCTGTTTATTTAATTAAGCATTGTTTATTTATTAAAAATAACATTAAAATATACAAGCCAGATAAATCATGCATCGAATAAAACAATTAAACATTGATTTATAACATTACATAAACAACAACTCAAAAAATTGCTAAAGTAAAAAAGATCGTTTACCTTGTAATATTGACCGCCGTGTTAACACATCTTTTTGTGGCAGATGAGCGCGAACTGGTTGGTATGCGCGCGTTCGGCACAATTCAAAGTATTGGAATATTGTGCGAATGTAGTAATATTGTTATTAGTTTGGCGACAAATAGCTTGTTAATTGTTACCCCTGTTAATTGTAGCCTCTGTCTCCCCTAATGTTTTAAACAGAAAGTGTTTCTTAGTTTGTGTTATATTAATACAGTTTTAAAAAATATTAATACAGTTTTAAGTGATTGAACTAGTAATAATATATATATAAAGTCTTACCGCCCTGAAACTGAATTTATTGTTGGTCGAAAACTACTCCGCATGTGGACGAAAACTGGATTTTTTGGTCGAAAACTAGGGAAAATGGTAATTTGAGTTTCTTAATTTTATTTAAAAAAAAATCTTGGTTGGAATTTTCAATTCTTGACAATTACTGAAAATAGAGTATACTTATACAAAGAACACTCTAAATTTTTCAAAAAATAAATAACACTAAATCCCTTACTTTTTGCTTGCCGAATTTGGCTACTCCACTAATTGGTCGAAAACTGGCGAACTGACCCTATATGTTATTAGTCGGGATCCTATTACTAAGCCTCGGCTACCTCGGATATCCGCGGATACGAATACGGGTATCCGGCACATCATTTGTACTTGTGGATTGAAAAACCAGGCCTTAGTTGTATTGACAGAACTTAACACTGACAGAACTCCGACTATAGATTGACTATAGTGTAGGTGCATAATGCATATATAGGTACCTATAATTTTCACTAAGCTCGCTTCTTTTATAGTTCTTTTAGGTAGTTGAAGTTTGTTCTTTACCATATTGTTTCTTGTAATCTATAACACCTGATACGGCCTGAGCCTTTTGTTGAGGCAATTTAACTCGTCACTTAAAACGTATTATAGTACACCTAGATTATTTTATGCCAGTGACAGTTTGAAGCAAAAAAATTGTTTCAAGATATAATTAAACAGGATTTATTTTACGATGTACCTACCTGACTTTAGTAGCCGCCCTTTTTTGTAATATTTGTGGTTGTAATTTATATACCTGCCTACATGTTTGTTATACATAGGTAATTGGTATCAGCTGTGACGTTTCTTTCCTCATTTCCCAGTCAAAAAGAATCCGTCGCCTTTAAAAAAAATACTGTGTAGTTAAATTAATATATGTTATTTGGTTCAAAATAAGGAGGTTTTCGTTTGACAGTAATGATACCTACGCGAAGACGATGGTATAAACTCGCCTTGAGAATGCCTATTGAGTATTGCCTTAGCTTAGGCAGATTATAATATGTGGCAGAGTGGCAGGACACACGGACACATGGAATTTACGACGAACACAACGTAGGTATAGATATTTCTAGATATTACCGATAATTAGGTATGTGAAATAGGTATCGAAGTCCGTCGGTATGCCTGTTTCAAACATTGTAACTTGTTCATGGTTTCGACTTCAACAAGTTATTTCACATTATTGAGAGATATGTCGGTTCTGTTTACAAATAAAGTATGGTTCAGTAATATATCTGCGCTTACATTACCTACCGCTTATTGCGATTCCAACAAAAGTTAAAAATACCACCTATATTTAGTAACCGAACCAGAAACGTGTTAATTAACATTGTTTGTTTTTACTCCATTGCAATAACGGTAAGTAATAGCTATGGAGCCTATGGACTGTCGTGTCGTGCCGCAGGGCCACTACTATCCTCAAGTAGAAGATCTGTCTCCAAGCACCTAACAGGGTGTTCCAGCAGCAGGCTTTGAGAGCTAGGAAGTTATTATGCAATTACAAGCACATGAGACTTAACAACTGTATGTATCACGGTGATGGTATGTCGCTTGTGACAAATTGCATCTGTTAGTGTAGACAGAGGTTACCGCTTAACATCGGGTCAGCCTCACGCGTGTTCTGTCACAATCACTTAAAAAATAAACGTTGGTACCTACTGTGTCCGTTCGGACACTCGGTGTGAGACTCGAACTAACTGAAGATAATGAAACTTAAATACGACCAATTTGGAGATTAGGTATATTGGTACTGTCGCCATATTAAACGGATCGTCCAAACCCGATGGTCAGTGAACAGTTATGCGTAAGTATAAGTAGGTACTTCGTTACATATAAAAGTAAAAAAAATACGCATCAATTATTAACGCTGAACTATGATTTTCGGAAAATGTATCTTGAAATATCTATCTAGTTGATGGTCATTATTATATCTGCAATGAAAAAAATACGTCACATTGAGCAATATCCGTGTTCAGTTTAACTAACATGTTGTTTCCATATGAGCCTAACATCATATCGGTTTAGTTGAACCGATTCATGTTGTCAGCGTGTGTTATCTCTCTCGTTTAGTTCATATATATGTTGCAGTTCTTATATATATATATATATATACTTTAAAATAAATAAGTTCCATCCAAAGTTCCATCCCCATTCTATAACTGGACATCCAGGGATACTCAGAAGCGCCACCGCTATATGGTAGATATTCCATTCACCCGAACAAAGCGATTTTCGTCTTCGTTCGTTATAGGTACGAACCGCCAGGGAATGGAACACCCTGCCCGAGTCTGTGTTTCCGGTTAAGTACAATATGGGGGTCTTCAAATTATGAGTTATATGAATATATCAGTTGGTCAGAACTTGGTCAGTTTTTTATACATATTTTTATATACATAACTGTTAGGCTAGCCTTTGACCACTATCTCCTGTAACCTGATGGTAAATGATGATATGTGATGCGGTTGAAGATGTTGTCCAGGCTAATTTAGAATTATAAAGCCGCCGGAACAAACCGTTAGGTTCTTTACGACAGATTTTCTACTTGAGGGTGGTAGCTAGCCAGGCAGGCATTTGAAAATGCCCTACCACCATGCTATAATGACTGCTATCGTAAGAAAGACAACAACCGGGACCGACGGCTGAAAGTGCCCTCCGAAGCACAGAAGTGTTCATTAGTAATGCTACTAGTGGTCACCTCTCCAACTCATGGCTGCAGCGGATGTTGCTGAACTAAGCTGATCGGTTAATAATAGCTAAGCAAACTTTGCTATGAGCGCTTTAATTGGTCAAAACATAGATCAGCTACCTAACATTTAAAGCAAACTCCACTGGGATATTCACACTAGTTCTTGAAATAATATATTTGATTAAAATTAGAAAAGGCATAATAATAATAATAATAATATATTCTTTACTTAGGCTACAATGGCCCAACACGTTATTAGTATACATATAATAAACTATATTGTAATGTTAGTCATAATAAACAGAAAAACACAAATAGGTATATATGAGAAGACATTATATTTTGAAGCGCTGACCGATTCGTATTAAACTTATTTAGTCAACACCTGAACAAAATGTCTGCTTATAGGTGAATTAAAATTTTCAGCTATGGTTTTCGTAATGTTGTTGACACTGCCATCCACCCTTCTTACCAATGGAGCAGTACAATTTTCGAAGGATCGCATAAAAATCGTCAACACGCATAGTATTAAAAAACATACATTAATGAAAAAAAATGGAGTTATTGTGTTTTATGTTTAATTAAAATAGTTGTTTTTCAAATTGTTAGTTGCTAAGTTTACCCATAATTTATTATAAATAGTTAAGTTTATTTTGTGCAGGTCAAGAAAATCACAATGTTAATATGAGATAAATAAATAAATTAATATATAGATATTAATTTGGCATTTCAACAATACGTAACCAGTCAGAATGCTAAGTTCCTATACTACACTGCCACAACAAGATGCGTGGATGAGAAGAATAATGATCTAAGTTGAAAAAAATACTGATTAACTTATATGGAAATTAACATGTATGATATTTTTGACTGACCTGGCTCTGACGCACTTAGGACTCTTAACATGTAGTACATGGAGTTATCATTAGTATATCAAATCAACTACTTATACTACCGCACCAGTCCACCTAAGTGTTAGGCATGAATCGCAAAACTTTGAGTATGCATGGAAATACTTACCGTAAAATACCTTCAGGGATAAGGTACGATAGCTCCCAGATCCTCAAAACTTCGTCCATTGCACCATTTTTATTTTTATATTTATTCGAGCCGAGAGGGAGTTCTCCGATACGTCGTCGTTAAAATTTAACGTAACGTTGTTAAGAGTAGTTAAATGCGCGGCAGGTTCAATAGAATCAAATAATCAACTCGACTAAATATAATATTAAGGATGACGAACAAAATACATGTTTGTAAATACACTGACATCTATTGTTAAGAAACAAGAACAACAGAGATAAATACAAAATTAAATTGTTTCCATTAGATATGAGACATTAATCAATGCAAAGCATTCATAAGTTGTTTGAAACACATTTTAGCCAACCAAGACACATGTTTGGTTGTACCATTTATTTCGGCAGGATGTACTATATAATATACCAAATAACTTCTTAGTTACTTTTGAGATAAACTCTGTTACAGATTTTTTAAAGTAGAAAACGTTAAGTGCCTACCATTTTCTTTTGTTGATAAAATATTATTTAATAATAAGCTCTATACGACGACACACCACAAGCTTGCGTGTAAAATATCTCCTACATAATCAGCTACTCTTTCATATATTGGAAGCCTTCTAAAGTTTGAAAGTATTTGATTGTTTTTTATCAAAATTTATTTTTGATTCAATATTCTTCACATTAAATACATATAAACAAAATAGTTTGATAGTAACAAGTAATACGTGGTTAGACTGTGACGTTGAGGAACATAAACTTGTTACTACTAAAGTGTGACAGAAGATACAACTGTTCTTGGTCTACGAGAACCTGTTGTATAATCTCTTTTTTTATTCATTCATAGTCTTGCGAGAATATGTATATTACATATAATGATCTTAAAAATTGATTTATCCGCTATCTCTGCTATCATTGCTTGATATTTACATAAAACATTAAAAAATAATATACGAAATTATTATGACTACATTATGCATATCACATTTAAACTTAGCGTTCGTTAAATAGATAAAATGTCAAATCGATGCTAAATTAGAATACACAAAAGTAAAATTACCTTTATTTAAATAATAACAACATTAATTGTAATAATAACACTAGAACAAAATATAAACGGTCAAATGCGTGTCGAGCCACGCACAATGTAGGGTTCCGTAGAAGCCCGTTATCATAATATAGAACGATTCTGTAGTTCTTTATTCTCCTCCACTGTCTTCCTGCTAAATCTAAGAAATAAGAGTACGATTGCCGTCAAGTTATTATTACAATTTGTAATTCGAAAATTAAATAAAATTCGTTTGTGAATCAGAATCCGTTGGTACATTGTAATAATGTCAAATATATAATGAAAGGAAAATAAAAAGTATACACCGATATATGCAAGTAAGCTTATAAATGGGCTATTATACTATATAACTAGTCTGCCCATAAATACTGTTATATAAAAACTTTTCAGCTTTAGAATTATTTAGAATTTGGAACGCGTTTATTACTTAAAAATTTTCTTTCGATTCGCGCCATTTCTTATATTATTTCGTGTTCATTATCAAATAACAATATGAAATGAGGTGTTAAAGAAAATAGGATTGCAGTATTCGCCTTGTGTAAAGTATTCCAGAAACTTCAAAAGCTTGGTATCAGCCGTAGGTATGTTCGTATATCGTAATATCAACAGATACAACAACACTTCCTCTGTCGAAGACCATAAAAGATCAGGGCAGCCGCGTGTCTTAGAACTACAGAATAATGCTGTTAAAACCAGAATTGGTCGAAATCCCATTGGGAAGTAAAATATTGTGATAACTCAACAATAATCTTATTGGGAGAAATGAAGATTCCCGCTAGGAAAATGTCGCGTATAATAAAAATTACCTATATGCCCTAAATCAATCTTTAAAATTAAATAGAGTGCCTTCCTTAGTTGATTTTGAGCCCCATCCTTGCAGCTTTGAATGTTAGAGATCGCATTGATTTCTCTACCTCTTTTCTTGTCTGCCCTAACAAAAGTCATGTCGTCAGCGTATCCTATAACCTTATGTTGTTCATTTAGCCGTACTCCGCAGTCGAGTGACATGATTTTCTTAATGACATGCTCTAGTGCCAAATTGAAAAACTAGGGGACATCTCCTTGCTTGAGGCCAGTAACAACTTCGGTCAATTTGCCTACTACTTTCATGCGCATTTTGCTCACTTTACTAGCCACTTTAATCATAGTAATGAGTTTTTGTGGGATGCCAAAATTGTTGAGTATGGCGTAATGCGAATCTCCGTCGATGTTGTCATAGGCCTTACTGAAATCCACCAACAGTGTATGATCTGAGCGTATTTTCTGGATACGCTGTATCAGGAAGAAGATTTGATCCACGGTGCTGCGGTTGCGTCGGAACCTACAATGTTAGATGCCTACAACGATTTACGC
This sequence comes from Plagodis dolabraria, assembly GCA_963854805.1. Classification (NCBI taxonomy): domain Eukaryota; kingdom Metazoa; phylum Arthropoda; class Insecta; order Lepidoptera; family Geometridae; genus Plagodis; species Plagodis dolabraria. Next base: position 949,270 of record OY978443.1, read on the forward strand.
GAACGGTTTAATTCTATCGTAGCACATAATTTGATAAAACCTTATAAGCATTTGGAAGTAGAGCAATTCCTCTATAATTTGAGCATCTTTTCCTGCATCCTTTTTGATGAATCGGACAGATGACGCCACGCTTCAGGTTGTTTTTCATTATCCTAAATCTTGTACAGTAGTTCATACCATAGAGATATAAATTGCCTTCTCTTTTCTGTGGTTCATATACAGTCTGGACTGTATGGCTCATCCTTCATATTTCCATATCTCAGCGTAAATATTGTCTAAGCACGGAGTTTTATTGTTCTTGAGTCTCATTATAGGTTTCATGACCTCTTCTAACGTAAATAGTAAGGTTCAAACGTTAGGTTTAAAACAATTTTGAGATAAGAAAGATGTCAAAGGGTTAAGTCTCATGAGCCTGTCAGGTAATGTCACTGGTACCCATACCCTTCAAAACGGAACACAGTAATGCAAAAAATATTGCTTGCGAGTAGAAATAGAATGGCAGAACTTCTCCGGACGAGTTCATTCATAAGGACAACTACAGCTACTTAACTAGCTTTTATTATTATTTGTTAGTCAGCCTGTTTAAGTATTAACACATATTCAATGAAAATATCGACAAACTAGTTGTTATGGTCCCAAAGATTTTAAAGAAAGTTGAAGAGATGGGCGGAAGGACGCTGAAGCTTTAGTAAAGGGTCCCGTTTTTCAGTTGAGAACCCTAAAAAAATATATCTTGCACTCTGTTTCCCGTAAGGTAAGACTGTCCCAAAGACGCCTGCAATCTGTGTTAATTAGCATTTAATACTGTTAAATCCTCAGGAGATCTTGACTCTGCAAGCGCACGATCGAGATCATTCTCGATGCTTCGTGTAGAAGCGAAACGCGTCGAAAAAATTCTTCCGGTTTGGCTGCGTGGCGTTTGTGACGTCACGTCGGCTTAGCAGGAAAATTAGGCGGAATTGTTACTAGATATATTTTTGTATTTTTTTAGTGTTTTATTGAAATATTAATTTGATGTTTTCTTAAAATATTTAAAAAATATTTGTTATTATTAAATATGGATTTCCGCAAAGTAACGCCTGAATATATTCATTAACTATTATTATATTTTTTTGTATTAATTTTAACAGTATTAAATGCTAATTAACACAGATTGCAGGCGTCTTTGCGTGTAGCAGTAAAAATATGTAAATTCTATATTCGCTAAGTATTTTATAAAAATGATGTGCCTGAAATCACATTTACCATTCAAATGCAAAATACTTTTTCAATTAAACTATCGTATACCTAGGTTAATTGATAAAAAATCATGTGGTTTATTTGATACACTATCATATTGTTTAATCGATAAGGTGTTCATATTTTTGAATCCCTAAATCAATTGGTTAAGAGAAACCCTCGTAAGTAGTAATTCTAGGTTAGCCTGAACAACATCTTCGACCACATCATCACTTACCATCAGGTGAGATAGTGGTCAAAGGCTAACCTATCAGGCATAAAAAAAAAAAAAAAAAAAAAGTAGATAGGACACGACGTGACTTGATGATGGTTTGTCGGGCAGGTGAAGCGGTAGCGTGCCGCTGCCGCGCGGCGGCGGTGCGGCGGGCGGCGGCGGTGGGCGCGGGTGGCGGCGGGCGGCGGGGCGGCGCGGCTAGGGGCGGCGCGGCTAGGGGCAGCGCGGCTAGGGGCGGCGCGGCTAGGGGCGGCGCGGCATGGGGCGCGCGCGGCTCGGGCCGGCGCGGGCGGCTGCGGCGGCATGGCGGCGGTGAGCTGTCCCGAGGTGATGTACGGCGCCTACTACCCCTACCTGTACGGGCGCGGCGCCGCGCGCTCCTTCCACCACGCTCCGCACTTCCAGTACGATCGGGTGAGTAGAACACTCGCTCCACCTCTACTCCACTTCTCTTTACTCTACTCAACACAATAACAACTAGGTACGAGCACCTAGTGCTTTGTCAAGCAGGATGGGAGAAGTGACATTGCAACTGTAATAGACAAGCTTGACGCTTACCTTCAGGTTTTGCATGGTAGTAGGGCATTTTGCAAATGCCCGCCTGGCTAGATACCACCCTCAAGTAGAAATACTGTCGCCAAGCACCTAACCCCAGTGTGTTCCGGCAGCTGTCCTTGAGAGCCAGTAATTCTAGGTTAGTATGAACAACACCTTCGACCACAACATCACTTACCATCAGGTGAGATAATGGTCGAAGGCTAACCAATAAGGCATAAAAAATAAAAATAAAAGGTAGGGTGACGTGTTTGTGTCGTAACTTCATCACATACAATAATTATTAACGATGAAACTTTCAGACAGATGTCGTGCGCAAGCGATCGCTTTGTTCATTGAATATTGCATATTGCGGTGGAAACTGACGTCTATGGCAGGATATACAAAATATTATCAGTTTTATCGAGTTTTAAGCTATTCTACACGAATATGGTATTCGCAGGTTAATATAATATTGTACGTATTGTTTTCAAAAGTTCCGAGCGTGAATGGCGAGTTAGAATGTCACCCCCCATTTCTTCTCGTGGGTGTCGTAAGAGACGACTAGAAAAAATACCGGAAGGCAGGAAGCAGCGCCTTCTGAAAAACTTACAATTTCTACTGCGATCCCCAAGACGCCTGCCAAACGTTAGGATTATGGCAAATCCTCCAATGGATTCAACATTGGACGTCCCGGTTGATATGGATTCAACATCGGACGTCCCGGTTGATATGGATTCAACATTGGACGTCCCGGTTGATATGGATTCAACATTAGACGTTCCGGTTGATATGATGATCTTCAAAATTTATTGTGCACTTATGCACACAATTCCGTAATTTACCACTGAAACACCCTTAATTCCGTAATTTACCCCGAGCGAAGCCGGGGCGGGCCGCAAGTATGTATATAAATAATAAGTATCATTATAAGATATTTTCTCCTCATAATGTAGCATATTACGTGATACAGTAGATACAATAATCAGACGGAATAGCAACAGAACCAAATATATAAAACATTGTATTTCCCGCCATACACTCTAAAGATGCAGACTAACTTGTAAATACTCATAGTTGGCGATAAAATTAACAAAATATTTACGATATTAGCTGTATAAATGGAAGCCGATGAACTAAAGCAACAAGTCTGCCGGTTTTTAAGGTTCCGTACCAAAAGGGTAAAACGGGACCCTATTACTGAGACTTCGCTGTCCGTCCGTCCGTCCATCCGTCCGTCTAGCACCAGGCTGTATCTCAAGACCGGTGATAGATAGACTGTTGAAATTTTCACAGATGATGTATTTCTATTGCCGCTATAACAACAAATACTAAAAATAAAATAGAATAAATATTGAAGCGGGGCTCCCATACCACAAACTCGATTTTTTACAGATAATGGTACGGAACTCTTCGTGCGCGAGTCCCACTCGCATTTGGCTTGTTTTTTGATTTACACATGACCAAGTTAAATAATTTGAATAGGAGAATACCCATTTCACTAAGAGACTTAGGTCCCCTGAAAATGTTTTGTGTCCTGATTATTTCTTTTTTATTTGTTAATAAAAACGTCTAATTTTAGGACCAGTAGCCATTTTTCATATTTTTACCCTGGTTTAAGAGTAATTTAATTTTTAAGTCATACAAATTATCAATCATCTAGATATTAAGACTGTAATACTTTTTAGACAAATCGAATGATACCATAAGTATCAAAATCCGCAACCTGATAGTTTAGAAGGTAGTATCAACAACTTTATTCAGGTCCTTAATAATTATTCAGATCTAATATCCAAATCCTCTTCTAATTCAATGCTTTTTTCTACACAATATAACAATAAATATCGTACTATTTTCTCGCACATGCTCCCCGTTGTAAGATTTTGCCTGTTGGTATTGATAAGATCCTAATGGGAATCTGCTTAAATCATTTACATTTAATCTAGAAAATCTATCCATAGGTGGAGCAGTGCTATCAATTTTTTAAATGAAATTATCGCCCGTTTCACAAATTATTAAAAGTTATACATTAACCGGCAAAACACGAGCCAACGTGAGTTTTTTGTCGGTTAATCTGAGGGATATTCAGAAACTCTGAAGCAACCGGCCTATCGTGTATTGTTGGATAGAATGCATTTAACAGGCTACAAGTTATTATACAATTAACCATATGCATTGAGGCTCTATTGAAGTATTCCTGTCGATTATATTTCAATAGTAAGGATCAATTAATACTTCGCCAAGAAAAATGGAGGGTCGTTCTAATACGAGCCGGAGTCATTTTTCATTTTACAAATGTCCCGCTTGTTATTTCAATAGACCGAGAATAGTCCCAATTGCAACAAAACAATTACAATAGTTTGAGTACAATATCTCAGTCACTAATGCATAAATTGAGTTCATATTATTAATAAGGATTTCGCTTAATTAAACAGTGGGATAAATGGGCATAATCAACTTGATGCTATTTAGGAATAGAATAGACATTTCAAAGGAAACGATTATTTTCTTTCACGCTTTCAGCCCGTCATTGATTTGACACTCTTGACAGTAGCACGTAAACATCAATAGTGTTGCCAGTTAACATTTTTAAATCGAGACACACCATATCGATTTTTCCTGACTTAAGAGTGTGTTAAGACAGCCGTGCTTCCACTCTATACCATCACTGATGCCTTTATATGTGGCTGCTATAAATCGATATTTTATTACATTTTCATCATCATCGTCAGCCGGAAGACGTCCACTGTTGAACAAACGCCTCCCCCATAGAACGCCACAAAGTACGGCTATTAGCCTCTTGTAACCATTGGCTACCCGCAACTTTTATAATGTCGTCAGTCCATCTAGTGGGGGGCCTACCAACTCTACGTCTTCCGGTGTATCGTGGTACCCACTCGAGAACCTTTCTTCCCCATCGGTTATCGGTTCGTCGAGCAATGTGGCCCGCCCATTGCCACTTCAACTTGCAAATTCTGAAAGCTATGTCGGTGACTTTGGTTCTTTGGCGAATATCCACGTTCCGGATTTTATCGCGCAAAGAAACTCCGAGCATAGCTCTCTACATGGCTCGTTGAGTGACTCTGAGCTTGTCCATAAGGGACACTGTTAAGGACCACGTCTCGGTGCCATATGTCATCACTGGCAACACACACTGGTTGAAGACTTTGGTCTTCAGGCTCTGCGGGATCTTTGACGAGAAGATGTCGCGTAACTTCCCGAACGCTGCCCATCCGAGTTGAATTCTTCGGCGACCTCTTTCTCGAAGTTGGACCTACCTAGCTGGACAGTCTGCCCCAGGTAAATGTAGTGGTCTACAACTTCGAGCGTATCGTTTCCAACAACTACTGGTACGGGTGCAATATGGACATTAGACATAATTTTCGTCTTGTCCATGTTCATTTTAAGACCCACCTGCTGGGAAACTATACTGAGGTCGCTGAGCATTGTACGAGTTCCTCAAGCGACTCTGCCATAATGACTATGTCATCGGCGAAACGAAGACGAGTGATGTATTTGCCATAGATGTTGATGCCGAATTCTTTCCAGTTCAAGAGCTTAAAAACGTCATCCAACGCATTGAAACAACACCAAACAGTGAACAGTTTCGGAGAAATAACGTCTCCCTGTCTCACGCCTCGCTGCAGTTGGATTGGTTCCGTGCTCTTGTCCTGTAGTCGAATCGACATGGTGGCGTTTCTATACAAACACTTCAGCGCTACGATGTACCTACAATCAATTTGGCATCGCTGAAGAGACTGCAGTACAGCCCAGGTTTCGATTGAATCGAAGGCTTTTTCATAGTCCACAAACGCTATACATAACGGCCGATTATACTCCTCAGTCTTCTGTATAATCTGGCGGAGCGTGTGGATGTGGTCTATGTTGCTAAAGCCTTTTCGGAACCCGGCTTGTTCGGGAGGCTGGAAGTCATCAAACCTACGAGCAAGACGATTCGTAATGACTCTCGAGAACAGCTTATAAATATGACTCAGAAGTAAAATGGGCCTGTAGTTCTACAACAAGGTCTTGTCACCTTTTTTGAAGAACAGTACCACTACACTTCTGCTCCACGCTTCTGGCGTTTTACCTTTAAGGATGACGGAATTAAATAACTTCTGGAGGACTGAGAGTACCGGTTTTCCACCCGCTCTCAGAAGTTCTGTCGTGATTCCGTCATCAACTGGCGCCTTGTTGTTCTTAAGCTGTTTGAGAGCCATTCTAATCTCGTATAGGCTGATGTCCGGGATGTCTACGGTATAGTGTCGGGTCAGTTTAGCTTTCTTGTCCTGAGCTGCACTGACAACGGGTTCTCGTGTCGAGGTGTATAACTGTCCATAAAACCTCTCAAGCTCTCTCAGAATCTCCGGTTTTGATGAGATGATTCTGCCATCGTCGATCTTCAGCTTGGTCATTTGGCTTTGCCCTATAGACGAATTTTTTGCGAACACTTTGGAGCTTTGGTTACGCTCGATTGCGGCCTTAATCCGATTTGTATTGAAGGCGCGCAAGTCGTGTCGTAGTGCCTTCGAAATTCGTCTATTGAGCTTGCCGTAGTTCGACATTTCAGCTAAAGATTGCAGTCTCATCTCATTCCGGTCTTCCATCAGCTTGATGGTTTCTTCTGTGAGTTTCTTCGGTTTATTTCAGCGGGGGGGCCCTAAAAAACTGAGACCCCACCGCTTGGACAGCTTCCACCAACCCGTTGTTAATCTCGTCCACTGTTTCGCATTCAGCTAGGCACTGAAAGCGGTTGTGTAGTTCGAGTTGAAAGCTCTCGGGGTTTTAGATTTGGGCAACGCTCGGACGGAGCGTGGAGTTTATCAGACGCGACCTCTCAAGCTTAACATTGATATTCAATGTGCCTCTAACGATACGATAAGAAGTTGTAGATTTCTCAAAATTCGCTGCTTGCCCACCTTCCGGTATTTTTCCCTTAGTCGCCTCTTACGACACCCACGGGAAGAGATGGGGAGGTTCAATCCTAACCCGGCACCCCACGGGGCTAACCCGGCACCCCACGGGTATTATATTTTATATATTACGGTATTATATTTTATACTCGCTGAATTCTAACGTTCACCTTGCTTCTAGCCCGGCGGCACACCTAACAGCAAGCCACTGTAGTAGGTTACCAATCTGTTTACTTTACAATAGTATTGAATACCAGGCATCTATAAATATACATCTTGAAGCACTCGTAGTGGAGTTTGCTTAGCCGTTCTTAATCGATCAGCTAAGTTCAGCAACATCATAAATCATGACTTAGTCGCTTGACTGCTAGTGACATTACTACTGAGAGCTTCCGCGCTTCGTAGGGCACTTTAAGCCGTCGTCAGTCCCGGTGTTGTCTTCAGATGGCAGTCGTTACAGCATGGTGGCAGGGCATTTTGCGAATGCCCGACTGGCTACCAAGTAGAAAATCTGTCGCACGGAAGCACGAAGCGCTCAGTAGTAATGTCACCAGCGGTCCAACTCCTGACCGCGGCGGACGTTGCTTAACTTTGCTGATCGATTCAGAATGGATAAGCAAACTTCACTACGAGCGCTTCAAAAAGTGTGTTTAGGGATTGATACACTCGCTTCCAAATTCCAATACTAGTGACGATCGGCAATTATAGCCATTATTAGATGACGCAGGTACAGGCAGACGGGCAAATCACATTTTTCAGTTAATTGAGTGTAAATAATAAAAGTTTATAAAACTTAAGTCGATGGTTCGACTTGAAGTTGAACTATATGAAAAAACAATTCATTAAAAAAAACTGACTTTTAATACTGACAAGTATGAAATAAATCGTTGAAGTCTAGTTCAAGTATCATACGTTATACCTACTGACCTCACATTCTCATAGTTCCACTTTCACGGAAGTCAGTACCGTGTTTTTTTATACTCTTTTTTAGTGATATCGCTTACAGCAATAGATATTGGCGTAAATCATCCAGGTACGCAAATACATTTTACAGTTATTATCTGTAACTCAAAAACTACTCGACCGATGTTGATGAAATTTGAATCGGATCAATTTGGAAGTATACTCTACCAAACAGACATTGAATCATTAAAATCGATTCATAATACGTGGACTAATCGGGTAACAAATATACACAACAAAAAACATACATTCGAATTGAGAACTTCCTCGTTCTTTGGAAGTCGGTTAAAAATAACTATCAATATCGGATATTTGAGATAAACGATGTGCCTCCATTTGAGAACATACGTTACTTTTGTGGGAGCTTTTAATAAAGGAAACGATGTTACAATATGTCACTCTACTTACAGTTGCCAATCCGTTCATTAATTGATATATGTATATATATATATTATACCTGATAGGTTGTTTTTTTTTGTTTTTTTTTTTCTCCTTTCGATTGACAAAGTCACATCAATTAAACAACTATGTTCATAGTTAATTTTATGAAGTTTTTTGTGATATTTGAATCATTTATAGAGAGTTATTATAAACAGATATTAATTTTTTAAACATATAACACCTCGTTCTATTTGATAAATGTCACAACGATGGAACAGTTGTGTACATTGTTATTTCATTAAACATATATTTGTATGCTACATGAGGCGATATTTAGTTATTCAAAATTAATTAAGTCCATTAATTCATTTGGCACCAACCAGATGGTGCTTTTCTGTAACACGCAAACATTTATAACATATTACTATGAATGTAATGTATGATTAGGTAAATAAACAACAGTACAACATAATCTGGCGGGTTTATTTAAAACCCTTAAGCTTTCTTGCATGCGGCTTTAATAACTATACAGGGTCTAGTTCAAGGTAATTTGGGAGTTTTATGTAAAATCCAGCATCCCCTCATCAAAAGTTCATCATTCAACATTTCGTAAAGTAGAATATTTTAAACCTTCTTATCTATGTTTAATGCAAACTAATTTTTCGTTAAAATAATACAGATAATGAGATATAAACAAAATATCAAATGTTTATTTGAGATATGTTCTGCTAATAAGCTGCCTTAATACTATTCTATGTTCAAAGTAAACAAGTTCATAATCGAATAAGCTGTATTCAATCTTCGTTTTGAACAATATCTTAGTTTGCTTTATTCAAGTGGCAATAGTGTAAAAAATATAAGTATACCTAATTGATGGACTAACTAACACACTATTAGTTGGAGTTGCAAATCTTTTCAGGCTCGTGTGGAGTCAAAATACTTGTTTACTACAATCAGAATTTTATTTGAATGACTAAACTTTTTTTAGAGTGTAGACAACAGCGATCGTTTTTACTACTGAGCACTCCCATCCTGCGGCACATTAAGCCGTCCCGGTTGTTGCCTCAGGATGGCAGTCATTATAACATGGTGTAGGGTGTTTTCCGAATGCCCGCCTAGCTATTGCAATTAACCCATAATGTCGGCAAGAAAACATAATACATAACATAAATAAACAATGTTTCATATTGTTCAATAATATATTAAATAATATTTCATATTTAATAATAACAAATATTTTAAAAATATTAAAAAAAAATATCAAATTAATATTTTAATATAACACTTAAAAAATACAAAAATATATCTAGTGACAATTCCGCCTAATTTTTCTGCTAAGCCGACGAGACGTCACAAACCGGAAGAGTTTTTCGACGCTTCTACACGAAGCATCCTCAGGAGGTCTTGACTCTACGAGCGCACGATCGAGAAAGAGCGGCCGGCGGCGGCTCAGCACGCCTACATATAGACGAGATGAGTCAGCACGCCTTTATCTAGACTCGAGCGTGAGTCACTGCTCTTTGTTGTAGCTAACAATTGGTATAAAATATTAGTAAAAAATATTTTAAAAATATTTGTTATTATTAGATATGGATTTCCGCAAAGTAACGTCTGATAGAATCTATTCATTAATATTTCATATCTCATTTCCTAACGTCTGCTCAATTCGAATTTTGTAATATGAATAATATTGTAGTTATGATTATTATAATACACGGCTGTAAGTAGACCTTCCTGCTACGTGCTACGTGCTACGACGAGTGCTCGTAGCAGAGGGTGCGCGTTGAACTCTTTTTAACCTGAGTTACTACGTTCAACTTAATACAATAAATTCACCGAACTCTCTCTCGCTCCAATAATAAGTGTAGGAGATGGGTTGCAATCTTTTACTTAATTCTACCCATGCCCTAATCCTATTGCTATTATAAATGCTAAAGTTTGCGTCTGTGTGTCTGTAACGTCACGTGGAAAATGTTGTTTATTTAACTTTTAACTATTTTCTGTGCCACTTGTAATGTGTTTTACCCTTGAAACGATACGTTTATTCTATTTTGATAAGTATAGTACCTAGATGTGTGTATTTAAATCCAGAGTACCATGTGTGTGTATTTAAATCCACGTGGCTTGGGTGAAGCCGCGACCGGAATATATCGCATTGTAATTTATACGTGGACATATATATAGATAGCGTTTATTATTATAGTGCAATATTATATTATGTGGCTGTCATTGTTTAGCCTCTTTTTTACATGGCATCTTTATCCATCTTTCATTCATGCGATCAGAGGTCATTGAAGGAGTTGTATACACATACCAACAAACCCATCCATCCATTCAATAATTAATTTTTCACTGAGTACTTTCGATATCAGCATTATTTCGTTTGTCATTATCATATCGTTTGAACGGCATATTGAATGTTCATGTGGAATATGTCTACATCGTGATTACCAACTGGTCCGTTAAACATTGGTCTCCATTGGCCGAGGTCACCATGTTAACATTGTTGTGCTTCGCTTTAAACTGTGTCAAAGAGACCTAAATGAGATATATAGCTCGGGTGGCGCACTTAAGTGCACGTAATTACCAAGTACTGGGTACTGGTTTTTGGAGCCTGTTCTATCTGAATTAAGCTTGTTTATCTTCCTCGATCATGTGTTGATAAGCGATTTAAGGCTAGCTTATCACTACTCAGTTAGGGGTGCTCCGCGCCGGACTTCAGATGGGCTCCCGCCAGTAGCTCTTGAGTTAACTGAGACGAACGTATGGTATGCTCCGCTTAGTCCTCCAGGTCTGGCGTCTTAAATAGCGACCAAGAAGTTAGGCACTATCGCAACATCGTACAACGTAATATCGACTTGTATGTATAGCATATGTATTACGACGTAGTTTGCAAAAAAGGCATTGTAAGTATAAAAGTCAAATACAGAATGTATTTAAGAACGAAACAACGAAAGACAACACGTCTCCTCGGAGAGAAATGGTTACAACGAGATAGAAAATCCAACTACTACCCGATCCGATCCTCATGAACCCCAAATTGATGCAGCCTGTGCAAAATACTACATATAATCGATACAAATGCAAACCGAGTGAATCGTTTGACCGACGACGACGGTATATGTGAGTGACAAAGACTCAGTCCTACTTAATCCGACCGAAGAGGACCAAAGACAGCCGCTGGAATACACCAATACAATAGGTGATCGAGAGCTTTTCATCTTGGACTTCTTGGAAAATAAAAAATAATGTTCGTTTGGCCAGTTACGTTGCTAAATAACCGCCTCATGCATAATTAAATGACAAACTAGATCTAGCCACGAAACTAAGTAAAAGTACGAAGAATAGGTAAGAATAGGTATATAAGTAAAATACTAAAACAGACGCGCAGTGTTCGATAACTGCAATAGGTACGAGTACCTAGAGAACCTGACCATAAATGGTGTAACCTTCGGTCGTGTCATTAACGACAGTCCAAAGCATTAATTAACCAGTAACCTGTAGCTCCAGTAGGTATACTCGGTACGTCTTTCAACAAAAACTCAACGATATGTCGTGCGGTGCTCTACTGCCGCTGGCCCTATACCATACCTCGGCTCTTGTCCCCGTACTCTTTACCACGGTAATGCTATCTAACCAGTAGTGTAACTCGTCTTCGAAATAAGTACCTACAGCCGCGCTGTACGTAAACATGCCATAAGGCTGCCCGCCTCCAGCATTTTAAATACATTTGCCTACTTTTTGTTTCCATTTAGTTTTGTGATTGTAAATATACTTTTTTATATAAACAAATAAAATACTCTGTGAATTGAACAGAAAGTGTTCACTAAAAATGCGTGTTGTTTTCTTGACCAGTAGGTAGATTTAAACAAAAAACCATGTTTATGTTTGAATAAAAAATCGTTCTTAAAAATTGGCGACCGAAAAATATTTGTGAGACGTACGAAATGCTTTATTTTTATATTTTAAGGTATTAAATGTCCACATTCAAATAACTGCCTGTAATATTATTATAACTTGCTTATAACTACTACCTATTTCACTCGTGTCAATCACTTTCCTTCACTCTATTCACTTTTTTTTATTAATTGACACATTTTTTTCGCGGGATAAAAAGAAATACTTGTCCATTAAAAAGACACACATTATGTACCGTCAACTATATGTAGACTATAAAAATTTTTTACTTAATACTATTTTTTACTTTCATTTTCCAGGTAATAAAAAAAGTTATCTCTGGATGCGTTTTTGACGAATTCATGTTACTTAAAACAGCACAATATATCTTACTCGTCATATTTCATATGTAAATATGTACTACTTGAACTTATTTTTGGTGAAAAAATCGCGCGGTTATTGTTAAAAAACAACAAACCATTCGCTCGTCACTGCGGCGTAGTCACGACACTCGAGACTGTCTGTGGTACGAGCGCAGGCCGAGATCGAGGCGCGTAGGTATAACTCGCGTTTCGTCCGTTTCTATGAAGTTGAAATACTGTATAGATAACATTAACGTGTCTTTACTATTCCTTGTCGCGAAATAAAGTATTATACTTTTCATATACGTGATATGGTGAAGGTATCTTTTTTCGATGCGTTAAACTCTATAGTCTGAGGAATAATCGACTTGACAATAAGTACATATTATACGTGTTACTTATTTTATTATACATTGATTGCTAGATTTGTACGACTTGGTTGTATCGGTACCTAAACTCACATAGGATGCATATTGTATGCCTGTACGTTATACCTACAGCAAACTCGCTGGTGTTCGTCTTGTACGTTTGAACGGAAGAAATCCTTTTTGTTTGCCAATTATAATGTAATAACAATGATTATTGAACCACCCACGTTTAAAATTACTTAGTGACCTATGCGAAAAGGAACTTTCAACATTGTTGGGTTTAATATCATTATAAGATAAATTCTGAGTAGGACAGTTATTAGAGTTTTAGTTGGCCGGTCTTCCTAGTTTATTATTTCTCCATTAATATAGGCATCAATTATAGACTTCATACAAGTTCAACTTCAAAGCTTTAAATACTACTAAAAATGATTACAAGCACCATCGCGAGCTAAGCGAAAATCATATTTTACAAATTATTGGAGTAGAAAATTTTATGCCCAAGCCGGCAATTGAACTCGCGTCCTCCGGTAACGGGGGTTCGATTCCCGCCTTGGGCATACAATATTGTACTCCAATAATTTATAAAATATGATTAGATTGAATAATTTTGTTTGCAACACTGTAGTTCATTCTCAGAGAAATTGTAAAACTGTAAAAATTAAACGAACAATGTTTTCAAATTCAAATTCAAATTCAAATTTATTTATTTAGACAACTTACAGTCCATGGGTTAGTAGACACGTAACTAAAGAACTTATTAACTAGTGTTAGTGTATGGGTGATATAATAAAATAAAAACAAAAACTTTGTTTTAACTGTAGCTGAGGCGTGCCATTCGGGTGAGTGAGAGAATAAATTCTAAAGAATTTATTTGATCATCACCCCCATGAAACGTCTCAGCACAGGCGAACAAATATCCTCCGCAACAACTTTCAGAATGCTGTTGTGACTCCCTCGAATCCTCCTCACCAACGACGCGACTTTCTTTCGAATAACGGCTTGGAAGCCATCAGTACGTTCTTGCGCGAACATTTCGGAAGCACTACACCAGCGGGGGAGCCCCACCATCATTCTGAATATGTTGTTATACTGCACTTTTAGCGTATACAACGATTTTTTGGTATGACTGGTCCACAGGCTACCCGTGTACATTCCCTGACAATATGCTTTGAAAAGCGTAACTTTGACCTGTTTTGTACATCGGGCGAACCTGCGGGCCAGCATGTTGCCACGGACTGCCAGAGCCCTACGCTCGCGTTCAATATCTACATCATCTTTGAGGTCGTCGGTAAGATAATGCCCGAGGTACTTGAAATTAAAAACCCTGTTGAGACTTATGCCATTTAGAGCTATGGGTGGAATGATTTTAGGGCACTTACCGGCGGCCTTAAAGACCATGTACTCGCTCTTCTTTACATTGTATGCTAAGCCATGTGATGCAGCATACGTTTCGCAAAGCCTAAGCATCTCCCTTAGCCCTTTAACTGTCGGACTCAGCAGCACCATGTCATCCGCATAACTGATGCTATTGAAACTAACACCCCCCACGCGGCATCCCACACGCATGCTGCTGAGACCGACAATAAGTTCGTTAACATACAGGTTGAAGAGCTTGGGTGAGGTTAACCCCCCCTGCCTCACGCCGCATTCCAGCCTGTATGGTTCCGATAGAGAGTTGGACCACCTAACTTGATTCGTCTGGTTAGCATACCAGAACTTGAACACCTTCAGCAATTCCTCCGGTATACCACTGTCCGCCAGTTTTCTCCAAAGCACATCATATGACACGTGATCAAAGGCTTTGGAGAGATCCAGGAAACAGGCGTATACGGGAGTCTGACGATCGGTATAGTACTGGACAACATACTTGAGGCTTAAAATCGCGCTTTCAGTGGAAAGTCCAGGCTGAAACCCAAACTGTGCGTCATGTATATCAAGGTGTATTTGCAAGCATTTATCCAGTAAGCTGTCCAACACTTTAGCGATCGTCGTAGCCAATGAAATTGGACGGTAGTTACACAAATCCGAGATATCTCCTGTCCTATTCTTTACTATTGGAACAACAACAGTCTTCATGAGTTCAGTCGGAAGATAGGAATGTCCAATGCAGATGTTAAACAACAAGGACAGGACCTTCGGAAGATGGACACCAGCATGCTTTAAGTGTTCAATGCTAAGTCCATCATATCCAGGAGATTTGCCTCTATTCATTCCTTTAATAACAGATTTTACTTGACGAGAAGAAAAACACATCAGAGGCTCCTCCCGAGGAACGACGGTCTGAGCAGCAACCACACTTGCTGATGGACCTAGCGGAGACAACACCTGAAAGTGTCTCATAAAAAGATTTGCAATATTTTCCGGATCACTAACACCTCCTACGTTCGCCGGAAGGCCAGGCTTAACGTCCAATTTACCAGTGGCTTTCCAAAATTCATAAAAGTTTTTATTGGTGCGATGCTGCGCTATCAAATCCATTTTTATTTGTTCCTGATTCTTTTGGCACCATTTTAATTTACCTTTAAAAATTTTACGAGTTTCGCGCATTTGTTCATAAACCGAGCCAGCCGAAGGCTTATTGTGTAGCAGCCATATACTATATTTAAGCCTGGCCTCCCGGTGAGCATCCTTTACATGCTGATTCCAGCCACATAAAACTCTAGATTTACCCCTATGCTTAGGCTTGCGCTTTACATTAGTCTGTATGGCAGCATTTTTTTAATACACACACAATGTCATCATACAACCGGTCAATTATCACTTTGTGCTCAATAACATTACAAGAACCATGACTACATTCTGTGAGCTCAGAGGGGAAGTCAATGACCCGCAAGCCTGCCACACAAATATCATGGTATTTACTTGTTTGAGAATCATCTCTTTCCCCCCATATAACAGCATTACTACAGTGGACATTATTAAATAACTTAGGCCTTATGGTGTCAAAATTACATTCAATATAAACCGGTAGGTGGTCAGATACATAAACATCATCCATGATACCTACGCATGAGACTGTTTGCCAGGCCGAGAAAGAAACCACGCAATGATCAAGCCACCTCTTACAGTCATGGTAATGGTCATAATATGTATAGTTATCTGACTCAATACCCAATTTACATACATCCGCACATATCCATTTTCTATCTAAACAAAACCTACTCAGCTCATTATAAAATAGTTCATTGGGATGAGAGTTATAATCGCCTAATATAAAGATAGATTCAGTATAACAACTCTGTTCTATGGCACTTATCTCACCCAAGACATCTGTGAAAATAGGTAAGTTTTCATTTGACTTAACGGGCATATAAACAGAAAAAATTAAAACGTACTTTTCTCCCATCTTACCTTTTATAGCAGCCAATCGGTTACTCTTACACTGTATGACAGAAACTGAATCAAAAATACCTTTCCGGTAGAGGATAGCCACCCCCCCATATGGTCTGCCTCTTAGTATCCCAGTAGATGCGTCCACAGCAGACTTACCAGTATATTCGAAATCACTACTCACTGTTCCCAAGAGTGGGATATCATGATTTAAGAGCCAGGTCTCCTGCAGACACACCACTGTGGACACCTTACATAGGTTCCGCACATCATCAATTGAACTCTTAAAAGAGTGACAATTAAAGCTAGTAAATCTATAGATGTGTTTGTTACAATCCATTATTAAAAATTACAATTAAACTTTAATTTTACCACCCTCTTGCTTTGCACCGTACAAGAATTGCACAAAACACACACAAAGTTTTCATGGGTGCCCGGGAAAACAAACTCAATTTCATCGAATGTCCAGGTTTTTAAAGATTTTGTCTGGCATTGGTGGTTTAGGTAATGGCAGCCCTCGTGCTCACCTCATTGGACGGAGTGGTGATATAGATTGTTTTGTGCAGTTGAACGTGCAGAGCGGCGCGGGCAATGCAGGCAGTGAAGCGTACGGGGGCGGGGGTGGCGGCGGGGGAGGCGCGGCGGCGGCGCTCAGCTCTGGGTCGGCGTCATCGGGCGCGCAGTCTCCGGCCTCCCCTCCACACGCGCACCTCGCGCACCTGCCGCGCCTGCGCACCAAGGAGGAGGATCTCTCCGCGCACTCGCGCGCCAGCGCTGACGGTCAGTCTCATCTGACAACTCTCCACTCTCTAATGATATACACCTAACTTTAATTGTGGCAAAAACAAACAAAACTGAAATATAAACGTTAAAGTACGCTAGGTACTAATCATAGTTTTTGCAACAAGCCAGCCCCAACTTTGAAACAACCGATGCTGGTCTTCCGTTGGAAATGGTAGGTGACGTTACCCACCGAATAGACAACGCACAGTGCGATCAATTTTTGCGTAGCCATCCTCACTAAGAAACCATTTAGAGGGATATTACATTACATTACATACCACTTGCTTGGTATTAGATTAAACAAGAAATGGGGCAAATATTATAGTCAGGAAAGTAAAGTGTTCGGGATGATACGCGAGGTTGTACAGGTTGAAAATAAATGTTTTATGTTCACTGTTAAATCACTAATTTATTAATGTTCAAATGTTCTTAATGTTAAATTGTTATGAAAATGTTAAATGTTAATGAATGCTACCGCATGCCGCGAAGACCAAACGTGCACTAACTTGTAACTCGTTGGTTTGAGTAATTAGGTGTTTGCGACACACGGCGCCGGCGGATTTTGCCGCGTCAGGAAAATGTTAGGTATTGTACCAAACATAAAGTGCAACATTTATTTCTAGAAGGACTGAGGGGACTTGCAGCTACGTCTACGTATACGCCTACGTTGTCGGTTCTCTGTATTTTATGACACTAAACATTAGACAAAACAAGTGCACCTCACTTCTCCATTATCCGCATTCAATGTTCGGAAATTAACCAACAAGGAGAAAAAAGTAAGCAGGCTTCGTATAGAAGACCTCAAACAAGTCTAAATTTCGGACAAATTGACATTTCGGCCAGTTAAATGACAGTAACACCAGATAGAACACTTGCCTCGGACGTTGAATTCAGTGCTACCAAAAGCTGCTTTGCTTGCTATTCACTTGCTAAGAGTTATAATGTAGACTAATTCAGTCTACTGCTCGTTATGCTTCCAACGCCCGTATACTTTCTATCAGTTTGGTGATGTGTCATTTTTACCTGATGGATAGCTCTATGCAAACTTGTGATTACTGGTTCCCCTCGAAACGAGAGGAATAATGGTAAAGTTTACTAAACATCTAAAAGCTCCCACCATGTATCTGTGTTTATTGTAATTTCCACACTGTGCAGGCAGACCCTTTGACAGTAAATTTGGTGTTAAAAACACTCAAAATCAACAACCATCACTTTGTTGTTGAACGAAGGCCTCCTATAAGAGAAGGTTTGCCGTAGTCCCCCCCCACCCCGCCGCGTGGCCTGGCAATACCGGATATTTTTATTTCGTCGCCTCTTCATGTCAGGCAATTTTTATTTTCTGAACCCAGAGGCAGATATAGGGGGGTGCGATTCTAATCCAGCACCCCACGGGGAACTCGCGCTCTACTCATAGTAATGCTTCTATCAAATTGATTAATTATACCGATACTACGTTGTCACGCACGCAGTGAGATTGTTGGTTGTTTGTTGTCAGGCGGCGGTTCCTCGGAGTCAGAAGGCGAGTGCGGCGGCGGAGGGCCCGGCGCAGCATGCGCGGGGTCGGGGGGCGGGGGCGGGGGCGGGGGCGGGGGCGGGGGCCGGGCACGTGCTCAGTACGTCAGTGCCAACTGCGTCGTGTTCACGCACTACTCGGGCGACGTGGCTGCAGTCGTCGACGAACACTTCGCGAGGGCGCTCGCCGTCGACAAGCACAAAGGTTACACCCACACATACTTCATATTTCGATAAAGGCGATATTTCCTGCTCACGTCCAGCACGGGATGGCTTGTGCACATTGTGCACTGTCCCCGCCAACATCCCAAACACTTTAACAGATAATGACTACTTGGGAAACAATTTCCCAACATCGACATACAATTACGGTAAGACGTAGGTGCGTAAAGGATATCGATGCCTTTTTCTCTATAATTTATATTGCAATAATTATTCACTTAAATAACTAGGTCCATCCCGAAGCTAGGCAAATGTAAGTAAGTTCCAAAGTATTTCACTGTATCAGTTGAATATATATTGATACTTCACTTTAGCTGCTGAAGTGAAGCGCGTTGGGGTATCAGGGGTGATCACACTGCACGTCCAACTGGCCTGACTGAATTAAAAGCTCAAGGACTGTATAGAACTTATAGTATAATTTTGTTATTGATTATTTAATGATATTTCTAGCGTAAATTGTTATTGCGATATAATGTATCTGCGTCTAATAATAGTATAATGATAATATACTAGATATACAATATATCCAAAAAAATACCTACAAATAGAACCGACTTCAACACTCAAAACTATGAAATTACTTGTTGAACTATGATAGTTCAAAAGTATCTATTATCACAATATTATGGGCATGGTTCCGACTTTGACAAGTTAAGTATTTCATAGTTTCGAGTGTTGGAGTCGGTTCCATTTTATGGTAAATAAAAAAATCATTAAACAAAAAAGTAACTCTTTTTAGTGACCCTTGCTACTTACAGGATCGATTGTCATTCACTGTCAACGACTATATCATCAAGATAGGAAAATATTTTTCAGTTGTTGGAGTGTAACTCAAAAACGTCTTAACCGATTTTGATGAAATTAAATGGGACCAAACGACAAGCATCTGCTTTTTAATAAAAAAAGAATTCGTCAAAGAATCATCAAAATCGGTTTACCCAGTCAATAGTTCTGAGGTAACAAACATTAAAAAACAGTCGAATTGAGAACCTCTATTATTACAAACCCAGGCAAAATTTTCACATGATGTATATTACAAAGTAAACTAAATCTATTTGAAAAAAAAAATTGTGCATTTGTGCATAATAAGCATACTGCTCTAGTGCACATATGCACTAGAGCATAGGTGGGCTACTTCCGGCCCGTCTGAGGTTTTAAGCCGGGCGCGGCCCGCTAGACATTTTGACATTTCGCGAAATTAAATGACGACGGTCGGAGTAATTCACTAATAGATTTCCAGACTTTAGAAAAAAGGATAGCCATACTTGTTTCCAAAGTTCAGAATTAAGTATCACATTCACTAAACATTTCACTTAAATTAACTTAAACACAAAAGTAACCTAATAAATGTTTGTTTAAACTAAACTAAATTAACATTTAATTTAATAAAGAGTAAAAAACCCAACTGCAAATGATATATTTTCGTTATATGTTTTATCGTTCCATTGAGATTAAAACTGCAAGTTATTTATATCAATTTATAAAGCGTTTACATTTTAATGGGCACAAATGACTCACAATATGGAGTCTAAACTCGCCCGTTGTGTTTTAATGTTCCAAGCTTCACTTGCGCTACCAACACGAATCTATACATTTAAATGGGTTAAGAAGATATGGTGGAATAAAGAAACTAACAAACATACATACATACATGAACCCTGAAAACATAACACTCCTTTTTTGGGTATTTTATTATTTTGGCCCGCGACAGCATAATTATTGTAAAGTTTGGCACGCAACACTCCAAAGTTTGTCCATACCTGCACTAGAGCATAAAAAGCCGTTTTAGTCTGCTTACTGCTTACCGAGTGTAAAGAAGAACTCTACGAGCATGGGAATTGAAAAAAATGTTGTTTTAACGGTCTATAGGTGTTCTATATTGTTTAAAATAGTGTATTAGTCTCTAAGGAGACTCTCTAAGTTTTACTTAACTGCCTTGGATATATCAGCCGCCCCTCATAGCTACACATAAGTGTCATGTAGGTTGGTGCTGTAATTATTTATGTAGTCAGAATACACCGTAAGGTATTTGGCGACAGATTTGCTATTAGAGCTAGCTCAGCCCCGCGGGAGAAACCTCCTGCGCGACACTCCATATTAGGCTCCTATTGACAAAGTTGAGATGGATCTGTTTTTGACAGATGTTCCATACATATATAACGTCAAAACAGCATTTTAAGATCGAACTCAACTTTTTTCTCTCTTAATGCATTAATTAGTACGTGACTCATTACGCCAATTGGCAATAAATTCATCATTAAAAATCATCACTATTACTCTTTTACCTATTCAACTGCCTCTATGATTTATTTTGGATATAAATTAAGAGCTGGGAGATGTTCAACTTTAAAAAATGTCTCTGTCTTTGTGGGTTTTATCCCACGCTTGGCAGACGTCTTGAGGATGGTAGTATAAGGTAGCTGTTATTCAGAAGGAGCTGCTGCCCACACGTCGTTACTCTCACTCCCACGCAGGAAAATATGGGAAGTGCATGCCCGGTGTTCCACGGGTGTGCTATGATTATATAGAGATTATTTCATTCAGCAGATGGCAATAGGCTTGCCTTCTAATTAATATTATAAATGGCTGGCATCACTAACACTGCAAATGTTATGATTTTATAAGCTGATAAAATGGCTTAGTCCCGAAATCACCTGTCTTGATAAGTACAAAAAAAAACGGTTAAATAATATTGTCCATAAATTATAGTATGTTTTTAATATAATTTATTTTATTATAGTTGATATTTGCAAATGAAGTGTCAAATGTGATACTCGAGACATTTAATTAGACCAATTCGAGGAGTACAGGCCCCATTTATACATTCTGCAGTTTGGCTAATATTTAAATTTGTGTGTGGTGATCCACAAACTCAGTGAAACTAAAGTCAAAATATCAGGCAGCTATTTGTCGTGTAGAATACTTCTGTCACTACACTAAGTACAACATGCAGAACTGCATCACAAAATAACACAAATACTCCACTAGTTTGCATTGACGTGTGGTATGTACTAATCAATCGATTTGTCACAGCCTCTGTCCGCCAGATGATTAAGGTTAACTATATATCCACTCCATTAAAATGTATGAACCGGTCAGGTGCGTCGCGCGTACCGGGAAACGAGCGCAAAAACATTGCGCGTCCGATTCCTAGAAGGTGCTCTGTCCGCCCTGCCCGGCTGGCCTACCCCAGCCGGGAGCTATTTGCGTCTTGCGCGTAGCGCTTCTTCACTCCACTCAGCCCACTGGATAAATCACTGCTCCTACCTTCATTAAAGCGGACGTTTAATTACGGACTAGAGGTTCCCCCTCCCACTGCCCTGCCGCCGCAGCCGCCGCCGCCCCACTCCTGCGGCCGCTTTGCAGCCATTCTCATCGAATTATTCACTCCACCTCGCTTCGCTTCAACTCCTTACACTTCATTTGGTTATTGTGCGGAACCCGTTGTTCAGGTGCTTTTGGAAGTTTATATAGTCCGTTGTGAGGATTCATTTTGTCGTATCGGAGCAACGGTACCGTGGCTAACGATAAGGCGGTACCGCGGATGATTGAGTTCTTTGCTTGGGCGTGGTTGGTAGGTGACGCTGACGATGACTAGAGCAATAGAATGACGCGACGAAGCCGGTCCCTCCGACCTTCTTGTGACTTAAAACTAATTCGTGGAGAGCGGCCTCGGGCGGGGCATAGTTACGCGGACGCGATTAGATGAAAAACGAGAGCCATTACTTAAAGGATAGCCGAAAGGAGCCGCGCGACAAAAAAGTACAAGGGAACCATATTCGCGAGCGAGCTCGGCGATGCTTTGTCTGGCGCGCCGACACCGCATTCCTCTCACCTGGTAAAAAGGGAACCGGCCACTCGATGTTACGTCACCGTTCTACACAACATGTCACGTTAACTAACAATTTATTGGCTGTGTACTGTTTAGCTTTTAATATTTTAGTCATAGTTAAAATAGTTTACAAGTCAATTGAGGCGTATATGATCGTAAAAGACTCTTCACCAGTTTATTCCACAGTATTAAGTAGTTCCAGGGTACATTCTAAAATAGTAGTCATATTGGCCATGTAATACTTTAGAAATAAAAGGTGGTGCGGGCGGAGACCATATATAAATTATAAACTTGTTGTGATTGCTATAAACGCGTCACATTCGAAATATTGATGCCTCCAAGTACCTATAGGTGTAAAGGCAATATAAGAGTAACAAAAACTCAAAACGACATTGCGATGGCAATGAGACGCGTATCGTATACCTAATTACAGCCGCGTAGCTTTTGTATAGGTACAGTCTCGGTTCACGGCACATTTCCATTCGCTTGTGAATTTACTTTAAAGTTCTTTAATTTATGTTTATTTATACAATAAGAAGACCGCTCGCGTCTAGAGGTATAAATAATAATGTCCAATTCAAAACTGGTGTAACGACCTTTTCAAAGTGATAATTGTTCGTACACGGGGCGGCGCAGGCGCAGCGTTTATTTGTTTAGTGGTTGTTTTTTGCTTGAGTTGTGTGATTTACGCTGCCGACAGGATACATCACATTTAACATCATGGTCAAATCTCAAATCTTGTTAGATCAGCAACCAGATGTTAATGCAGAACCAAAATACTAGTCGCCAGTAGCTCAAAGTCGATAAGATACCCGATTTCGGTGATTCGTATTAGGTAGATATGTCAATAACAACCTTTGATAGTGGAGACGCATTAATTACAACACATTTTCATGGGGCTCAAAAGGAATTAAAATTACTTTTGGCCCCTATGGGGCTCAAAAGGAATAAATATTCCTTTTGTCCCCCACTGGGGGCGAAAAGTGGGGGACAACAGGAATAACCCCATTACATAGAGGGCTCTCACAGCGCTGCGCTGCGCTGGTACAGTCAGACACACATTGTGGAACAACGCGCGCGGGTAGAGCCAGCAGCGCCTCACTGCACCGCCCCACACGGAACAACTGAGAGCCGTAGGTACTCGCTCGACTGGATTCCGAAGAATACGCCCTTAAACGCATTCTTCGCGAATGGATTCAATACAAGTGCCATATAGGTATACATACTTACACGTGTCGCAACTCTTCATATTAAGGATTGGAAGTTCAGACAGATTTAATATGAACCCGTGATATATAGGTAAAAGTGAAAGAATAGCCTTTAACTGTTAGGTACAACTTCACTTGTTAGTTGGTACATGAAGATATGATAGGGTTTTTTTTATTTTTGATAGGTAAGCCTTTGAGCACAATTTCAGATGGACCCTGATGGTTAGTGATAATGTGGTCGAAGCTATTAACAGGCTTAACCTAGAATTACTGGCTCTCAAGGACAGCTGCCGGAACACACCCTTAAGTGCTTGGCGATAGATTTTCTACTTGAGGGTGGTCGCTAGCCAGGCGGGCATTCGCTAAATTCCCTACCACCATGCGGTCTCCCAAGCGAGTCACAAGTTGACAAGTTGATCTGCTGCGCGGCAGTCCATAGCCAATGCCACTGAGCCATCACTGCTTCAAATAGTGAGTATTTGAAGCAGTGATGGCTGCTGGTACTCACTGCCACCTAGAACTTGAGAATCTCTAAGGATAATTTTAAGCCTTTAACTTCACATAAGTTATTTTGCTTAGTCTTACTGTCAAGATGTAATAGCAAATAATGTACATTCAGGAACACTCTAGTAGCAGTTTGTCGGCGCATTACCTTCTTCTCACGGTTAATGTCGGCGTGTCTGACGTCTCGTAGCACACCTCTTTGCAAAGTACAAAAACACATCAAATGTCACATCTATACGACGTTACTAAATAAAAGGTGCGTAGACGTTA
The DNA here is from genome assembly GCA_963854805.1 of Plagodis dolabraria. NCBI lineage: Eukaryota > Metazoa > Arthropoda > Insecta > Lepidoptera > Geometridae > Plagodis > Plagodis dolabraria. Next base: position 973,805 of record OY978443.1, read on the forward strand.
TTGCGATGTATTTACTAAGTCGGTTTAAACCAAAATTAAAACAAGACAACGAAACATAACAAGATTACATTACGTCACTTCGCAATATGGTATGTAATATTGCACCACGTCTCCAAGACGTCGTACCACATATCGTTAGCCCCTTTCGTAGATGTTGGCCCCCGGGCTGAGGCTTAGAAGTGCATCTTCGGAGCCTCGGTGGTTATATGAAGACCACTTACAGCCTTACCAAACTAGGTATATACCGTTCGGTTTTGGCTTCTGGGACGTGTGGTCTGGGCCTCAGTATATAAGTCAACCATAGACACACTGTAATTAATAAACTAATCAATCAGTCACCTGCGTGAAAAAAATTGTCATACTTTTTATAATACGCTTACAAGTATTAAATGATTGGCAGATGAATAAGTACCGACGTTTTTTTGATAAGTATTTGAAGCTGCTTAGTGTCAGTAAAATGGATCATATGCCACCGAGGGCATCAGCTTCATCTATTGGTTGTATTTTTCGAATGTCCACTTGGCTCTTTTCACCATCATCTTCCTACCTATATTCCACGTATGTGGAGTCAGTACAATGTGCCTTCTTTAACATCGTTAAGAAATATAAAGAATACAAGAACATATTGCAAAAAGTTTTATGGGCGGCTGCCTGACTGACGGAAATTTCCTAGAGAACATTCTTGTTGGTAGTATACCTGCTATTAAAGGGCTCCCATCCCTTAGGTATTAAATATATAATTAAGCAACTAATATTTATAAACTCTTTTGCAAAAAAACGGGCACTCTAGATTTTTTTCTCCACTTCAATGAACAAGAACAAGAAATAGTTTTTTTTTTTTTTTTTTATATTATGGGTGACAAACATGCAGACGGCCCGCCTGATGGTAAACGTAACCGCCGCCTATGGACATCTGCAACACTAGATGCGCTGCCGATGCGTTGCCTGCCCAGAGAGGAATTTGTAGATGCCCCTTTTAAAATGGTCCATGTCGTAGCCTCGCGGAAAGACCTCCGGAGGTAGGTCGTTCCACATCCCACAAGTACGCGGAAGAAAGGAGCGACAAAAGCGAACAGTGTGTGATGTCCATACTTGCTGGATGTGGGGATGGGACTTTTGACGGTGTCGAGATGTGCGGTGGTAAAATTTCGACGCAGGAATAAGGTTAAAAAGCTCGTCGGAACATTCCCCAAAAAACACTCGGTAAAAAACACATAGGGAACCTACATCTCTGCGGAGACTGAGTGGATCCAGCCTGTCGGAGAGCTTAGGATCGTCGACTATTCTAGCGGCTCGTCGCTGTAGGGAGTCAAGAGGCTGAAGCTGGTATTTCGGTGCGCCATTCCAAAGGTGGGAGCAGTACTCTACGTGGGGCCGCACTTGTGCTTTGTAGAGTGAAAGCCGCTGACTAGGTGTAAAGTACCGCTTCGCCTTGTTAAGCACACCGAGCTTCATTGGAGCGAGTTTCGCTTTAGCCTGCAAATGACCCCTAAACTGAACCTCGCTAGAAATGCTTATACCAAGGATCTCCATGCTCTCAGAGATGTTCAGGGGAATGTCCTGAAAGTGCGGAGTGATGGCAAAGGGAGCTTTTTTTGCTGAGAACGCGCAGACTTGTGTCTTAGTGGGATTGAATTTAACGAGGTTAAAATTTCCCCACTCCGAGATTCTGGCAAGGGAATGTTCAATCTCGGACACAAGTCTGTTTCTGCTTTCCAACACCTCAGAGTGCGGGGCACTAACACGACCAGAGTACTGTGCGCTGACCGTACTATCATCCGCATAGCAATGAATGTCACCGATTCGTAACATGTCGTTGATATGCAGGATGAATAGCGTAGGCGACAACACAGAACCCTGGGGGACTCCAGCATTGATGGGCATGGCATCTGAACAAGATCCATCCACAACGACCTTAATAGTTCGCCCGGAAAGAAAGCTGGATATCCATGTGCACAGCCCCGAGGATATGCCATATGATGGTAGTTTGGAAAGAAGCGCCCAGTGCCACACCCGATCGAAGGCCTTGGAGATGTCTAAGCTTACCGCCAACGCTTCTCCTCTACTCTCAACAGCTTCGGCCCACCGATGCGTAAGATAAGCTAAAAGATCACCAAAAGATTTTTGTTAATTTGACGATGTATTGGCATGTTTTTTGAAGCATCCTGGCATGATTCTTTACGTTCCAAATTTAAAATTTGAAATTATTAAAAGAAAAATAATGATTATTGTGGATTATTCTAAAATTGCTTTACTAATGGCACGAATTGCTGAAACGATTTTAACTGATTACGATATTTTAAAACTTTTTGGATATTTTTTGCAAATTAAACAATTTAATCTTTCTGTTTACATTAAATACCACTGATAAAGCGATAAGGGCCGGTAAAATTATAACCCTACTTGAAGAAGGTTGTTCGCAAACTTACGTGTCTCAGCGGCTAAATGTGAGTCGTTCAACTGTCCAGAGGACTTGGCAACGGTATCAAGAGACTGGTTCAGTCAAAAGAAGACCCGGTTCGGGAAGAAAACGATGCACAGAACCAAGAGATGACCGCTTTTTGGTAAGTCAGGCGTTGCGTAATCGTAAGGCGTCAAGTGTGGACCTGAAGAAGAGCCTTGAAGAAGTAAAAGGAATAGAAGTTAGCTTGTGGACGGTCAGGAGGAGGCTTTTGGCTGCCAATATCAAGAGTTACCGCCCAGTTCGGGGCCCTAAATTACTCCGTGAGCACCGTGTTGCTCGACTTCACTTTGCTCGGAACTGTGCTTCATGGACTTTGGAGGACTGGAATAAAGTATTGTTTTCTGATGAAGCTAGAATCTCTTTGTGTGGAGAAGACCGACGCCGGCGAGTGCTGCGAAGATCACGAGAACGCTATGCGGAAGTGTGTTTCGAAGAAATCACTCCTTATGGCGGAGGCTCCGTTATGTTTTGGGCAGCAATTAATTCGACGGAGCGTACGGAGTTAGTTTTCATAGAAAATGGGACATTAAATGCACACCGGTACATAATGGAAGTACTAATTCCATATGCACATTGACTGCACTTGGGGAAGATTCCAATTTTATGGACGATAATGCTCGCCCGAACCGTTCTGGCGACGAGGAAGCGTACATGGTAGAAGTTGGGATCCGTCGTTTAGATTGGACAGCTCGAAGTCCTGACCTCAATCCAATTGAGCATGTGTGGGATGTTCTAAAGAGACGGGTTAGATCAGTGCAATCTGCTCCACAAAACATCAGGGAGCTAAAAAGAGTCATTGCAGAAGAGTGAGAGCGTATTCCTCAAAACGTTATTAAAAACATCGTGGAAAGCATGCCCAGAAGGATTCAAGCTGTGATTTTGGCAAGAGGAGGTCACACTCGTTTTTAGGTTTTTACATTTGTAACTTAATTTAAAAAAAGTAAAAAAAAACTTGTCTTTATTGCCGACCACTTCTTATTGTTTGGGCGTGTAGATCGATTTTAAAGAATCCATCGTTTTTTTTTCTTTTAATTGCTCGAATTCACTTCACGCGCATTAATTTACACGATTATAAGTATATAGACTACGTCAAAGAAATAAATTTCATTTAATTAACTAAAATCGACCTTAGAACGTAAATTTCCTTAGGTGCCCGTTTTTTTGCAAAAGAGTGTATGTACAAATTATTGGAGTACAAAATGTTTTGCCCTGGGCGGGAATTGAACCCGCGTCCTCCGATTTCGCGCCGGATGCCTAAACCGCTCGGCCACCGGGGGATCGGCTATTGCTGCCGAATACTACAACTAATTTGCTCCGGCAGCTGAGTTTGAGAGTCAGTTCTCATATTTTCGACATCATAATGTATATCCTCAGGTGAAATTGTGATCAACTCTAGGTTTATAGGTGTGCGAACGACGTCGTTGATACGCGAATATAGTACCAAGTCATAAATGTATAATAGGTAGCTATATGCACGTAGATACGATGTCAATAAAGTACTTAACCACGTTGTAAACTTCTATACTAAGTCATCGATAGACAAATTAATTACCGATCGATACAATTATCCTTACTACCTACTACTTAGTGACTTACTAACGTTACCACACGATGTGACGCACATTTTGGGAAACTACACAATATGGATGTTGCCACTTTCCTGATTTTCTTTTGAAAGAAGTAAAACTTATATATTTTGTTAATACATATGCTCATAATATTACGTCATTTTGGGATTTTGTAGTAATTAAACTCTTAAAATGATAGACACTTTTCTCAATAGGATCACTGTATTGGACCGGATTTAGTCACTTTCAAAAATAGGACGAGTCATTGTTAGGACTGGTTGAATACAGTCTTAAAATTAAGAAAAATTTGGTCTGGTTTTGTAGTTAAAAGCAACTGCTCCTCCTTCATAATGTATGAGGAATTAATCAATAAAATTGATGAACATTTTCCCACCACAAGATTTGATATGTTGTTGTTACAATAGGTATTGCCAGGTTTGGTGGTTAAAGTTAATGTTATTTCCGCGCATTAGAGTTTTCAGGAAGCCCGAGTGTAAGTTCACAATCGCGCCATAGAACTGTACAAGTCCTCGCTTGGATCTCTTTATTGACAATGTACTATTGTATTTGACTACAGTTTTATTAATATGTGTGTAGAGAGTGTCCCGATGGTGTCCCGCAACCTGCCCGCGTCGTTCTTCAACGCGATGGCGACGGGCGGCGTCGGCATCGGGGTCGGCGGGCCCTCCTGCGCCGGCGTCGATATCTACGACTACGACCCCTGGCACCAGCACTACTCGGGGTGAGTCAACAACCTGCAACGTTAACGTTCTCGTGTGGACAATACGGATGGCAGGGCTCGCGGTAAAACATACCTAGATTATTCTATTTGGTTTACATGACAATAATGTAACTAAACTTATTTAAGCTTTTTTGAAGATATTATTTTAAATGTCTGTAGTTACTTGAATAGGATTTGACAATTGTGAAAATATAGTTTAAGGATTCTTTGTTCTTTTGTGAAGGTGACAACGAGGATACCGAGACCTGAAAACCCAGCTTGTTTATTTATTTATGCCTGATAAATTAGCTTTTGACCACTATCTCACCTGATGGTAAGTGATGATGTGGTCGAAGATGTTGTTCAGGTTAACCTAGAATTGCTTGTCTGAGATTTAATTTTCTTTCAATTGTCTATAGGCTTACCTTTGATCCCAATCTCACATTTAGGTATGGTATTATGCTATTTAATTAAATGATCTTGGATAGCATTCTGGCTTAACTCAGAATGGGAACTGGCTCTATAGAGGATAGCTATCTTTGAGATCCGGTTCTGTCAGAAGGTGCGGTACCTCAGAAACGCATTTACAAAATGGCGTAGCACCATGAGTATAGTATGTAGGTGATGTAATGTAATGTAGTGTGTGTGTCGGCAGGTACGGGCACGCGGCGCATGGTGATGTAATGTAATGTAATGTAGTGTGTGTGTCGGCAGGTACGGGCACGCGGCGCATGGTGATGTAATGTAGTGTGTGTGTCGGCAGGTACGGGCACGCGGCGCATGGTGATGTAATGTAATGTAATGTAGTGTGCGTGTCGGCAGGTACGGGCACGCGGCGCATGGTGATGTAATGTAATGTAATGTAGTGTGTGTGTCGGCAGGTACGGGCACGCGGCGCATGGTGATGTAATGTAATGTAATGTAGTGTGTGTGTCGGCAGGTACGGGCACGCGGCGCATGGTGATGTAATGTAATGTAATGTAGTGTGTGTGTCGGCAGGTACGGGCACGCGGCGCATCGGCACGCGGCGGAGTACCACGCGGCGGCGGCGGCGACGGCGCACCACAGCATGGCGGCGGCGGGGTACGGCGTGGGCGGGCTGCTGCTGGGCCGCGGCTCGCTGCACCACCAGTACAAGCCGGTGGGCGTGGGCGTCGAGTGGGGCCACGCGCACCACGCCCACGCCCACGCCCACGCGCAGCACCACGCGCCGCACCTCGACCCCGCCGCCTGCTCGCCCTACTCCTACCCCCCCGTGCCCGGTCAGTACAGTACATACCTACCTACATGCTTTACACTTTTCTTGAACGAACACTACATTATCTTTCATTAATTCCAGAGACATTTAGGTATAGCATTTTACAAAATAATATAACTAAAGCTTTTCCTGCCACGTGGACTACCACCCAAACAGAACATAGGTACCTAACGCGCTGAGTTGTTGTTGTTAGTGCCGTGCTTTACTTGAACGAGAACTCATGGTAGGGTGTAGTAAGTACATGTTACAGTTGGCAAACTGAATCAAAAATAAATTATCCATTAAGGAATCAAGTAATATACCAACAACATTCTCATAAAAGCTTCTTGACCGTTTGTCACATTTAAAAATGACAGTATTTATTATATATCTACTAAAGCCCGGAACCTTTGGGTATGCAGAAGACAGCACGGTTGTAGAGAGCTACACATCTACCGCACGAACCAGTGAACTTGTCCCTTAATTTCAATTTATTAATTCAATTAGTACCGCTTTCACGAATTACACTAATGACAATGATAATTATTAGCGAATTATATAAAATTAATGTCAAAAATATAAATACGTCAAATAAATTAAATTATCAAAATTGAGACAAAGAAATCACAGAAATAATAGTAATGTATAAATTAAGGCAGTTTCTGATTGGGGCGATGCCAACCTGGTCAAGTTTAATGCCAAAAAGACCCAGGCGTATCTGTTTTCCGCTAAAAGGAGACCATTCCAACTGTCTCCTACATTCCGAGATGTATCCGTGCCGGCCACAAACCACCTAGACCTCCTTGGTTTCACTCTATCATCGACTCTAAATTTTCTCTCGTATATCGAGTCAAAAAACTTGGCATCCTCCCAAAGTTGAGACGGTACTTTACACCGGAACAGATGCTTACTTTGTACAAAGCTTAAGTAAGGTCTTGTGTTGAGTACTGCTCTCACCTCTAGGACGGTTCTGCCAAATACCAGCTTGAGGCGACTCAAGTGCTTGAGTCGATTGAGAGGCGCGCCAAGAGGTTAATAGGCAGCGACTTTCTGTCTGAGTCTCGGCTGCAAAGCCTCGAGCACCGCCGTAAAGTCACTTGTCTATCGGTCTTTTACCTTTTTTGATACATTTCGGTGAGTGTGCACAAGAACTACACGACCTAGATCCGCCCTCCCCCTTTTTCCATCGGACGTCCAGGCAGGCGGAGAGGCGCCATCCGTACATGTTTGATGTTCCCAGGACTCGTACGAAGCGCTTCGCTTTAACTTTTCTCGTCCGTACTGCGAAAGAGTGGAATTCTTTACCTTTGCCAGTTTTTCCCGATGAATACAACATGGGTGTCTTCAAATCGAGAGTAAATTTTTCAATTTGTTTTTTCAATTCGATCAAAGATCAAAATAGCGCGGTAATGGAGGCCCTGTTAAAATGTGACGTGGGAGAATAACAAAATAGGTAAATTTCTGTAGGTATATTATTTTATTGTAGTCCCAAATTACTTTTGTAATTGTAATCGTTGGCACGGGTATCCGGAGTGGTCATGCTCACAGAAAGGTGTTGTCTAGCGGCGGTGTTGTGTGTCGGGTCGCCATCTTCCCTCAAAAATGGTTGAGGAAGGCGATGGCTGGCACATGCGTCAACTCGTGAACGGGTGCTGCTAGAGGATACTGGTCTGCTCTGGATGCTAGTGCTCATGACATTAACGGAAAAAAAAAAAAAAAAAAAAACTTTTAACACTGTTCCCCCTTGGAATGTTGCATGTTGCCTATTTCATATTTCTTGTTTACTAATAAATTATGTCATAGTTAAAAAAAAGTCACGGACCCTGGAGTCTGTGGAGTGTAGATTTAAAAAAAAAAAAAAAAAAAATAACGAGAGTTAATTGGTTTCTTCTAGGTAAGCGTGCTCCATCTTAGACCACACCAATGCTTAACATCAGGCAGGGTGAGGTCAAACACGAACCTACAATGAATAAAAAAAACTGCTTCTTGAAGCAATGATAGCCGAGCGGTATTAGCTATGGACTGCCATGCCGCAGGTCCATGGTCCTGTTCCTACCGCTAGCTTGAGCTTCTCTGCACGATGGTGGAACGGTTTTTTAGCAAATGCCTAGCACTTAACAGTGTGTTCAGGAACACAAGCTCTCAAAGATTGCTGCAGGACTGCAGCTTCTCGAATCTCAGATTGCTGCATCTTTGAGAGCCAGTAAAATAAGGGCACTAAAGACTTAACAACTGAATGTTTCAGGGTCACGGGGCAATTTATCCCTTGTGTCGAAATATAGCAGAGATTTTGAAGCGCTACTAGCGAAGTTTGCTTAGCCATTCTGAATCAATCAGCAAAGTTAAGCAACGTCCGTCGCGGTCATTACTTGGATGGGTGACCGCTGGTGACATTACTACTGAGCGCTTCCGTGCTTCGGAGGGCACGTGAAGCCGTCGGTTCCGGTTGTAGTCTTAGGATGGCAGTCGTTATAGCATGGTGGTAGGGCACTTTGCGAATGCCCGCCTGGATAGCTACCACCCTCAAGTAGAAAATCTGTCGCCAAGCACCTAACGGTGTGGCCCGGCAGCTGTCCTTGAGAGCCAGTAATTCTAGGTTAACCTGAAAAACATCTTCGAGCAACTCATCGCTTACCATCAGGTGAGATAGTGGTCAAAGGCTAACCTATCAGGCATAATAAAAAAAATCATCTTAACAGGTTTGGTGGCTTAGATTAAGGAGAGTAATATGTACTCATAAGAACCGCACCCTAGCACTAACATAGATGTGGAGAAACATAGAGGTGACATGTTTCTATTCCTCTCCACATTAACTAATTTAAATGAACAGAGCGACCGTTAATCGCCTCGAGCAACATAATTACATAAATCGTATTCTTTGCTCGTTTATAATTGACATAAAAATATATTTTCCGCTTCGGAACGCCCATTAAACGATATCAAAAGCATTTCTGTAATGTTGTTACAGTATTTCAGTATTCGCCATGAAAGAGTAAGATAAATAGCTGGAAACGTATTCATGATGTATAATGCACGTGTCGTTGGGCGGGCGGGGTGAGGGGGGAGCAGAGCGGTATTTAAATTTTCAAAGAGATTCCACTCGGTTCGAGCCGAGATATTTTAATTGTGATGATTTAAGCGCTTTATCCGAGTGACAAAACAAAGCATTCCCACTTTGTGGCTACTTCCGTCTCGATCTCTCTCCCGCACCCGCTGTGCCGCTCTTTGCGGGAACGTCAGCCCAAGGGCGCGACGATTTACTGACATCGCGAAATTTGTCTAAGAGCAGGTGATATCCGTAACGGCAACAAACTTTACGGATACCTCACAAAAACCTCGCGTGATTCGCAGTCATATACATCGCAAGGCATTCATGGCATTTCTAAGGATAGGCGTAATTGCTGGTAGCATGGGAATAGCCTAGCTGAGCTGTGTAGTTTGTAGACAGCTGACAGTAAAAAGCGCCGCCGATAGGCCGACGCGGCGGCGGCGGCGGTTGAAACTCGCGGACGGAGACGCAGCCCTAATGACGACGATTAAAATTAATTTGCGCCCGAGCCCCGAGCCCGCGCCCGCGTCCCACTCGCAAATTAAATTCTTGCCTCTGATCCGAGCCCCCCTCGCCCCGTGCCCCGTCCCGCTCTGCTCTTTGTCTTACTGATCGCACCCATCCACTTGATTGATAACATTTTCCCGGAACGTAATGTTAGGGGAGCGCTCCTCCACTCGGCCCGAGCGAACCTACGTGACGTCACTACGCGCACCCTAAATATAAAGTCACGGCATCGTCCCTTCCATACAACTCTGCTGCAGTTTTATATTTTCATTTCTCTTTAGAAGCATATAAAAATCCCGTAACTTGTTATATTGAAGCGCTCGTAGCGAAGTTTGCTTAGCCATTCTGAATCGATCAGCAAAGTTAAGCAACGTACGCCGCGGTCATGACTTGGATGGGTGACCGTTGGTGACATTACTACTGAGCGCTTCCGTGCTTCGGAGGGCACGTTAAGCCGTCGGTCCCGGTTGTTGTGTAGTCGTTACAGCATGGTGGTAGGGCACTTTGCAATGTCCGCCTGGCTAGCTACCACCCTCAAGTTGAAAATCTGTCGCCAAGCACCTAACGGTGTGTTCCGGCAGTTGTCCTTGAGAGCCAGTAACTCTAGGTTAGTCTGAACAACATCCTCGACCACATCATCACTTACCATCAGGTGAGATAGTGGTCAAAGGCTAACCTATCAGGCATAAAAAAAAAAAAATATGAATCAAGGGTTGTTTATTTCAAAAGAGCAGACTTAATCTGTTTCAATGACATGATTATCTATATACCTACTCAATGCTCGCTGTCTTCAACATAATAAATAAAACTGTTTCTTGAACTATTTACTGTGTTACACTAATTGCTGTGCTTCAGGCGCGATATAAGACTTATTAATATTTTGTTTCGGATGTCGATCCCGATAAATCAAATCTAACAATAAACAGATACTTACTTACTTGCCCTGGGTGGTCGCAGGTGCCACTGGTGTAACGACATGACTAGAGGTTACATCTGACGGTTGGCTGACGTGGTTGTGGGGTTGCGTGCGGGTCAGTAGGGAGGTGGGGGTAGGAGTGCGTGAGGGTGGCAGTGTCCCGCCCCGCCCCGCGCCGCCCCCGTCGAGGGTGCGTTATTGACAAATGGCACACGTGACATCGCACGCACCCTCTACTGTACCACCACCCTACTCCATATGGACGTCGTGCGCCGCCATCCGGGCGTGCCTATTCCTTTTAACAATACCTACAAGTTACCGGCTGAGCTGCTTTAATACCTTCTATAAAGTACTCACCACGAAGCCTTTCACTGTATACAATTTTACACATAAGTAATCTTAAAAAGGTTTAGATATTTACATGCACTTTAGGGCTTCATTGAGCACTATTTCTGTAACTTCGAAAATATCAATTATATTTTATAAGTATTTACCGACCATATATAAGCAGGTACTCGACCGCCCCCTCAGTCGGGTATAAATCTCATTGTTAAGATCAAGTTGCATACAAACTACATACACACTAACTATTTTCTGAGTTATATGAGGATATAGAACCGGCTACTTGTTACAATAACTACATCAAACAAACGTACAAATGTTTCAACACCTAACTAGCCACAGTGAACCCTGCTCGCTTGAACATTGCGTACCTAGATACTCTTCTAACTCGCCACAGTGAACCCTGCTCGCTTGAACATTGCGTACTTAGATACTCTTCTAACTCGCCACAGTGAACCCTGCTCGCTTGAACATTGCGTACCTAGATACTCTTCTAACTCGCCACAGTGAACCCTGCTCGCTTGAACATTGCGTACCTAGATACTCTTCTAACTTGCCACAGTGAACCCTGCTCGCTTGACCATTGCGTACCTAGATACTCTTCTAACTCGCCACAGTGAACCCTGCTCGCTTGAACATTGCGTACCTAGATACTCTTCTAACTCGCCACAGTGAACCCTGCTCGCTTGAACATTGCGTACCTAGATACTCTTCTAACTTGTCACAGTGAACCCTGCTCGCTTGAACATTGCGTACCTAGATACTCTTCTAACTCGCCACAGTGAACCCTGCTCGCTTGAACATTGCGTACCTAGATACTCTTCTAACTCGCCACAGTGAACCCTGCTCGCTTGAACATTGCGTATCTAAATACTCTTCTAACTCACCACAGTGAACCCTGCTCGCTTGAACATTGCGTACCTTGATACTCTTCTAACTTTCCACAGTGAACCCTGCTCGCTTGAACATTGCGTACCTAGATACTCTTCTAACTTGCCACAGTGAACGCTGCTCGCTTGAACATTGCGTACCTAGATACTCTTTTTTAAAATACAATAATTTTGCCTTTTCCTATTTTTCTGTGACATAAATTATGTTTAAAGAGAATCGGATCTGTCGTTAGTAATAAGAGAAAATATTACTTATTGCCCTTAATACTATACTATGTACACCTACAACGGGTAAGATCAGCTTAGCTTATCGGTAGTGATACGGGAAAGAATTACTTCCCGTACTACTATACTAGCAGTAGAGATAGTGGTAACAGGAGCAAAAAACGATGATATTCTTGAATAACATTCATAAAATTTGTAGCACTTATTTGTCTCGACTAAAAAGCATTGCAATCGTTATTCTTTTAATTTTCTTTTATGTTGGTAGGGCATATTGCGAATGCCTGCCTAGCTAGCTACCCCCTCAAGTAGAAAATCTGTCGCCAAGCACCTAACGGTGTGTTCCGGCAACTGTCTTTGAGAGCCAGTAATTCTAGGTTAGCCTGTACAACATCTTCGACCACATCATCACTCACCATCATTAAATGTGATATCGATACGGAATGTGGTTATTGTTTTTAAATGATGCAAAATAAAGAGCGTTAATTTGCCGTGGTACCATTAGACAGTTCCTTAGATGGGACCACGGCATACCTATTTATTTTGCCGTGACCTCGAAAATGATGATTTCTATTAACCGTGGTACTACTGTATTATCGTTAGACTAAAACACACAGACAACAGACATAATTAGTTGTTTCATAATGTGTGTAAATATTTATAATAAATTGCCCTTGGAATAACGAATCTTTCGCTACCCTCCTTTAAACGCGTGTTACGTAAATTGTTACTCTGTGGCTGTTTTTGTAACTGACTGATTATTTTGATGCAAAATTTTCATCCTAATAATATTTTTTGTTGTTGAATGTTAGAATATTTTGCAACATTATATTTTTTATTTTATAGTGTTATTTACATGGGTATGAGAATCTATGAATTATTATATATACTACTATTATTATTACCATTTAAATATACCAAAATTGTATTTTTTATTGCGATTATATATGTACTATAAAATGTTATTGAAATTAACAAATTTTGTTATTGATATGCTATTTATTATGACGTTAATGAACTTGTTTAATTTAATTTAATATTTATTATAAGCAATTAAAATATTTGCATGTAGAATTGATGGACAAACTTATTACAAACTAAAACCTTAATTGTACCATATATCTTGTAAATTAATTATAATTATCATAAAAATGCCCTTGGCCTTGCTTAATTCAATGGATGAAAGAACAATATAGAACTAATTATATGTTAATTTTTTTATTGCGGTACCTAGGTGTTGATGTGACATGTTGTTTCAAATGTGACAGTTGCCAAAGTGAGATTAGATGTCATATTTGCTCATTATTATTAAAAAAATTATAAGCAAATAGGCATTAGATGTGTCAGATTTCAAAGTGACACCTGATGCCATAATTGTGTCCGAAATAAATTATTTTATTATAAGCCTCGATTTTGATTTCATATATTGGTAAAAGGTTTTCTTAAAATGGCAAAGTTTTTAGATGTGATAGCTGTCAAAGTGACAATTTATGTCAGTTAGACAGGTGTGATTTGTGACAGGTGTCAAAGTGACAGTTGGTATCGTATTTTATGTACTCAATTAATTTTCGTTTTCATGACATCTCTCAAACTTTTATAGACCTCATAGAGATGTTAGTTTGAGGTGACAGTTGTCAAATTAAGATAGGGTTTATCTCGGAAACTATTGAATCTATACTACTAGTTTCTTTACAGATATGATAGATCTCGTAGAGATCTTAATTTCAAGTGACAGCTGTCAAATTAAAATCGGAAATTTTTGTTGTTTATTAGGAACTACCTTTCCGGGCGCGGCTCCGCCCGCGCGTATATCAGTTATCGCGCAAAAACATTAACCTCTTTTTGCGCAGTTGGATAAAAACTATCCTATGTTTTTTCCCGGGTCTCAAACTATTTCCATAACATATTTCATTCAAATTGGTCCCGTAGTTTTTGCGTGAAAGCGTAACAGACAGACAGAGTTGCTTTCACATTTATAATATTAAGTAATAATTGTAAGTCAACTTACAATTTCTAATAAATGTACCTAATGTCGCTACTTTTGAGCTTGCGCTGAAATATATTAAACTTATCGAGTCATTCACATAATTATAACTTTAGCTTAAATCTTAAATTAAAGTTCGTGACGGACTTTATCCAGTAGGCAGGTAGGATTATAAGAGTTAGATATAATTATTTGCTCTGATATAAGTACAATCTAGTAGGTAATGTATTGTGCCATTTTGGCAAATATGTATAAAAGACGCGAAATTGCCGAATACCTATCTATTCTACTGAAAATATAACAAACAAATTGATTGTCCTGAGCTGCTAAGCACAATTTCCATTAACTCCCCCTTTAAGGGCTTTTTTTGTTCAAACCTTTTTGAAAACATGTTGGTTATTACTTTTTTTATATATATTTTGTAGGAGCTCCAGCTCCAACTCAGCCAGACAACGGTTGAGCCACTTATTTATCAGTGGTGATATTTATACTTAATTGTAAGTGAATTTTGATAGTATAATTGATTATAATTTTTTCAAAGTTCTTTCAAGATAATAATTATATTTATCTTTTTCATATATTTGTTTTTAACCAGCGATATTGTTATTAGGTACTCACAATTTGTAATTATGTTGTCACTTTACACGGGAAAACCTATAATTTGCTTTCTGTTAGGTACTGTTAGTATATTATACCTATTATATATATGTTACTTCAGCTGTTGATTCTCCCTTAAATAACAAGAAAATAAATTAAATTGTTCTGTTTTATCTCTTTACAACTATGTAGGTATATCTGCGATTTTCATATTCCATTCTAATCTTCGAGCTTCAAGATTACTCAGAAGTAATTTAATGACCGGTTGTAGCAAAATATTATAAATGATAGGGAATTTTCTTATTTTTGTACCTAATCTACCTAATAAGGGTCGTTTTAAAAATGGATGGTCAGAGGTCCACTGCGAGAAGTGGCGACGAACGTCGGTCGGTCGCGTTTTCACCGGCAGGGCCGGGCCGGGCCGGGCGGGCGGCGCGGCGCGCGGTTGTACCAGGTAGTGGTGGATAATATAGCATCTAGCGCCATAGCAAAGCGTGTTATTGCCTTGTAGCGCATACAGCGCGCTTTGTATATTATTCTCTTCGCGCTATTAATATAACGTTTAGCATCAAGCGTCCACTAACGTGGCTGGGTAGGCCTATAACGCGGATATGCGCAAAGCGTGTTAACGCGACCGAAACCGCGCGATGACTGAAGCTTGGCGCTATGCCGCTATCCGCTATACTGTCACTATAACAGTATAGCGGATAGCGGCATAGCGCCAAGCTTCAGTCATCGCGCGCTTTCGGTCGCGTTAACACGCTTTGCGCATATCCGCGTTATACTGTTGCGCCTGACGCTATTGTGACGACACCTAGCATATGCATCTAGCGCGAGCGCCTTGTTTCGTTATAACGACAACGTATAATAAAGCGCGCTATTCGGATATAGTTTATAGTCTCTAGCGCGTTGGTGCTGTATAGCGGATTTGAACAATACTAGTACCAGGCGCTCAGCGCGGGCTGCAGGTGGTGGCGTAGGGCGGGGGCGGGGGCGGAGCGCGCCGCCCACTAGCGTTGACCGCTGCGAACGCGATCGATGCGCCCCTCCCTTTGCCCACTAAATCACGAGCTTCGTGTCAATTACCGACCTCTCCCGCAATCCCTCCCTTCTGCCGCACCCGCACCCCCCTGCGTGCAATTAACTATCATAAACCCGGCTTTATAGCGGATGTTCTATTGTTTTATATCATTTTAATCTGCCGATATCTTTTTGTTCTTCATAACAATACCGCCACCTCAGGCCGTCACCACCGGCCGCAGCAGCCGCGCGCCGCTCGCCAGTACTGTGCTCGGTTAGCTTGAAAGCCGTTGTTTTTTTTTTTTTATGACTGATAGTTTAGCCTTTGACCACTATCTCACCTGATGGTAAGTGATGATGTGGTCGAAGATGTTGTACAGGCTAACATAGAATTTTACACATAAGTAGTACATATCTATTATTATTATACATTAATTTCGAGAGATGTTTTGCTTTAAAGTATAGTAAAGTGAATTAACGGTTACTTTAAGGTATAAGTAATTTTTTTAGCAATAAATGGAACTTCTGAAGTCTGTTTCAATTTTTGGTTAATTTTGTTTTATCACAGATTTTTTTAAACTACTATATTTATTAACCTCACCAAAATCTAACTTCGGTTAGATAGCCTGTTTATCTACAGTCTGTTTTTTTTTAACAAACGATTGCTGAGTATGTCTCTCGCACATTTCCGATATTGACAGAGTGAGATGGGTCATTGCCGTCATTGGTCAATGCCTTTGTTCTTGTTTTGAAATTGTAAAGGCCCGTTCATATTGAATACTTCTAAAATTTATCGTAGAAAAAATTACGTTATTATTTTATGATTTAAATCAGCATACTTAGTATATGCGTAAGAAAATTTTCTGTTCGCGTTTTTGATATTAAACAATATTGTTATAGTTATATTATATATTATGCACTAGAACATACACATCAAATAATTCTTCTGCAATTCTTGTAATCTTAAAAATTATCATCATCCTTCTGATGAACTTTTGCAGATACCTACGTCACTAATAATTTGTACATGATTGTCGTCTCCGTACTTTTTTATTTCTATCTTGGTTTTCACATTATTGAGACATAACCACCATTTTTATTTATCCACCTTAGCTACTACTTGTTAAATAAAAGTTCAGACTTCATAAATGTTATAACTTTTGTTATTTCCCGCCATAGCCCTTCACAAAAGATCAAACGAGTTCAATTGGGTTGAGTTAGCTCACAGCTATCGTGCTACAGAGTTCGTCTGGAACGGACTTTATGTCAATTACGTGGGCCATTGGCAACGCAGTAAAATTTTCGGTACTCGTTTGTTAAAAAAACAGACTATAGATACAAACTCTAGAGCCAAGTTTTACCAAATACCTATGTGGTCATAATATATTCTTAGACATGTAACTCAATCGTGAATTTTTACATGTGCATTTCCAAACATGTGCTAATACTAAAGTACCTACCTACCTACCTTAATCAAACATCTAAGGACCACCACAAGACGTATGAATATCCGAATTTCAAAGTGCAGCCTTATTTATTTTAAACATTCCGATAATTATTTGGTATCAAACACATTTTATTTAAAACATCAACATCTTTAATTTACTTAATATTTACTAAAACACGTACTTACATATTTTTTTACGCGCGTAAAGTTTCACTTCCTAATTATGGACTACCTACTTACTACTATCAAAATATATGGACTATGATTAGGTTCAAAGCATAGGTATGGAAGGGTAGCGAGCGATATCCTTCTTATTTCCATCAGATGAAATGGTCTGGTTAATGACCGCGCACCGTCTCCTATGACGGTTCAAGTAATACAATTGTTGCACAAAGTTTCGGCTCGAATGAGTAAGGTTCCGTTGGCTGAATGGAATACGCATCCGGCGCGAAATCGGAGGACGTGGGATCGGTTCCCGTCCGGAACAAACACAAATGTGCTTTAATAATTTGTAAATGTGATTGTTGTGATTGTTGCTCAGCACGCACTAATGCAGCTTGTAGTCATACTTATTTAGAAAAATTTAAATTGTTTTGTTAAGTATTCGATATTTGATTGCAATGTACCTATAAGGGCTTAAGAGCATGCCAGACAGTTCGCGACCATGGTCCCGAACCATGTTTTCGAACTGTGGAGAAGATGGTTTGCGACCAAATTACGTTTGAATTTCCAACGCCCTTGGATTGCGAGCATGCGTTGTCGACCGTGGTTCGGGACCACTATTTCCCACTGTGTAGACGCCGGTCGCAAACCACGCGAGGGCAGTATGCCGCTGCCGCCGGCGAGAGCGCACGCATGGCGGGAACGCACTCATAACGCGTTTCCCTCTTTGAGATACGTGGGTATAAAAGCGACGACCAAATATAATGCATTATTTATGTCATATATTTCTTCCAAATTTCATATATAGATAGTAATTTTAAAACGTATAAATATATATTTATAGCGATAACGTGTGTAGTTTCGCCTTCGTTGGATGCGTGTTATCGGCGCGGGAGTTCGAAACACACTGTGGTTTCGAACTGTGTAGTAGCAAATTCCGAGGGTGGTTTGGAACAAGCCGCTCACCAAGGCCAATGGGCGGAGCCCGTGGTTTCGAACTGTGTAGAGCCTACTTAAATGAATAAATACAATTTCTAAATATTATGATTACAAGCACTAGCGCGAACTATAAGCGAAAATCATAAATTTACAAATTATTGGAGTACAAAATGTTTTTGCCTACAAAATGTTTAGGCATCCAGCGCGAAATCGGAGGACGCGGGTTCAATTCCCGCACGGGCAAAAACATTTTGTACTCCAATAATTTGTAAATTTATGAATAAATACAATTTTGAATTTGAATTAGATTAAATTTGAATTTGAAAGAAGTCAACCATATATTGTAGGTATAGCACCGTTGGTTGCCGGCGTTGGCGCACTCTGTGGTGTGAGCCCATCGCCTGCACTACAAGGTCCACATTGGACACTTCTCTCCATCACAATACAAGCATTTATTATGTTCATTATGAGAACGATCTGGACTTCATGTTTAGATAATTTATCGTGCGGTGTTCGACTACAGAGTTTCTTCCCGAGGGTGGTAGGTAAGTAGCCAGGCAGTCAAAATGCCCTACCACCATGTTTCTTTCTGAGTATAAAATTCACGCCAAAAAAAAAAACCATTTAATTTCACCTGATGGTAAGTGATGATGTGGTCGAAGATGTTGTTCCGGCTAACCTAGAATTACTGGCTCTCAAGGACAGCTGTCGGAACACACCGTTAGGTGCTTGGCGACAGATTTTCTACTTGAGGGTATCTGTAGATGTTGCTTTGATGGGCATGTGGATAAACTATAAACTGGTTAAACTATTAGCTTTGCTAAGCTTATGTATATATATAATGATACAGATAATATAGATTCAGGTGTTACTTTGCGGAAATCCGACAGACAGTATCGATCGTGCGCTCGTAGAGTCAACACCTATATTATAAAAATATATTAGAGACATGAAACATAATTTATTTAAAAGGTCGTTGAAAAATATATTGACTGCAAAATGCTATTACACAATAAATGACTTTTTAAATGATAATTTTAGACCTAATTTTTTTATTAATATTATTTTCTATTTTAATTTCACTAACATAATATTAACAGTTTTAGTCAAACTAAAATTACTCATTAGTCCGTATTGTTGGCTAGATTGTAATTTAATGACGTACTTACTAAGTATATCATCAAAAAAAAAACTAACATAATATCAATATCCTATTATTTAATTAAATTATTGTAATTTCGTTTAATTTAATTTAGTTAATATTGTATAATATAATTTAGTATATATAGTAATAATTAAATATGTGATAATGTTGCACACCTTAATGGTATACCACAGCGCTCACCCAATTTATAAGAGCTGTGAGAATGCAATAAAATATTGGAATTTGAGTCTGAGGCTGCGTCTTGTAGAAGCGACGGACGCGTCGAAAATTCTACCGGTTTGGCTGCGTGGCGTTTGTGACGTCATGTCGGTTTAGCAGGAAAATTAGGCGGGATTATAACTAGATATATTTTTAAGTGTTTTATTAATTTACTTATTACTCCATGCCTTGAGTATGTAGTTGGTGTATACCCTGATGATACAAATACAAATCATTTATTGATAACACCAATGTCATAAGTCAAACACTGCACAAGTAAACAAAGTATGCAATAAACATACGCTCATATCAAACAAATTATTGACAAAATTTTATGCCCAAGGCGGGAATCGAACCCGCGTCCTTCGATATCGCGTCGGATGCTTAACACCATCTCAGCCACCTGGACATTGACATTTCTGCTGAAACTTTGTGCTCCAATTGTATTACTTTAACTGTCATAGGGGACGGTGCGCGGCCATCAACCAGACTACTGGACTTCATCTGATCGAAAGAAGTGTTTTTCAAACACTTAACTCTCGGTATGATGTCGCTACCCTTCTATATTTCTAAATATGATTACAAGCACTACACACTACATTGGTGTAATAAGCGAAATCATATCAAACAAATTATTGGAGTATAAAATTTTATGCCCAAGGCGGGAATCGAACCCGCGTCCTCCGATATCGCGTCGGATGCTTAACACCTTCTCAGCCAGGCATAAAATTTTGTACTCCAATAATTTGTTTGATATGATTTCGCTTAGCACGCGTTAGTGCTTGTAATCATATTATATAGAAATATACGCTCATATGTCCAGCCAGCAGTATAGGTAAAGACAAATTTAAGAGCCATTTAACTGAATATAAAAAATAATAATATAAATATTGATCAAATAAAATAAGATAATAATAATTTTATACATTGAGATACTTAAATTCTGATTAATTCATCATTACATTAAATAAAATAATAAAATTAAAAGTCAGGTAATTTTAAGTAATCATTAATATTATAAAATAAATTATGCAATAGCCAGAACTTCAACTTGTCTTTAAAGGCCACGACAGAAGGTGCGTCTCTCACGCTTAGGGGCACTATATTATAAGTGGCGGGCCCTCCGACGTAGACTGACCTCTCGGATCTAGCCAGGCTATGAGCCGGTGTCACAAGTTGGTTCTTTTTGGCGTTGCTTCTAAGGCTGTATGAGGGACATACGCCTCTCTGTGGGAACACGTCCAGATTACAGTGTACGAATACGGCTAACTTATAGAATCATAGATCAACTCGCACGGTAGTGGAAGTATACAGAGCTCCCTAAAGAAGTCTACACTCGAGACATCATCGGAGACTCCGTACATGGCGCTAGTAGCATGGCGATAGTAGATATGTTTGGATGTTACCTATGGAGCGTCGTCTATGTACCGTAAATTGTAATGTACCGGCTCGATTGTCCGGGGAAGTTTCCATACTCCGCAGGCGTCTTGTAGATCGCAGCGCAATGTAAGATAGCAGCTCCTCGGAAAGTACTGCTAGCCACCTTACGGAATTTAACCTTTAGTCGCCTCTTACAAAACCCTCGAGAAGAGATGGGGCATTAAACTACCCTGGAACCCCACGGGCTCGACTACTCTATGTACTCGTGAATAACTTCAGAGACTAACAGTGATAACATCTCCCTATGTCGCATCTCCCTGCATGTTACATACCTAATATACATCAGGTATTGTACTTATATCGTAAAGTAATGACATTGCATAGACAATAGTAGGTACTCGCTCAGTAACAATTAGAAGTATATTGTGTCGGGCGGAATGGAGCCGCGATAGTTGTGCCGCTGTATACCTAACTGTACCCAGTGTAACGGAGTTCGGCGCACCGCAGCGCCGCGGCTCCGGCGGCGGCCGCATCACGCACGACACGACCTACTCTGTTAGTGCTGCTTCATTAGCGTTATCTCATTATATCATCTGTATGTAACCTATTGTAGCTCGCGGTTTCATCCGTATGGGATTTTTTTTGAATTGTGAATTTTAAAGTTTGTGTTAATTTTAGTCTGGAATAATTCGTTGTTATCCAACAGACCCTGTCATTTGTGAGTACTAAGCGTTTCGTTGTGTTTTGTATTAAGTAATTTCAAAATTGTTTAAAAATGCTTAATGATTAATATTGTTAACTTTTAAATGAACAACGGCCGTAATTCTGTTGTACTCTAAAGTAACCCATAAAATCTAATTTTCGTTTTAGGATTCCTAGAATTTATTTTGTTGTTGTATCGAACTAAATTTAAAACAGCAAAATTTTAGTGCTACATTTAAGTCTCTTTGCAACTAAGTACTTAAGTACTTGAAAACAGATAGAACCCTTTTTAAGTTGTTTCAACTTTTTAGTCTGTGGTACGTGTTTCTTACCTTTGGAGAGTCCTTTTGTGATATTGCCTAAAACTAACGATGTTACCTCGTTAGCCGAGCTGTTTTAACACTCACTTCGTAATCTCGAAGTCCTATAGGTTCGATTACCAGGATTTTATATTTTTAACGGTCACTAAGCAAATGGCGCCAACAGAATAAGGAATGTTTGTATTTATCATTGCTAAATCTAATTACTTAAACAAAATTTAAGTTTTATTGGTGCAAACATTGAATTTCAACCAATAAGTAATAATTTATCTAATAATTTTTATTCATTTAAATATTTATAAAACATTGAAACCAACGTTCCTAAAAATAATTTAAAAAAAAATACATTTTTACCTATAATATATTATGTCTATATATGCGCGATATTTTCGAGGGTTATAAAATTGATTTAGTAAAAACTTGTTTTACATCGGTATCGAGCGGTGCTCTGCCACCCAGGTAACGGGTAGATATTTATAAACTCTTTTGCAAAAATAACGGGCGCTTTAGATTTTTTTCTCTACTTCAATGAAGAAGTACAAGAAATAGGTTTTGGTAATTTGACGATGTATTGGTATGTTTTTTGAAGCATCCTGGCATGATTCTTTACGTTCCAAATTTAAAATTTAAAATTATTAAAAGAAAAATAATGATTATTGTGGATTATTCTAAAATTGCTTTAATAATGGCGCGAATTGCTGAAACGATTTTTAACTGATTACGATATTTTAAAACTTTTTGGATATTTTCTGCAAATTAAACAATTTAATCTTTCTTTTTACATTAAATACCACTTTTTGATATGAGTGATAAAGCGATAAGGGCCGGTAAAATTATAGCCCTACTTGAAGAAGGTTGTTCGCAAACTTACGTGTCTCAGCGGCTAAATGTGAGTCGTTCAACTGTCTAGAGGACTTGGCAACGGTATCAAGAGACTGGTTCGGTCAAAAGAAGACCTGGTTCGGGAAGAAAACGATGCACAGAACCAAGAGATGACCGCTTTTTGGTGAGTCAGGCATTGCGTAATCGTAAGGCGTCAAGTGTGGACCTGAAGAAGAGCCTTGAAGAATTAAGAGGAGTATAAGTTAGCTTGTGGACGGTCAGTAGGAGGCTTTTGGCTGCCAATGTCAAGAGTTACCGCCCAGCTCGGGGCCCTAAATTACTCCGTGAGCACCGTGTTGCTCGACTTCAGTTTGCTCGGAACTGTGCTTCATGGACTCTGGAGGACTGGAATAAAGTATTGTTTTCTGATGAAGCAAGAATCTCTTCGTGTGGAGAGGACCGACGCCGGCGAGTGCTGCGAAGACCACGGGAACGCTATGCGGAAGTGGGTTTCGAAGAAATCACTCCTTATGGCGGAGGCTCCGTTATGTTTTGGGCAGCAATTAATTCGACGGAGCGTACGGAGTTAGTTTTCATAGAAAATGGGACATTAAATGCACACCGGTACATAATGGAAGTCCTAATTCCATATGCACAACCCACATTGACTGCACTTGGGGAAGATTCCATTTTTATGGACGATAATGTTTGCCCGCACCGTTCTGGCGACGTGGAAGCGTACATGCAAGAAGTTGGGATCCTTCGTTTAGATTGGCCAGCTCGAAGTCCTGACCTCAATCCAATTGAGCATGTGTGGGATGTTCTTAAGAGATGGGTAAGATCAGTGCAACCTGCTCCACAAAACATCAGGGAACTAAAAAGAGTCATAGCAGAAGAATGTGAACGTATTCCTCAAAACGTTATTAAAAACATCGTGGAAAGCATGCCCAGAAGGATTCAAGCTGTGATTTTGGCAAGAGGAGGTCACACTCGTTTTTAGGTTTTTACATTTGTAACTTAATTTAATAAAAGTAAAAAAAAACTTGTCTTTATTGCCGACCACTTCTTATTGTTTGGGCGTGTACATCGATTTTAAAGAATCCATCGTTTATTTTTCTTTTAATTGATCGAATTCACTTCACGCGCATTAATTTACACGATTATAAGTATACAGACTACGTCAAAGAAATAAATTTCATTTAATTAACTAAAATCGACCATAGAACGTAAATTTCCTTAGGTGCCCGTTTTTTTTTGCAAAAGAGTGTATTTAGGGCTTCCTGCGTGCGTGTGATGTACTTACATCAGAGAGATCAGAGCTTTGTCCCTCAGTCTTCTCAAAAGTAAAAGTTCGTTGTAGGATGTACCATTCTCTTCAGCCCATTGTAAACCTAGCCCAAACGCGTTAACTGCGTCTTGATCTGTGACTTGTGGAGCAGTTGCAATCACGTCGTCGTTATCTTCCTGATCGTTTGTTGTATTATTAGAAACCTCTTTTATAATATCTTCGTCAGACATTTCAAGAAAAACATTTTCTTCTTTATCCATTCCACGGCACCAGACTTCCAAATCTTCCGGACTTATCTGTGTTTCAGTAGAGACTTGTTCTATAACTTCCGAAGTTACACTGATTTGTGGATCGTTGCTAGGAGTGGTGATTATATCTGGCCATAACTTTTTCCAAGACGATTTAATAGTTGATGACGGTAACGCACTCCACGACTGACTAAGAGCAAAAACCAAGTCTTTCATATTAAATTCTTTTAAAGTTTTTTCTATTGGTTGGTCTTTTGATACGGCTCTCAAAAGTAGGTTTTTTTTATAGTCTTGCTTAACAAACTGAATGATGTTCTGGTCCATTGGTTGAATCAGTGCAGTGCAATTTGGCGGAAGAAACATCGCAGTGATGCATTTATCCTCAGTTGTCAGTTCTTCTTCAGACGGATGACCGGGAGCGTTATCAAGAAGCAACAACGCTTTTTGAGGAAAATTATGATCTTTTAACCATTTTCTAACTTCAGGTACGAAGCATTCATCAAACCACTTTTTGAAAAGGTCTTTTGTCATCCATGCACTTTTTTGTCCGTAATAGTGTACAGGTAAATCAATGTTTTTGAATGCCCTTGGTTTATTAGATTTCCCAATGACCACCATCTTAAGCGCGTGTGTACCTGCAGCATTAGCACATGGTAGTATGGTTACACGCTCTTTACTCACTTTTCGTCCAGGTACGTTTTTTTCGTGACAAGAAACGAAAGTTTTGTTAGGCATCACACGCCAAAAAAGCCCTGATTCGTCTGCATTATACACCTGTGACGGGTCAAGATTTAAATCGTTCACCTTTTGCAAAAATCTTAATTTAAAGGGCTCTATGCAGGTGGCATCGTTAGAAAGTTTCTCTCCTGTAATAGTCATTAAACGTATGCCATGACGACTTTTAAAACGTTCTAGCCATCCTTTGCTGGCCACAAAATCATCTTTCTTTGTTATTTCCTTATAAAAAAACTTAGCTTTCATCGCCAACATGGGTCCCGAAATTGGTGCATGCCTGTTTCTTTCCTGAAGAAACCACATGTACAAAGCTTCTTCCACTTCTGGATTTTCAGCTTTCTTGAGTCTCTGTCTCTTGCCTGGCCCGCAGTCAGTAGTTGACACGAACTTCTTAATCTTCTCGTGGTTTTTTTTAATGTCATAAATTGTAGATCGGCCTTAGCCGTATTCACTTGCTAAACTACTGAAAGTTTCATTGCGATTTAAGCGATCTAAAATATCACATTTTTCTTTAATTGTCAACGTTTTGTGCTTTCGCTTGTGGGTTTGTGATGACATTACTAGGTACTACATATACCTAATACACAATGAATAAATATGTAGTAAACAATGAACGTACGCTAGGCCGTACCGCTATCACTAGTAGTCAAATTCAAACTAAGTAAAACAATGCATACGCGTCGAGCACAATAGCGGTGGCGCGTACGAGTTGTGACCTGTTCAAACTTGCGTGATCTATAGGTATTAGCAAAGATTGTCAAACATAATTCTGTCATGTCGGATTACAGGGGGCGCCGGATTAGACAGGGGCCGGATTACCGAGGGTCCACTGTATTAATAAATTCTTAAGAACAATCAGATAAATCTAGAAGAAAAACAGGAACGTGTCTCTGTCGACCAAATAATTTCACATGAGTAACTGTCTAATACTTGGAAAATTTATACACAAAAATAATAATGCACATAATAATAAAAGTAGTATTATGATGACACTTATTTGAGTGACTTGGGGCCATCTTTGTATTATTCGGTGTATTCGAAATCACTAACCTGTGTCAAAACGTAACTCAGCTGCTACCTACTATGTGTCCCACGTACACTCTCAGGCAATATCCTCATTGCATTAGGAACTGTTATTCAGCATTTCTCTCTTCTCCAATAATTGATACTTAGATAATATGCTATAACAGTTGTTTTATTTTGTGACGCAGGTCTGGAGGCGCAGGTGCAGGACACGTCGAAGGACCTGTACTGGTTCTGAGAGGTGCGGCCTCGCGCCGAAGGCGAGGTGCCGTGCGACACCCGCACGAAGCCGCACGGCACTCGCACTGCACTGCACTTCTCGACGCCGGCGCCGTCTCCAACAGTGCTAGTGAAGTGAATGCAGTGCTTATTAGTGACGATTGCACCCTAGCCCTCTCAACAGAGACAATGTATATTGTAGAGTTGATATTTAGTTACGTTAGTTGGTTATGTGTAGTTGTAATTAGAGTGTATACATTAGTGCAGGGTCGTGTTTATAGAGACAGAATGTGCCCGAATGCCTTCCTGGACTACCATTACGTTATACTTGAACATTTGTGACGCACCACAAATTAATTATAGTAAATATTACTTACTTACTGACATGGTATGTATTTGATCGTAACTTAACAAATGATTATTTACTTGTAGAATTATTGACGATCGAGATCTCATTTACCTTAAAGAGTCACACTGCAACACTTGACGCACAGAATGTTATAATGTGAATACAGTGGACGATTGTCATCGATGAAATGTGCAAAACGTCGGAACTCTGGCTACTGAAATAAATGTGACTATAAATAAAATAAAGAATTATGATATTATCGTTTGTATTGAATGGTGCAGTGCAGGTGAGGAGGCGCACGTGACGCGGCACTCTGCCTGCTGCCGGATATGTTCACAAACTTCGACTGACAATATATTGATCAAAGTATCAAAGAGTAAACTATGTTGTAAAACTTGATGAATACAACAAATAAGTTAATTGGAATTTGAATTCCCAACCTGTTGAAGGTTGCACCTTCAGAACAGGAAACAAGCTTCAGGATATACACCCGACCATCTCCCATTGTTTTCCTATGGGATACTATTAAATGAGCATCTAAAACTGAAGTTTGTCTTTAGTGCAATAATTAATATTATTGATATCTTTTTAATAATTGAGCTAATTTGTATATGGATGATGTGATCTACAACGTAAAAAAATACTATTCTCGCGTGAAAGCTCGAGAATAGATTTGTGTAAAAGCATAGATACTTGACAACGCCATACAACCGAACTAACCCTAAGAACCTATTTCTGTTCCTGAAAACTGTTTTTTTTTTTTAAATCTTTTTACAAAATTGTGGATAACAGGAGTGTTACGGTAGCCAGATCGCTGGGAAACAATTACTATACTTTATCTTTGTCTATTATTTCCAAAAAAGGTGCGAACAAATTATTCTAATTCCAAGCTTAACTTCTCTAACTTAAGTACTTACCAGCATATTTTTAATTCGTATATGTATTAACCACAGACCTATATTTATGATTTATTATTTATTATGTTAATACTATATATTATTAATATATAGTAAGGTACAGTAGGTGATTAACGCCCACCTAACTTTGATTTCAAATAGTTTTGGTTTTTATATGATTATGAAAACAAACGATGTTTCAAACAATGGTTTCTTTATTTGGTTATAAAAAAAATAACACTTTAGAATGTGTTTTACCTCTAATACTATATAGACATATAAAGTTCTTTTCTCAACTCTGTTTTGGGCGTTATTAAAAACTAAGTGTCTATTGACGCCCGCTCCATAAACTTCTCTTTACATGCAAAAATAGACTCGCTAAAAATACAATTATTTCACATCCGAAATTTCACTTCACGTTAACTTAAGTAAACTAAGTATTAACAAAAATTATCAACATTTAAAACAAACTTAGTCTAATTTAACAAAACTACTTACATCACATGGTATATTCTTATTTAATCATATTTGAGGATATTTTTGAGTATTTTCACATAACTTATCATGAGTATTTTGCGTATTAGCCATTTTAAGCCCGAATTTAGATAATTATAAAATGTTCATTGGGCGCATTCAATTTGTCGGGCTTTATTACCCGGTTGGGCGTTATAAACAAAAAGACGAGAAAGAGAATATTCAAGAAATCATAATATAACTTCATCTTGAACCAATTTAGACCAAAAAATATACAAAAAAAACATATAAAAAAACAGCATAACTTACAATTTTGCCGTTGCACTTATTACAATAACATAGTATGATACCGGTCTGGCCGGATCAAAGGGCCTCACTGGCAAAATAGCGGTGCAAGCGAGCCGCCGTTTGCCCTGCGCTTTCCTATTGGTTTGTTCTATGGGTACGTGATGTGTTAACTGAATCAAGCCATAAATAGTGTGTTTTCGGTTTCATGGGCGTAATTAACCAGTGGGCGTTAATCACCCACCCTACCTTACATTCTTTGAATAGTAACTGATCGGCTACCTAGTTCATACCGTATTCGCGAGCGACATAACACACCTTGCAATGAAATACAATGAATATCCTTTCGAAAAATTATGTAAATCAAAACGTTTCATTTACAATTCAATGGCCAGAATGATGACACAGAATAAACAGCAGTATGTATGTACAAACTCACCTCTCTCTGTAAAATCAAATATTCAGGGCACGTTCGGTCGGAGCTCGGTTGTATAATGATCTGAAATAAACTATACATTGTGTATAATATTATATTTAATTTAGTGTACAATTTGATAGTGAATAAATGAAACTATTTGGTCATTCAACAGTTTCCAACGCTGCCGTACATAGGTAGGTACCTACCGTACGCACCTCAGGTTTAGTGATCGGTGATCGATGGTGTTTGTCAATCATTGGTTAGAAGCCTCGCTCTGTTCGCTGCACTCGACTCGTGTTCATGCAGATATACCTACATCAACTTATGTAAAATACTGGAAACTAGAAATAATGAAAATATATATCTACAATATAAATGGCAGGTTTTTCTGATATGTGATCATATCCCTTTATGCCAGGCCAAGGCCGGGGCCATGGCCGCGAGCGAGCGAGGGGAGGGGAGGGGGGCCTCCGCTCCACACTCGTATGTAAATACACGCGGTACGCGTAGTGTAGGTACACTACACGAGGTAGGACATTGTAGGTACGTAGATATATAACGTAGGACGTGTACATACGTAGTTAGGTATTATTATATTGAAGTCTGACACACGCATTGTAGATAAGGCGCGTGCTCACGTGCCGCCGCCGCGCCGCCGACCGCACACCGACCGCACCGCTCAGAGCTCACCGCCACCGCGCCCGCGGCTATTTCTTAACACAAATATGCAAAATACATACTGATTAACAAGATGCTAAGTCGAGAGCTCAAAATGCTTTACATACTCAATAAATTAAATGACAAGCTTTGAGATTAGCTTTGCTAATACCTACACGGTCATCTGCCGTATTCTTGGAATAGTCACGATAGTTGGAATTGTTACCTACTACAAACTTATTTTTGTCTAAACAATAGAAGATTAAAATAAATAGGTAAACAAGGCAATTAAAAAGAATAGAATGATCATTTAAACGCTGAAATGTAGAGCACACGTAGTTATAATAGATTCGTCGTGAAGTGGGGCCGTAACTCAGCCGCGGCGGCCTCACTTTCTCATTGTAATGAGACATAATTTAAACATTCAATTAGCCACCGGAGACAATGGCATTCTTATACGAAAATAGGTCGCGAGTGTTTCCCGCCACGCCACTCTCCACTCACCGTCCCGCGACGCGACGCCTGCGCCGCGCCGCCGCGCCGCCCGCCGACGGAATCGGCCCTCTCACAACAAATCTATTTATTTTTGTAAAATTTTCGGGAATCATTGCATTGTTGCGGCAAACCAACAGATTTATAAATCAGTTTGAGCTACGTTAACAAATATTTCAAACGGAATTTGTGATCAGAGATAAATAACGGATTTGTCTTTTTTGCTATTAGTAGGTTCATACCAACAGAAAAATTTTGCTCTTTATAAAATTACCAGAAAATAGAAGTGAAACGTTATTTAAAACCTAATAGAATGTCTGTATGAGGATCGATATAGGTAATTGTTTTGATACAAATATTAAATCTATTATATAATTCCATTCAAATGAGAATGTCGGTGTGCGTGATGTGTCAGTTGATAAACAGTCGGTAATTTGGTGTGGATGATCACCTGAGCACGCCCGGAATGATGTTGGAATGGCGTTGAGTCGGCCGCCGCGCCGCCCGTCGCCCGCGCCCCGCGCCGACGCTATGTGTCACTATCGATCAGATTAATACGAGTATATGTATCCGTTGCAAATATCTTTGCGCATTGATGCGTGAATGCGGCACCGTGCGGCATGGCACCGTGCGGCAGGCGGTCGCGGCTAATGTGTGCCACTGTCATGTCAACTGACATTTGTAATCGTAACAAGAACTTCTAAATAAAAATTCCATTATCTACTGTGATTGTTTCACATCTGTTGTTTGATTTCATCCCAAATAGTTTTTTAATGTTCCGCATTGCCAAGAGGACTTGGTGATCTCATAAATAATGTGTCATGAATCAATCCCTTCGCGACGGAACTCGTATCATTTTGTCGTTGGTATGGGAATTATTTCAGAGCTTCACTTATGAAATATGTCTGTTTGGATGAGAAAAAGCAGTTTTATTGTACAGAAGTGGTACAATTAGGGAAAAAAAACAAAGAATTTAGTAATATTAGAATCAATCTATCTATATCTATACTTATAATAAAACTGTAACAGGTCCAATTCTGTACATGGCAGATATTTTGAAAAAAACAAATGTACAGTACTCTGTAGCTGATACTGATGCCGAAACTATATTTTTTTTTATTTTTGTCTGTCTGTCTGTCTGTCTGTCTGTCTGTCTGTCTGTATCCCGGCCGCGTATCACTCCAAAACTGCTGAATGGATTTCAATGAAACTTAGCATGATTGGAGTTCATACTACAAGGTAGGATAATTTAGCTTTTTATCCCGAAATTCAGCATGGTTCCCTTGGGAGAGGGGATGAAAGTCAAAATATACACTTAGTTGTAATTTATTAACGCGTAGTCCGATTTCAGACGTTCTTTTTAGGGTTCCGTACCCAAAGGATAAAAACGGTCTGTCCCGCTGTCCGTCCGTCCGTCTGTCCGTCCATCCGTCCGTCCGTCTGTCACCAGGCTGTATCTCAAGAACGGTGATAGCTAGACAGTTGAAATTTTCACAGATGATGTATTTCTGTTGCCGCTATAACAACAAACACAAAAAGTTGGCCAAGTGCGAGTTGGACTCGCTCACGTTAAAACAAAAAAAGGTTAAAATATGAAGTCTAATGTTGTATAGCTAATGGTACGGAACCCTTCGTGCGCGAGTCCGACTCGCACTTGGCCGATTTTTTTAATTAGAATAGTGGTGCTTTAAAATTATCACGTAAATATTTCAAAGTCATCGGATTTGCAGTTCAGAAATTACAGACATCACAACCTAAATATTACGTTCCAATTAACTTGACACCCCGAATGTACAGGAACCTTTGAACGTACGGCTCATCTTAAGCTGGCGTTTGCACTTTATCGTATAGGTATAATAGATAGGTCTGTAGTCGGACCTCTCCAAAAGACTGATTTTTCAAACGATAAAACACAGTTTTTTTATTACGATAAGCACAACTTCCCTACGTATATTTTTCATAACACGCAATGCTCTAATCAGTCTAATCTATACCTATAACAGGTTGCAGAAGGCGGGTAGGGAAGCGCGAAGGGTAAGACGCTTAAATTTATCTATTTATACTTATAATAAAACTGTAACAGGTCCAATTCTGTACATTACAGATATTTTGAAAATATGTTTTGAGAGCAATCTGAAGCTGATACTGATGCAAAAACTGTTTTTTTTTTCTGGCTGTCTGTCTGTATCCCGGCCTCGCATCACTCCAAAACTACTGAATGGATTTGAATGAAACTTAGCACGATTCGAGTTCATACTACGAAGAAGGACATACGATACTTTTATCCCGAAATTCAGTACGGTTCTCTTGGGAAAGGGGATGAAAGTCAAAATGTACATTTAATTGTAATTTATTAACGCGTAGTCCGATTTCAATCATTCTTTTTTGTTACAATAGTGGTTATTGAATTATTTTCCCGTAAATATTTCAAAGTCCTCAGTTTTGCAGTTCAGAAATTACAGATATCACAAACTAAATATTTCGTTTTAAATAACTTGGACCGCGGAATGTTGCGAAACCCTTGAACGTACGGCTCATCTTAAGCCCACAGGCAGCCCGGAACCCCACGGGAAGCCCGACACCCCACGGACAGACCGGCATCCCACGGGCAGCCCGGCGCCCCACGGGCAGCACGGCATCCTTATTTAGTTTTGCAAGCTTGCTACGATAAAACTCTAAAATGTGGTATATTCACCACAAT
Source organism: Plagodis dolabraria (assembly GCA_963854805.1). Classification (NCBI taxonomy): domain Eukaryota; kingdom Metazoa; phylum Arthropoda; class Insecta; order Lepidoptera; family Geometridae; genus Plagodis; species Plagodis dolabraria. Next base: position 1,006,242 of record OY978443.1, read on the forward strand.
CAGTTTTTTAAACTACATATCTTTCTTTTGACGGATACATTTCGGAGACTGCGCAATGAAAGTGCACAATGTTGTCTTAGGTTTTCGCGATTGTTACACTTAGTAATTAAACAACTTTAAACGGTTTAAATCGCGTATATTTATCATTATTTTTGTCCCGACGTTTCAAACACTTTGTAGTGATCGTGGTGACGGGGTGACTGTCGGGACAAAAATAATGATAAATATACGTGATTTAATCCGTTTAAAGTTGGAAGTGCACAACTTTAGTAGACGGTTATACAAGGGTCGAAAGGAATTGGTAACTTTCACCCGCGGTCAGCTCTCTACTTTTCATATCGAATTTAAAGAAAGTAAATAAAGTAGCTTTTCTAAAAATTATTCATTGATAAAATAACATACTTACTAAAAATTTATTGAGAGGTTTGAACTATTTGTGAAATTTTACGTAAAATTTTGTTTGGAATATTTTCGGGCGGCTATAGCCCGAATAAGAATCTCTCTGCTTTTCACTACTAATATAAGGAATAACGATATAAATATAGTACGTTTTTTTATATTATTTATTTTGATTTCAATAACATGAGCAGTATATTTTTAAAATTAATGCGGCTATAGTCCAAGTAGGAATCGATGACTTACATCCGTGTTAAACACTCTACTTTTCATTTAAAATATGAGGAGGGTAAAAAAATAGTAGTTTTTCTAAATATTTACTAAAAAACAAACACTACTTTCCGAGAATGAGAAATAAAAAAAAACGATCTACCGTCAAACAAACCGCCGTTTTAAAATCGAAATTCTAAAGAAACGCACAAGGTACTTTGCTTCAACATTTATTGTGCAAACCGGGAAAGAACTCTCTGAGTTACTTAACTACTGTCTTCTGGAAAATACAACCCCGGAGTTTTGAAATCCAAAGTAGAAAGCTGCATTCTGAGCTATGGTTTACTATAAGAGTGCTTCACCGCAGACCACAGTGTTGCTTAATATGAGATAAACAGTGCACAAATGTGAATAATAAGTGTGCAGGTACGGCAATCGCGGGTACAGCTAGTATGTAATAAAGGGGTTTGAAGGTTAGCCATAAAACCGTATAGAATGATGGAGTCAAGTCAATTTGCAATGAAATCACCAGTCAGTTTATATTAAGAAAAACGATTGTGTGGCATCCTGTCACTGATCGATCAAAGTGCAGAACAGTAGAGCTGAGGCTGGACTGGGCTGGGCTAGCTAGAAACCCGTCAGACCTGTTCGCATCGCACGGTCAACAACTTGCCAAGCGACGACGACGCGACGTAACGTTCTGCGATCTCAGCTTGTCCCTACATCATTAATTATAAGTAGGTAGTACCTATGTATAAAGATAGCACTGCTGATTTATGTAATTGGTGACTGAACATAGGCGTTCTATTTCATGCGGAATTAACGTACCTAGGTATAGAGATGACAGACTTCGACTAGACTAGAACCTGAGTGATAGTGGAGGGTGAACACGTACCTAACTAGAGTTACAGTTCTCAAACAATATTTCAGGAAATTTTTCACGCATTCAAATCTGAAAAACATTCCTTTGTTGAAATTAATTATTATTAACTTGTAGAGGCACAGAGTCTAGGTAAATAACTGACTGGGGATCGGGAAAGTAATGTGTAATATGGGACGAAACTCAAAATTTATAATCGTCGAAGCAAATGACAATTACGATCTATACATGAAAGTATTTGCATATTGTAGGTAGGTGCAAGTGATTGCTTAGTCTAGTACTTTCTGATAACTGTATCAATGAGTATGTACCCATTAGTAGGTTAATCAGCTTTACTGTGACCCAAGTATGCGGCATTGCACTGCGCTCATCATCTAGTAAATTCTCGTATCATCACATTGTACGTTATATTGATTTATTTGTATTTATGTATCTGCTGTATGGTGGATGTCCATTCGTTCTGCTTTAGTGCAGAGCATCGTCGGTTCCAGATCGTGCGCTCTGCGGGGCTCCGTGTAACTGCTACTAATTGTTCCTTCAAGCAGGCCTCAAACAAGCACTCACCGGCATATTGCATCTCATTTACCTACCGCGGCGCCCCGGCACCGGCGCGGCGCGGCGGTTATACCGGTCCGGTAGCAATTTCATGGACGAGGGCGTTTCCTGAACGTGGATCAAGTAGGTATACAACTTACAAGCCATTCAACTTGTATTGGCATGTGCGGAATGTTCCACCGAAATAGCAGGGATATGTTTTTACAGAATTGTAATGTTTACATATATTATATCTCTACCTTTTTATCTACCTTTTCAAATCATTTGCATACAAAACAATATCATCAGGTATCATCTGCAAAACAATATCTCTTTGATTTTGGACTATGTAAGGCAATTCTTTATTATATCAGAAAAGGTAAAATGTATCCCTGTAGGGCCCCTATTTTTATCAAAGATCTGGAAAATGTATTGATATTTATTTGTTCTATAATTGAATACCCATCTGTTGTGGATCAACTCTACGTGACACCGAACTGATTCTCGTGCACTATAATTAATATACTTATTAAAATTGGATAGAAGTTTCTTTAGCAGACTTTTCGAGTACTTCATTCGGAAACGTAGGATAAAAATCGCTCTCTAATTGATAGGCTCGGAAGACTTAAAGACAGGAGTGATTTTACTGTTTCAATAAGTCGGGGAAGTTTCATCTACGCAAAATTAAATATTGTTGTCTACTAAATGTTTATATAATACATATTATTATAATAGAACCTGTCCATTTAACTGACTTACCCCACAAGTTTTGGTACTGCTGTATATTGTATGGTCAACCTTTTGAATGTCTTTATAATTTCAGAAGTTGTTGTGTACTTATTTGAAAGAAGTGTTTTGAAGTAAAATTTCTTTTAACAGAGCTTTGGCTACGTCGGGAGTCTATTTTAATGATTTAGTGACTTCGAGGATTAAGGAAGGAAAAAATCTTTTAAAAATACACTGGTTTTGAATCAGAGATAGTTAAGACATAAATGTTGAATTTTTTGGTTTATTTTTATCAGCCTCACTAAGTATTTACCTAGATATAGTATTTTCAAAATGTTTTTTATTTTATTTTTGGACATGCAAATAATGCTCCTATAGACTAGAGAGATGCTTGCGTATCTTTTTTGACAACAACGACGCTTCGTCACTGTTGGTGTTGATACTCTGAGCATATTTCACTCACTACTGCGTCTTCAGCACCAGGCCCGTATTCGAGGGTTCAGTGGCGTCTGCACTCGGCACCGCCCGGCCCACGCCACTCCGCAGCATAAACGCATTACCGTGTATTCATTCATTATTTTTATTTCTGTCCGTCTTCCTATTTCAACCGTTATTTGTAAACTGTGGGAGCTAGCTTTCCGGGCGCGGCTCCGCCCGCGCGTAATCCGGTTATCGCGCAAAAACATTAACCTCTTTTTGCGCAGTTGGATAAAAACTTTTTGTTTTTTCCCGGGTCTCAAACTATTTCCATACCAAATTTCATTCAAATCGGTCCAGTAGTTTTGGCGTGAAAGCGTAACAGATAGACAGACAGAGTTACTTTCGCATTTATAATATAAGTACTGATTTAGGATATGGGATTTAGGATTAGTAGATATTATGTATACCTACCTACATAAGTACATTTGGATGAAAAGACAGGTTGAATGTAGATTTATTGGGATGTGATGACGATGAGCGATATTGTGTGTACAATAGTAGTAAGTAAGTATAAGTAGGCAGGTAGGTAGTCACCCGCATCGCATCGCATCGCATACCGCGCGTCACCTTGGATTACATTCTCATGTTTATGCGACGACATGGCGCACATTCCCGCGGATAATCGCTACTCGCTGACACACACAGTTGCATTCATTAATATACTCTAATACATACATATCTTACGTTAAATATATGTATATGTTTGATGACATTAGGCTAATCTAGCGCCTGAAGATACCTAAGGCGACACCCGCCCATCAATAGCTGCTATATATATTAATTTTGTTTTGCATACATTCTTGTTCCACACAAAGTCCACACGCACGGTCCACACTGAAGGTGATAGGAGCTATGATGTTTTCAATAGTAATAAAAAAAGAAGACAACATTTACGTCAGTCCAGTCAGTCTCGATGGCTGAGCGGTAAAGGCGGGTGCCTTGCGGGGCGGTGCAAATCCCGGTCGCGATGGCTTTTCAGGATTTGATGCTCCAAATTTTATAAATTTTAGGTCTATATATTTTTCTACAGAAAATTTACTAATTTCAGTTTGGTAGGTTCTCATTGCAATTTAGAGACATATGTATAATACTTACACAAAATATACCTACAAAAATAAGATTATTACCTCATTTAGTTTTTGGCATAAGGAGAGCCCGTAACGATTATTGAGTATGATCCTTGACTAGAAAAATATTTGTTGTATAATCAGTTAAATCTAAGCATATATGAGTAACAATTTGAATCATTCGTGCTACATTTTCTCTTTGTGCCGAGGGTATTAGTGAAATATATTAATACAATATATATGTTACCGGCAATCTGTATAATTCAGGTATTCTATACAATACCTAGGCAATGTTTTTTTTTATTTTTTTATTTATTTATTTCGTACACAACACAAATTACAATCATTACATATCTGTACACAGAAACATACTTAAGGTTAAGAACTAGATTATAATTCAAAACATGTGTACATAAAGAAGAACGATTGGGGAGACTTTGAGGTAAATAGTAAATAATTATACATATTACAAGAAGAAATTGTAAAACATGCAGACAACGCACAACCGCGAGCAATTCACCACCGCTGGGCTGGGATGCACGCGCGGCATGCCTATTCCATTCCTTAACTTTTGTTTAAAGCAACCAGACTCAACCCAGAGGTTGAGGCTGATTTAGCGGGTTTGGTAAAGATAATATCTTTGACCGTTCTAATATATAATGAGAATTTTGGAGTAAAAATATCAATCTCTATCTCATGACCAATAGATTCATTATACTGACGAGCCATTCTTACTAGCGGATTATAGAAGGAAGTGTTATTTTTGTAAGTCTGTATAGCAAACAGATTTGTTTGATTGAATCTGCGTGCTCTATATTTAATATTAAAATTTATATGCGAGAGTAGCTCTGGGGTGTCCGATATGGAGTGAATTATTTTATAAAGATAAATGAAATCGAAATATTTATGACGTGTTTCTAACTTTTATATATTATATCGAGCCAGCAGCGCAAGTACCGAACTTACCGATCGCTAAATTTGACGTTACAATCGTCTAAATTTAGCGATCGGTAAGTTCGGTACTTGCGCTGCAGTCTTGTTTCATAGCTCAGTTTAGGACGACCAATCAGCTGACGATAGCATAACATCCTTAAACATTATAACAATAGATAACATATATACATAGGGGGCGTCCAGGCAATGTATGAAATACATATTATGAATATTATTGTCTATAACATACTTTACCGAGGTTAGTGTAACTATTAACTATTCTATACATTACCTAGGTATTGTATAAAATACCGGATTATACAGATTACCGGTAACATATACTTATTTTAATCTCTTATTCAATACTAGCTGTACCCGCGAATTCGTTTGCGATTGCCGTACCTGCAGACTAATTATTCACATTTATGCACTGTTTATCTCATATTAAGCAACACTGTGATCTGCGGTGAAGCACTCAACGCAAACCATAGCTCAGAATGGAGCTTTTTATTTTGGATTTGGAAACTCCCGGGTTGTATTTTCCAGACGACTGTAGTTAACTAACTCAGAGAGTTCTTTCACAGTTCGCATAATAAATGTTGAAGCAAAGTACCTTGTGCGTTTCTTATAATTTTAATTTTGAAACGGCAGTTTTATTTGACGGTAGATCGAAAATATATTTTTCATTCCTCATTCTCGGAAAGTAGTTTTGATTGATCTCAGTGGCGGACCTAAGGCCGGGAAACACTCATAGTAAAGGGCCGGAATGACTTTTAACCTAACCATGGTAACCATTGGGGTAAACAAAGTTATATGTCTAAGATTTTTCGTTGTAAAATACTCAGTTGTTATAAAACAATCAATAACAACTATGTTTGGCAGGGTAGTAACTAAATATAAGGTAAAAAGTGTGGGTTAAAAAAAACCTAACTAAAATTTTCCCCAAATTTCATTGTTCTAACTCCTAGTGTATCTTTGTATCTTCTAATCATGTTTATTATATTTAGTAAATAGGAGGCAAATTAGGAAAACTACTATTTTTTACCCTCCTCATATTTTAAATGAAAAGTAGATTGTTTAACACGGATGTAAGTCATCGACTCTTCATTAGACTATAGCCGCATTAATTTTAAATAGGTACTGCTCATGTTTTTAAAATCAAAATAAACAATATAAAAATAAAAATTACTAATTTTATATAGTTATTCCTTATATTAGTAGTGAAAAGCAGAGAGATTCTTATTCCAACTTTAAGCGGTTTAAATTACGTATATTTATCGTTATTTTTGTCCCGACAGTCACCCCGTGATCACGATCACTACAAAGTGTTTGAAACGTCGAGACAAAAATAATGATAAATACTTATACGCGATTTAAACCGTTTAAAGTTGTTTGATTACTAAGTGTAACAATCGCGAAAACCTAAGACAACATTGTGCACTTCCATTGCGTAGTTTTCGAAATGTATCCGTCAAAAGAAAGATATGTAGTTAAAAAACTGATTGTGGTGAATGTACCTACCAGATTTTAGAGTTTTATCGTAGCAAGCTTGCTAAATAAGGGTCCCGGGCTGCCCGTGGGGTGTCGGGCTGCCCGTGGGTTCCGGGCTGCCCTTGGGGTGCCGGGCTATAATGTCACCCCCCATCTTTACTCGTAGTAGGTGTCGTAAGAGGCGATAAAGAGTAACACTACAGAGGGTGGGCAGCAGCGCTTACAGAGGAACTGATATCTCACACCACGATCCCCAAGACGCCTGCCAAGCCTGTATTCAGCAGTGGACAATGCGGCTGATATAATATATCTATTATGCCTTTATGATAAAGTGTGAATGCTAAGTGATAATAAGATGAGCCGTACGTTCCAGGGTTTCTCAACATTCCGCGGTTCAAGTTATATAGAACGTATATTTAGTTTGTGATATCTGTAATTTCTAAACTACAAAACTGAGGACTTTGAAATATTTACGGGAAAATAATTAGTTTCCACTATTGTAACAAAAAAAGAATTATTGAAATCGGACTACACGTTAATGAATTACAACTAAGTGTACATTTTAACTTTCATCCCCTTTCCCAAGGGAACAGTACTGAATTTCGGGATAAAAGTATCCTATGTCCTTCTTCGTAGTATGAACTCAATTCGCGCTAAGTTTCATTTAAATTCATTCAGTATTTTTGGAGTGATGCGGGGCCGGGATACAAACAGACAGAAAAAAAACAGTTTTTGCATCAGTATATATCAGCTACACGCGAGTCGGACTCGCGCACGAAGGGTTCCGTACCATTAGTTATACAACATTAGACTTCATATTTTAACCTTTTTTGTTTTAACGTGCGCGATTCCGACTCGCACATGGCCAACTTTTGTATTTGTTGTTATAGCGGCAACAGAAATACATCAGCTGTGAAAATTTCAACTGTCTAGCTATAACCGTTCTTGAGATACAGCCTGGTGACAGACGGACGGACGCACGGACGGACAGACAGCGATGTCGCAGTAATAGGGTCCCGTTTTTACTCTTTGGGTACGGAACCCTACTAAGAACGTATGAAATCAGACCACGTGTTACTAAATTACAACTAAGTGTATATTTTGACTTTCATCCCCTCTCTCAAGGGAACCATGCTGAATTTCGGGATAAAAAGCATAAATTATCCTACTTCGTAGTATGAACTCAAATCATGCTAAGTTTCATTGAAATCCATGCAGTAGTTATGGAGTGATGCGCGGCCGGGATACAGACAGACAGACAGACAAAAATAAAAAAAATGCAGTTTCGCCATCAGTATCAGCTACAGAGTACTGTAAATTTTTTTTTTCAAAATATCTGCCACGTACAGAATAGGACCTGTTACAGTTTTATTATAAGTATAGATTAAGTTTAGGGTCAATATCTCAGGTTTATTATCACATATCTCTTTCTGTATACCTACCTGCTCAAGACATTCACTCGACATGCAAGTTGTCTAACAGACGGTACGGAAACTACATATTATGTCTCTCTGGGTACGCAACCAAGATATTAATAGTTTACCTATTTAAGTAGGAAATACTAGGTTTTATGACAAAAAAAAATATGTTGATAACTTGATATGAATCTAAATACTCATGTGTAGTAACCTATTTAAAGGATTGATAAGACAAATTCTTTATTCACCATTTTCAATATAATCAAAAAGATTTATAGCTGACATGTACTATTTGTGCGTATCCAGTTATTCAAACAATTAAACAAATCCGTAGCAACAATGCAGTTAAGATAGTAAAGCAACAGCAGTTACCATAACTCATAAAGCGCCGACGCGCCGACGACGGTGACGGCGGCTGTAAAAACTTGACGAGCGCGATAACGCGCCGATTACACAGATAACGGTTAGTAATTAATTTGTAATGATTCATTTTATGTGCACTTAACGTATGCAAAGAGCTCATAAAAACTGGCTACAGGCCTATATGCAGTCTTTGCGTAAGGTGCATGGCTTTAAAATAAATGTTTCAAAAACAATTAAAACTAAATCGTCTTCCTGCACTAAAGAACACGATAACATAATAATAGGTTCCTACCTATGCAATTGCCGTTCTGCAGTACTGGCCATTTCAAATCAAAATATTTTTTGTTTGGCTAAGAATTCTAATTTCAAATTAATTTTGTTTTAAAAACATGGAATTTCTTTTTCAAAAGTAGTCATTTGTTTATTGATTAGTGATACATTTTCATCGCATTTCAATCTTCTTCGCCATCATGGATACGCTAAAAATTCAAGTAGGTAATTATGGAATATGAGACTGAGAGAATATGAGAATACCATACCATTACCTGCGCTGAAAAATGGATTCTGTTTGATAACCGCAAGCGCTCAGCAAGTTGGTTGGTCCTGGTTCAGCAAACTATGCTCTAAACGAAAACTTACCCCTAGAAAAGTGATGGTCACTGTTTGGTGGTCTTTTTTTTTTTTTTTTTTTTTTTTTTTTTTTTTTTTCCGCACAGAAATCCATTACGGATACCACTAATGCCGGGGGGACTAGGGTGGTTATGTGGGACTCACTACCAGAAGGGCAGCATACCCACTAAAACTCTGCGGTTTTCTTCACTGCGCATTGCAAAGGGGTTTACGAGATCGCTCGACGCGCATTCGTGACCCCTCAGCGCGGTTGCTCGTTAAGGCCCGTCTCGGATTTTACTCTCCCTCCGTCTTCGACGTTATAGAAGACTCAAAAACGCCATTCGGCTCGGGGCTTGTTCGACCGACTGAAGGATCCCCCGATCCTCCTTTCGAGAGCCCTCATCATGTCAGCATGCGACGAGCGTAAGCCAGTCGTCTGCGACCTATCCTCCTACGGCGGATAGGAAGGGAGAGGATGTCATTTTCCCTGATCCGTTCCGCGTCTTCTTTTTGCCTCATTACAGTCTCTGCAAAGCAGGCTGCGGCTTCAAATCCTTGTTCGCTGCTTGCCATGGCGCGAGCCAGAGCTGGCAGCGAGACGTCATCTCCAATGACGGAACTAAGCACAGCGCGTGGTACCACCCAAGCTGGGCACTCAGCGCGTGTGTGTTCCGCCGTGTCGTCTAGTGCAGTGCAGTGGTGGCAGATAAAAGACGGCTCCCGCCTGGCCACCCGACACAGATAGTGACCGAAACAACCATGTCCCGTCAGTAACTGCGTCATGTGGTAGGTCAGAGCACCATGTCTGCGCTGCGACCACTGCGTTAGTATGGGCTTGAAGGCGGCAACCAACTCATGGCTTGCTTCTGGGCTCTCCATCCTACTTGACCATTTCCGAAGAAGATCTTCGCGAGACCGTTGTCTCCAGCGAGCGATGTCCTCTGCTAGAGCATGGGATCCCTCAGCTTTGGACTCCACCGTTTTGAAATATAACGCCGCAAGAGCCTCGGCATCGAGGTCCCATGGCGGTGTCCCGGCCAGGACGCAGGCCGCCTCGAACGAGACCGTGCTATATGCTCGGGCTGCCCTAATCGCGATGATTCGCTGTGGGCGCCGCAGCATGGCTTTGTTTTCTCTGTGCAACGCATCCGCCCAGATAGGTGCTCCATATAGTGCTTTTGAGCGAATGACGCCACAATAAAGTTGACGACATTTTGAGTTGGGTCCTCTCATATTGGGAAGGAGTTTTCCTAACACACCAGCGAACGCGATGAGCTTTGGTGCTAAGCGTCGGAAATGTTCTACAAATTTCCACCTGCCATCTAGCACAATTCCCAAATATTTCATCGCCACATCTATTTTTATTGTCGTCCCTCCGACGACAATCTCCATTCCCTGCGGTGGCGTTTTCCTGGGCCCGTGGAAGAATAGTGCCTCGGATTTGTGTAAAGCCACCTCGAGGCCTAAAGCCCGTATCGCTCGCACAACAAAGGCAACACCAGCCGTGGCGAGCCTAGCTGCCTCATTGTGGGTATTTCCGCGGGCCAACACAAGGGTGTCGTCAGCGTAGCAGATCACACTAACTCCTTGGAGATTTCCTTGGCGTAAGACCCAGTCATATCCAATATTCCACAAGAGCGGCCCGAGGACCGACCCCTGTGGAACGCCGCACGACATGTTTCTTCTGGTCCATTCTCTTCTGGTCGGGTAAATAACAGCACGACCGGAGAAATAATCGGCCACGATTCTCTTTAGATACTCGGGAAACCCGAAGTATTTCATTGCTTCTTTAACAGTTTCCCAGGGCAAAGTGTTAAAGGCGTTTGCTATATCCAACGAGACCGCCAAAACAACGTTGCCGCTAGAGACCGCCTCCTCAGCCAAATATCGCACACGAGCGATTGCATCCAGGGTCGACCGTCCACGGCGGAATCCAAACTGGCCGTCGTGAAGATCAGGCCCTACCCTGTTCATGTGCTTCACGAGACGTGCAGCGAGCACCCGCTCGAATAGTTTGCTCGTCTCGTCAAGCAACACGATAGGCCGATAGGCTGACGGTGATTCGGCTGAGCGCCCGCTCTTGCGAAGTAGGACGAGTTTACCGGACTTCCACACTTGAGGGAATTTGCCCTGGATGAGACACTCTGTGAACAAGGATCGCACTCTTTCGCCGATCTCCTCTAGACATAGAGCTACTGCACGCCGAGGTATGCCATATGGCCCTGGGGCAGTGTTCTTCCTCTTCATTTTTGCGACAGCTACTTCTAGTTCCACTTCAGACACAGGTAAGATATCTTCCTCCTGTGACGCTGTAGATCCAGAGACTGGTGTCAATGCAGGTGGCTGCCACTCTGGCCTATCGGGAAAAAGAGTCGTCACAACTTGATCAAGAAGCCGCGGCTCAAGGGTCGTGGTCAGAGGGGGGGCCCAGGGACGGAGTTTCCCCCTCACTACCTTATATGGGCGGCCCCATGGGTCCAAGTTTAAGGTCTCGAGCCATTCTTTCCAGGAGGCTTCTTTCGAGTTCCGTATAGCCTTCTGAAGAGACGTGCAGGTAGCTCGGTATTCTTGGTAGAGCTCCTGTTCTCGATTCAGATCTCGAGCTCGTCTACGCCTATATCGGTGGTAGATGCGACGCGCCGCAACACACGCTCTACGTGATTGACTAATCTCCGGATTCCACCAGTAGAGGTTTCGTCTAGGCAGAAGTGTCCTGGCCGTGGGCATGGCAGTGTCACAAACGCGCACTAGAGACTCACCTAACTTTTTCGCAGCAGTATCCACGTCCACTGTAGTTTCATTAGGACTGGAATCAGCTACCCACGCCTCCATAATAGCAGCCTCCTTCCCAAGTTCTGTATTGAACTGCCTCAGTGACCAGCGTACGCCGTCTCTTAGTGGGGAGCCTGTCACCCTGTCTGCAGTGATCGGTAGAGTGGCGACATCAAATCGGATATATCGATGGTCGGAAAGATTCTCTACATCTGTCACCACTCTCCAACCATGGACGCGGCATGCAAGAACAGGGCTTGCAAACGAAACGTCCACTATGGAGCTGCCCTGTGGTCGCACGCACGTAGCCACTGATCCTCTGTTTAAGAGCTCCAATTCGTTGGACGCGGCCCAATCCTCCACCGTTTCACCCCAAGGTTCCGTGACAGAACATCCCCAAGACCTCGATTTAGAGTTCAGGTCGCCAGCGACCAGAACGGGGGACGGGCGAGCTTGTCTTATAAGTATCCCCACCTCAGCGAGAAACTGCTCAAGTTCCGCTCGTGTTCTGTTAGGGGAGAAGTACACCCCGATGATCGCGATTCCATCCATGACTACCATCACATATCCTTTTCCCCTCACCACCCTGTCAAAGGATGGGGAACTTGTGGATGGCTGGGTGACGATAGCAACCGTATCCGCATGATCGCCTACCCAGTTATCCCGGAGGGGGACAAAATAAGGTTCAACTACAACCGTAATTTGGATCAACCACTGTGCCATGCTCTGGAGCAAAAGATCCTGAGCATCGGCACAATGGTTGATGTTAGCCTGAAGTAAGGAGTAAGCCATACTTAACCCCCAGTGTCTAACGAATTCGCCTCTAGCGGATGTTGCTGAGCCGGCTGCGCAGTGGAGGCCCTTGGGCCTGCGCGAGGCGGCTTCTTCTTTCGTTTTCCCTTATCAGGGCGTGCAGTGGGGCACGTTTTAGTACCAACACGATGATCGTCTTTTCGACCCGCTGCTTCACAAACCGGACAGTGTGGCTCAGCAGTGCACTGGGCAGCCTTATGACCACCTTTGCCACAACAAAAGCATAAGGCACTCCGGTCAACGGTAGCAGTGCACTTGCTGCCCACATGACCTGGCTCCAGGCATCTGAAGCAACGTAGTGGTCTAGGTTCCAGGATCTTCGGCTGTACTGAGACCCAGCCTACCCGAATCCGCCCTTCTGTGGCTTTCTTTGCTGCAGCGATGGGACACCGCAACCATACTGTCCCGAGGCGGCCCTCAGTGCGGGTAATTTCACCGGATTTGATGGCTTCTTTCGCACAACCTCCAGCACTAGCTACGGCTGCAACAACTTCTTCCATGGTCACGGAGTCATCCAGACCTGTGATGCGCAGCTCAGCATTCTTGCATGCCCGGGAGACTCGAATGTCATCTGGATTGAATACGCCCTTTAATTGATCCACGAGAGAGTCCGCCTTCGTCTCGTTTGTTTCGCCGGCAATCTCTATGACTCGTGCCCCAGTCGCTGCTGTGCGAACACGGACGGACGAAATACCAATGTCATCAATATTTATTTTCTTCCTTGCCTCTGCCAAAGCATCTGCATACGAAATGCCCTTCTCCACTCCGCCAGGCTGAATTGTAAGGACAATTGCTGACGTGCGGGGAATGCGGAGCTTCGGTTTAGTGTCAGTCTTATGAGGGAGTTTTATTTTTGCGGCAGTTTTCGTTTTTGAAGACTGCGATGCCGGCTTTGTTGTTGAAGGGGAAAGAGCTTGGCTCAGAGGAGTAGATCTCCCTCTTGAGAGTCCTGATTTTTTCGCCGCCGTCCCTTTATCCAGCCCCTTGGACCGGCCACGCCTCGTCACCACGGTCCACGACTCCGTCATAGGAGCTGCGTGATTCAAGGGACCATTAGGCACCACAGGCGCGGTGGCATCTCTGTTGGTGTTTCCTTTGTTTGCCTTAGCGTTAGGTGTCTTGATCGATGTTGTGGGTGCCACAGCACCGTGACTGCCAGACGCCACCGGATGTACCGCTGCCTCTTTTTGCCTTTCAGCGGCCAGAGGAAGTCTCAAGCGCCTCTCTGGGAGGAGCCTCTCTTCTAGGCTTTCAAAGCGAGCATTGATCATGGTGCCTACCTGCACCATGATCGCCCGCGTCATTTCTTCCAAGGAAGGAACCTGGGTGGCTCCTGTGGCAGGGACTGACTTCGTTTGGGCAGCCCGCATTAGTTCCATCTCGTGTCGCAGGACTTTAAGTTCTGCCGTGAGTTGGGCGTTGGCCTTTACCAGTAGTGTGACTTCGTCTGGCATGGTACGAGCCCGTGTCTCCTGAAAGGACGCCTTGATTGTGAACGCGGCGTCCTTCAGTGCCTTCACACTTGTCCCTTTGAGGTTTTTTGACTTGGTGGCTACCATTATAATGGTGTCCACCGAGTCCATAACCATTGACTCAAGTCGACTGGCGTCGACTTCACCCATTTCAGGTAGCTTTGGTGCCTTCCTAAACAGGGCGGCCGTCGATTTTATCGTCCCCTTGGGCGATAAGATATCCAAGTCTCCGCCCACATTACGATTCCGGCGCTCGGAAGTCAAAATTTTAGGGAAGGGCGCCGACGGATCGCTCAGGGAGCCGTTGTCGTTACATTCCCTAGACCTTTTTTTTGGGCGCCAGAGTCTGGTGTTCAAGGTCTCTACCTCTTGGCTTAGTGAAGTCAGAGACTCCACTGAAGCCATACTGTAAATGGACGAATCAGAGGCAGCTTCGTAATCGGTAGCAGCAGAGGTGGGTCTGGCGCGAAGACTGCGCTTCTGCTCTACCGCTGCTTTCTCCACACTCGGTGCGACGGTGGCTGGTGTGGCGCAGATACTGCGCTCTTGTTTCGCCACGGCACCTAAATTCAAAACGACTGGTTCGGCGCAGGTTATGCGTTCCGGTACCACTCGAGGTTCCCGCTCCATCAGCGGGATCAAGTTGCTGCACCGAGAAGGTGCACACTCCTCCAAGCAGTTCATTTGCGTGCCAAGGTCATCATTTTTATTGCTAGAATCAATGTCCGTTAGGTAATTGCGAATATCGTTGGTGCGCGGGCTTGAGCCCGCAAGGCGGATGTTGCCCCCCCCAGATACGATGGGGCAGCCTCTCTTAGGAGGGTGGGATTTACCCACCTGGGGAATGTTTTCATACGCCGACATTATCATAAGTTCATCCTTTCTTAAGGGGTGAGGTCCCCTTTTGGTGCCCTCACGACCGGGTTCCCCCCAGCCATGCATCCCATAGGCGGGCACCGAAACCGTAGGATTCGGAGACGCATGGAGCCCGACAGGGTGGCCAAGTTGACCCTCCCTGCCGCGCCACGAGCCTTGTAGGCCCGCCATCCCACGACCCGAAGGTCCGCTGCAGCCGCTGTCACGCGACTGCCGTCCAAATGTGTGCCCGACAGGGTGGCCGAGTTGACCCTCCCTGCCGCGCCGCCGGCCTTGCAGGCCAGCCATCCTACGACCCGAAGGTCCGCTACAGCTGCGGTAAGGCAGCTGCTCCTCCAGTTTTGCCCGACAGGGTGGCCGAGTTGACCCTCCCTGCCGCGCCCTCGACCAAATGGTCCACCATCATGAGCGACTTGCTGTCGCACCTCCATGCCCGACAGGGTGAACCTGTTGCTCCACCAGTCTTGCAGACCGGCCATCCTGTGACCCTGCGGGTCAGCTGCCCTTCTCGGAACCCCGACTACACGGATGAACCGCCTGCCCGTCCACTGTGCCCTATGCTAGCTTCATAGGGACACATGGAGAGCACCTACGCATCAGGATTTTAGCCAGCAGCCAATAAGATCCCATATAGAGAAGTTATTGACTGCTGCCCAGGGTGCACCGGCCCAAACACTGCTGTACTCCCCGGATGAAAGGCATCCGTAAGAGACCAGCAGCATTCAAGCACACGAGGAGGTATCCTGACCAAGCACCCCAAGCACCTCATAAAAACTGGCTACAGGCCTATATGCAGTCTTTGCGTAAGGTGCATGGCTTTAAAATAAATGTTTCAAAAACAATTAAAACTAAATCGTCTTCCTGCACTAAAGAACACGATAACATAATAATAGGTTCCTACCTATGCAATTGCCGTTCTGCAGTACTGGCCATTTCAAATCAAAATATTTTTTGTTTGGCTAAGAATTCTAATTTCAAATTAATTTTGTTTTAAAAACATGGAATTTCTTTTTCAAAAGTAGTCATTTGTTTATTGATTAGTGATACATTTTCATCGCATTTCAATCTTCTTCGCCATCATGGATACGCTAAAAATTCAAGTAGGTAATTATGGAATATGAGACTGAGAGAATATGAGAATACCATACCATTACCTGCGCTGAAAAATGGATTCTGTTTGATAACCGCAAGCGCTCAGCAAGTTGGTTGGTCCTGGTTCAGCAAACTATGCTCTAAACGAAAACTTACCCCTAGAAAAGTGATGGTCACTGTTTGGTGGTCTAGCGCAACCGGTGTGATTCTCCGCCTCTCAGCTTTGATAGAAATTATGTAGCAGTTTGAATTTCTAAAAAAAATGAGTTCATAAGGCGGTAAAAGTAATAAAAAATTTTGATAAACGATTTTCCATTGTATGTGCTCTATCGCATAATCTATTATAATTAGGTTTGCTACTACTAATAGCCGAAGAGTGTGACAAACATGACACCGAGTTTTAGGCGCTACAGCTATGGCTGCAAGTAAGTGTAGCCAGTACCAGGTGGTAGCTGTATGTAGGGCAAAGTCGCACTGGATAAGTATCCAGAGTAATTTGTTGGTATTTCTCGGTGGCTTCTCATTTTTGCCCTGAACACTTGGCCGTAGTCCTTTTACGTTCATAAATATACGACTTTGAAGTCTTCACGACAACGATTCCTCGAAACCCGAGGTTTCGGACATCCCTGGGAGACAGCGATTACTTACCACCGGGTAAATCGTCAGCTAGTATACCCCACTATCAAAAAAAAATGTCACAACGCAGACGTGTATTTATGAACTTTTTGTTTCTTAATTACACTTAATAAATAGTTTTTAGTTTGATTTTATACTATAATAGTAGAGTCAAGGCCACTACGCTCTGCTAAAAGAAGATGATAAGAGCCTCATGTCTCCGCCACAATTAGACAGTACAATACAATAGGTAAATAAAAATGTTAATTCTGTTTTAGCTGTAAAACGTTTAGAGGCCGGCGACTACTTTTGAAAATAATTTACTAATTTTATCGTCTCCGAACAGCGGAGGAATGCGTCGAGTGACTCCGGTCTCGATACCAAATGGTGCAATGTTCTATTCTTGTCCAAAGTATTGTTAAGAGTTTAGTTCGTAGATTCGGTGACAGTCACTACTGAGAGAGCAGTTTATTGTTATTTTTGTTATGGTAGAGTAGTGGCCGATTATAGCAGATGTAGAGTGCAGGCCGAAGCCGCATGCCGCGCCGGTGCCGTGCGTCGGCCGTGTCTCTGCGCAGCTGAACAACAATCAGGGAATGCTTGTGAAGAGGCAGTTAATCAATCGGAATGAGGGGCGAGCGCGGGGAGGGTTCCCCGATTAAAATAAACAATACATGTGTCGCCAGACTGGGATTGAAATACAACTTCTTCGCCACTGAGTAGCAAGAGATATACAGTAATTTATAAGGATGCGTTACCTATCTCCATCACCTTCGCCGAAATACTCCGATTCTTTATACCTATAAGTCCAATATCTCACCCTCAGTCAGTATACAAGAAACAATTCTCCTGTATTATTAATACTATCCCATTATACAATGCATCGATTATTGTGCACAATGCGTCATTCTAATTGTCTGTCGTTCGCGCTACGTTACCCAAGTCATAGATAAATGAAAAGGACCTTTATCATTTCTCTATGCCCAAGTTCAGAACATATTGCAAGGTCATTTTTCTAAAAATCTGGCCAGACACCCCGCAATGCACAGCTTTTGTTTACTTAAATAAGTGGGTGGAAAACCAGCGAAATTACAGTATGATGCTAATATAAAGGAGCAATTCTCTTCTGTGTTTTTAGGGTTCCGTAGTCCTGACAAGTCCATACATGTGATGTGGGGATAAAATTTATTTTCGTAGGCTTTCTCTTCATGTGTTATTGTTAAATAGGTATTCTGAAATGACTTAGGGGTTGCTAATACTGTTTTTAGATTTAATGCTCCATTTACGAAATATTAAACTTTAACGTGTAAATTTTTGTTCCAGCAGGGCGTCCCCCCACTCTAAAAGCTAAACTGCTGGCTTGAAAAATCTCAAAAAATCGAGCTGATAGTGCGTTTTATTAACTTTAAAGGAAAAGTATAGCGGTTGAGTTAACTTTATTAGTTTAGCAGTTACAGTCGTTGAACTTGGGTGTAGGATAATTTTGTACCAAATATAAAATCTATAGAATAAATACTTTTAAGTGACTAAGATGAAGTAGTTGGTTGTTTATAAGGGGTAGACTTGCATTGAAAACTTAATCCAAAATAATGATATGCCCTATGTCATACATAATAGACTAGCTTTCCAGCCACGGCTCCAGCCGCGCGTATTGCAGGTATCGCGCAAAACGTTTAACCTCATTTTGCGCAGTTGGATAAAAGCTATCTTGTCCTTTCCCGGGTCTCAAACTATTTCCATTAGTATAGATATAGATATGACAGTACAAAGATTCGACTTATATAGGTATAAAGTACTTTTTGGACCTCATCTTCGCCGTACACTAGAAGTGTTTGCTGTCTGTACCTGTCGTACCAAGGTCATCGATCACTTCATTTGACACATAATTTGCTGATTTGCTGATTGTCTTCAATAGTGTAATTTTTTTCATCGGTAAAGAGAATATTTCTGTGCCCTTCACTTGTGTCTCGCAACGGAAGGCACTCTATTTAATTTTAAAGATTGATTTAGGGCATGTAGGTCTTTTTTTATTATACGCGACATTTTCCTAGCGGGAATCTTCATTTCTAGCAATAAGATTATTGTTGAGTTATCACAATATTTTTACTTCCCAATGGGATTTCGACCAATTCTGGTTTTAACAGCATTATTCTGTAGTTCTAAGACACGCGGCTGCCCTGATCTTTTATGGTCTTCGACAGAGGAAGTGTTGTTGTATCTGTTGATATTACGATATACGAACATACCTACGGTTGATACCAAGCTTTTGAAGTTTCTGGAATACTTTACACAAGGCGAATACTGCTATCCTATTTTCTTTAACACCTCATTTCATATTGTTATTTGATAATGAACACGAAACAATATAAGAAATGGCGCGAATCGAAAGAAAATTTTTAAGTAATAAACGCGTTCCAAATTCTAAATAATTCTAAAGCTGAAAAGTTTTTATGTTACAGTATTTATGGGCAGACTAGTTATATAGTATAATAGCCCATTTATAAGCTTACTTGCATATATCGGTGTATACTTTTTATTTTTCTTTCATAATATATAATATCAACTATTTTATAATAGAATAATTATTTATGCTACAGCAAATAAATTAAATGACATTCAAATTCTTACAATGTACCAACGGATTCTGATTCACAAACGAATTTTATTTAATTTTCGAATTACAAATTGTAATAATAACTTGACGGCAATCGTACTCTTATTTTTTAGATTTTGCAGGAAGAAAGTGGAGGAGAATAATTAACTACAGAATCGTTCTATATTATGATAACGGGCTTCTACGGAACCCTACATTGTGCGTGGCTCGACACGCATTTGACCGTTTATTTTCAATATAAAATGGGTAATATATCTTTTAAGTGAGTCGCAGTCTTAACTTAAATAAACTGGAGAAGAATAGAGAGATCGTTGTTCGATCGGATCGGACGGCTCTCGCACCGAAATAGTGCCATTAGCGGCCTCTGTTTGTAAACACGCGACACATTACCGAGCACGTGCCGCCGCTCCGCACGCGCTGCCTCCCGGCGACAATACCACTTCCACTGAGTCCTCACAAATAATGCTTCTCAGCCGCTGACGCTTTCGGACACATTCCTCGGTTTCCAACCTTAGCGTGTTAACTAAACAAACTGAAATAAAACCCTCGAAATTTGTCGCGACGCTTAATTTATGCTAATGGACCGTTAACGACATCGTAAATATTATAATTAGTATCGGTTACATTCGTCAGCGAGTGTTTAAGTTGTCGCCGGTCGGCGCGTCACCGCGTCCTCCTCGCTTTGCTAATAGGATACCAATTGATTTGGTACTAGGTAGGTAGCGGTGCAGTCCCGATGGAGCGATCGTCCGGGACCACGAGCCCCGCGGGAATACTAAGTGGCTAATTGAGCTGCGTTGTGTCCGCTCCGCACTCCGCATCGCTTACCTGTCGCGTCGGGTCGCGTCGGGTCGCGTCGGGTCGCGTCGTCGGGGAGACAATGCGCGCCTCGATGGCTCCCCGGGGAGTGCTCAGTATGCGGCAGACGTCGCGGTGACGACGGTCCCATTCACCACTAAATACGTCACTGATTCCTCTCTAAGCAATTATTGAAACGAGGGGCTTTTAGCAAATGCTTCATTTACTTCGATCAGAATAGAACAAAGCGGGTAGAATTCACCTGTCGGTGTTCTTGTAGCGCCGCGATCGAGCCGATGTGAGAGTTGAATTATAGATGCGAGCGGCTCCTCGATAATAGCTCATAAATATGAGTTATGAGAATTTATTGCTAAATAATAATCGCTCGGCTTAGAACAAACCCTGAGGTGCGCAAAAACGGAAGCATGTGTTAACACGTTCACGTTGAGTGAATTCATAATTTTTATGACAGTACAGCAGTGCAAGTACCGTGCAATGGCTCGTTAAATTATCGAATCGCTATGATCGCTAAATTTGACGAATCGTATCGCCTATAGCAAGTATGGTACCGTTTTCGATAAATCTTATCGACGTCTTACGGTCGTGAAATTGTGGACCATATTATGTCGATTATTACGAAATGGCAACTACGAAATTAGACTGTTTTTGCACAGATTATTAAAACTGTTAATTAATTACGGAAATAAGTTTTTCTTAAAAAAATTACAACTAAAGCATTTTTTTAGATAAAACAGATAATTACAGTAAAAAATATAGAAAGTTAAATCAAGAAGAAAAATATTTTTACGACAGCTGATTTAAGCAATCTTCCAGGCTGAAACGCCTTATTTACTTATGTACTTACATTTCTCTAAGAAAAAAATTCAATACTGATTGGTTATCTGGAAGATATCGCTCTCAACGAGTATACCGCACATTGTTACACTTACCTAGTTACATTATAGGTACCTCTAGTTGTGTGTTTTTGAAATAAGCTTGATGAAACAATAAAGAATAGTTGTATATCTAAATACAGTTACGCAAGGCTGTTAAGGGGCAGAATTCTAAAAACAGATGTTAGATTTTGTCCCCACTTCTCCTCGCGTGTTTACTTCGCGGTGTACATGGCGCCACGTCCGCAAGTCAACGGTAATATTTTATTTGATTAAAAATTTAGAGCGCCCTCTAGTAGAACTAGTAGAAACTATCTTGTCACACACGAATGTGATGTGTGCTGAAGCGCCATCTAGTACGCATACATGATACCAACCATTAGTTGATTGTATGCTGTAAATATCATAGTGTGACACAGTTAATGAATTTACCATACCTACAGTAGTACAAGTTTAGTCTTGATTATTACCAACTTGCTTGATTTTTGCAGTTTTGTGTATGTTCATTTTAAATGAACATAAACTATAGTTTTAATCAACATGAACTATGTATCTACTTTGATGCAAGGCGTAAGCTGTTAGAGAAAAGATGGTTTATTTATTACAAAAACAAGTATATCGTGTAAAATTTACATAGAAAATCATAAAAAAGCTTTTTTACCCCAGATCAAAATACAAATAGCGGGTTATACTATTGGGTATTTTTAACTGACTTCAAAAAAAGGAGGAGGTTCTTAAATCGTCTGTTTTTCTTATATGTTTGTTGCCTCAGAACATTTGACTGGGTGAATCGATTTAAAAAAATCGTTTATTGTTTGAAAGCTGATACTTGTTGTTTGGTTCCATTTAAATTTCATCAAAATCGGTCGAGCCATACACATTTTTTGACATACACTCCAATAACTGAAAAATATTTACTTATCTTGATGATAAAGTCGTTGACAATGAATGAAAATCGATCCCGTAAGTAGCAAGGGTCATAAAAAGAAGACTTCATCACCTAAAAGTGTGAATTAACTTGTCGAAGTCCAACACTAGTACCACGTGCACAATATTGTGATATTAGGTACTTTTGAGCTATCCTGGTACCGACTTGAACAAGTTATTTCACACTTTTGGGTGTTGGCGTCGGTTCCAAGTATTCTATAGTTATCAAATAGCGTAGTTTATTCTTGGTTCCGCTAACAATCAAGGGTACCTGCTCGTGTTATTACTACAAGTCGTCGTGTCACTACTATTAAGATTTCACTAACAAAAATCACATGGAGAATGTAGTAGGTAGGTACAGTTATTGTTTCAATTTGTTAATAATAATATAATAAATACATCTCGTGGATGCTATTGTGTAGATGGGTGGAACAACAAAACTTCTAACAAAATAATACCATTATTGAGATCACCCAAGGAGAAAGATAAGTATTTTGTTTGATAATTTTATTACTACACTCGAGAGCAATGAATCCGGGTCACTTAAAGAATGTTAAAAATCTCGGAAACTAAAAATGATAGGTTAATGCAATAAATTGTATTTAATAGACAATGTAATACTCCTTAAATGAAAGTAAAAAAAATATGAGTCACCATACATTTTATTAACACAAAATTACATAAAGAAAAAAACTGCTGATCTCTCCTTAAAACAAAAATAGGAAACATGAAATTTTTGAACTTTATTACGATTTTCTTGAATTTTAATACTTCGTATTGCCTCCTCGTGCTTCCATTACTGCGTTTTCGCGGTTTGGCATGCTGTACACCAAGTTCCTTATACGATTTTGGGGAATATTCTCCCATTCCTCTGTGAGAGCAATTTTGAGCTCACGAAGCGTGATTGGGGGAGGGTTTCGTTGTTTTACGCATCTGCCTAGCTCGTCCCAAGCATGCTCGATCGGGTTGATATCCGGGCTGCGCGCTGGCCACTCCATACGAGTAATGTTCATCTCTTGAAGGTAGTCATTCACAATCCTACCTGTATGAGGTCGGGCATTGTCATGCATAAATATAGCATCCTCACCTAAATTGACCATAAATGGACCAACGTGATCATTGAGGATTTCTTCCACATATCTTACGCTAGTTAAAGAGCCG
The DNA here is from genome assembly GCA_963854805.1 of Plagodis dolabraria. Lineage (NCBI taxonomy): Eukaryota > Metazoa > Arthropoda > Insecta > Lepidoptera > Geometridae > Plagodis > Plagodis dolabraria. Next base: position 1,029,385 of record OY978443.1, read on the forward strand.
TTTTCTATGATCACCAGCTCTGTGCGACTTTCAGAAGAAATTCCGGCCCACACAAGTACAGACCCACCACTGTAGGCTACTTTTTCTTCGATGCATGCTTGCTTGAATCTTTCCCCTGGTCTTCGATACACTCTGTGTCTTCCATCGTGCTTGTAGAGCATAAATTTTGATTCGTCGGAGAACATAACTTTTGACCAATCTTCAATACTCCAATTTACGTGGCTCTGGGCATATCTTAGTCTCGAAATACGATGCCCACGCTCCAGTTTAGGGCCGTTTGCAGGTCTAAGGGGTTTTAAGTTAGATTCAGCAAGCCGACGTCTTACTGTCCATGCACTTGGGTTACTTCCTCCGAGGCGTCGAAACTGATTGGTGAGTTCAGTTCCTGTGAGAAAGCGATTTCGAAGCATGGTGTTCACCAAGTATCGGTCTTCTCGTGCTGTGGTACACCTGGTTCTGCCCGTTCCTGGTCTGTGTAGGTTAGAACCAGTTACTTCGTAACGTCGGAGAACTCTTTGTACTGTTGACAGCGACACACCGACAGTCCTGGCTGTATCGCGCTGACTCCGGCCGGTTTCCAGCATTGTAAGTATTCTGGTGCATTCTTCAGGCGTAAGCGACATAATTTCAGCTTGAATAATGAATATAGAGCACTATCAACATGGTTTATGTACCCACATAAATGACAGATTACAAACAAAAGCAAAACCAAATGCTGTAATTTCGTAGTTCCATCTTCGAAAGTGGCCCTTTTTCAAATTTGATTTTTTTATGATATAACTTTACAATAACTAAGAAGTTTTAATACCTTCATTTAAGGAGTATTACATTGTCTATTAAATACAATTTATTGCATTAACCTAGCATTTTTAGTTTCCGAGATTTTTAGGATTCTTTAAGTGACCCGGATTCATTGCTCTCGAGTGTATTTGTATTACTATTCGTACGTAATACCACAATATTACATATCGATTATAAAACCGTGGTATTACTGGTATTACCTGTATTTGTCAAAGATTACGAAAGATACGTATATGTTTGTAAACGACACCCGTGCCGTCAATTGATGTATGTACTTGTATAGATAGATTTTGTTTCGAAGATGCACCGGAGTGCGTCATAAAATCAGACATTCTATGAGAGTAGGGCTGCCATCCGACCGGGTTTCCCCGGATTTGCCCTAGTTTAGAGGGCGTCCGGGGGGCGTCTGGTAGGGGTTTTTAAACAGTGTCGGGGTAAAATCCGGACACTTGTGTCAGGGGAATCCGGATTGATTGAAGTATAAGCAATTGATTGAAACAAATCTGAGTTTAAAATTCATTCGTAAGCTGCATACAAGTTAACTCCGGCGCTGCAAAATCTACAACAACAGACCGTACCCCGCGCCGCGCTGGTCCCACCATAAAAAAAACTGCCACCGACACCGATCATTCACTCACTGTGTTGCTGTTTTGGCGCATTTGGTGCTAAGTCTTGAATATTTCTACGGTTTTTGGCGCTTTCTTCTCATTACCGTAAGCTAAAAACGTCTAGTGAAATCTGGCGGAAAACATTACACACATTACAAACAAGATTACCTTGTTATTAGTTGGCTTGGCAACTCAAGTTACATTGTGAGTTTATTCGCTAGTCTCGCGGCAATGGACGAAGGAGAGAAACTCACAAAAAAAAAAAAAATTAACAAAAATGGAACCGACTTCAACATCCAAAAGTGTGAAATAACTTGTTGAAGTCGGTACCATGATGCTTCAAAAGTACCTATTATCACAATATTGTGCGCATGGTACCGACTTCGACAAGTTGTTTCACACTTTTGGGTGTTGAAGTCGGTTCCATGTTTTGTTAAAAAAAATTTTTTAACCTTTTTAGTGTAACTCCAAAACGGCTTGACTGATCTTGATGAAATTTAAAATGGGACCAAACGACAAGCATCAGCTTTCAAACAAAAAAAGAATTTTCAAAATCAGTTCACCCAGTCAAGAGATCTGAGGTAACAAACATTAAAAAAAACAGACGAATTGAGAACCTCCTCCTTTTTGGAAGTCGGTTAAAAAGCACATCTTTGGTCGAAATAAAGTACAAATATAAGGACCTGAGTTGCTTTGACTTTCCAAATTCCTGTTGGAAAGGTAAGATCACTTTGACTGAAATTTGAACATCTGAAAAATACCGAAATAAATTAAAAAATTAAAATATTTTTATGTTTGCAATAACGCATGCTTTGATGGATTACATTCCAATATTACAGTAATATTATCCTATATTACAATAGTTTTTGTGTTATGAATTTTCTTTGGTCTGATGCTAGGCGTGTAAAATCGAGACTGAAAAAGCTTTTAGCCGATCGAACGACAGATAACAAAAAATTACATGGAGAAGGTTGCCGCGCACATACTGCATGGGGTTTTGTAATACAGAGTTATTGGTTCTATATAAGTGATATAAGGGTGGGAAAATGATTGGCGATAAAAAATGCACATGAAATATTATGTAACACGTCGTTGCTCATTTTACCCATTTATTGAATTTTTGTACTTATATTTATTATTAAAAACTTGTCTGATATTTCACATTACGTACCTTAAAAATAAAAAAGAGAGACTGCCTTTTTCTATAGTAGTGCACAGAAGGACGGTGTTTACTCAACATAGCTTAGTAGTAAATTGATAATGTTGTTCTACTGTTACTATTACGCTGTGGCTTGAACAAGTAAGTACTAGGAAAATTTCAACATGTTCATGTTTTTCTTACCTTTCCATTGTAAAAGACATACTTTTCCGAGATCTACGAAAAAACGTGGTCAGGTAGCTAGATTAGGTAGTACCTATTTAATGTTCACATTAGATATACTAAACTCTCTAATTATATGAAAACATGGAAACTCGAGATACCTAATAAATTTGCAAGCATTGTAATTGTAAATTGAATACGCGTCAGAAAACTTAATTATACGTAAATATAATACGTATCAAATAAATAGTAATACAAATAAAAAAAGTCACCAAAAAGAATCTAAGTATGTGAGATTCGATCCACTGTACTCGAACTTCCGATGCGACTTCAGTAGTTACACACTATATAGTCATTGAGTAAAGTGTCGAAAATTACACACATATCGTTTATGCCTTACTGTCGGACACATTATATTATTAATGTTTCACGTACATACGTAAAATTATTATTGTAAGAATTATGTCGTAAAATTAAAATTTGACCAAAAAGAATCTCTTCGCGCTAGATTCGATCCTCGAGCCTCTTGATTGCAAAGCGATGTTACTGACAATGCGCTATTTAAACGACGATTGAATAGTCAAAAATTATGTACATAAGCTTTGTGCCTTATTGTCAGAAACTGTATAAATTAATCATGATGCACCTAAAATAATTACGATACATTCATTAGGAAAAATTCTGAATGCTGCTTATAATAATTATTTTAGGTAGCTAAAGTTGTACAGTACGTCTTGTAAAATGTTTGAAGTGTTTTTATATTGCGTTAGGGTTCACAATCATATGATAATTTCATTAATAAAAGAAATATACATACATGGAGAAAGGAAGCCATAGCTTGCCTTATTATGGCCATCATGCGTTTTTGACGATTTTTATACATCTTTTTTGCACTCCCAAAGCGTTTATTTCTAATTTTACCCATTTTTTATTTTAATTGAGATTGCCGAGAAAAGTGACGCAGGTCCGACGCACGACGCGGCTGACCGCGATATGAGCGAGGATGATAGCAATATACGTAGATCCGTGGAGTAAATAGTGCGACATGATGTTAACGCTTCTCGGAATGAAAGGGCGTATGTGACATTTTGTAAACAGGCTCAGTACGCATTAACTGTGCTTTTTTTGTATAAAAATATACTATGAAATTTATTGTACTTAAAAAATCTATATTTTAGAAAAAAAAACAAATTTTAATACACTAAAATCTGGCGGAAAAAGTAGGAATTCTCTATTTTCAGAGGTGTTTTTGACATTTTTTTCTATCGAGGCAATTATTAGGAAACATGTTTTGAAATTGATGAAAGTATTACTTATATCCTTGAGTATCGTGTATTTAAATTGCAGTACCATCCGGTACCTGGTTTATGAGATTTTCCATATTTTGTTGGCACTATTTCGTAATTTCCGAGCCTTAAAATATTTTAGGTATGAGGCGGGGTAATTACGAGACATACGATATTTCGGGTAAAAATAAGACTTATAAAATAACATCAATAGTACATCTTTTATTACCCATAAAACAGTTTCAAATGAACCTTAAAATGTAATCGATAACTTATGTTTTTTTGGCAATCTTTACTAATAGTGTTTAAGAATTATTTATCAAAATATATCGGATCTTAAAAATTGGCGCGAAAAATTTCACTTTAGCGTTGACAAACTTTGTTAGCTGTCACTCGCTTGTACTCCGCGCACGCACGGTCTGCCGCCCCGCGCCGCTGCATGGTTTGCCTTTGCGTGGGCGATCCGCCATTTTAGACTATCTTTTGCTAGCACACAGTCAGGACATTTTCAATTTTTGGGAAAAAAAATGAGACACGCGTTTGTGAAAATATAAGACAGCTATCGTGTAAAAATAAGACAAAACCATAGTGAAGATTATTACAATGCCACTAACTGAAATTTAGAAATGAAACCAAGAAGAGCCCAAATTACGAAACAAAAACAGAAATCTGCACTGGTTCCTTCTGACACTGATGCAGATATGGAATAGCGATAAAGATAAAGATAAGATAAAGATCATTTATTTGCATATAACATGAGAAATTTTATACACACGAAAAAACAACACATGCACAAAAGATGGTAAAATAGTTAAGTAGGTAGCTTTTATCATGTTCTGCCTATGAGGCGTGCAAATGTTGGAGAGTGGCACTATGCTCGTTACAATGTTATGAAACAATACAAGTAAAATAAAAATTTTAAGAATAGTTATAATGTCAAAGTAATCATTAAAATTAATGTCAATGTTGAATATAACAATAAAACAATTCTCTATAGATCAATTATGATGTCATGGCAGAAGAAAACCTAGAATTTGTCATTTAGAAAGTCATTGATCTTGTAATAGCATTTCTGCAGCAGTAGTGCTTTAAGTTTATTTCTAAATAAGGTAATATTTTGATCTCTTATTGCCTTTGGAATATTATTGTAGATACGAGGTCCCATGCACACTACACTGTTATGCATCAGGTTTGTTTTGCCTTTCTGTGGGCACCGTATGTTTTGGTTACGTCTACTTCTCTGTACAAAGTCAGATAGTGTGGGGAAACGCTCTTGGTTGGATTTAACAAATAAAGCCGTCTCAAGAATATAAAGGCACGGAAATGTAAGAATTTTATACTTTGTAAAATATGGCTTGCAACTTTCCCTTTTTTTTAGTCTAAACATAGAGCGGATACAGCGTTTCTGTCTTTTCAAAATAACCTCTTTGTTGGTTGAGTTACCCCAGAAGATAATACCGTATCTCAGGATAGATTCAACGAGGCTATAGTAAGCAGTGAGTAAAGCGTCTGAATTTAAGGCAGTAGCAAGTTTGCCTAAGGCATATGCTTGGCTGCTTATTTTCTTAGAGAGACTGGCTGTTTGTGCTTTCCAATTCAATTTTTTGTCAATAATAAGACCAAGGAATTTGGCTTGTTCTACTTCTTTTATTATGTTATTGTCATACATTATATTAATATTCTTTTTGTTTGTCTCTCTTTGTCTAAAATGAATAATATTTGTTTTATTTAAATTAATTTTTAAGTTATTAATATTAAGCCATGTTATAACCGATGTCAAAGAATCATTGATGCCATTTTCATACGAGTCTAAATTCTTACGTGCTATCATTATTGTACTATCATCTGCGAATAATGTCATAGGTTGAGTTGTAGCATTAGGTAAGTCATTGATATAAATCTATACTTATAATAAAACTGTAACAGGTCCAATTCTGTACATGGCAGATATTTTGAAAAAAAAAAATTACAGTACTCTGTAGCTGATACTGATGCCGAAACTATAATTTTTTTTATTTTTGTCTGTCTGTCTGTCTGTCTACAAGGTAGAATAATTTAGCTTTTTATCCCGAAATTCAGCATGGTTCCCTTGGGAGAGGGGATGAAAGTCAAAATATACACTTAGTTGTAATTTATTAACGCGTAGTCCGATTTCATACGTTCTTTTTAGGGTTCCGTACCCAAAGGGTAAAAACAGTCTGTCCGGCTGTCCGTCCATCCGTCTGTCCGTCCATCCGTCCGTCCGTCTGTCACCAGGCTGTATCTCAAGAACGGTGATAGCTAGACAGTTGAAATTTTCACAGATTATGTATTTCTGTTGCCGCTATAACAACAAATAAAAAAATTGGCCAAGTGCGAGTTGGACTCGCGCACGTTAAAACATAAGGTAAATATGAAGTCTAATGTTGTATAGCTAATGGTACGGAACCCTTCGTGCGCGAGTCCGTCTCGCACTTGGCCGATTCTTTTGTTACAATAGTGGTACTTTAAAATGTATCCCGTAAATATTTCAAAGTCATCGGGTTTGAAGTTCAGAAATAACAGACATCACAACCTAAATATTACGTCCCAAATAACTTGACACCCAGAATGTACAGGAACCTTTGAACGTACGTCTCATCTTAAGCTGGCGTTTGCACTTTATCGTATACGTATAATAGATAGGTCTGTAGTTGGACCACTCCAAAAGATTCTGATTTTTTCAAACAATAAAACACAGTTTTTTTATTACGATAAGCACAATTTCCCTACGTATAATTTTCATAACATGCAATGCTCTAACCAGTCTAATCTATATCAGGTTGGAGAAGGCGGGTAAGGAAGCGCGAGGGGTAAGACGCTTACATTTATCTATTTATACTTATAATAAAACTGTACATTGCAGATATTTTGAAAATATTTTTTCAGAGCTATCTGTAGCTGATACTGATGCAAAAACTGTTTTTTTTCTGTCTGTCTGTCTGTATCCTGCCGCGCATCACTCCAAAACTACTGAATGGATTTAAATGAAACTTAACACGATTTGAGTTCGTTAGTTGTAATTTAATAACGCGTGGTCTAAATTCATACGTTCTTTTTAGGGTTCCGTACCCAAAGGGTAAAAACGGGACCCTATTACTGATATTTCGCTGTCCGTCTGTCCGTCCGTCCGTCCGTCTGTCACCAGGCTGTATTACAAGAACGGTGATAGCTAGACAGTTGAAATTTTCACAGATGATGTATTTATGTTGCCGCTATAATAACAAATACAAAAATTTGGCCAAGTACGAGTCGGACTGGCGCGCTTTAAAACAAAAACCGGCCAAATGCGAATGGCACTCGCGCACGAAGGGTTCCGTACCATTATCTGAAATTTTATTGTATGTGTGCCCCCTTAACTATTTATTCTAATTTAATTAATTATATTTAAAGAAAACATAAAACTTAATATTCTGTGAATAGTTAAAGCGTCTACCAGTCACCGTTATTAGTATCGAGCAAGAAACAGTAAAAAAATAAAGGTTGTTGTATGGGGCCCCCCCTTAAATATTTATTTTATTTTTAGTATTTGTTGTTATAGCGGGTGTTGAAATACATCATCTGTGAAAATTTCAACTGTCTAGCTATCACCGTTCTTGAGATACAGCCTGGTGACAGGCGGATGGACGGACGGACAGCGAAGTCTTAGTAATAGGGTCCCGTTATTACCCTTTGGGTACGGAACCCTAAAAAGGTGAAAATATGAAGTCTAATGTTGTATAGTTAATGGTACGGAACCCTTTGTGCACGAGTCCGACTCACACTTGGCCGATTTTTTTTATTAGAATAGTGGTGCTTTAAATATTTCAAAGTCATCGGGTTTGCAGTTCAGAAATTACAGACATCACAACCTAAAAATTTCGTTCCAAATAACTTGACACCCAAAATGTACAGAAACCTTTGAACGTACGGCTCATATTAAGCTGGCGGTCGCACCTTATCGTATAGGTATAATAGAATAGAATAGTCTGTAGTCGGACCACTCCAAAAGACTGATTTTTGAAACGATAAAACACAGTTTTTTTTTATTACGATACCCACAACTTTCCTACGAATATTATTCATAACATGCAATGCTCTGATCAGTCTAATCTACACCTATAACAGGTTGGAGAAGGCGGGTAGGGAAGCGCGAGGGGCGCGCTTACATTAATCTGTTTATACATATAATAAAACTGTAACAGGTCCAATTGTGTACATTGCAGACATTTTGAAAATATGTTTTGAGAGCAATCTGTAGCTGATACTGATGCAAAAACTGTTTTTTTTTCTGGCTGTCTGTCTGTATCCCGGCCGCGCATCACTCCAAAACTACTGAATGGATTTGAATGAAACTTAGCACGATTTGAGTTCATACTACGAAGAAGGACATAGGATACTTTTATCCCGAAATTCACTACGGTTCTCTTGGGAAAGCGGATGAAAGTTAAAATGTACAATTAGTTGTAATTTATTAACGCGTTGTCCGATTTCAATCATTCTTTTTTCGTTATAATAGTGGTAATTTAATTATTTTGCCGTAAATATTTCAAAGTCCTCAGTTTTGTTGTTAAGAAATTACAGATATCACAAACTAAATATTTCGTTTTAAATAACTTGAACCGCGGATTGTTGAGAAACCCTTGAACGTACGGCTCATCTTAAGCCCACAGGCAGCCCGACACCCCACGAGCTGACTGGCATCCCATGGGCAGCCCGGGACCCCACGGGCATTCCGGCACCCCATGGGCAGCACGGCACCCTTATTTAGTTTTGCAAGCTTGCTACAATAAAACTCTAAAATGTGGTACATTCACCACAATCAGTTTTTTTAACTACATATCTTCCGCGATTGTTTCACTTAGTAATTAAACAACTTTAAACGGTTTAAATCACGTATATTTATCATTATTTTTGTCCCGACGTTTCAAACACTTTGTAGTGATCTTGGTCACGGGGTCACTGTCGGGACAATAATAATGATAAATATACGTGATTTAATCCGTTTAAAGTTGGAAGTGCAGCACCTTAGTAGATTGTTATACACAAGGGTCGAAAGGAATTGATAACTTTCACCAGCGTTCAGCTCTCTACTTTTCATTTCGAATTTAAAGAAAGTAAAAAAAGTAGCTTTTCTAAAAATTATTCATTGAAAAAATAACATACTTACTAAAAATTTATTGAGAGGTTAGGACTATTTGTGAAATTTTACGTAAAATTTTGTTTGGAATATTTACGGGCGGCTATAGCCCGTAAATATTAGAAATCTCTCTGCTTTTCACTACTAATATAAGGAATAACGATATAAAAATAGTATGTTTTTTTATATTATTTATTTCGATTTTAATAACATGAGCAGTACCTATTTAAAATTAATGCGGCTATTGTCCAAGTTTTTCCCGGCCTTAGGTGGGAAGGAGCGTCTCCCACCCGCTACTCAGATCAAACAAACACTACTTTCCGAGAATGAGAAATAAAAAAATATTTTCGATCTACCGTCAAACAAACCGCCGTTTTAAAATCGAAATTCTAAAGAAACGCACAAGGTACTTTGCTTCAACATTTATTGTGCGAACCGGGAAAGAACTCTCTGAGTTACTTAACTACTGTCTTCTGGAAAATACAACCCGGGAGTTTTGAAATCCCAAGTAAAAAGCTCCATTCTGAGCTATGGTTTACTTACTATAAGAGTGCTTCACCGCAGACCACAGAAACAGTGCACAAATGTGAATAATTAGTCTGCAGGTACGGCAATCGCGAACGAAGTCGCGGGTACAGCTAGTTATAAATAAAAATGGGCCCGAAACACCGCCCTGTGGAACCCTATATGTCACTTTACATGCACATGATTTCCATAATTCTTCAGTTTTAGTTTCGAGATTTACCCGACTGATTCCGGTTATTTGTGTTCTGTCAGTCAAATAAGATTTAAGTAAGTCTAAAATATTACCCCGTATTCCATAGGCTTCTAATTTTTTTTAAATATTTTATGATCTACATAATCAAAAGCCTGCGTCATATCACATAGTATTGAACACACTGGGGAGGTTTGTCAACACTTAATAACACAGTTTTTAGGAAATCGTATATGGCCATGAGAATTATTTACGATGACGGAAGTGATTTAGACAACATCTGTTTGTCAGAAATAATTGACCAAGAATCACTTCAAGATTATGAACTGCAAAAAAACAATAATGTGAGCGAGCCATGTGAATCACAAAAACAGCGAGCTTACAATGTAGCAGTAGAGGCTTAAAAATAGAAGGTTTTGACTGATGAAACTCGTATGGATACCTCGGTTAATATGACGACCGTTGAACTAGACTATGCAATTGGTGATTTCATCCTTGTGGGCCATATTACCATATTATAGAATATAATGCAAAGAAATATTATATATCTAAAATTGAAGGACAGCGACAACTTAACAGTGATTTACCTAAAATACAAACGAAAAATATTCCCATACCTATCCTGCTACAAATATATTTTTTTCGATCTATAATAACGAACTCGTCATGAAACTGCCATATCCAAAACAAAAAAATTAAAGAGGTGTACTGATGCTTGATATTGACCTAGAAAAGTATCATATCAACTAACGTAAAAATGAAACTCATATTTTGCCCCATTTCGATAATTGTACCTCACTTTTAGTTTTGTGGCTATTCATACTTCTATTTGTTGTAATTGAGGTCTCAATGATAATTGTATGAGTTTTACTGTGATTGCGAACTAAGTACTTGTTTAGCACATAATTACACTACAAACACTTATATAAGTTTAGCAAAGTATTAATGGTATGTTGATTCATAAAATGTTTTTAGAAAAAAATCAAAGATTTTTTAGCGTGTCAAAGCTATTTTGTATCATTTTTACCCTTATCTGTCTTATAATAACGCACGCAGTTGAATAATACGTAATCTGTAGGATTTATATGCCGTCTTATATTTGGACTGCGATGTTTCATATTTACCCCATAGTGGCGGAAAAATATGAGACACATATTTTATATAAAAAGTCTAGTATTTTGAATGTATATTCGGAAATTGATAGCAATACAGAGTAGATTGCTTGAAAGTTTATGGATTTATAAGTTCACTACAACAAAAACTATTTTTAAAAGCCTGAAAACGCAAAAGTTGTTGTTTTCGTCTCATAACTACCCCGCCTCACCCTACCTAGCATATAAACAACTTCAAAGCAGTATGAAAATTGATATTTAAATATACTTAATTTGCGTATATTCACATTTTAAATTCTCTACCAAACAGTGACTCATTATTATCCAATTTTATTAATGCAGAAATAGATATTAGCTTATAGAAGTTTTCACTTGCTTTGGAGGAGATTGAACCTGTAATTTAGCGAGAATCGGGTTACAAATATATAAGGTGGCTATTAATGTATCAACAATACTGTGGGGTCTGGTGCGGAATCGATAACTGAATATGTTCCACTCATGTTTAATTTTCATATACACGAAAATCCAACTATTGCATAAGCTGTGGCACATTCGCTTTGGGAATAATCGCAACGAGAACCGCACTCTACGAACACGGTATACCTACTCCATTCAAACTTACACACGCACTATTGCTACGCGAAGTCAATGAACAGATAAACTAGGCACAACAAAGCTATTTTCTGTACGTATACTGCTGGGGTTAGTCTGACGGCTAGCGTCAAAAGAACGCGTGAGTCGTGATGCGGTAGCGGCTACTCAACACAATACAGCATACGTAGGTAAATAAAATTTTGTATCATTTGATGTTAAGAAACGTTTAATGATGAATTATTTTGCAAACGGCAGCTTGGAGTAGAAAAGCGATAGGTACCTATTACTTTTGAGGATCCTAATATCTAATACACAATAAACAAATTAGCGTTGAAAAATGTATACCTACGTGGACGTTAGATACCTAGGTAACCTAATGATGTTTTCTGATTGAAGTAGGTAGGTCCTTACTGATTCCACATGGTTGCGTAGATAATTGATTGGCGATCAAGCAAGGCGCGGCAGGTCAGCTAGATTGACCGGTAACCTGATATAATCTAGTCCCACGCCGCGCCGCGCCTTCACTCCCGTTGTCTCCGCGTCCGGTTGAATAGGTACACACCTGTTTTGTCCTGGTATAGCGTCATATTGACTTTGCGTAAAATTCGCACGTGTGTGAATGGAGTTGAACGTAGTTGTCACTATCATACTCAAAGGCCACGCGCCACTGCTTAGTTATTAGGTAATACTGATTTTGTGTATGTGAAAATTAAACACGAGTAGAATACATTCAGTTATCGATTCCACATCACCCCCCGCAGTATTGTTGATATATTAATATCCACCTTATATATGTAGTTGCAATAGGTACTGAATGTTGGCCTCATTTCCTACTCACAGTTTCTTATTTATACACTTATTTATAGGGTTATTGGAAAACTGCTAACAACCTCTTAGACTCTTGACTTCTGCTAGTAGTAGGTACACCCCGTATAGGTAAAATTTATAAAAGTTATTTATTGTACGGACATATTTGCATGTGCTGGTACAGCGATAACATAGCCACTGCGGCTTTGTCTTTATTGTAACTTCTGTATGGAACAGTAGTGCAATTATGAAGGACAATTATAAGAAAAGCCAAGGATAGGTAACCATAGAGCTACTCATACTCAAAACGCAGTGCATTGATCACCTTGGGTACTATAGCTGTAAATTACAATAAAAAATATTTATTAGGATCGGCGAATACTTGCAAACACAATTTTCACCCTCAAGTAGAAAATCTGTCACCAAGCAGTCCTTGAGAACCAGTGAAATTACAGGCACATGAGACTTAACAACTAAGTATTTCTCAAGTTGCATGACGGTCGCAGTGCAATTTGTGACTTGTGACGAAATGCATCTTTTTGAAATCTGTTATAGGCAGAGGTTAGTCCCCTTAACATCAGGTGGGCCTCGAGCTTGTTCCGTCACAATAACATAAAAAAACAATTATTAAATCAAGTGCTACACTAGACTCTGTTTTATTTATCGCATTACATGTCGTTCAGTCAGTATGAGGGACTGTTCGATACGTTTCTACAAAGTTTACTTTGTAGACGTTTCTACAAAGTTTACTTTGTAGAAACACAGCGGTTTTTGGGGGACTATATTGCTCGCGTCCGTATGATTTAGCCCTCGATGTCCTACACGTGTCCCCTGGGTGGCGCCAAAAGAGCAGAACTTTTCAGGTGGTAGGCTTAGGCCGCGGCGTGTTACCACCTACCAGACAAAGCCATGCCACCAAGCGATCGCGTTACGGCATGATGTCTGGTGAAGCCATTATGGGGAACGGGTCGGAAACAGTTGCGCTTATTACTATAGCTAGTCGTGACATATTGAAGGTCAATTTACCAGGCAGCCAATCTTGGAGAGCAGCGGGATCCGAGGCACGGTTCTCCGCTGGCCGACTGCAGATAGTTGAGGGCCCAAGTAGTGAGCCAGCCACTCATGAAAGGCTGCCCAGCCATCTCGCGAAAAATCCCGGAGGTGCGCCATCGTGCTGGTTGGCGACCAGACGAGAGGACCCGATGGACACCTCTGGGGGGGCTCGGGCGTCCCCGCGGGACCCAGGATTGGTTCCCTTTAGGTGGCCTAATTTTTGTGCCACAGGTTGGTAATTTGCGCCTCGTTTCCACTTCCGTTTCCCTTTACCTATCTTCACTCCCCATTAAATGAACAAAAGAAACAGAATAAAGGTCCAACAGCGGAAGCACATCCTCTCTCTCCAAGTGCACCTCTCAAACATTCGAGGCTAGCACTCTAATATCGACCCGGTCCACCACCATCTTGAGACCGCATATTATGTTCCTCACGGAGACGCAGATCAAATGTCCTGCTATACCTTGCCTACCCTGGCTATGTTCTTGAACATAGTTTCAAGGCTAAGGCGGGAGTTTGTATGTATGCTCGCGATTACATTTGCTATCGGCGTCTCCGCAACCTTGAAGACCCCAAATTCTCTGTCATGTGGGTTCTGGTGGACAATAGCAAGGAGAAAATTCTTTATACTCGTGTCTACCGTTCGCACAGCGAAGATGAGGAGACAACCAGGTTCGCAAATTACCTTATTGAGGCGGCTGATGTGGCCCAACAGAGGTATCCTTCTGCTCAATTAGTGCTTCTGGGGGATTTCAACGCCCACCATCAAGACTGACTATACCCATACCAGAGCACAGACCATGCTGGTCGATACAGGTCAGCAGATTGGGATGAAATGCGTTATTTTTTCGCGTCTTACCCTTGGCGGCAGGTTTGTTTTTCTTCGAGCGATCCCTCAACTTGCGCGGATGCTGTGACTGAGGTGTTGCGTCAGGGTACGAAATACTTCATACTATTTTCTGACGTCCCGATGTCCAGCAAAGCTCGCCCATGGTTTAGTGCTACATGTATAGATGCAGAAGCGTCAAAACATGAGGCCTATTTAGCCTGGGCTGATGCTCGAACCCGCAAATCTAGAGATGTACGTGAAAAGAAGAAAGCATTTAACCAAGCCGCCAAGTTCTGCAAAAAGGCTCTCAAGAAGGCTCGCTTCGACCACATACGCCGAACCGGGAACAAACTTGCTTCTTACCCCTCGGGTAGCAAAGCGTTCTGGTCCCTGGCAAAGTCGGTCCAAGAGAACTTCTGCCGTCCCTCACTGCCTTCACTGCTGAAACCTAACGGCTCACTAGCGCACACTGCCGAAGTGAAAGCAAATTTATTTGCCTCTCTGTTTTCAGAGTCTTCACGTATAGATGCTGGCAATGCTGTACCTTCTAGCCTGCCAAACTACGGGACGTCAGTGTCAGAAATCCGCATTCGACAGTCTGAAGTACGCAAAGCGTTGCGCGATCTGGACGTGAACAAAGTTAGTGGTCCAGGCGGTATACCAGCTGTATTCTTGAGGATGTGTGCGCCTGAGTTGACTCCAATATTGACTCGCCTCTTTCGCTTGTCTATGACGACTGGTCAAGTACCTAAGTCCTGGAAGCTTGCAAACGTGCAGCCCGTGCCCAAAAAGGGTAGTCGCGCAGACCCTGCCAATTACAGGCCTATTTCAGTCACTTCCATACTCTGTAAGACGATGGAACGTGTACTGAACCAAAGGCTCCTGGCATACCTAGAAGTGAATGATCTCCTCAGTGACCGACAATACGGGTTTCGCCGAAACCGGTCTACTGGGGATCTTCTAGTGTATGTCACTCACACCTGGAGCGAAGCCATCGAGAACCATGGAGAGGCGCTTGCTTCTCTCTCGATATCTCGAAGGCTTTTGACAGGGTTTGGCACGATAGCCTTATTAGCAAGCTTCCTTCATACGGCCTTCCCACTGGTTTATGTGTTTGGATTTCAGATTTCTTGAGGGATCGGTCGATTCGAGTGGTCATCGATGGCTGTTCTTCCGACCAATTGGCTATACACGCCGGAGTACCTCAAGGATCAGTATTCTCTGCAACGCTTTTTCTGCTGCATATTAATAATCTGCTTAAGCCCGGTATTTTCGGGTATGCAGACGACAGCACCGTTGTGGAGAGTTATACATCTAGCGCACGAACCAGTGCATTATTACAAATCCAGTCTCATAGGGAAGCGATGGTTCAGCGCTTGAACTTTTCTTTGAAGGCAGTCTCCGATTGGGGCGATGCCAATCTGGTTAAATTCAATGCAGCTAAAACCCAGGCTTGTCTTTTCTCCGCCAAATGGAGCCCTTTTCAGCTGGCTCCTACTTTCAGGGATGTGTCCGTGCCGATAAGTAACCATCTAGAGCTTCTTGGCATCTCATTAACACCGACTCTGAATTTCGGCTCCTATATTGAGTCTAAAGCCCAGCTAGCCTCAAAAAATCTTGGTGTTTTGGCTAAGGTGAGACAATACTTCACACCGGGACAGCTGCTGAATCTTTATCAAGCGCAAGTCCGGTCGTGTATGGAGTACTGTTCTCACCTTTGGGATGGTTCTGCCAAATACCAGCTGGAGATGCTATTGAGAGGAGAGCCAAGAGACTCATTAATGACGACGAACTTGTAAGTCAGAGACTCCAAAGTCTCGAGCATCGCCGCAAAGTCGCTTGCTTATCGGTTTTTTATCGGATACATTTCGGGGAGTGTGCCACAAAACTACATGATTTGATTCCGCCATCCCCATTCTTTTACTGGACATCCAGGGATACTCCGAAGCGCTACTGCTATATGGTAGATATGCCATTTACCCCAACAAAGCGATTTGCTTCTTCGTTTATTATACGAACCGCCAGGGAATGGAATACCCTGCCTGAGTTTGTGTTTCCGGTTAAGTACAATATGGGGGTCTTCAAAACGCGAGTGAACAGGTATCTGGGTAAGCGCGCTCCATCATCGACCGCATCATCACTTAACATCGGGTGAGATAGTGGTATAGTGCTACCCAGTTCAGTATTAAAAAAAATCGGTCAAATGCGTGTCGAGCCACGCACAATGTAGGGTTCCGTAGAAGCCCGTTATCATAATATAGAACGATTCTGTAGTTCTTTATTCTCCTCCACTTTCTTCCTGCTAAATCTAAGAAATATGAGTACGATTGCCGCCAAGTTATTATTGAAATTGTAATTTGAAAATTAAACAAAATTCTATATTCTTTAGGTGGATAATCGAATGAAAACGTAACGATAGCGTGATTCAGAATCCGTTGGTATATTGTAAGAATTTGAATGTCATTTAATTTATTTGTTGTAGCATAAATAATTGATATAGGGTATTCCATTCCAAAAATAATTCTATTATAAAATAGTTGATATTATATATGAAAGAAAAATAAAAAGTATACACCGATATCTCATAAATAGGCTATTATAACATATAACTAATATGTTATAATAGCCATAAATACTGTTACATAAAACCTTTTCAGCTTTAGAATTTGAAACGCGTTTATTACTTTAAAATTTTCTTTCGATTTCGCGCCATTTCATATTTTATTTCGTGTTCATTAAGAAATAACAATATGAAATGAGGTGTTAAAGAAATAGGATAGCAGTATTCGCCTTGTGCAAAGTAGGTATTGAGCCGTCGCGTTGGTCATATTCCAGACACTTCAAAAGCTTGGTATCAGTCGTAGGTATGTTCGTATATCGTAATATAGGTTCGGTCGAAGACCATAAAAGATCAGGGCAGCCGCGTGTCTTAGAACTACAAATTAATGCTGTTAAAGCCAGAATTGTTCGAAATCCCATTAGGAAGTAAAAATATTATGATAACTCAACAATAATCTTATTGCGAGAAATGAAGATTCCCGCTAGGAAATGACGCATATTATAAAACAAGACCTGTAGCTTGGTGCTTATCGTCGATATACAGTACATGCCCTAAATCAATCTTTAAAATTAAATAGAGTGCCTTCCGTTGCGATATGCAAGTGAAGGGCACAGAAATATTCTATTTACCGATGAAAAAAATTACACTATTGAAGAGCAGTACAATCAGCAAATTGATGATGTGTGAAATGAAGTGATCGATGACCTTGGTACGACAGGTACAGACAGCAAACACTTCTAGTGTACGGAAAAGATTTCTTCAATTACGAAATCTAGAATAAAAATGCACAGCTCCAGCCCAAATTCAATGGCCATTAAAATATTTAATAAATTACCAGTAGGATTAAAAGAAGAAGAAAATGATACATCGTTTGAAAAAAATCTAAAAAACCTATTAATAGAAAAATCTTATTATTCTCTTGACGAATTCCTTCAACAATAATGTAGTACCTATATTAATTATTATAAATAGACCGGCCCACTATTTACCAACATTGCTACACCCAAATAGGGTAATTATGTGATACCTAAAAGTTGTGTTAATTTAAGACCTGCATGTAATAACCACATAATATTGCAATAATTGATTTGATTTGATTTGATTTGAAGATGAGGTCCAAAAAGTACTTTATACCTATAAACGTCGAATCTTTGTACTGTCATATCTATACTATTGGAAATAGTTTGAGACCCGAGAAAGGACATAGGATAGTTTTTATCCAACTCCGCAAAAAGAGGTTAATGGTTTGCGCGATAACCGCAAGACGCGCGGAAGGCGGAGCCGCGGCTGGAAAGATAGTATATTATGTATGACATAGGGCATAGTTATAGATTTAAGATTTTTTATTTTAGATTAAGTTTTCAATGCCAGTCTTTACCCCTTATAAACAACCAACTACTTCATCTAAGTCACTTTGAAGGATTTATTCTATAGATTTTATATTTGGTACAAAATTATCCAACACCCAAGTTCAACGACTATTACTGCTAAACTAATAAAGTTATGTCAACCGCTATACTTTTTCTTTAAAGTTCATAAAACGCACTATCAGCTTGAATTTTTCAAGCCAGCAGTTTAGCTTTTAGAGGGTGGGGGGGACGCCCTGCTGGAACAAAAATTTGCACTTTTAAGTGTAATATTTTGTTAATGGAGCATTAAATCGAAAAACAGTATTAGCAACCTCTAAGTCATTTTAGAAGACCTATTCAACCATATCACACACGAAGAGATAGACGATGAAAAAAAATTTCATCCCCACATCACATGTATGGGAGGTACCCTAAGAGAAAATATTTTTCAAAATTTTATTTTACCACTTTGTCGGCGTGATTGATTTACATATCCTTACGAAATTACAGCTTCCTAGTACTAACGGTCTCTTAGAAAAACCTCGGACAGACGGACAGACAGACGGACATGACGAAACTATAAGGGTCCTTGTCAGGACTACGGAACCCTAAAAACACAAAAATATATGCAATAGCTAGGAGATATTTTACATGCCGTTCTAATCTTAAGAAGCAGCCGGTTATATGTAATAACAAAAGTTCAATGAAAATATTTTTAGAATATCTTATAAGCTGTGTCTTTCACAAGGCAGTGTTTAAACATAATATACTAGATTTTTTTTGACTTACACTAAAAATGTCAGAGAGCTCCGCCCTGCACCTACAGCAAACAGCAGGAATATGTTCGACACTGCGCGCAACAATACGTGGGAGGATCTTAAGACTTCTACATTACATAGTCTATGCCCGGAAAAAACGACGTACTACTTTCTCAATACCGGTGAAGAAAAAGATTTTCAAAACTTTTTAAGTATTTTGAATTTGGATCGTGCTTTTATTTTAATAACTTCTTTTTATTCTATTGTGACGGAACAAGCACGGAGGACATGTGATGGTAAGCCGTAACCTCTGGCTATAACAGTCTGCCTATTAGTCACATAAGTTACGAACTGCACTGCGCCCGTCACTCTGAGACGTACAGTTAAGTCTCATGTACCTGTTATTTCACTGGCTCTCAAGGACTGCTGCCGGAACACAATGTTAGGTACATAGTGACAAATTTTCTTCTTGATCTAGCCAGGAGAGCATTCACAAAATGCTTCTGCGATACGGTGAAGTTCTTGCCGGCCGGCGGTGGGGTTAGAACCACGTACCTGCGGCACAGCAGTCCATAGCTATTGCCGCTCATCATTGCTGCAAAAAAGATAGATTGTAATCTCAGTTAAACTTAAAACAAATAAAATGGTAGTTTCTACTTTAAAAAATCAAATGAGAATATGGAAGGATTTTCCTAATTTATTCCACAAAAGCACCGGGAGAGTGCCACAAGCGTGCACTTTGGCACTGCGCGATGCAGATTGTTGTGTGCTGCGGGGAATGGACGAAGGCATGAAAATAAAGCAAAAATCGCGCATTTGGGCGGAATGTGCGCTGCGTGGGAACCGGCGCGACACCTCGCCCCCGCCGCCGCACCCCGCCCTGGGATGTATCGTCCTCCGGGGACACAGACCTTTATTAATGGCCTTTTTTATTCGTTAAATAGTAGGAGTGCTTGTACGTTATCGAAGTAATGTTCGCCACAAGCTGACTCTACCCATCAGGTTCGATGAGCTATGGTTTTAATGTGTCCGGTTTCGTTCTCTAGTTCAGAAACAGACTAATGTACAAACCTGAAATTTTTATACTCATGTTGTTGACCAAAACCCCTCTAATAAATTGTTATTCGTAGCCCCAAACCTAATGTATATGGGATAATATAAATGAGAATTAGAAAGTCAATAATATGACTTGGGGAGTCCACATTTTATGGACTTGGGAGAAAAGATAACGGAAGTGTCATCCTCCAGCGCTTAGTGAGTAGTTTACAGGTACATTTTTCGTTATTATTTTATGTAAAATAAATCGTGGAGCTTGAATGTTCGCAGTTTTAGACTTTAATCAAAACCAACAAGCAGTTTTTCTGTTTTGGTTGCGACGCGGCACTCTAAGGAGCGAGCACCAACTTGCACATGCTCGGTTTTCAATAATTCATATATAATTACATAATTGTTCATAATTATATCATGATAATAGATAAGTTATGTCTAACTTATCAATAGTAGTGTACGGCTTACGTACATTTTGCTGATTTAGCGCGACTGGGTCCACTTATAATTTTATGTAAACCGTATGCAATGATCAGTCTGCAATAAACCTCCGGCCCATCAATACGTCTTTTAATTAATATCATATCATATCATAATTTTGTGTACGGACAATCAGCCCGTACAAGTAGTTTACTTGATGGATGTACTGTACTTACCTAATGTATGAAATGTCACGTCACCACTATTGCTTAAAGTTAACAGTAACACTTTCCATACTACAATACCTGCAATACTTACTGTTGGCCTGTGTCCATCCAGAGGAGCCTTGCAAATTATAGATCATTTTACTAATAGCACCTTTCACCACTATTTCCTCTAATGGTAAGTGATGATATGGTCGAAGTTGATAAAGCGTGGTAAGTGATTCCCATCTTAAGGCACCATCAACCTATTGCAGGATAGACCTGAAATGAGGACTGGCTCTCTGGCACAGCGGGGTAATTAGGTGCATGACGTTGAGTTAGGAAATTAGTATCTCAGTGAGCAAAGAAAGTGCTCCTCGTCCACGATAACAACTCTGTAACACGTGTATGGTTTATATCGTACCAGTCCTTCCCATCTAATTGTCAGTTATGAACGATGACATCCTCTTCCGTCAGCTCTTACTCAATAAAATGTTAATGAACGAGACTGTGATATTGTAATCAGTGCAAAGGCGACGCGACGTTCATTAGATCCCTTAGAGAGTGTGCCATGTGGCGTGGTGTGTGCCGGAACTGCGATCAATCACGCGGCGAGGCAGACGGGACGCACGTGTGCAGCGCGGCACTGCACCGCTGCGCTGCCGCTCTCGTCACGCCTCATTGCCGCTAACGGTTTGTTGCGTTGCGTTGCCACCGCCCGAAACACATTACGTACTTTTTGCCTCCACGTTGAGTAACAAGGTGACGTTCTCTAGTTTCAGAAGGTTGCCGCAGCGGCGGTAATTGGACGAGATGTACTAATGAAGTTTATCGCATCTGCCATTAGCTAATTACCGGCGGCTCGTTAGGAGCGGTGCGGTGCGGCGTTATGAAGTGTGACGCGACGCCTATATAGCCCGCTCGGTGCCGCACGGGACGGGACGATGGATCACCTCTCCGGTTACATAATTACAGATGTCGGTGTTGTGTCCGTGTCCGCCGGTTTGTTTTGAAACGTCCTTCTAACTACATTTTGCTCTCCGTATGTCAATCATGACTATGAAATACTTAATGTGAATAGCTACTCTCTATTCTTTATGGTTTAAAGTTTAATAATATTACTTTCATCATAATATTTTTAGTACACTTAAACTCATTATCACGATGAAGATCGGTATCATCATTACGTCATCGATCCATGTTACTATATTTATGTTATATACCAAACTTTTTTAATCTGTATTAATTGATATTGTCATTTGATTGGTGTAATTGACATTGGTACCTGTTTAATAATCTACATTATTTATTAATTAAAATAATATTTAATTGTATTTTAATAATGGACGCTGTGTTTAATTATTGACATGAATTTTTAATTTGTAATGATTGACATGGATTGTAACTAGTAATAATGGACGTTGTTTGTAATTTAAATGATTGCTATTCGTTTGTTACTTGGTGAAGGTATATTTAGAATCTTAAATTATTGTTTTTTTTTCTTTAATCGTATTGTTGCATTCACAATCGAATTAGGATAATCCTGTAATGATTTGTGTATATGAATTTGCAATAAACAAATCATCAGCCGGAAGAAGTCTAGCGCAGAACAAATGCCTTCCCCATTGAACGCCACAATGAACCGCTATTAGCCACTGGTGTAACCATTTTATATCCGTGACTCTTACGATATCGTCAGTCCACATAATGAGAGGCCTACTAACTCTACATCTTCCGGTGTAATATGGTAACCACGCGAGAACCTTTCTTCCTCGTCGGTTATTAGTTTGTCGAGCAATGTGGTATGCCCATTTCCACTTCAACATTTCTGTGCTTCAACTTCCAAATTGGGAAAACTATGTGCTTAAGTTTACCATTGGTTTTACGACCAATATCCTCATTCCGGGTTTTCGCGAGGCCACAGTTAGACCACATCACACCAGTCTGGTCTAAAATCTCTGCGGGATGTTCGACGACAAGATATCCCGTAATTTACCGAAAGCTCTTAAGTCTGGTTTTTCCTACCTGTGTTATTATTTGAACAAATATAGCAGTTGGTTATCCAAAGACAAGATTAGTGATGGGGACCCATCGAATGAACGACGAGCCGGACGTAACTTTAATAATATGAAACTGAGCGAATTGTTTAACGAGTAAAATTTACAACTACCTACTATAATATTAACATTACCTACTGTCATATGTTTCTCGCCCACAACAATATCTAGTCATCATCAGCAAGATTTGTAATGATTAAATTAATCCTTTCGTTCCTACAGTTTAACCGACTGTTCTTGTCCTCTGTCGAATGTAGACAGAATTGTCACTACATAATGTATTTCACTGTCGATATCGTTAGGAGTAGGAAGGTCCAATCGAGAAGGCAGACGCCCATTACCGCGTAAAGAGGTAGCTGGGTAGGTGTTATTATTTTTACCTTATATTTAGTTATAGAATGCCTGCTATGTGGCTCGTTGGGTCGGTGGCGAGGACGACGACGACGCAGCGCCGCTTTAACAATGCCACGTGTGTGCAGTCCACGAGGGAACCTGGACCTCCCTTATGGCCTAAGCCTCCTCTACACGTCGGCAGATGCGTCCGCAGACGTCGGCAGATTCATCCGCAGATGGATCACCACGAGCCGTCCACACGTGTGTAGGTTGATCAGTCTGTGTTGGTTCTCGACAGACGCAACACATACGATGAGAAAAATGTGTAAACAAATGTTTATACTTTTTCTTTTCTAACTAGCTAGAATGCCTATCGTATCAGCAATACGTTTCGACGAATCACTAATCTGAAACAATGAGCCTTGTGTCATAAAAACCGACAACAAACGGATTAGTGGCGGACGCATCTGCCGATATTAAATACCTATCACAGAGGATCAAAATATCACCCCGTCTACACGTCGGCGGACGCGTCCACCGATGACATCTGCTGACGAATCTGTCTACGTGTAGAGGACCCTTTACGCATGGCGTACGTGTTCTGTCGCAGACATTTTTATTCGTATATTGCATTTGTATAAATCGGTAAAAATATAGTTAAAACCTTTTGCTTTCCTTTAGGTATCATTTATAGCAAATACTTGAGAAATCAAGATTTTGATCGTGCATTTAAACTTTAAAGTATTTCGTGTAGAAGCGAAGCAGGCTGAAATTTGTTTCAGCTGGGCTATAGCCGTTTCAGACGTCACGTCAGTTTAGCAGGAAATTGTCACAAGATTTATATATTTTTAAGATTTTAAAATACTATTTTAAAATTTCTTAAAATATTTAGAGCTTCCGCAAAATTACGCCTGGATATATTATAGTTTATTTAACATTACATGTTCGTCATATTTCGAATAAAATAGTCATGAAAATTATTTTAAAGTTTAATCAGTACTTATATTATAAACTAGCTTTCTGGGCGCGGCTCCGCCCGCGCGTATATCGGTTATCGCGTGAAAACATTAACCTCTTTTTGCGCAGTCAGATAAAAACTATCCTATGTTTTTTCCCGGGTCTCAAACTATCTCCATACCAAATTTCATTCAAATCGGTCCAGTAGTTTTGGCGTGAAAGCGTAACAGACAGACAGACAGACAGAGTTACTTTCGCATTTATAATATTAGTACTGATGCGAAAGTAACTCTGTCTGTCTGTCTGTCTGTTACGCTTTCACGCCAAAACTACTGGACCCATTTGAATGAAATTTGGTATGGAGATAGTTTGAGACCCGGGAAAAAACATAGGATAGTTTTTATCTGACTGCGCAAAAAGAGGTTAATGTTTTTGCGCGATAACCGAAATACGCGCGGGCGCGGCGCCGCCCGCGCGTATTTCGGTTATCGCTTTATGTGGGTAAGAAGGAGACGATATATATCGTTATTGTGATGATATTTACTTTCCAATTCTCGTCCGGTCACGTGATCAAATCTCCTGACACAAGAGTAAGTAATGAATATGTTGCAATGATCGTACGGCCCGGCCATGCAAAATGCACAAACATAACCTTGCAGTAAACACTTCAATGTTGGCTAGGGAACAAAAAAGTGTATTTAAAGTATTTATTCTAGTGAACTTAGAATGCCTACTTCAGTTTTACGTTTTTTCATGATTGCTGAAACGGCTGGGCAACATTTTCAGTACCTATATTAGATTATCCCCTGAATTTACTTTACGTTGGACCTGATAGGACACATCTCCGTAATTATTTAATATATAATTATAAGGTAATGTTTTGTTGAATGCATCAATAATATACATGGGCTTTATGCTTTTAGACCCTCCCCCCCCCTTGCCGGCAAGCGATCAACGCTATGCAGATTATGTAATGATCATTAATCATCAGAGTCTCCGAGTTCTACGAGAGAGAGCATCTTCAAACACTTTGCAGTGATCGTGGTCACGGGGTGACTGATCACTGCAAAGATCATAATTAGTGGTTACTGATGTTATCTCCGGCAGACGTACAGATATTGATAGTTTTTGACCATGACATCGTGATACAGAGGTTTTAATTGTTTTGGTTAATACTTAAACAAACTGAATAGTAGAAAAATATAGAATGGTCTAATCTGTGACCAATTATACAATCACCGTTCAGAAGAATAAAAACAGTTCTGCAAAAACATGACAACAGCAGTCGCACACAATAACAATTATAAGGCACTAAAAGTGTAGTAAGTAATTGAAAGCAAATATTGCACGAAGCCGTTTTTCTGATAATATCTGGTTCGTTAGTTAAGTTGATGGTTCTAAAAACCTCTAATTCTCGAGGAGCTGGCTGTCGGACAATGTTATACTCATGTTGTTGTTATTTTAATGAAAACACAAAAGTAGAAAATTTGTACTACCTATATTAGATCTGGTATCAGTACAGGCGTCTCTTTTAGATATCACCCTGTACACGCCGTGACAGGCGGTAGTTAGAGACATTGCACACAATGACACGAGTGCTCCTTGTGTGACGCTATTCGTCATAATTAGTGCACGTTTACACTTGCATCGCACTGCCTTCACGTGAGAACCGGCAGCGAATGCGGCCCTCCGCCCTCCAATCCGCTCCGCTCCACGAATGTGGAGATATTTAAACGAACTTGCACATCTCGAAACTACATGAACAGAACAATTTTCTACAATTTTATCACGAAAATTCCCGAGTGCAAGCTTTTGCTTGTTTTATGTGTGAATCTGACGAAGTCAGCGGAATTCAGCCAAATCACGCAATATGGTTAGAGTTTAATCAAAATATACGTAGAAAATGATTTAATCTTTATTAAAGTAACTTTTGTAAGCTTAAATTATTCCGAATAACTTTTGGACCATATAGAGTATTCATTTAACGTTTGTAAATAGAGCTCTATGAAGGAGTTGTAAATGTTGGGCGACAGCCACTGCGTCGCCTCAACCGCGCCGCCGTTGTCGCATCGTACACTCGCGCGTTATCGGAATAATTGCCGCCCTGATAATATATCTGTGTCGTCGCGAGATGGTATCTCGTGCGGGCGCGCCGCGGAATTAACACGTCGCAGACAACGGCCCGGCCCGGCCCGGCCGGCCCGGCTCCGGGACGGGCAGGATCGGCTTTGTCTCGTTATCGGTTCAACATCGCTTTGTGTTGTTGTTATTTATAGCGTGGCCCCATCGCGCACCACCAGTCGTGGTAATTGTCGCGCTGTTTAATAGCCACTACCGACTACCACTGGTACTACTGCCACTACTACTGACTGTAGCTCTATATGAATACCTAACTATTTACTCATCGCAATGCGTCCAAATATCGCCATTCCATAATTAATGTAACGAGTCAAACAAAACAATTAACGTCATTCAAAGCTATTTTTATATTATGATTTTCTAAGCACGAGTCCAAGATGTATTTGGGCTTAACATATATACTTCGGTAACTTACTCGTATTGTGAGTGAATATTACTGAGTGCATTTCTAGATTTGTAAATATATAATACGCATCAACCGCAGGGCAAAGTATGATAATGTAAGTAGTAGTAAAACAGCATATACTTAGTATCTAATCTACTATCTGCAAATCATTCTTGTTACTAAGTAAATTAAAATACTTGGTTAATATAACTGTCATGGGAAGATTAGGTAATTATAACATAATGGCTAGCTGGAGTTACGTCCACTATACTATACCTAGCGCTTAAGATAGACAATGACCTTAGTTATCGCAGCTACGGCATTGATGTTTACCACTTTCAATATTTTCTTCCGCATATAGGTACGTCGTAAATTGATGCAGAGAGGTTAAATGCAGCGTTTGATTTCCGGTAACACATAATCATGTACATATAGTGCAGAGTGCGTGTGCACACACCGTGCAATGAGGCTCGGCTCGGTTGCGGAGACAGGCAGGGCCGGGGCGGGCCGGCGGGGGGCGGGCGGGGCGGAGGTTGCACTGCAGGCTGCTGACGGCCGCCCTTTCACGCCGCCCTCCGCACAAACAACTCACAAGGCATACACATTGCAGGTACTGCCGCAAAATGTGAGCTGCGCCCCGCACGCTCAGTCTCCATACATGCAACATTGTCTGCAGCAAGCACTCGCCTCTGCCCTCGATACAGATCTAGCTCACATTCCGATCACGATCCTGCCTTTTTGTGCTTCTTGCCTAGAAACGTAAATGGCGCGCCCTCGACGTAGGTACCCATAAAATATAACGACTTATTGATAGGATTATTTATTGCAAAAAGTCTTCAAGTAACATTAGTGTTCCCATTTTAGGGTAGAGCTATCTCTTGATTGCCCAACGACAAATGATCGGCTTAAGAAGCTAAACCAAGTACTGAGCGTTAGTTGGAAAAGAAAATTGTGCAAAAATTATGTTAAATGACAGATTTAAAATCATACCGCACCTAGTCTTTTAGTATATTATCTCTAAGAAGCTGTCACCCAACGCAACACATCGGATCATCACTTATCAACATGTGAGGGAGTCGTTTAATGTTAGCATACCAGTTTTTAAAAAAAAGCTTTAAAACATCCGTAAAAAAACATAAAATTAATATTTTAATACAACACTTGAAAAAATATGAAATGTATCTAGTGACTATTCCGCCCAATTTTCCTGCTAAGCCGACGTGACGTTACAAACGCCACGCAGCCAGACCGGAAGAGTTTTCGACGCGTTTAGATTCTACACGAAGCTTCCTCAGGAGGTCTTGACTCTACGAGCGCGCGATAGAGTTTTTTTAAATATATGATATTGTTAAATATTGATTTCCGCAAAGTAACGCCTGAATCTATTCATTTCATAACAAAAATATTTAATATTTGAACTAACATAGTGAACATACTACTTGGCGGTAGACAGACACCATACCTATGTCTGTACTTCCCCGGACGAACTAGCACAAAGAATCCTATATACTGTTGCTAAAGTGTACAATAATAAGTAATAAAAAGAGTATCTATTTGTATGACGTAATGCCGTGTGACGGCTATCCTTATGATTGCGGATGCGGGCTGAGGGCGGGCGGCGGGGAGGTGCAGGGGCGGGCGGAATGCTGACATTCGACAACTTTGCCTACTCCATTGCGATCAAATGAATGACAGCTTGGCACTAAAGATTGCACTATAAATAAATAACACTTGGCGAATGAAGTTACAGTATACTCATGTATTGTCTTGAGTGAAAATAAAAATAACTGAATAATGCTTTACTGATGAGTGAATCAAGAAGAAGAGATGAATTAATGAGATCGAAAACATTCAATTATTAGAATATGTTGTAGGATTCCGTGTGAGGAATACTTCGGGGTTGTGTCGCACTTGTTCTATTAATTCCGTGTGAGGAATACTTCAGGGTTGTGTCACACTTGTTCTATTAATTCCGTGTGAGGAATACTTCGGGGTTGTGTCGTACTTGTTCTATTAATTGCGTGTGAGGAATACTTCGGGGTTGTGTCGCACTTGTTCTATTAATTCCGTGTGAGGAATACTTCGGGGTTGTGTCGCACTTGTTCTATTAATTCCGTGTGAGGAATACTTCGGGGTTGTGTCACACTTGTTCTATTAATTCCGTGTGAGGAATACTTCGGGGTTGTGTCGTACTTGTTCTATTAATTCCGTGTGAGGAATACTTCGGGGTTGTGTCGCACTTGTTCTATTAATTCCGTGTGAGGAATACTTCGGGGTTGTGTCGCACTTGTTCTATTAATTCCGTGTGAGGAATACTTCGGGGTTGTGTCACACTTGTTCTATTAATTCCGTGTGAGGAATACTTCGGGGTTGTGTCGTACTTGTTCTATTAATTCCGTGTGAGGAATACTTCGGGGTTGTGTCGCACTTGTTCTATTAATTCCGTGTGAGGAATACTTCGGGGTTGTGTCGCACTTGTTCTATTAATTCCGTGTGAGGAATACTTCGGGGTTGTGTCGTACTTGTTCTATTAATTCCGTGTGAGGAATACTTCGGGGTTGTGTCACACTTGTTCTATTAATTCCGTGTGAGGAATACTTTGGGGTTGTGTCGTACTTGTTCTATTAATTCCGTGTGAGGAATACTTTGGGGTTGTGTCGCACTTGTTCTATTAATTCCGTGTGAGGAATACTTCGGGGTTGTGTCGTACTTGTTCTATTAATTCCGTGTGAGGAATACTTCGGGGTTGTGTCACACTTGTTCTATTAATTCCGTGTGAGGAATACTTCGGGGTTGTGTCGCACTTGTTCTATTAATTCCGTGTGAGGAATACTTCGGGGTTGTGTCGCACTTGTTCTATTAATTCCGTGTGAGGAATACTTCGGGGTTGTGTTGCACTTGTTCTATTAAATCCGTGTGAGGAATACTTCGGGGTTGTGTCGCACTTGTTCTATTAATTCCGTGTGAGGAATACTTCGGGGTTGTGTCGCACTTGTTCTATTAATTCCGTGTGAGGAATACTTCGGGGATGTGTCGCACTTGTTCTATTAAATCCGTGTGAGGAATACTTCGGGGTTGTGTCGCACTTGTTCTATTAATTCCGTGTGAGGAATACTTCGGGGATGTGTAGCACTTGTTCTATTAAATCCGTGTGAGGAATACTTCGGGGTTGTGTCGCACTTGTTCTATTAATTCCGTGTGAGGAATACTTCGGGGTTGTGTCGCACTTGTTCTATTAATTCCGTGTGAGGAATACTTCGGGGTTGTGTCGCACTTGTTCTATTAATTCCGTGTGAGGAATACTTCGGGGTTGTGTCACACTTGTTCTATTAATTCCGTGTGAGGAATACTTCGGGGTTGTGTCGCACTTGTTCTATTAATTCCGTGTGAGGAATACTTCGGGGTTGTGTCGCACTTGTTCTATTAATTCCGTGTGAGGAATACTTCGGGGTTGTGTCACACTTGTTCTATTAATTCCGTGTGAGGAATACTTCGGGGTTGTGTCGCACTTGTTCTATTAATTCCGTGTGAGGAATACTTCGGGGTTGTGTCGCACTTGTTCTATTAATTCCGTGTGAGGAATACTTCGGGGTTGTGTCACACTTGTTCTATTAATTCCGTGTGAGGAATACTTCGGGGTTGTGTTGCACTTGTTTATTATATACCTATATTATATATTTTGAAGCGCTCGTAGCCAAGTTTGCTTAGCCATTCTGAATCGATCAGCAAAGTTAAGCAACGTCCGCCGCGGTCATGACTTGGATGGGTGACCGCTGGTGACATTACTACTGAGCGCTTCCGTGCTTCGGAGGGCACGTTAAGCCGTCGGTTCCGGTTGTTGTCTTATGATAGCAGTCGTTACAGCATGGTGGTAGGACACTTTGCGAATGTCCGCCTGGCTAGCTACGTACCCTCAAGTTGAAAATCTGTCGCCAAGCACCTAACGGTGTGTTCCGGCAGCTGTCCTTGAGAGCCAGTAACTGTAGGTTAACCTGAACAACATCCTCGACCACATCATCACTTACCATCAGGTGAGATAGTGGTCAAAGGCTAACCTATCAGGCATAAAAAAAAAAAAAAAAATGTAATTCAAGCGACACACAGAACTATTTGATGGACATGTTTGATATTTGATTTGATCGTGAAGATATTGAAATCACAGACAGATAGAGAAAAAAATACAAAGATACTTGCTCACTCGGCAAACGTTGTTTGTTGCCATATAGACAAATAAAATGAAAAAATAATACTTTGGTGGTTACGACAATAACTCTACCAAAGACGCAAAAAATAAAACCTTATTTTCACTGAATTAGTATTAAATGCTTAAAGTAAACATAACATACAAATTGTATAATGTTAAAACTATTATACCTATGATGTGCCAGCTTTTCGTGCAAAATGCATTTCCATAATTAATTGGAAAACT
The DNA here is from genome assembly GCA_963854805.1 of Plagodis dolabraria. Lineage (NCBI taxonomy): Eukaryota > Metazoa > Arthropoda > Insecta > Lepidoptera > Geometridae > Plagodis > Plagodis dolabraria. The sequence continues at coordinate 1,060,285 of OY978443.1, forward strand.
CGTTTTGTGTGGGAAAAATAAATAATAAAACGAAACATCGGCTAAACACAGGCAATAGACAATAGATATTAAGCTAAAGAACATACATGCAAAATTTCACTGAGTTAGAAAACTAATTATTAAAAAAAACTAGATACTAGTATTTATAATGTAATGAAAGTTTTGTTTCAATATAAGTGCACTCCTATATTTATCTCCTGATTCGAACACAAACAAGATTTTTTATTGCTGTGGTATTACTGCTCCAAACTAAAAATTTGAAATGCGAATGTAATTCAGTACCGCTTGTCTTATTGTCACTCTAGAACATAAAGATAAATACAAGAGGAGCCAAAACGGATGACCTGTTTCCACTGCGCGGTGGTCGTATGTTCTAATCCCACCACAGACTAGAGCTTCCAATTTTGTAACTCAACATTCAAAATACTATACCAGTAGGAATAGCTTCGAAAATCACATTGACGTAACGATTTGCCCGGTTGTTGTTGTCAACCGGCAACGCGCGAGATTGCGATTTTCATGGTTAATGAAACCTGAAAGCTCCTTTCAACTATGCACCCTTTCTCCCTTATGGATGACATTTACCACCCTTCCCCTGCCGCTCCCCCACCCCACGCTTCCCGCACCCTGCATCCGGGAGGGCCTCTTCATTTCTCGAATAAATTCATCACGCCGCCGCCACCGCGCCACCGCCCGCGGGCTCTCCCTCCCGCCCAGCGACTCACCGCGGTACCTCTCACACAATATGTACACAAAGTAATTTTATGACATTATTTGCTTATTCAGAAATGTTTCAATCTCTGCTTATCTCAATAGGGAGCACTTTTCTTTGTGAACGGCTCTAAGTGCCTACGGTTATTTTAGCCTTCTATGCGAGTAAGGGCCTATTTCAGAATGTTCGAGTAAGTTCCGGTTTTACTACCCAGAACATATTTATAAAACAAAACACTATCCTTGCGTTTCACAATCATCGATCTATCCTATCCATCGGTTAAAGCTTGAAACGCCCTGCATGTTAACTGTCATTTTTATCATTGAGCTATTTTATGTGTCGCATAGCAACCCGAAACTTTATTATGACATTCTGAAACGGGCCCTTAATCAAGCAAATACTTTATAAAATAACTGAATTTTCTCTTGGCTGTAAAAAATATTTAAATCAATGAAAATAAATCCACGCTTTATGAATTCACTAGATAAAAAATACTTTCAGGCCAGGAAAATATTTGTTTTTTATGTCTTTACACAGTTTTTTATTTTGCATACTGCTAATAATATCAATTGTCACTCGGCATCAATACTGGTCACCGTCCGCGTCGGCGCGTCGGCAGACCAAACTGTAGCGTCGGCAAGTCTTGTAAATAAAATGAAATGATAGTTTATATGTCAGAAACATGGGTACACAATTATATAAGATGTTATACTTTATAACATCTTAGGTTTAAAAGTTTCCAGCATGTTCTGCCTTGCGGCGTACAATTTTTGAAACATATATATACCTAAATACTTAAATATGAACAATCGTTTGAAACTTATACAATATAATTCAAAGTTCAGTCTTAGATTTAAAAAATAAAGATTTTTGTTTCAAAATAAAATAAATACATCGATAAAAATTACTACAATGTCATAAATTGTTACGCTACCATAAAAAATATTATATAAATTATATTATTAGTATTTAAAATTATGTCAATTACTTTCGTCTTAGACTTAAAAAAGTCGTCAAGGGTATAAAAAGAATTCTGCAATAACCAATTATACAATTTAAATATAAATTTATTAAAGGGCAAGTTTCTAATGTCAATTGGGATTTTATTATATATTTTTATTGCCGTAATGAATTGTTTTTAAACAGTCCTAACCTAGATATAGGCATCACCAGATTTTTCTGATAGCGAGTTGATCGGTGCATATCACCTTGTACATCGAAAAAATATGGGTTTTGTTTAATAAAAAGGCTCATTTCTTCTATATAAAGACAAGGAAGAGGTAGAATGTTCAATTGTTTAAATAAAGCGTGAAGCAATTGTTTAAATAAAGTGTGAAGCGCTCGTAGCCAAGTTCGCTTAGCCATTCTGAATCGATCACCAAAGTTAAGCAACGTCCGCCGCGGTCATGACTTGGATGGGTGACCGCTGGTGACATTACTACTGAGCGCTTCCGTGCTTCGGAGGGCACGTTAAGCCGTCGGTCCCGGTTGTTGTCTTAGGATAGCAGTCGTTACAGCATGGTGGTAGGGCACTTTGTGAATGCCCGCCTGGCTAGCTACCACCCTCAAGTTGAAAATCTGTCACCAAGCACTTAACGGTGTGTTCCGGCAGTTGCCTCTTTTCTGTGCTCAGCACGACATGTAGGCCTTTATTTTTTTTTATTTTTTTTTTATGCCTGATAGGTTAGCCTTTGACCACTATCTCACCTGATGGTAAGTGATGATGTGGTCGAGGATGTTGTTCAGGCTAACCTAGAGTTACTGGCTCTCAAGGACAACTGTCCAACTACCATCAGGTGAGATAGTGGTCAAAGGCTAACCTATCAGGCATAAAAATAAAATAAAAAAAAATAAAGGCCTACATGTCGTGCTGAGCACAGAAAAGAGAAAGCAATAGAAAGGAGAAGGGGGCGTGGCCCGCGAGCTTAGCATAATCCTAAACAGGAGTATTTACGTCAACGGACTATAATGCTACTGACAGTCGACCCGCGGTTAACGAGCCGCATGCATCTCCGTAAATGTATATGAAAATGCCGCGTTGTGCTGTTATAAATTCAGATTCAATAGAGGTGTTACAAATGTAAAGAAAGTAGGAATATCCTATCACCGGAAAACATAATAAATTGTTCCTAAATGTTTTATATTTCGCTGATGAACAAAGTCGGTGCAATCTGACATATTGATGATTTTTTTATCGACAAAATGTTGTCGATAAATTGTTAGGCACTAAATGTCACCTCATTCCAATATCTAATTTGGAGCTTTCCTGTTAGACCTACGAAAGCAATAAACATCTGTTCCTCTGCTTTTAGTGCATGTAGAACTTTTATCAGGACGTAAAAATACACGTGAAGATCTAAAGGTTAACATCAATTAAATTAACAAATTATTCAAATATTTTCAAGAACACGCAATCTTTCAAGGTTAGGATATCAACTTAAACTCTTGTTTTGTGGCTCCTTTGGGCACCACCACAATTTCGCCAATGTCACGTAGTTAGATAGACCATCAAACGAAGGAGATTGTTTAGTTTTAATGAGTTATGTCCGGTGAGAACTGGCCAAGGCAAAATTGGTGCTGAAACATAAGATGTTAGTTCATCTATCTACTGGAACTACCGAATATAGGGGAAATATAGAACACCTGGGAACAACTTTTTGATCAGTTATATAATATGTAGAGAGAAGAGTTTATTTTGGGACAACAGAAGAATATGTGATTCACATTTCCTTCGTCCAAACCATATTCACAGAAGGAGTTATCCCTAATCTTAAGTTTGGCCAGGAAGACTGGGTTATAGGAATGGTTTTAGACGCAGACAGCATTTTGTAGAGGTTGTCACTTTAGCAGCGTTTTGGTATTTTGAGAACCAGAGTTTATTGGGAATCTCAGGTTGAATGTTACCATAGAATTTACTTTTTAATATTCTATAAATTTGCCAATTCTGGTTCCAAGGTTTTTTAAAGATGGTTTTAAAGTCAAACAGATATGTAGCGAGAAAAGTTGGGAAAATGTCCTTGATAGTCTGTATGAATGGCATTTGTAGCACAGGACTCAGCTGATTCGTGGCCGGCGTGACCGGAAATCCAGGCTAGGATAACATTTATGCCGTGAGAGCTACATTGGAAAAGGGCATCATTATATTTTTTTTTAAATTGGGAACCTAGATTTGGACCGAAATGGGTTCGCAAGAATAGATTGGAGGCAGCTTTTGGAGTCTGATAATATGATAGTTTTGTTCAGATTGTGTGTTATTACAAAAAGGATGGCTTCTCCTGAAAAGACGGATATGTTAGAAAAGTAGGAGGGCATTAATAATTGAAAATTATTCTCGTAGATGGGATCCAAACTACAACACTAACTGGACTATCTGGAATTTTAGAAGCATCTGTATATATGACAGTCCAGCCCTTGTATTCTGTGATGAGTTTATTTATGAAAACCTTATTAGTGTTTTAATCTATACCAAAATCCAAAATAATGCTGAATAGCTAAATAGCTGCTAGAAAGATAAATAGCTGCAGAGGAGACAAGGGAAGTCCTCAGATGAGGCTTTATTTTAGTTGACTTATATAATGTCAGTAAACAATCTAGTTTTCGAAGAAAAGGGTGATTTGAGGTTTGAGCTAATTTAAAAAGAAATTTATCGGAGTGAAACTGTCTGCGAAGGCTAAGAGGAGGTTCTACACACTCAACTTGCATAGCATTGATAGGGATTTCAAGCAGAGTTCATTCACAATGACAGACCAAAGCTACTTTAACAACTTCACGAGATTTTTTTTTCTTTTTCTTTCGTTTGGATTAGGACATAATAATATGTACAGCAGGCTGCGTTGCAACATCGTAGAGTGTGTTGCAGCAACGCAGGCGCGACCGAACACGCGAACTTTTAGGTTATGACTTAGTCTTATTTGGAGATATAAGTACAATTCGTTTCAAGGGAAATAAAGTTATTACCAATTTAATTGGCTGGTAATATCTACAAATTGTGTCGGTCTCCCCGCTTTTCATTCATGTGTACAAACCGGGATCCCGGCAGACGAAAGCCAGTTTTATAGAATTACCTTGAGACTTGCGTTAAACAGATTCTCATAATCAGGTTTTTGAACACAAGCATCCTGAGTTATACTAGGAAAATAAAAACATATTTCTCTACGATAACGGAAATTATTTATATACAAAAAATTTTAAGATACTTTAAATATCTTTTCTGTTAAATTCTTTTAACACCTTTGTCCTATACGCATAAAATTATTATTTCAATTGGTTTCAGATTTTATAAACAGATTTAAATCTCACATAATAATGGCTTGATCATATTTTTATGTTGAGATATGTAAATTAAGTTTTCATATGTAAAAGATGTGAAAGAAGCAAAGGCCTCCATGGGGTATGCAACTGCAACCACTTATGTCAAGGTTAGCAGATCGAATTGGCACAAACCCCTTTATTTGACACAAGTATATCAACAGTAGGCTGTACTTCCGCACCCATCCACTACAATAAGGCACATTTTTATATCAAATAAATTTTTCTATAACCTGCGGCTTTGGCCACGTAGAATCTAACTATACTTTTAATTTTTGATTTGAGATTTCGTTGTAAGATATATTATGATACATTCTTGTTCACTTTTCAATTTATATTGACTGACAACATGTATATTTACTTGAACTTGTTAGAATCGTACCTTTGTTAAGCTTAGATTATCTTAAGTAAATAAGTTACGAGAGCTGGAAACGAACTATTCGTTATGTAATTCTAGAATATCCTAAAACTTGTTAATATTTGACATTTTTAATAACCGCCACACTAAAATCATGTTTTAACTGTGTACATTCTGGACTAGCCCATGACGAACCATCCTGTCTAAGTTCGGATTGGCTGATACGTTGTGGCGGCAACTCCTGATTGGTTGTGGTAAATATTGCGGGAAGTTTCATGAAGAGGCGACAGACAATTGGCGCCAGTCATTGCTATAAAACCAATATCTCACCTTACTGAGTATCTCTCTGTCTTGATTCTTCACAAGTGACTGCCGCATCGAGACCTATTGATGATTAAGTTAAGTGTTCTATTATAAATAATGAAAAATATACGCGATTTAAACCGTTTAAAGTTGTTTAATTACTATGTGTTCTATTATTGATTTATTTAGTGTAACATAACTGCTGTCCACGTGTTGTGTATGGGTTTAAGTTTGTTGGCTTTGTTCTTCCTAAATAGTTTGCCCATTTGATTATATCGTTGCGAATGATAACTATAAACTTATATAGAATTAATCCATGTGAACCTAATGTATTATGTTTATTAAAGTACTCAATGTGTTCCTATAAATGTTGTATCTTTTGAGTTTACCTTATGATTCCCTTTTCGTAGAAAATCTAGTAAGATAGGTAGTTCATTACTTACTCAACTAATAGTACCTTATTAAATGGAATCGCATCCTGCCAAACATCTTATAAGTTATTGAGCCTATATATTATTGCATAAATAACTGCTCTCCATCTTGGCAAATCTCACAAACTTATCTGCAATTTACCTCTTGTTATATATACCACGACTTCGACCTTGACCTCGCCTTTTATTTTTATGAACCCCTATCTGTGCCTATCTCTAATACCACCCTTTACGCGAATTTCATGTGTTTGTAATAATTTTACTACAAATAAGCAAGCCTATAACATAATATATCGAAATTAAGCTGTACTTCGCAGTTATAGCTTTATTTTATTTTAATCGTCTTCTTCTTATTCAGCATCTTCACTGCTGAAGGTCGTGTCTAGGTCTGAAGTAGTGTTAATCGCTCGATGTACTATGCTCTTCCACATGGTTCTATTTTCAGCGGTCTTTTGAGCTTTTGGTATAGACATACTAGTGAGCTATAGGGTTCAGTCAAGACGCTTACTTGCCTGTCATTACTACATATTCAAATGATTATATAAAACCGCATAAAAACTTATAATAGCACAAACGCACAGCACATCAACGCATCACCTATAAATCGTTTTAGGTCGAAGGAAAAGTTTATCGATAAAATGTACTTCACTGGCTAGGATACCACTTTTTGTACCGAATAAATAAATAAAATAAGATCAAATTTTACTAGCTATCCCAATAATTATTTTCTCGTAACCATTTTTTGTGCAGTTGTTTGTGAACTATTTTTCAATTGTCTATTCTCAGATTTTACCAAGGAACGATTTTAAAATTGAAATTATACTTGACTGAGCTGAGACTGCACAATTACTGTACAGATATTGTCAACTGGCAACTTTCATAACCATAATCTGTCTCTCTCGCTGAAAGGGATAGCTTGACAAAGTTCACAAGAAATTCAAACTTACTAAAAACTTACTACTTTAGCTAAAGTGTATTTTCAACTGTTATAAATTGGCTTATTAAGGACATATACCCGCCAGCCAAAGCGTGAACTTTCATATAAACTCAACTTGTTATTTAAAAAAAACTCGCATGTAAATACCTATAGTGTATTATTAGGCCTATCGTTTCTGGCTTAAATCCTTTTTCTTTTGGACTAATAATGAAAATTTTTATAATATAGCGATTAGTATATAGCACTCGTTTTAGGAGTTTGAGCCAGTTATTCGTAGCTCCAGATTTATTTAAAATGTATAGTACACATGTATAAATAACTTCCCATTATAAAAAATTCATTATATTCCCCATGTTTGTGGTGCAATAGAAATATTAAAAACATGCTTATTTTTCTTGAAAGAGACGCTTAAAGGTGGGTCTTTCTTTTATCTAAAATTAGGAGTTTTTGAGCTAGTGTAATTTCAAAACTGTATAATTTAATGAAAATCTGATGCACCACAAACCTAGATATTAGGGTAGTGATTACGTAGGTAACAAATTAATTGAGTTTTATTCGCTAATATTAAAATGAGATTGGAGCTGCGTTTTGTATGGGGGCGTTCGTCTAAAATATACCCTTAAACGTTGCAATTGGGTAAAAAGTTGGGACTAATCCGGGAATCGGATTGTTTGTAGTCAAAGTCAAAATCATTTATTCATTTTAGGCGTCTACGACGCTCTTATGAAGGTCAATTACAAATTTTAATATTGAAATATACTACATTGTACTGCCACGTTCAGAAAACAAAAATTATAGAGCCACTGCGAGAAGAACGGGCAAGAAACTCGGGACCATTCTTTTAAACGTTTTTGACAATGTGTTAAGTTCATACTATATAGTAAAATTATTACAATATTTAATTACATTACGTAGGTGACAGGCGCTAGCTTGGCAGAGGCGAACCAGTCCAAGCATTTTAGTCATTTTAGTAATCAAAAACTGTGTAGTAAGATTTCTTTATCAAAATGTTCTTCACGTGAACAATAAAGATGTAATGTCACGTATCATTTACATGTGTTGAACTGGCTACGCTCGTTTTCTAAAGAAACTGACATGGCTGCCACTCTAAATAGTATTTTATATCTCTAAGATGCTGAGCATAAAGCCCGATAAATTTTTTTTTGACTCTTGAAAGATCTTTCAATTTCTACCGAGTTTCCCCATAAAATCTTTACCATTTACGGGCTTCAATAATATTGAATTGTCATTTATTTTAATATTATTTATGTCATTAGAATTACTTTTAAATTTAACGTTTTGTTCAATTGAATCTATAAAATAATTATTAAAGTCAAAGTCAAAGTCAAAGTCAATTTAAACAATTTAGATATGTCATGCGGGCTATTAAAGATAACGTCATTAATTTTGAATGTTTTTAATTCTCTTTTGGTTAACACCTTATTCAAGTTGTTGTTTATGACATCCCAGCTTGCCTTGCATTTGTTTAAGGAAGAGTTAATGTACTTCTGGTTCGAAGATTTTTGACTCTGATAAATACTTGTTTTGAAAATCTTAGAATATTTATTAAACTGCATTTTTTTCAAAGCCTTGTCTTCTTTAGATGATTTGATGTACTTGAATATAGAGATTACGTTTTATTTTACTATTTATCTTAAGACCTCGTTTTATCCATTTAGATTGAAACGGTCTATTGTTAATCTTAACTTTAATTATTGGGATACATAATCTGTAAAATACTTTGAATGTGTCATGAAAATTATTGAATTATATCGTTTTCACTATAAACTTCGTTAAAACTTAAAGCGCTAAGGCAGTCAATGAATTTAATTATATTTTCAACACAATAATCTCTATTATATTGAAACTAGTGTTTGTATTTCTGAGAAGTTTCTTTGAGAGTAATTGTGAGTGTTTGGCCAGTTGCGTGGTCGGATAGACCTAATAAATGTACTACGCTTAAAGCGCTGGTGACGTTACTTGCTATTTAATCAAGACAGGAAAGTTTTCGAGCAGGAGAGGTTATGTGCATTTGAATTTTTTATGATTTTAGGATATCACATAAAACTTTGGAAAAAATATTTGTTCTGAAGATGTTAATATTCCAATCTCAAGAAATGACAATTTTTCTGTTCTTTTGTACAATTTTGGGAAGCATTGAGTCTAAGATGTTCAAGAAGTCGTAGACTTCAAATGTTTCTGATTTAGAGGTTCTGTATATGCATATAATAATCAAATTGAAATTTATAATTTTAATTCCGCAACATTCAAATATTCGTCGTTTAGAAAACTGTTTAATTTGATCTATTATTTCAAAATCTAAATGTTTTTTTATTAATATGCAAGTACCTCCTCGTCTTCTATCTGTGCGTGAGTACGATGTTGCTAATTTATAATTACATAACGTCAGATGGTTCGTCGCCTGAAAGGAGAAAAGTTTCAGAAAAGCATAATACGTAAATTTAACTGTTTATCGATAAAATTTTGCATGGTTATTTCAATTTTGTCTTTTTCAGATAATAATCCCGCAATATTTTGGTAAAAAATTTTACATTTAGTTTTAGCCTCAAAAAAACTTTTGGTTCGTTATTTTGTAATTATTATTATTGTTATGCACAGGTGATTGGGCTGGCAGCATTTTAGTTGATTAAATATTGCCTTCATTTAATTTATTGCTGTGTTTTTGTATTTGAAGATTAAAAAAGTGTGGTATAATACCTTGTTTCGGTTTAGTGTATTTTATAATCCGTTTTAAGTTGTAACTTTTTTGCATGAAATGAAATCTGCGCGACAGTTTTCATAATCTTAAAATTACGTTTATCATATGACACAAATCTCTTAGATACCAATGTTTGGTTTGCCCAAAATTACGTCAATTAACGAACTCACTGTTGGGGTATCGTTTTATAATGAGTTGTAATTTTTCGTTTTGTAGTTCTGTTGGCCTGAACTGGCCTAAGATTCGGATTATTTATAATTTCAATTATGTAAGTCTTAACACTTCTCAGTATATATTGTTATGCATTAGAAATGTTAGTAATACATTTTGGTAGACTGACATCATTTCTATCATAAGATAAAATCTTTGCGCGTGGCCTTGTTAGCAATAATTTTACAATAGATGATATTACATATGCTGTACTATCTGTTGTCCTATTTTTTCGATTAGATTTTATAAGTGCTTCTGCGAGGCCTGATGCCTGCACAACGCCTATAATGTAAATATTTCTCTGCTGACTATCCAACGTATTTGAAAATTCTGATGACTGGGTACATTTCAGTTGTTCTTCTTGGATACAATTATGAATTTCTTGCCCAATGAGTTTGCTCGAAAAGTAGACAGCGGGCGATATCTTCCCGAAATATTTATTTTTTTAGGGCTTTAATGGTTTCATTATTTCGCTCCAACTCCAGTTTTAAATTGGTATTTTCCAACGCTCACCTTCTGCGTTAGCAGAAAGCAATTGCACTGTCAAATTTTTATTTTTTTCTTGCTTTTCTGCTACGCGAGAATCATCGTCTAAGGAAACATTTGGCAAACATTTCATTTTGCTATTCATAATGGTATATCCGCTTGAATGATTTTGATCTCTGGATTCATTAGGATAGATCATTGATAAATCCATTTCCGATATAGATCGCACTAATCGGCATCTATTCGTATTAATATTATGAAAACCACAGAAAAGAATAGTATTTTATATCTCTATGATGAAAACTATCCATTTTCAATTGTTTTTATTTTTATCAGTTTGTAGTATTCTATTAGATCAATATCAATATCTCGTTTTTGAACGAAACTTTAATTTCTTCTAAAACTGACTATTTTTGCTATGGTAACTTTTCCTAGTCGATGGTATGGAAATGTCATTTGACAAATCTCAAATCCAATCAACTATGTTTTGTGACGGTACAGGCCCTTCTCTGTCCCGCCACGTTCATAAATAAACCTATTTACAAATATCAGTTTGCTGCATTTTGAATGTTTTAGAACGAAATCGTATTAACCCTTTTACTCGTGCTATCTTTCCATAAGAAAGAAAGAGAGCGGAGAAGTGTGCTGTTCTGGATGCTTTTTATGTTGCCAAACGCATGAACGGCACATAAATCGGGGACTTTTGACAATAGGAATCAGTTGAAGTATGATTATTGAAGAATTAAATGAAATATATTGGGCAGTTTTAGTATGGGAAAAGAAAAAAAAAGAAATGGCAAGACAGGGGTGGGGATAGAGGTGCAGTTTAGGCGGGATAAAGTGAGGAAAGAAAAAAGATGGGGGGATTGGAGGCATTAAGCCTCGGAGGTCGCTCTCAGGAGGTACTCCGAAGACGGTCTTCGGTGAGATTCTTAAAGTCCGTGAAGTGAATTATTGGTAAAAATTTAAAAGTGAATTGTGTATTGAGAAGTGTTACACCGGTTAGGGGTTAGGGAGTCTCGAGTTGGCTAAATGCTGACAAAGGACATGGGACTTAGTAATTGGCATGGCCGATGAAAAGTCTGTACGATTCCCAACACGTGGCAACACGTGGGGATTTCGGTCGATTTTTAGGTAGGGAGTAGGCACGCCCAGTGTTAAACTGGCAGGGTTAGTACCTATAAAAAGGGAAACCCGGAGCAAAGTAGTTAGCATGGCTGACAAAATGCTTATTTATTAGTAATCCGAGTATTCAGCATACGCAGAAGAAAGGTTACGACGTAGCGTTTTCCTCCAAGCGTTCCCGTATCCTACCCTACATTATGATTCCTCATTTTCTTAGGTATTATAGTCTTCACGTGTAGCCGTGGTCTGGGAGTGCAAGCTCCCAGATTTAGACAACGTCCCTCGGGATGTGCCCGCGCTTGGAACGAGCCGGCGGCTGTATCCTTCGGGAAACAGTTACAGTTCCCTTCAGTGTCGTATATCCTAGTGTGGCTTAGGTGCTCCTAGCAAGTGGGGTTCCCTAATAACCATAATGGGTGTTATTGCAATGAAGTCTATATTATATATATTTTACACCATAGGTATCAAATCCTCGTTCAATACAATCCCAAGCTTCGGCCTCATATGTATGTGAACGTATTACACCGGCATTTAGTATACATTGGAATTTGCCATTCCACTTTCAGCTAGCTTCTGTTAGCAGGAGTTTCCTCTTTACACCGAGGGGAAGCTGTCCTACCTACCATTGCTATGGAAAGGGGGCTACATTACACACCACATGATTAAAGTAAATGTGAGACATGGATCTCTAGGCTGAATACTACATCTAGAAGAATAGGAATTAGGTAACTAGGTACATTTGAGTAGGAATAGGGAACATAGGAAATTGTTTGGGAAATAGCACTTAGTAATAATTCGGGGGTAGACTCACGATATGATGCAATACAATTTTCTATCTAACTCATAAGATAGGTGTACTGGCAACTTCCCGGATTACAGGAGGTAGACTAGTATCCTTGGGTTCGCTGAATTATTAAAACATCTAATATTCTATCAAGTGTCCAGGAAATACTTTAATAGCCATGTAGGTTACAAACTAGAATTATTTTGTTACAATAAATAAAATAAAAATCAGTTTTAGGTTCATATTTATAATTATCATCCACTCAAATTAGTTTCAAATTAAGACGGTAGTAAATGTAAGGTATCGTTTTTGATGCTAATGGACAAGCTGTGCAGTTCCATTGTGGGAGACCATCTAATGAGAGACGTAGAATGGTTGACTACTCTTCGACAGCATGAGGAAGGATATATTACAATTTATTATGTCGCTATTAGTATCTGTTAAAATCAAAGTAATAGGATATATCAAATAAATAAAACAAGGAATTAGAATATCCTAAAATAAAAAAATAACTATGCAATATCTTGAAATTTTCATGTAATTAATGGACAAGCAAAGCTGTTTCATTATGATTAACCTTTTCTATCAGACATATAGTCTAGGTGCATTATTCCTCAAACAACATGGAAAGAATATAAATTGTTTCATTTTGAAGTCAAAAGTTTGCAGAAACAAAGAAAGAATATCTAACAACAAATACTCAAGAATACCTTGAAAGTATACTAAACTTATTTGTTCACTATTAAAATTACTAGATATAATAAAATCAAGTAAAGCTGTATAATTACTCTCCACTCTCAAAATAATATATATTGGACCAATGATATCATCTAACAGGATATGACATCTAAACAAAGTGGTGGAATAGGTTCAAAGATATTATTTAACTAGATATGTCTACTCAAACAGAGATATGATAGGCTGTAGATTGTATAGGGTTACTTGTAGTCCCAATCCAATCAGGTTTTAGGACATATTTAGTACATACCAGCGTAATATTAGGAACTCCCTTTTACCATAATAAGTAAAAGGAAGTCCCGCTAAGAACCGAGATATGATTGGATGTATGCCCTTACTGAGGCTAGGCAGCTCCAGAGATGGCCAGCGTCTCGGTGTTATGGTAGATACTCGTTTGGGTAGAATGAATGGTTTGTTTTGTATAGCTATGAATAATGATGTCTCTCATTTTCATAGAAGTAAATTAAAAAGGTCCTTGAATGTGCAGACAAGATACAAACTTACATACTTACAGTGTCGATGACAATATCATACGACATTCCCTTTTGCCAAAAGAATATGTCCTCATGCCCATGTAGTATATATGAATACTGAATCAATTGCAATACACATACTTACTGACTTTTAGTACATTTGTAAATAATAGAAAACAAAAAAAAAAGAAAGAATAATAACTTTATAAAGTCCTCTTACAATGGGTGATTATATGGTTACTAATTATGTTGGGTAATTAGTAAGGAATATAACAGACCTATGCGGTGGAAGATGACCAGTTTGGACAAGTCGAAATCTACAGATGGCAGCGGGGAGGGGCTGTTATCCTTAGCCGCAATCAATTAAATATCATTCTTAATTTTATTTGCATACTTACCTACTTCAAAGGTTCTTATGTAAATCTTACTTATTTCATACCTACTTAGAACATCTTAGCAACATAATCTTCTTTTCACTCTACCATATTAATATAAAGCAGATAGTTACATATCTACGCAGTAATTCTTATTCAACTTTATTAGAACATCACATTAGTCACTATAGATAGAATCTATCACTGCATAATACTTATGGCAATATGCTGAGGTTTTAATAGACTCACAACATTTAGTCATGAAATAGGTAGTTTGGTTTTGATAGTAAGAAAGTGGTAATAGTAAATTTTGTTGTTGCAACTTAACACTTTTACTGTATTATGTTAGAGAGCCAGTTCTAAATTACACCACTTGGAGAGTACATAGGTAGAGTAGGTCACGTCTCAAGCCTTTGGAAAAGAAACTGAGTTGCTACTTATGGGCACAATATAGGATCCTGACCACTATACTAGACGATCACATGGCCTTATAATGATCTCAGTCAAGACACACTCAATATTAGGTTTTGTGTTATGTTTGGATACGGTATCTCAGAATGGTAGAAGTTATCACACAAATAGGATATCACAATTAAATTTCATTTTATTAAACATTTTCATATAAGGTAGCGTAGAGTACATGAGATTTATATATAGATAGAGGGGGGGTTCGTTACAATTGAGTTCCGTGACCAGGATTATCTTGTTATAATGTGGTGCTTTGTGTTCAGGTTTCCCTAATTATTAGCATAATCAATCATTGATAGGAAATTTTCTTCATTGTAGTTTAACTATAGTTTTCTTGTGATATCGAGGTGCCTTGACTGGGACAATTTGTTACCGTGAATGGACAGAAGGATTGAGATGTGTAAATGGTTACATATAGGTTGTGTTTATAGGTTAGGTACTTACCATCTTACCAGAAACATATACTGATAGGTAGGTAGTGTTTATTCGATTAATATTAATAGTCACTGTGCCTACTAACATGTTCTACCTTATACCTTTATAAACAGTATTTAAGTGCACTGAGATAAAGCATTTTACAGTCAAGATCAGGATAGGAACGACGGAATATTTCTTGGTAATAGATTGGCATCTGAGGTCTTGTTTACCACATCACAGTTCTGCCAAATTAACTCTTAAATTCAATAATATAGTCTCCTTGATGTGTTTTCCTGCTCTTAGTGTATTATAGTCTAAAACCTAAAACCAACAATTTGTTTTGATTTTTCCGTTTTCATTCGATGCAAATAGGGCGGCGTTACCTAGTGTTTATAAAGTACGAGTACGTTATTACTTAGTATTGGTACCGAAACGGTTATAAACTAGTATTATTGTATTGGTACCCAAATGGTATTTATTTCTATCTCAAATCAAAGAACGCTCTCTATTACTACGAAAAGTGGCAACGCTTCTGCCCTTCCGTCACCATGTTGTGGGGTGCAGAGCAGCAATATGATGCGTACGCACTAAACATGTGCAAATGAGCTAGTATATCGATATTAGGTAGTTAATATTTGAATGAAATAAATGCTTTGTTATTTTTATGTACAGATAAGTTATTTTCTATTAACATATTATGTAGGTACATAAAGTTGGTATATCATATATACTAGGTTCCATAAAAAAAAAAAAAAAATGTTCAAGCTGCATCCATTACCTACATATGAATTAACATAGTAAGAAAATTCAATTCCTTAAATTTGGGCATAACACTGTAATTTCTTTATTACATTACAGTATTGGTGGCGCAATAAAATATTTTCGGTTGTTAAATACTAGGTTTTAAAAGCTTAAGAAATCCCTTGTGCAGCATTGTAATAGAAACAGTTTCGTTCAAAAACGAAATGACAATTAATTTTTATCTCGCCTTTTTAACTTTTTTTGGATCTGTACATATTGGACATTAACAATTTTTTGAGATTAATAATTTATAGCGCTAGAAAATTAAGAATATAGGCGCCGTCAGCTTAGCATGTTAGATACTTGAAGAATTTTATCAAGAAATAGAAACCTTAACTAATACTATTAAATATTCCATGTTAAACAGTAGTCGACAGTATAGAGGTTGATTAGAACCAAGTATTAATTATTGAAGTGAGATCGATTAAGATGTTATGGTTTTTATTTGATGCGTAATTACTTTAGGGGCAGTTCTATATAAAAATCATGTTATGATATCTATACACGATTTTGGGTACGTTATATACTGGTAGGAATTAGTTCTGAAAGTTATTATTTTAATGACAGTTTGTAAACTTCGGTAGACAAAGTTTAGATGTTTGAGGAATAGATTGACCTGTTTAAGCAAAATAGTAACAATATTATTTTTTTTTAGCTTCTTGTTGGCAATGGCCATTGTACAAAAATATAGATTTATGTTGTATGAAATAAAGGGCATCTTTTCGAGTATGAATATCATTAAATAGTAGACAATCTTGCCGCCCTATGATAGAAGGCACTAAGGATATAGTCAAGTTTACGATTTATTACATTTATGATTCATATATTTCTTTTAACCAAAAATTAATAGAGCGGGATCTCTTGTGTTAAAGAGGTTTAGGTACGCGGATTAATTACCTATTTATTAAACGAAATATATATCTGAGATGCGTGAACCATTTTGACCCCATTCGTAGGGTGGGGTAAATTTGGTTCGAAATTGGTCAGTGGTGGCTAGAGGTTGTACAACTTGTACGGCTTTGAGCATGCCAAGATCTGACTCTTGAATTGGTATTTAAATGTTGGTTTTAGTGCTCTTAAGTGAAAATAAAAAATAAAAAAATTTTAAGGATTAAACACGGCATAATAGAAGAATGGAGAGGCCTAAGTCGAGTCGGAAACGTAGACAGCCCAATAGGTATTTGGAGGGAGAAAATAATGCATTACCGGTGGAAACAGGAGAAAGTACGGCTGATATGGTTACTAATCGGAAGTGTAGGCAATCCAATATAGATACAAATGGAGATAATCGTACAAAGTCGGGAAAAGAAGGTGAAGCTGTGAATATTACGGTAGAAACGAACGAAAATGAGGATATAGAACCAGCAACCAAGCGGTCTAAAAGGACAAACGTTCCTAAGAATATAATAGACAGAAGCAAAACAAAGAACAGTACGGCTGTTATGTACCACATGTTAAGAAGGACTATAGGTACTTTAACTGCTAAACTTGATGTATTAAGTGAAGAAGTAAAAAACACGAAAGCTGCAGTGATAGACGTAGGAAGTTCTTCCTCATCAGTTGAAAGAATGCGAGTAATTATGCCTGATAGTCAGCAGCCACTATCACCGCCAGCGGAAAATGGCTTAATGGATTTTGAACTAGCTGACACTACAGCTAGTGACAAAGCAATAAAAGAACAAAATAAAAGCATTGAGAAGCAACTGCCTGCAAATAGTGAAGGGGTCAGTAGCATTGTCTATAATATTAGAAACATTACTACGGAAAAGCCCAAATTTGGTGGGAAGACGACGAATAAAATAAGTATACATCCGGTAACCTTTCTAGAAGACCTAGATGTTTATTTAAATAAAGCATCAAAAGAAGGCACAGGGTTAGAACTGATACAGGAGTGTTTAGTAGAAGACGCTAGAGATTGGGCCAGAATATATAAAGGGAGATGGAACTGCGTTGAAGATTTTAAAGTAGACTTCTTAGCTACGTTTTGGGGTGAAAGTGAGCAGAGCGAATTACGTCGGAATATTGTACAAGGAAGTTGGGATCGACAAGAAAATCCATCAATGGTAAACTATTTCCTAAGGATCGTTGGCAGGGCTCAGATGCTAAGTTACAAAATACCAGAAAAACAACTAGTTGCGGACTTGATTAGACATTACCCAAAGTTCGTACAGCAAGTGTGGGTAACATCTAGAGCAGGAACTATAGTAGAAACTGCGGAATTTCTTAGAAATATGGAAAACATCAATAAGCAGGAGGCGCATACTTATTCTGCAGCTTCAGGACAGATTAAGGATAGTGCGAGAAAGAAAATCGACTACCAGCAAGGTTATCGGAATTGGCGAAGACCAGAAGCAGTTCAGAAGACCATTGCTAAAACACCGGTGGTTAGTTTAATTGATAGAGAACAACCAGCTGTTGTTAATAGTCAGGAAGTAGAGTCAAACTAGAGGAGGCTGATGATGTTGTCCCCGAATCAGCTTCAACCATAGGGGATAGGGGCTTGCTTATTATGAGGAAAATGGGGTGGAAGCCAGGTCAGATATTAGGAAAAAATGGAAGAGGTTTAAAGATACCTGTATTAGGGAAGATCTTAGATAGAGGGGAAAAAGAGGGAATAGGATATAGCACATTAACCGATCCAAGGATAAATTGCATTCGTAGTCAGATAATAGATGTCCTTAAATTAAAAATAGAACAGGAGCAATTAGATAATGACGAATTTACTTCGGTTACATCAGTTTTTGACGAAAGGAATACAGAACCAAAAATTAATGGGACAGATTTTAAGTCGGAAATAGGTGTGCAAGTGTTTGACTTTGAAGTAGTAGGGCTACTTGATTCAGGAAGTGACATAACCTGTATCTCGGAAGAATTTTGGGGCGTATTAAAACAACGAATTCCTCATATACCGTTAATTCCTATCAAACCTGTTCAAATAAGAACAGCTGTAGGGCAGAAAAGTGTCGATATTCGTAGCATGGCTTTATTACCTTTGAAAATAGGAACGACAATGAAGGATACGGGGGTGTTGATTGTACCAGGACTGCTTAGACCTTTAATATTAGGTTTTGACTGGATGAAGTCAAACAAGATTAAGGTTGTCTTAAGCGGAGCAGATAGAGGGGTGGTTTTGGAATATGAGGGGCATAAAGAGATCATTAGGTTCATAGAACTCGGAAGTAGCCCATACATTGAGAATGATTGTGAGGGTCTATGTAACGAAGTGAATGAAGATGAGGTAATAGATTTACGACAGGTTAAGATAGGTATGTCACTTAAGGTAGAGGATTTGGAGAGGCTCCAAGTATTATTGAAGAAATATGAAGGTTTATTTTCTGACACGCTAGGCCGAGCAAACTGTTATGAACATGAGATTAGGATGGAACCGCATGTCCCGATTGTAAAAAGGGCTTATCCTATTCCGTATGCTTATCGGGAAAAGGTAGAGGAAAAGTTACGGGAAATGGAAAAACTGGGGATTATAAGTAGATCTGCTACACCTTATAGCAGCCCGCTAACCTTCACTCTAAAAAAGGATGGTTCGATCAGAGTCCTTTTAGACGCGAGGGAAATAAACAAACATATGATATCTGAAACAGAAAAACCGCCACTACAGTTAGACGTAATAAATTCATTCCATGGAACAAATTTTATAAGCATAGTTGACATGAACAATGCTTATTTTCAGATACCGATTTCTGAATCAAGTAAGATGTATACAGGATTTACGTTTAACGGAAAATCCTACGTCTATAATGTTTTGCCTCAAGGCTTAAAAACTTCTGTGGGTAGTTTTAGTAGGGCGATTGATACTATATTAGGTTTTGAAGTACGAGAATTCTGTGTTAATTACCTAGATGACTTGGCTATAATTACTACAGGTAACTTAGAAGAACATTTAGAGCACATTGACATAGTACTAGGAAAACTACAGGCAGCGGGGTTAACTTGTAATTTAAAGAAAAGTAATTTTCTGTGTAAAGAAGTTAAGATGTTAGGATACATCATATCCACGGATGGGCTTAAGACAGATCCAGACAAATTGAACGCGATACAAGAATTCCCGACACCTAAAAAAATAAAACATGTCAGGGCCTTTTTGGGGCTATGTAACTTTTATAGGCGGTTTATACCTGCGTATAGTAGTCACATTATGCCGCTATGCGAACTTTTAAAGAAAGAAGCTGGATGGCATTGGGGGGACATAGAACAACAAGCATTCAATAAAATCAAAACTCTGTTCATAAAAACAATATCGCTTCACCACCCTGACTTCAAGAGATCATACTATTTGCAAACAGATAGCTCAGGGATAGGAATAGGAGGAGTTTTGTATCAATTGGGGGAAGATGGTGAAATGAAGATATTAGGATTCCATAGTAAGGTGCTCAAAGGGCCGCAATTAAATTGGACCGTCACAGAACAAGAGTTTTATTCGGTAATATGTTGCTTGCAGAAGTTCGAAACCTATTTAAGGGGGGCTAATGTAATAATTCTAACGGATCATAAAGCACTATCTTTTATTAAAACTTGGAGATTATATAACGCTCGAGTAACTAGATGGGTTAATTATTTAGAGCAGTTTCAGTTTGAGGTTCAACATATTAAGGGCAAGGATAACATTGTAGCTGACATTTTATCTCGTTACCCAATAGGTGGGGACATATTACAAGAAGAGAAAACCAAATTGCCGGAAATATTATACATGGAAATTAAAACGAATAGGGAATTGATCACGAAATTAAAGGAAATATCGAAGTTCCAAAAGGAAGATGTTGAAACAAGAAAAATAATAGAGGAATTAGGTAAAGCTCATAGCTGTATAGAAAAACAAAGCAGGATAATTAAAAGATGCTATGTAAACAATGATATATTATATTTTAAACCGGAAGGTACAAATATTGATGTTATATATTTACCGGAAATTTTGCGAAAAGATATTATAGTGCAAATACACCTAGAAATGGGTCACCAAGGGGCATATAAAGTAATAAAATATATAAGAGATAGATTTTATTGGAGAGGGATTACCAGATTAGTGAAACAAGTAATAAAAAATTGTCACGATTGTCAGATTACTAAAAGCAATACGGTTAAATTTGTCGGTCAATAATAGCAAAGGAAATAGGTGAGATGGTAATGGTCGATTTGTATGGACCGTTGCCAACAGGAAAGTTTGGGATGAATTACATACTAGTTATCCAAGATGCCTTCAGCAAATTTGTGAAATTTTATGACTTGAGAAAAGCCACGTCTAGATCAGTTATATGTAAAGTAAGACAATTTTTCGATATAATTAAACCAAAAACCATAATGTCTGATAATGGCTCGCAGTTTTCGAGCAAAGCATGGAAGGAATTCATGGGGCAAGAAGGAGTGAAGGTTATATACACTACTGTGAGAAATCCGCGACCAAACACTACGGAAAGAGTTAATAAGGAATTAGGGCGTTTGTTTGGGACATATTGTAGGAATAATCATAGAGGTTGGGTCGCCCTATTGCCGAAATTAGAAATATTATATAATAATACCTTTCATGAAAGCACAGGATTTACACCATGTGAAATAATGTATGGTGAATCAAACAGATTGTCAATAGACCCGGGGTTGATGAGAATAAATATTAACTTAGAGTTAGGAAGGATAAGAGAACTAGCTCAACTTAATTTACAAAAGATGGGAGAGAAACGACAGTTGAAGTTTAATAAAAAATTTAGACTCATTCAATATCAAATAGGCGATTTGGTGAAAATAAAACGGTTAAATAGATCTGATGCGAGACAAAAAATAACAAAAAAATTTGAGGCATTATATGAGGGACCATACGTTATAGCAGCAAATCCCTATCAAAACGTCTACATTCTAACAAATCCGGAAACAAATGTAGTGAGAGGAAAATTTAATGCGATACATTTGTCAAGGTATTACAAAGAGGCGGAACCTGGGTTGGGGCTGATTGGGGGAACAAAATGACAGCTGGAACTATTTTGAATAAAGATTATTAAAAAAAAAAAAATGCTTTAGGCAAAGTTTGAATTTCGTAATTGAGATGTATAAGATTAAAATTAAAGTTTACTGATTACTTAACGTTTTGTATGAATTTAAGAGAAAAGAATTGAGGTTGTAGGTTAATAAGGCTTGTTTTTAGTACATAAAGGAAAATGTAAATGTACTAAATATTTGAATCATATAATCCTAAAGAAAAAAAAAAGAAAATATATTGTAATTTAGATTAACAAAAACGCCCTAAGGGGTTCTCAAATAAAGAAAGTTTTGGACTGAATTTGATTAGTTAACCTTTTATATGAAGTTAAGAGAAAAGAATTGAGGTTGTAGGTTAATAAGAAGGCTTGTTTTTAGTACATAAAGGAAAATGTAAATGTACTAAATATTTGAATTATATAGTCCTAAAGAAAAAAAAAAAAGAAAATATATTGTAATTTAGATTAACAAAAACGCCCTAAGGGGTCCTCAATAAAGGAAGTTTTGAACTG
This sequence comes from Plagodis dolabraria, assembly GCA_963854805.1. Taxonomy (NCBI): domain Eukaryota; kingdom Metazoa; phylum Arthropoda; class Insecta; order Lepidoptera; family Geometridae; genus Plagodis; species Plagodis dolabraria. The sequence goes on from OY978443.1 coordinate 1,082,423, forward strand.
AATTTTAAGATTTTTATTTCGCTGGGTTAGGGAAAGGCCCATGTATGTTTATGGGGGATTTGCTACCACTTTGTTAAGTAAAGTAAGTCTGGTGAATTATAAGGAAAGATTTATAATAACAGTCAATATTGAAAAATAAAAGGAAATTTAATTTAAATAAATACCTATAAAGGTTGGCTCTAATATACTCATGTATGAATATAAAAGAAAAATAACAAAGTGGAAGTATTTTCTACTAAGCATAGATGGAGGGGAGGATGGTGGCCTTTTCAATTGTTCAGTTTTAAGATTGTTGATAAGTAAATTGAAGTCGTCTAAAAATAAATTGTCTTAAATCAAGTTTGTATTGTTGAAAATTTAATATTATATTGTGTATACGGGTTGCTTAAAGAAATACGTAAGTAGTAATGAGTTGAAACCAGCGACTTATTATTCAAACTAAATTAAATTTCAACAAAATTGACAAACAATTATAATTGACAAAGCCTGTCTGTGCATTTGCGTCACAAGAACGAATAAATCATTAACGATTCTAATTAAAGATTCTAGGATTTGCTAGGAATATGCAGACGGGGGGTTGAGCGTAAAAATAATTCATTTAATAACTGAAAATTATAGCAAAACGTAACTTAAAAAAAAAAGATACATATAGATTCATAATTAAATAATACGCTATAGGAAATTACAAACGGGGGTTTGAGCGAATATAGTAATTCAGTCAATAACTGAAAGTTATTTCAAAATTCAAATCGAACAATTGAATTCTTAATTTAGCAATTTGCTAGGAATATGCAGACGGGGGGTTGGGCGTAAATGTAATTCATTTAATAACTGAATATGCAGAATATGCAGACGGGGGGTTGAGCGTAAAAGTTTTTTATTTAGTAACTGAAAATTATAGCAAAATGCAATTTAAAAAAAAAAAATAAACATAGATTCATAATTAAATAATACGCTAGGAATTTACAAACAGGGGTTAGGTGTAAATAGTAATTAATTCAATAACTAAAAGTTATTATTCATACAATGAGTTGCTAAGAGCATATTAAAGGGGGGGTTGAGATGTAAAGAGTGGTCAATTTATATCACATCACATAGTTTATCTAATGCATGCCATCTATGGTTGACAGATAAATCTCATTAAATTTAATTCGTTTTATCATGGACTAAAGAGTATTTTTACTGTTATTATATTATACCTGCTTTGTAGTTGTCGTGCTGTTGATTTGTAAGGGCAGGCGAGAATGTGAGCTTGGGGAAGGTATATTAGGCAAGTGGAAGTAGTGAATTTGATTGATAATAAGGTATGGATGAATGAATAATTAGGATTTGAATTTGACCTTGAGATGGGAGGCTGAGAGATTTATGACAGTGGTTTTAAACAGTATGCAGGGCCCAGCAAACCAACAGGACTCATGGGGTTAGGGCTTCTGATTTATTGATGCTAACCTTGGAGACACAACTTAACCCAGAAGGGGCTTTCTATGAGAAATTGGTGTTAGGTTAGGTCCGATTGACAATTTCAGTGCTAAAACTGGTATCATAGAAAGTCCATACTTCACAAGAAGCTAAGAAAGCTAAATGAAAAATTCGGCAACTTTTACAAACTCCAACTAAGTTCCAGACGTTATTCCGAGTTGAAATTTTGAGGAGGTTTCTTATCATTGGGAAATAAATGCTTTGTAACTATTAAAGTCAATGGGGCTACGGAAGGGACTTATTGGTGGAAATTTATCTTTAATCTGAATGAAGAATGGTTTGAATTAAGTTTACGCTGATTTGTTACTATTAGGGTAGATCGGCCTCACAACCCGGTTCTCTTGCATAGCCTTTTTGGTCCTTGTGAGAAGTCTTTGTTGTTCAATGGTTTGTTTATGCCAATTCTTAAAATGTAGATAAGGTGATGTGCTGTGATTTGGTTGGTTTAAAAACACACTACTACACTCTTTCATTTCGAGGAAGCAATAATAAATCTGTGTTATCGTTATTAATATTGTTGGTAATAACATTTCTGGGGTTTTTATTATCTTTTATTGTCTGGTTTGCTTGTGAACTATAGATGGTTTTTTTAAAATTTTCCTTCGGTATAAATTCACACCTGCAGAAAATTTGGGGGTTGGCTGTGACGGTACAGGCCCTTCTCTGTCCCGCCACGTTCATAAATAAACCTATTTACAAATATCAGTTTGCTGCATTTTGAATGTTTTAGAACGAAATCGTATTAACCCTTTTACTCGTGCTATCTTTCCATAAGAAAGAAAGAGAGCGGAGAAGTGTGCTGTTCTGGATGCTTTTTATGTTGCCAAACGCATGAACGGCACATAAATCGGGGACTTTTGACAATAGGAATCGGTTGAAGTATGATTATTGAAGAATTAAATGAAATATATTGGGCAGTTTTAGTATGGGAAAAGAAAAAAAAAGAAATGGCAAGACAGGGGTGGGGATAGAGGTGCAGTTTAGGCGGGATAAAGTGAGGAAAGAAAAAAGATGGGGGGATTGGAGGCATTAAGCCTCGGAGGTCGCTCTCAGGAGGTACTCCGAAGACGGTCTTCGGTGAGATTCTTAAAGTCCGTGAAGTGAATTATTGGTAAAAATTTAAAAGTGAATTGTGTATTGAGAAGTGTTACACCGGTTAGGGGTTAGGGAGTCTCGAGTTGGCTAAATGCTGACAAAGGACATGGGACTTAGTAATTGGCATGGCCGATGAAAAGTCTGTACGATTCCCAACACGTGGCAACACGTGGGGATTTCGGTCGATTTTTAGGTAGGGAGTAGGCACGCCCAGTGTTAAACTGGCAGGGTTAGTACCTATAAAAAGGGAAACCCGGAGCAAAGTAGTTAGCATGGCTGACAAAATGCTTATTTATTAGTAATCCGAGTATTCAGCATACGCAGAAGAAAGGTTACGACGTAGCGTTTTCCTCCAAGCGTTCCCGTATCCTACCCTACATTATGATTCCTCATTTTCTTAGGTATTATAGTCTTCACGTGTAGCCGTGGTCTGGGAGTGCAAGCTCCCAGATTTAGACAACGTCCCTCGGGATGTGCCCGCGCTTGGAACGAGCCGGCGGCTGTATCCTTCGGGAAACAGTTACAGTTCCCTTCAGTGTCGTATATCCTAGTGTGGCTTAGGTGCTCCTAGCAAGTGGGGTTCCCTAATAACCATAATGGGTGTTATTGCAATGAAGTCTATATTATATATATTTTACACCATAGGTATCAAATCCTCGTTCAATACAATCCCAAGCTTCGGCCTCATATGTATGTGAACGTATTACACCGGCATTTAGTATACATTGGAATTTGCCATTCCACTTTCAGCTAGCTTCTGTTAGCAGGAGTTTCCTCTTTACACCGAGGGGAAGCTGTCCTACCTACCATTGCTATGGAAAGGGGGCTACATTACACACCACATGATTAAAGTAAATGTGAGACATGGATCTCTAGGCTGAATACTACATCTAGAAGAATAGGAATTAGGTAACTAGGTACATTTGAGTAGGAATAGGGAACATAGGAAATTGTTTGGGAAATAGCACTTAGTAATAATTCGGGGGTAGACTCACGATATGATGCAATACAATTTTCTATCTAACTCATAAGATAGGTGTACTGGCAACTTCCCGGATTACAGGAGGTAGACTAGTATCCTTGGGTTCGCTGAATTATTAAAACATCTAATATTCTATCAAGTGTCCAGGAAATACTTTAATAGCCATGTAGGTTACAAACTAGAATTATTTTGTTACAATAAATAAAATAAAAATCAGTTTTAGGTTCATATTTATAATTATCATCCACTCAAATTAGTTTCAAATTAAGACGGTAGTAAATGTAAGGTATCGTTTTTGATGCTAATGGACAAGCTGTGCAGTTCCATTGTGGGAGACCATCTAATGAGAGACGTAGAATGGTTGACTACTCTTCGACAGCATGAGGAAGGATATATTACAATTTATTATGTCGCTATTAGTATCTGTTAAAATCAAAGTAATAGGATATATCAAATAAATAAAACAAGGAATTAGAATATCCTAAAATAAAAAAATAACTATGCAATATCTTGAAATTTTCATGTAATTAATGGACAAGCAAAGCTGTTTCATTATGATTAACCTTTTCTATCAGACATATAGTCTAGGTGCATTATTCCTCAAACAACATGGAAAGAATATAAATTGTTTCATTTTGAAGTCAAAAGTTTGCAGAAACAAAGAAAGAATATCTAACAACAAATACTCAAGAATACCTTGAAAGTATACTAAACTTATTTGTTCACTATTAAAATTACTAGATATAATAAAATCAAGTAAAGCTGTATAATTACTCTCCACTCTCAAAATAATATATATTGGACCAATGATATCATCTAACAGGATATGACATCTAAACAAAGTGGTGGAATAGGTTCAAAGATATTATTTAACTAGATATGTCTACTCAAACAGAGATATGATAGGCTGTAGATTGTATAGGGTTACTTGTAGTCCCAATCCAATCAGGTTTTAGGACATATTTAGTACATACCAGCGTAATATTAGGAACTCCCTTTTACCATAATAAGTAAAAGGAAGTCCCGCTAAGAACCGAGATATGATTGGATGTATGCCCTTACTGAGGCTAGGCAGCTCCAGAGATGGCCAGCGTCTCGGTGTTATGGTAGATACTCGTTTGGGTAGAATGAATGGTTTGTTTTGTATAGCTATGAATAATGATGTCTCTCATTTTCATAGAAGTAAATTAAAAAGGTCCTTGAATGTGCAGACAAGATACAAACTTACATACTTACAGTGTCGATGACAATATCATACGACATTCCCTTTTGCCAAAAGAATATGTCCTCATGCCCATGTAGTATATATGAATACTGAATCAATTGCAATACACATACTTACTGACTTTTAGTACATTTGTAAATAATAGAAAACAAAAAAAAAAGAAAGAATAATAACTTTATAAAGTCCTCTTACAATGGGTGATTATATGGTTACTAATTATGTTGGGTAATTAGTAAGGAATATAACAGACCTATGCGGTGGAAGATGACCAGTTTGGACAAGTCGAAATCTACAGATGGCAGCGGGGAGGGGCTGTTATCCTTAGCCGCAATCAATTAAATATCATTCTTAATTTTATTTGCATACTTACCTACTTCAAAGGTTCTTATGTAAATCTTACTTATTTCATACCTACTTAGAACATCTTAGCAACATAATCTTCTTTTCACTCTACCATATTAATATAAAGCAGATAGTTACATATCTACGCAGTAATTCTTATTCAACTTTATTAGAACATCACATTAGTCACTATAGATAGAATCTATCACTGCATAATACTTATGGCAATATGCTGAGGTTTTAATAGACTCACAACATTTAGTCATGAAATAGGTAGTTTGGTTTTGATAGTAAGAAAGTGGTAATAGTAAATTTTGTTGTTGCAACTTAACACTTTTACTGTATTATGTTAGAGAGCCAGTTCTAAATTACACCACTTGGAGAGTACATAGGTAGAGTAGGTCACGTCTCAAGCCTTTGGAAAAGAAACTGAGTTGCTACTTATGGGCACAATATAGGATCCTGACCACTATACTAGACGATCACATGGCCTTATAATGATCTCAGTCAAGACACACTCAATATTAGGTTTTGTGTTATGTTTGGATACGGTATCTCAGAATGGTAGAAGTTATCACACAAATAGGATATCACAATTAAATTTCATTTTATTAAACATTTTCATATAAGGTAGCGTAGAGTACATGAGATTTATATATAGATAGAGGGGGGGTTCGATACAGTTTGCTATTACTTACGGAAATATCGAAATTCGGTGTGAAAGGGGATACACGCATTAGTGAGATCGCGTACAATTTTAATCAAATATCTTGTTATTTTCTTTCTTAGTGAGCTTATTTTCCTACTAACTGGACTCCATTTCCCCTGAACCGGGCGATCCCCCGGACCATATTTGGACGGAACCGATGGAAGTAACGCCACGCCATCAGCATCAATGGCGGCTACCAAGCGTCATGCTGCAGATTTGGATGATGAGGCCCCGAAAGGCAAGAGAACTATTATAAATACTGAAACTGCCTCCGCATCAATCCAATCCACGTATACTCACCCCTCTGTTACTGTTTTGGGTATTAAATCGTATGAAAGTACTGACTGTGGTCCATATTTAGTGCATGTGTCTGTTGTCGAAGCTGACCCGGCCGCGGGATCGACCATACGACCCATCAAATTTGGTCAATTTCTCTTCCACAATAAAATTTAAAACATCTCACAAGATGGGGTTAAAAAAGTCGTAAGAAATAAAATGTCAATACAATTTAAATCAGCTCAGGGAGCCAATAAATTTCTAGATAACCCTATGCTCAAACTCAATAAGTATGAAGCATTCATCCCTACGTTCAATGTTACTCGGATGGGATTAGTACGCGGAGTGCCTGTTGAATGGTCAATGGAGGAATTTGTAAACTCATTAGAAATCCCTGGTCATTGCACTCATGAGGTCAAAGCTAGGCGCTTAAGCCGTAAAGTACGCATATATGGCAATATTAGCTGGGAACCAACCCAAACTAGGCATTCCCAAACACTTCATAAGCCAACTATAATGTACTCAATACGTTTCTACTCGATACGTTTGTTCATTCACTGGACAACTTACACATACCTAAATTATTTTTTAATTATTAGTCGCCCTCACAGCTAAAACCGCACACACACACACACACTTCTCTTACTTCTCTGCACATATTATATTATAAATTAATCATTCACCTGATTCGCATCTAGTGTCCGAACTAAATTTTAAACTCATTTACCTACAGAAATATATATTTACATACATACATATTACATTTTATCTAAGGTACACAGACTGCTGTATTGCGCTCGTTTCGCCTCGTCATCTCGAAGGTGATAGCTGAAAATCAGTGTTTGCTCTTAGAGCAATATTATTCGCTGAGCTATGACCTATTTGTTGTGCTGCAACACACACGTACTTACTTTTATTTTTTGGTAGTGATCCCTAGCAATATAGTTTTGTTTTCAAGTAGGCAACCCTTAAGTATAAAAACACTTAGTAAATAATGTTTTCAAAGATTGTAGGGTCCAATATTTATTTATATTAGGGATAAGTTAAGAGTACCGTTGTCAGTGACTTTATTTGAATGTGCGTGTGTATTGGAGAGACAAATAAATGCTTTATCTATCTATCTATCTATCTAAACTGTAGTTTTGACATTTAGGGGTCAAGTTCTTCCCATGAAAGTGTACAGTTTCTATTCAGCTCTTTCAGTTGAATTATACCAATTCCCTACTATACAGTGCATGTCCTGTTGTCGCTTTGGCCATGTTAAGGCTCAATGCAGATCTTTAGATTAACCTGGAATTCAAGCTCTGACTATAAACCATCTAGACTACGCATCACAGTTCCAACATATCTCCAGTGTTTATCTTCCACTCTATCCACATGACATTGGCGAAATTGTGGTGACCCCGCAGAGGCCATAACCTTAAAGTTGAAGTTGAAGCTATTACTTACGTCAAAAATTATGCGACTAATCCAATGATATTATATATATATATATATATATAACATATATATCACAACAAAATAATGTTCAACGGTGTTGTTTTGTATACTTAACGGTGTTAACGGTTTAAATATTATAAATAAAACCGGCAAAAAACACTCACGTTGGGGATCGAATACGTCGACCCGGGTTTCGAGCATATCAGATACTCATCATCAGGGCGAGTGCACAGCTGCGTCTGCGAGCTCCCGACGGGCACGGTGTTAACGGTGATTTTAAATTATGTAAACAAAGTGATAAATGGAATTTAGTTGCTTTAATTTTCGTCTTCCACAGATGTTTCCTTGAGGTCTGTATATGTTTGGTAGCCCTTGGCTATATAACCTCACTTGTCAGTGTATATTAACATGCTTTTACTGTAAATTGTAATTATTCTTATTGGCCTGGTTCTAGTCATGGATGCATTCTGGCATTAGTAGTCATTACTACTAAGAGTCATCCATGTGATGACTCCATATTTTTGAAGCAATGATAGCTAAGCGGTAATAGATATGGACTGCCGTGCTGCAGGTCCATGGTTCGATTCCCACTGGCACGCCGGCTTGAGCTTCACCGCATTACGGATAGGCATCTTGTAAAAAAACCGTCACCAAGCACCTAATAGTGTGTTCTGACAGCAGTCATTGAGTGCCAGGAAGTAAAGAAAGAAAATTCAGGCACATGACACTTCACTATATGTTTCAGGATGATGGGCGCAGTGCAGTTGGTCACTTGTGCCGAATTAGGTACATCTGTTAGAGGCAGAAGTTACCATGATGTGGTTCATACGTGTACATACATACACAACCCCATTATTGTCAACTTGAAGGATAGAACTATAATAACATAGATGTGCGCATAGAACAAAAACAAATGACACGCATTGTCGTGTTCATAATCTTCCTAAATTTTCATGGTAGTCGATTAAAAGTTTGAAATATGAATGAAGGTTACGATAAATATGACATTAAAGTGAAATTAAAGGTAAAGCAATCAAACTTTTAACAGTTGTCCATAATTTTGATTAGAAATATTTCACTAAGATTTTTTTTTTTTTTTTTTTTTTTTTTTTATTGCTGATAGGTAAGCCTTTGACCACAATCTCACGTGATGGTAAGTGATGATGTGGTCGAAGGTGTTAACAGGCTTAACCTAGAATGACTGGCTCTCAAGGACAGCTGCCGGAACACACCGTTAGGTGCTTGGTGACAGATTTTCAACTTGAGGGTGGTCGCTAGCCAGGCGGGCATTCGCAAAAATGCCCTTCCACCATGCGGTGAAGCTCAAGCCCGCGGCGGGATTCGAACCATGGACCTGCTGCACGGCAGTCCATAGCCAAAGCCACTGAGCTATCACTGCTTCAAAAAGATCTAATAAGCTCTTTTTCTATAGACGTTTTACCGAAACACCATTATGCCTATGTACGCTTGTTGGGCAGCTTGTAGCTACCTACACCTACCCACAAGAATATATATTCACTTAATGCCTCATGATTAGCTTTATATGGTATCTTCAATAAATATTAAATATAATAAAAATATTTTAATAACAACAAATATTTTAAGAAAACATTGAATTAATCCTACTAATATTATATATGTGAAAGTTTATGAGTGTGTATGGATGTATGGAAGTATGGATGTATGGATGTTTGTTACTCTTTCACGCAAAAACTACTGAACGGATTTAAATGAAATTTTACAGTAATATAGCTTAGACATCAGAATAACACATAGGCTATAATTTGTAAAGATATTGTGTGAATTGTCGAAAATATAACGATAAGTGTCAAGTAAGTAAGTAAAATATCAGCCATATGCGAGACATTCTGGCGTGCGCTGCAAAAACCTTAAGTTTCACACGTGTACATAATGTATATTAACGGAAATGTTTATCAAACTTAAATGAAATGTTTGTTCAAACGACTGGACTGATTTTGAGGAAATTGGGTACCAAGTATATCACGGGGCGGTCTTATCGTTCAGAGCGATCTCTTCCAGACCACAGATTAATTCGTGATATGGTCAAAATATTGGGCAGGTATTCTTATGGTCTTAATAATTCTATACATAAATAACCAATGTTTCTACATAATTACATAATAAACTAAAAGATACATAAATAAGTGAATACACATAATTATATATAAATATATTATATTATATTTTTTTTTTTTATTCTCGATAGGTTAGCCTTTGACCACTATCTCACCTGATGGTAAGTGATGATGTGGTCGAAGATGTTGTTTAGGCTAACCTAGAATTACTGGCTCTCAAGGACAGCTGCCGGAACATACCGTTAGGTGCTTGGCGACAGATTTTCTACTTGAGGGTGGTAGCTAGCCAGGCGGGCATTCGCAAAATGCCCTTCCACCATGCTGTAACGACTGCCATCCAAAGACAACAACCGGGACCGACGGCTTAACGTGCCCTCCAAAGCACGGAAGCGCTCAGTAGTAATGTCACCAGCGGTCACCCATCCAAGTCATGACCGGGGCGGACGTTGCTTCACTTTGCTGATCGGTTTAGAATGGCTAAGCAAACTTCGCTACGAGCGCTTCAAAATATATTATAATATAAATATTGATATTATTATAATAAATAAATACATAAATACGTCATAGACATATATTATCTATACACGTATAATTTTATACATGTTAAACACAATCGAATTAAAAAGGATGTTTGTACCACAGTGTCCATTATTATAGAAATTTAGAGGAAGAGAAGTTTTTTACTTGATCCTTAAAAGATTTCAATGAAGGAGCACATTTAATTTCTAGCGGTAGTAGATTTCATAGTCTGACAGCTTCAGCGGCAAATGAATAGTGGTAAAAGGTAGTTTTAGTTGCAGATTGTTGTAGCGTTAAGTTTTCTCATGACCGTAACGACAGAGAATGGGTAGAATGAAGAAATTTAAATTGTTCCTTGAGGTAGCTCGGGGATAAAGGATTGAGAGATAATATATAGAGTATTGCGGCGATGACGAATAGGTACTTGAGTTTATTGCCAAAATCGGAGATATGATCATATTTAAATCTACATCTTATACTAAATCTTATGGCATGGGATAAGGCGCTGGATTAACACATATCATAATTTGTATCATCATCCATCACCACGCGGGTGTAACCGCGGGGCGCAGCTAGTATTTTAATAAAACAACTTTTTTAGGTAAAAAATAAAAATATATCTAGTGACAATTCCGTCTAATTTTGCTATCGAGATTTCTCGATCGTGTGCTCGTAGAGTCAAGATCTCCTGAGGATACTTCGTGTAGAAGCGAGAGCGTCGAAAATCTTCCGGTTTGGCTGTGTATGACGTTTGTGACGTCACGTCGGCTTAACAGGAAAATTCGGCGAAATTGTCGCTAAATATATATCTTTATATTTTTAAGTGTTTTATTAAAATAGTAATTTAATGTTTGCTTAAAATATTTTAGAATATTTCTTATTATTAAATATGGATTTCCTTCATATCTTAATATTAAATATTATAAAAATGTCTATATAATCTGTACAAAAAAATATAATTCACTACTACTGCCAATTGAAACCCAACCACAATGCCCCAAAGTATGAATTTAAGAAAAAATAGTAGGTATAGAAAAAATATTTTTAGAAAAAAACGCAACCGATTCCCAATGCTGATGACCTGTACCGACTTCCTGAAAATAAGAACGAACGCTGTTAACACTATTTGCAGCTAAAACCAAATATTAGAATTGCTATTATCTAATTATAATAATATTAAATCGTGCAGGTATGCAATTTCATTTTTAGAAGTCAAAGAATTGTCAAAATTAATTCACAATTGGCGCGTAATACGTGATTACTCTGAAATAGAGTCAAATTGAGATCCTCCTCCTTTTTTGGAAGTAGGTAAATAACCAAGCTATACAATTTTCTTCAGCGTTAAGTTTTGTGCGTAGATTGATGATTTTACATCCCGGCGTGAATCCTCTGAATGAACGGAGGTAGCGAGTAGGGCTAAGGATATATTATGAGCAATCACGTCCAATTAGATGTATAGTAAATTACCTACCAATAATGTCTTCATTATAGTTGTAGTTCGGTTTTGCTTGTACTTTGTCTCTTGGTATGCTCTTATAGTACCCATTACAGGACTGACGCTATAATGTAGGCGCACCTATATACTCCTCATCAAAACGTGCTCCTCTCCGTACACAGTCGGTACATTATTCTGCGGACCACGAACTAATAATTTGTATCCTAATTTCGGCAGATTGAGCAACAATTCCTACCTAACCTAAGTACTTAGTGTTGATGAAAATGATTAACATCCGATACACGCGCTGACCGTTCCTTATTCAGAACATGTAGATGTAGCAGTAGAAACCGCAGCTTTCAAGCAACTCTATTATTTGTTCACAATTATCATGCGAAATGTGATGGTGTTGCACAAATGAACCTTTTTCTATTTCTGTCACCTAACACTTAAGGATTATTTTATTGCGCGTGACAGAATTATCTCTTGTAGACAATATTTGAATTTCAGTACAACTACGACCCTTGTTTATTTTCCTGATCAGGGCCGAGTGACGACATGACGGCTGTTAACTAACACTTGCGTAATCCAAACAAAACGCTCGACTCTGCGCAGAAGCCACCGACAGTACGGCAGTTACTACTGACTAAGGATTAACCCTGGATTAAAGAGTTCTCCGGGGTAACCGAGAGAGCGGCCTCACCACGTGGCGCTGACGACACGGATTAACACGAGCTAAACCGAGACAAATCGAGTTCGTGCCCTTTTGCTTTCTTTGCAGTTTAGTCGATAGATTGTTTTGTTTCTAAAATAAGACGACTTTAATGTAGCGCTTAATCTCATCTCATTCGAGACGAATGTACTCTATAAATCTGTTGTATTGAATCACCACTTAAACGTTTATTTTTCATAACAAAAGTAATAAAAATAGCTCAGCAGTATTTCTGGCCCCATTAGATAAACTGCGGTATTTATTGTGGAGTAGAACATTGACACTCGCGACAATCGCGCGTGATTTAGTGCGGGCGGTGCCGCGCGGCGCATTAGGCGCGACGTAAACGCAACGCTAAGAATAACGCGCGACATTTACCTTTGTGTTTTAATCCGGGACTAAATCGAGTCGCGGCTGCATCGCTACTGCAACAAATAACACTCAATAAATCCGCGGGAACGGCACTTTGTTCTCGGCGCTCTCGCGATGGACACATTTGGCTACGAATGGGACACATTCAGTGGTTTAAGCATGGAGTACGTCCTGGGACTGGGTTGAGGTGGGAGATTCCTGAAAGTACGGCGACAGTGAAGCGAGACGAGGAGCGCACGGCTCGGCGTGCCATCACTGTTCATTACAAATCGTTCTCATTGTTGCCATGACTCGCTTCATTTGTAAATTGTAACACAACTTCAAGAATGGCGACCGTCACTTCAAAACTTGCAAATTTATCTAGTCCATTAATTCTCTCATGAACCACAGAATACTCACGAGGTACATGCATCTGTGTAGAATTGCTTACATTGTAGGTAAACTGGAATGTAATCAGTTCTGATCGCGCTTTAATGAGGCGATTGGATTCAACGTAACGTCGACTGTCCGAGCGTATCGTTTTGTGTCATGAGATTTGCTTCCGTGTAGTCGATATAGTGCTACATGTAGAGTAATAGAATAAAATGTACCAAGTGTAGAGCCGCGCACGCGCCGCGCCGCCGCCGTTCATCTCCGCGGTGACATGTTTACGAGGCGCCGCGCCGCCCCCGCCCTGTGCCGCCCGCCCTATCCTTTTTTTATATCGTAGGATATCAGTCTTCCATATGAATGAAATCAAAACTTCCTACAATATCTTAGGATATAAATATTTTTTAAATAAGCTAAGAAAGAACGACGTGATATAGGTTTCAATCAAAGTATTCATCATAGTTCACTTAGAGTAAATCTTTTTCGGATATACTATCTACTACTATCCAAGTGCAGGATGCTATACAGTGCATCGTCTCTTGGTCACAAATAACTAATAGCAAAGAAGAAACGTGTGATCACAGCACAAAGTAGCCGCGGCCGTCGCTGATGTGTTTATTGAGTCACGCACAAACCGCGCGCGTCGATTTATTGCAACTCATAATCGCCGCTACAAATCTCCGGCGAGTCGCGCGCGCGGCTGTCGCCCCTTACTCTCCAATGCAATATTTGAGCATCCATGTTGACGTTTATTTGAATCTAATCTATAATCACAGAATCTACCAAGTGTGCTTCCCTGTGGTGCCGATGGACAATATACTATGTGACGGTTCTCACATACATTTTCAACAGCCTTCGTTGATTGACACAGCAAGCGCGAGCGAAGCGTCTCCGTTTCAGCTTGGCAAAAATGCTTTCGTATGATTGTCCAGGTGTCCAGCTATTTTCCTCTACAGGGCGCATTGTGTCGTGAAATTTTGTGACCCTTTTTCGATAAGCATACGCAATTTCTTTTTGTCAAATTGCCGGTGATATGGTTGTTCAAAAATATAAAAATATAGTCGCGATGTGTTCAGCTCACAGAAACTGTTCGGTAAACTATGCAGTCGGGTGGAACCTTATCTCTAGGCGTATAGTGTTCATATTCGCGCGGACGCGAATCCTGTTGTTAATGAATTTCCGAGGCAGCACTGTCATCCACTGCAGGTAGGCTAATTTTAATTCTCTTCTCACTTTGGTTCGAGAGCTCCTATGGACTGCGCGCGAGGTCTTGCGCGGTATTTTGTGGGATTTATCACTGGGTTGGGATGAAACAGTGTTTGTTGTTTTGTGAGGTCGCGGCGACCTGATTAATTCAGACGCCGGGCGTCCGGGATTGAACGTTTTGTGTAGATTAGAACTATCAGTGGACCCCTACCTATCTGCGGGCTACCAGCGACGTTGACATCTGGACAGAGGGAAGTTTATGCAAATAGAATCCCTAGATTTATTTAACTGCAGTTAGAATAATTTTGCTGTTTTGGCATAATAATCCCTTCGGCGGAACGCTCAGTGAGCCGTTAGTAGGTGAGTGGATTCCCGCCAATTCGTTTTCCTGCATTCATATATTCGCACATAGGTCGGCTGGTGTCTTCCTGTGACTTCCAGGAACCCAGTCGAATACACCACGACGTACGTGGTAAAGTGAAAATCTCCCCTTCCCATACAGAAACAATAATAGGTATTTAAAACAAAAAGTAACTGATTATGCAAAATATTCACAGCGAACCTGGCATCTTAATCCTATACATAACTCTGATGAGGAAATAAGTGCGGAGAGAACTATGTTCGATGGGATTTTGTAGGTTGCTCTGTCTTTGTTTGGCGCGCTAAGTTCTAGGTAAACGATGGTCTGTTCCTACCAGTGCTCCAGGCATAGCTCTAGTAAATGAGTATATCATGCAAACAATGTAACACAACAATGACGTAGAGCAAAAAATGCCATTGCTAGGATCTTGGATGCATCCACGTGATCTTAATTTTTCCGGCAAGTGAGTTGAATGAGGAGAGTTCACATGATACTGTTGGCGTATTTTGTGATCTTTCCAAGGCATTCGACTGTGTAGAGCACCGCACTCTGATTCGTAAGCTTTCACACTATGGTATTCGTGGCAAAGCTTTGAATCTTATAGAGTCATATCTGTCAGACAGGTTACAGAAGGTTGGAATAAATGGCAATACTTCTTCCGGGTCTTTTGTAAAAATAGGTGTACCGCAGGGATCAATTTTCTGTTCCTAGCGTATATTAATGATCTGCCTTGCATGGTCAAAGATTTCTGCGATATTGTTTTATTCGCAGATGATACCTCTCTGACTTTTAAAGTAGATAGGAAAGATAGTGAACTCATTCATGTAAATAATGTGTTAAATATGATCTCTGAATGGTTTGCAGCTAATAATCTTCTCTTAAATTCAAAAAAGACAAAATGTTAAAGGTTTTCGTTACCAAATGTTCCTTATGTTTTACCAAACATTAAGCTTGGCCCAGATAAACTCTCTATTGACAATATGACAGTCTTTCTGGGAATCAAAATGGATTCAACTTTACAGTGGGATCCACATACACATGATCTAGCCGGAAGACTTAAGTTCTGCTGCATATGCAGTTTGTAAGATAAGACAGTTAACATATGTAGCTACTGCACGGCTAGTTTATTTCGCATACTTCCACAGTATTATGTCGTATGGTGTATTGCTGTGGGGAGCTGCTGCTGAGATAGAAACAATCTTTATCTTACAAAAGCGTGCAATTCGAGCCATATATGAAATGGATCCTAGGGAATCTCTAAGGGATCTTTTTATAGAAATTGATGTATTCACTTTACCAAGTCTGTATATGTATTTGAAAATATTATGTATGTTCGGAAAATTTTGAGTAAATTTAAATTAAACAGTGACAACCACGATTACAACACTAGGAACAAATATAAAATAACGGTACCATGTTATAGATTAGCAAAGACAAATAAAAGTTCCTTTTTAGGTAATTGTTTATAATACTCGTAAAATTCCCGAACATATTACAATGCTCACAGAAGGAAAATTCAAATTGCACGTGAAAAACATTTTGATTAAGATATCCTACTACACAGTTTGTGATTACTTAAACGACAAAAATGCTTGGAAAATTCCACCTCTGCCAAGCCATCATATGTCTCCTACGTAATTTAAGCAAATATTGTAATAATTGTATTATATTGTTTATAACACATTGTAAAAACACGTTTAAAAGAATGGCCCCGAGTTTCTTGCCCGTTCTTCACGCAGTGGCTCTATAATTTTATTTTGCTGAACGTGGCAGTACAATGTATAATATTTCAATATTAAAACCCTTTTGACCTTCATAAGAGCGTCGTAGACGCCTAAATTGAATAAATGATATTGAATTGAATTGAATTGAATGTGTTTGTTGGTTGAAATCAAAATAAAGTGACAAAAGCCTCAGACCACCTATTTAGTATCTCCTAATTTATTGAATAGATGAGGATACTCTTTTACAAAAAGTCCTGCTTACATGATATACAAGCCAGTTAGAGTTAATATTTTTAGTTTTTTGTAAAGTGGTCTACACGATTCAAGTGGACCGACACCGCAAAGAGTTTGGATACATTTTTCTGCACGAGGAATGCCTTCGTGACGTTGGTAGAGTTTCCCTAAAGTAGAAAACCATACCTCACAACTGAAGCTACGTAGCCATGATAGGCAGTAAGTGCAGCACTTTGATTAACTGTTCGCCGTAATCGTTTTAGAGCAAATACAAATCGAGTAAGTTTGGAACAGACATGCTCAATATGAGTCTTCTAATTACAATGTTGATCTACATATATGCCAAGAAACTTCTATTTCTTGGAACTTACACATTATAACAAATTCATTTTTCATTGAGTTATAATTACGAAAATGTATAAATCTACTTTTTGAGATATTGGCGCGTATGTTGTTGGATTCTAAATAAGTAACTATAGAGTCAGTTGCTATATTTAACAGATCTCTATGTTTATCAGTTGTGGATTTATTGTTGTTACTTACAACAACTGACACATCATCAGCAAAAAGTATACATTTAAAGTCAACCTCCGACAGCAAGTCATTTATGTAAAGTAAGAACAGTTATGGGCCCAATATACTTCCTTGCTCCCAATATACTGCTATTAACTTGGTAGGCAGATCTATAAGATGTTGAAATGTGCCTCTTTATTAAGAAAATTTATCTCAACAGATTGCTTACGGTTGGTGAGGTAACTATAAAGCCAGCTAAGAGCTGGTCCTCTAAGTCCATAATTTTCGCTTTTGATTAAAAGCATTTTATAGTTAACGAAATCAAAAGCCTTGCTTATATCAGAAAAGATCACTGAAATAGGAAAACGTTTATCAATCTGTTCTACTACTTTACTAACAAGAGTGTAAGCCGCTAGAGTTGTTGATTTACCTCTTTGGAAACCATTTTGTTCTTCCATGATCAAAGCAAACTTTACCAAAAAGGCGTTAACACGATGGTGCACGGCTTTTTTAAATATTTTCGAGAAGATAGGAAGCAAAGTGAAAGGACGATGATTATTCATGTTAAGTTTATCATCTCTTTTATATAGAGTGTTAATAATTACTTAAATTTAAATGTTATATCCAATAATATAAGGATACCTAGAAGCATACAACTGAAGCCAAAACATAATGCACTGTCACACTGTCAAAGGCTAACCTATCAGGCATAAAAAAAAATACTTAAACATTATGATAACTTAATAATAGAAATATTAATATCAATAACAGAACAAATAATATAAATACAATATTAGACATTATGTTACTAGTTACTTAATTTATAAAACATTTCTAAGAGATATGTTTTCACAGACCTTGTGCAACTTCGCCAGGCTGCAGTTAAAATTATCAATTTCATGAGCTGAGATTGCATTCAATAATTTTAGAGCGCGGACCATATGGGCTAACTAGAGTAGGTTTGTACGGCAGTGTGTCACGCTGAAAGGTATAGGTACCAATATGAGAAGACACTATCAATCTTTGTGTCAGTGGTTCAATAATGCAAGCATATTTATGCGTACATAATAATTATCATTCTACTCATCCTAGCAGTTTCATATGCTACAAGCACACATTAGTGAACTAGTCTCGGCCGCAAGCGGAGCTGTACAGCTGACGTGCGCGCTCTCGCGATAAATCTCTCGGTGTCGCACGTCAGTCCTCTTCCATAAATCCTGTCCCTCCTCCCTCTACCAGCAGTAACCCCCTAGCCCCTCGCCTGTCTAAAGATAGAGTATGGTTAGCATTGCTCGGCTCATACACGCGGTATCAATGAGGTCTCTTTATTGCCACACTTACAGTATGAAACTCTGTCTTTTGATTTGCCGCAGGAGGAAGTAGAAGCTTGCACTCTACCAACGTCATGTACCTATACCTCAAAGTAGAGCGGCTAAATCAATACGACTTAAATACTGTCTGTTTATACAAAACTCTCGGAGTGGCTTTTTATTATAATTCTATCTCTAATTTAATTATTTTTATTATAAACGGCCAAGGCTAACTTGCACTTGGCCGTTTATAATAAAATTATAAACGGCTTATACCAGACCAGTTCATTCAATGATCAAATCAGTTTTTGAAAAACCTCTTCATTTGTTCACATTATTTAAATATTTATTTTTTTATCAGTTACGAGAAACATATTTAGCCATAAAAACAATTATCGACATGTGATGTAGTGATCAACGAAAACTTATGCAATAACATTAACAGCTACAAAAAAAACAAGGAAGTTCAATTCCATAACCACGCTTCAATATCTAAAATATGTTTGCTTGAAACATAAAAAGCTT
This sequence comes from Plagodis dolabraria, assembly GCA_963854805.1. Taxonomy (NCBI): domain Eukaryota; kingdom Metazoa; phylum Arthropoda; class Insecta; order Lepidoptera; family Geometridae; genus Plagodis; species Plagodis dolabraria. The sequence continues at coordinate 1,101,347 of OY978443.1, forward strand.
AAAAACTAAATGTTTGTACCAGTAGAACTGTTTGTACCAACTCGTCCAGGGAATAACTGCCACCACACCTATTTCTACCGCCAAGCAGGAATTTTCTCATTACTGTGGTAGGATTTGAAGAGTATGGGCACGGTAATGTTATCTATACAGTATTTCAACTTCAGGAACGGATGAAACGCGAGTTATACCTACGCGCCTCAATCTCGGCCTGCGCTCGGTACGCAGACAGTCTCGAGTGTCGCGACTGTGCCGCAGAGAAGAGCGAATGGTTTGTTGTTTTATTAACAATAACCGCGCGATTTTTTCACCAAAAATAAATTCAAGTACATATTTACATATTAAATATGACGAGTAAGATATATTGTACTGTTTTTGGTTACATAAATTCGTCAAAAACGCATCCAGAGATAACTTTTTTAGATTACCTGGAAACTGAAAGGTATATATATATATAAACTATATAATTTAACTAACTAGTTGGTAAAATTATTTTATAGTCTACATATAGTTGACGGTACATAGGTAATGTGTGTCTTTTTAGTGGACAAGTATTTCTTTTTATCCCCCTAAACAAATGTCTCAATTAATAAAAAAAAGTGAATAGAGTAAAGGAAAGTGATTGACTCGAGTGAAATAGGTAGTTATAAGCAAGTTTATAGTAGTGTGTAATAGTGTGTAATAATATTATAGACAGTTATTAGACCGCAGATTTTTAATACTTTAAAATGTAATAAAAAATGCATTTCGTACGTCTCACAAATATTTTTCGGTCGCAAATTTTTAAGAACGATTTTTTATTCAAATATAAGCATGGTTTTTTGATTAAATCTACCTACTAGTAAAAAAAAACAACACGAATTTTTAGTGAACGCTTCCTGTTCAATTCACAAAGTGTTTTATTTGTTTATATAAAAAAAAGTATATTTACAATCACAAAACTAAATGGAAACACAAAGTAGGCAAATTAAATTAAAATGCTGGAGGCGGGCAGCCCTATCGCATGTTTACGTACAGCGCGGCTGTAGGTACTTATTTCAAAGACAGAGCCGAGTTAAAATACTGTATCTAAAGATAACATTACCGTGGTATGGGTGCCGGTGAAATTACAGGCACATGAGACTTAACAACTTTTTGTCTCAGGATGATTGGTGCAGCGCAGTTCGCCACACGAACTGTATCTAATATAGGCAGGTCTTATCGCTTCCTATCCTTAGTACATAACATTCATATTTTCTGGATTCAAAAATAGGTTTAATTTTCAAGAGTTATAAAACCACCGGCATCTGTGGTAGCTTTCTATTTCTTTATTTTTGTAGACATGAGGACATAACAATTTGGTACTTGCAATAAGACTATGCTTACTTAGGTTCATTAATATTGACCTTGCATGAAATTCTGCGGCAAAGTACAAATGAGATAATTTATCAAATGAAATAAAAAAATATTTTGATAAGGTCACTCGTCCAGCCAGACCAGACATAGAGGCAGAGAGATAGATTTAAAAGACATAACCTAACACCGCCTCTATTCTTTTTTCTTTTCTATGGCATCAAACGCCAAATTTTGAACATGTTTGTTAACCACATTTGAATAAAACATAATATTCAAGTGATTGCGTAAAATCAGTCCCCGGATTTGAAAACACGATTCCTAAAATTTGTATGTCTATGTATGTAGAAAATAGTATCAAATCAAATTTTATCCCTAATAATCATGTAGCACCTATGTGATACATTGCTTGAATTTTTTTTCCACTTTTATAAAGGTCATTTGTAAATGAATGTTTTTCAAAAAAATCACTTAGTTTCGATAACTCGCATAAGATCCGTCCTACACTTTCAGTCTGTCATGTTTCCATGACGACTTCACTTTAATATGAATAATCGTATTTGACAATAATTGATGAACGATGACAGTGGACGAGATACGAGTCTTAACTGGAGCTGTAAGGTCGGTCGGCATTACAGCTCGTTAAGGTATCGGACACATCTCGGTCCCGTCCCGTCCCCGCCCCTGTCCCGTCCCGCTCGTTGGCGTATCGCACGACGATCGCAGTCGGCGGCGGCGACTCATTGACAAATGTAACGAACGAGTGCTCCATCGATTACAACCACTTCTGTAAAGGAGCGATTACCAAAAAGTATTTAGAACTAAAATAACTTGTGTTTTTTTACCTTACTCGTACACTTATTCTTAAAATATAGCATTATTGGTGTGTCATTAAAGGATTTTACCATATTTGACCAACGTAACATGAGATGAGATAGTGGCCAAAGGCTAGCCTATCGACAATAAAAAAAAATTCAGCTATAACATAATGCATAAAAAATAAAAAGTATTTAGGAACATCAGAAGATGAATTACGCGAACATGTTCCAGGAGTGCCAGTACCAAATCTGTAAGCTATCCTTATCCTAAAATTTGTTAGTTTGGGAGCATTTGGTGATCTAAGTAATATTAAAAAAAAACAATGTCACGCAATTTTTCGGAGGCGTAGTCAGGTACCATGAATTACCATTTGGTACGAGCATGTCAAACATTAATCGTATTCTTCACTATAATCATCTCATCAAGACCCGATAACTAAAACTTGTAAGAGGTTTAGAAGTAGGAAACATTGAACGCGAGCGCGCCATCGATTAGGTTAGGTACCTACTTTAGAAATGAGAGGAATGACAGACGAGGCGCGTCCCCTCTCGCGCCAGTTTGTTTGACATCTTTTTAACTCCACTCATTATTTAGTGTCATAACTCTTCCGCTGTCTGATGTTCCTCCCTGTATCGCCGCTAAAGAATTAATAACCCGCATCCAGAACATGTACTATCCGTAAGGACATGGTTGTACGAACACTTTATGTTTTAAATAAGGATAAACCTACGTAAAATATAAATAGATACAGGCGTTACCAAGCAGAAATCCATAATTAATAAGATAAGATTAGATAAACATTTATTTGCATAAAATATGAGTATTATACATAACAACTATATTTCATTATAATACCAATATATATATATATATATATATATATTATATAAAACACTTTATTTAACAATTTACTCTTTTTATACATAATTAATAGGTCATTTCATAAATTAATTGTCAATTATAGTGATCATCATGTTTTGCCCAGATAGGCGTACAAATTTTTTGAGAGGCGGCAATGAATTAACCAAATTTACAATAACAAAGGAGAAAAAATGTGATTTTAGTTAAGTACTTGAACAATTCACACGAGTTACAATATAATGTCAATAATAAAATTCAATTCTAGGTAGATTAGAAAAGTTGATATAATGTCAATAATATAAAATTAATTCAGATTTTTGTCAGTCAAGAATTCGCTTACATTATAATAACATGATAACATATATTCAAAAGTATTTTAAGAAATCCACCGCTCCGGGAAACAGGCTTGACTAATGTGGACTTACTCGGATCTGACGTGGCATGCAGTTTATTTTGGACTATAGAGTGCCTTCAGCTCGCCCTCTAGTGTCCAGTAGACGAGGTCGGTAGAGTAGATACCAACATCATCCTTATCCATCTAAAAAAAATATTTGCCTCCATATATTGATCTTGAAGGATCGTCAGAGATTTTTTGTTCCTGATAGGCTTTGATGGTAAATGATGATGCGGTTGAAGATTTTGTTCAGTCTTAACAAGAAGGGCAGGGTTTGCATAATGTCCTATCACCATGCGACGACAGTTAATCGGTTAATAACGAATAGGCAAGCTCTACTACGAGTGCTTCAGGTACCATTAAGGGTTTCAGGTACCATTACGACCTGGTTCCATTTCTCCCGTTAAATTCAATCATAAAAATAAAGTACGAGTACATACAAACATGAGTTAAAGTTTATATTTCATACAAAGAACTTCAGATTTTTGGATCCAATATTTGCGGCCATCATCGAGCCATCGTGGGCCGTTACTATGTTGTATCTTAGTTATATGCTCATGTTACTTTTTGAACTTGTTATCCGGGCGCCTTTGACGAAGTGCACCGATTTATTACTTCTTGAAGTGTTTTAGAATTGGAAGAAAAATAACATCTGTTTAGTTGAGAGGGGCAGAGTGGGCAGACATATATCGCGGTCAGATCAGAGACGGTGCTTCTGTTATGTTTGTAAATTACCCAACTTTGATATATAATTTACGTTATTTATGGACGCATCCTCGTAGTATACTTTGGACTGAGAATTTTTGCCTTAACTCGACGCTAACAATATTTTCTGCAAGCGACGTATGTTTTTTCTACAACATTATCAGTAACTTGTAAAATTTCTGTGATTGTTTTAATTGATGAAGGCGTTAGTTTGCAGAAATCCATAATTAATAATAACAACAATTAAGACATATCTTATTATATAAAAAGAAAAGCAACATAAAAATAATTAAATTGTATATAACTATATCAATGACCTAAAATATTATACATACAAATTTTGCGCTCCATTTCCTATATACCACGAAGCAATCATACACTCACACAGTACACGGTTGGGCAGACCAAAAGGCTGGTAGCCCTATAAATGACAATACTAATTCTCTGGCCGAGGTAACCGCCAGCCCTTAGGTCGTTTGTGTTTTCTATCAGCCGCTTTGACAAATCTTTATACAGAAGCCATGCCCCTGGACTCCAAAAAGCAGAAATATGTAACCATCACCAAGACTCTCATATTTTGGCCTTCTGAAGCTTTCTGCTGCCGCTGCTCCCGCTGTCTTGGAGGTGGAGAGTTAATGAGACGCCGCAAGCGTGTCGACGCAAGTGGCATCCCAAACTAGCGGCCTTCCACATATCCAGGGAGTTAAAGTCATTCCGTCAGGTCTCTTGCCATCGTCACGTGCGATACCGTTCGCTCAAGAATAGCCGGTACGTTTACGGTAACAAGGGCTCTGCGGATAACATCATTTAATTGAGCATGGCGTGAAAGGCGGCCAGCACTTCGACGGGTGGAGAGGCCGCGGTGTCTTTGGCGATCTAAATACTGGGTTCCGCAAAAGCAGAACTTAGTAATGTAGTTTATTTATGTTTTACCAAATTCGCAGGCTGATAGAATGGACAAACAATTTATTGTCCAGTAGCGTCCCAATGTTGGTCCCATAAAATAAAACGAATTTCAATTTTTCCGTACAAATCAGCAATATTAAAATGTTGTCACCGCCCGTAAGGCCTACACAATATACACAGCGAAAAACATACTACATACCTATATTTATTATAAAGTATATAGTGTATATTTTGAGGATATACATATATTACAAATCCCACCTATTGTTATGATGAATGTGCTCAGTTTCGACAGCGGATTGGATGGCATGCATGCGTAGTACAATGAAGGTGCACTAGCCGTGACTTGACAGCTAATTAGTGTCAATTAGCCAACCAGAGGCAATGGCGTATTATATGTTCATGTTAATAATGGGCAATACATATTTTATAGAGCAATATTTGTAACCACATCCGAGAGCCCGGAAAGATAAGTAATTTAGTCTTTTTAAGGTGTTCCGCCTCTGAGTGTCTTTTTAGAAAAGTAAGATAACGTTAATTCGAATTGCGAGAAATTCTAAAAGTCTACGCACTCTATTGCTGTACAAAACGTATTAATTCCAGTGACTTACGGCCACCTGGTTACACAAATGTTATCATTTCAGCTATAATACATATACTGTATAACTTGTGTTATTTATATATTCAATATTATGGTAAGTGATTGTAACAGCTACTTCTTGCCAACGACATTGCTCTCACAGAGGCGGCAGCGGCAGCTGCGGAGGCTATGGCCGTGGTGCCCACCCGTGACTTGACTCCAATTCTCGTCTAATTATGGCAAATTTTATAATTGGGGACGTCATTACTAATACGATTACGAGATCTTTCCGAGCCGTGGCCGGCAGCTATTCGCGGATTTACATACTATTACAATTTAAATTCCACGGGGTGGATACGTTCACAAAAACTTGCATTCGGGATACTCGTTACATTTTTAAATTCTATACTTATGTTAATGTGTGTGAGTAACGGTTGTGTATGTATGTATGCCGAGGTTATATAATATATGAGTATGTGTTTTAGGGACAATAGCATGCAGAATGAGCAACCCTAGCCATATTATATATCAATGTATAAAATAGAACTTTTACTTTATTTTGACTATAAACATACACAGTTAAAATTGTATATATATATATATATATATATTTATTTACAATTATTCATTACAATACATAAAGGAAAATGTAAGTTAAATAACCGCACACTTATTTCGATTGTAAAACAATACTAAACACGATATATAAATGACATATTATGCAATTTTAATTTTACCTTAAGTCAAAAACTTGGTGTAGATATCAAAAAACAGGAATAGCAAATCGTCTTCCTCGGTATGACCATAATGGCAGATCGCGATAGTTTGGGTGCTATACACGGAGATTGACACTTATTGTGGAATAAAGACGAGATATTTAGAAAGCTGCATAAAACGATCTGAAAACATTTACATTTATTACATTATTTATATAATATCTCTGGTAAAGTTCAAGCTAAGCGTATCCCAAACTCAAATTTCAATATCAATTTACTTTATCAAATTGTATAATTATCGTCGTTCCTCCTTCTTAGAGTTCCGTACAAGAAAACGGAACCCTCGCTAAGCCTTGGCTGTCCGTCCGATCGTCCGTAAGTACGTCCGTCAGACATTTAGAAGGGATAAGAATAAAATTCACGGATCCGACTTCGTGGTCCCCAGTTTTTTCATCTCGGGAGTGCATTGATTTTAGGTTTTAGTCCTCGCACGCATCCTCCCCTCTTAGGTCCTGAAGCATTGTAGTTGCTGTTTCACTTTTTTGTACTAATATACAGTAATCAGATCATAAGCAAATAAATTTTACAGTTTACAATATATTTGTCTAGATGGTTCTGATGTGTTTTACTGACTTGTGTAAGTAAATTCCACATTCCGACCATTCCGTTACTAAAAAGGTATTGTGATGTTTGTTCCAGATGTTCAGATTTCTTTGATCACATAATTGGTTGCCTTTTGTCGTGACGACGTTAGAACGTTTTATCTAAATAATAATTAATTAAGTCCCTATATAACAGTGTATGTTTATGTATGTTTCAACTAGTTCTCAATGTTAGTGCAAACTTTGTGAACGTCATGTGGAGCATAGATACAGTTACAATAGCTAGCGCTATTCCGCTTGTCAGCACCTGCCAGTAATGCTTATAATTGCAAAGGTCACACTTTTTAAATGCTTAATGCAAGCAAACTATCAATTTATTAAAAGTGATAATTATGTGTCACATGTTGTCACTTATAATGCCGCAAAGATAACATCGAATCTCCACATGACTATGGATGAACTGCATCTACATATCGCAAACGCTTTTCGCAACCGGCCCGCATTCGCTAATCAGCCCTACCTATGTTATGCATAACGATAACTAAATTGAACTCTATCTCCAGGAAATAAGGTTCACTAGATAGCGTGGTACGCGGAATCAGTCGAATAGGGGTGATTTTATAAGCTAGTGAGCCAACTCAACTCAACCCAGTTTCATTTATGAACACCCGCAGAGTAAACATTAGTTAAAGTTTAAATATTTGCTGTTAAATATGCGGTGCATAATATTTCATCGACGATAGGAATCCTTATATACTTACTTACTAATTTTGATTCGAATTTCTGTGCTCGTGGGATTGTGTGTGAGAGAGTGTGTATGTGTTGTGTGGGTATATAACTCTAAAATACTAAACAGATTGTTATTATATATTATATTTTGAAAATAAATTTCATTTATAACTGGTATTAACACAGGATACTTTTTATTTTGATATACCCATTTATTGGCTTGTGCTTCACCGCAAGGTGGAAGGGTATTTTGCGAAGGTCCGCCTGGCTAGCGACCACCCTCAAGTAGAAAATCTGTAGACAAGCACCTAACGTTGCGTTCCGGCAACTGTCATTGAGAGCCAGTAATTCTAGGTTAATCTTGCTAACACCGTCGAACACACCATCACCCATCACTTACCATCAGGTGAGATTGTGGTCAAAGGCTTACTTAATATCAATAAAAAAAAAGCGTCGTAGCGTGATGTAATCAATGTCCAGGAATACAGTGCGGTACACCGAAAGTGGACATTCTAGGCTTGCACACCACGGCACGGGTCAGGTGCCTTTATTCAACAATATACTACGAACTATATATATTAATATACTACGAACTATACTACAGCTACTACAGTAAAAGCTTTAGCTGATTTGAATTATAATAATTATCTCTATCTCAACATATTATTAAAAAGTTTATCTACACTCTTTTGCAAAAAAAACGGGCACCTAAGGAAATTTACGTTCTAAGGTCGATTTTAGTTAATTAAATTAAATTAATTTCTTTGACGTAGTCTGTATACTTATAATCGTGTAAATTAATGCGCGTGAAGTGAATTCGAGCAATTAACATAAAAAAACGATTCTTTAAAATCAATGTACACGCCCAAACAATAAGAAGTGGTCGGCAATAAAGTTTTTTTTTTTTAAATTAAATAAAGTTACAAATGTAAAAACCTAATATTGAGTGTGACCTCCTCTTGCCAAAATCACAGCTTGAATCCTTCTGGGCATGCTTTCCACGATGTTTTTAATAACGTTTTGAGGAATACGTTCCCACTCTTCTGCAATGACTCTTTTTAGCTCCCTGATGTTTTGTGGAGCAGGTTGCACTGATCTTACCCATCTCTTAAGAACATCCCACACATGCTCAATTGGATTGAGGTCAGGACTTCGAGCTGGCCAATCTAAACGACGGATCCCAACTTCTTGCATGTACGCTTCCAAGTCGTCAGAACGGTGCGGGCGAGCATTATCGTCCATAAAAATGGAATCTTCCCCAAGTGCAGTCAATGTGGGTTGTGCATATGGAATTAGGACTTTCATTATGTACCGGTGTGCATTTAATGGTCCATTTTCTATGAAAACTAACTCCGTACGCTCCGTCGAATTAATTGCTGCCCAAAACATAACGGAGCCTCCACCATAAGGAGTGATTTCTTCGAAACACACTTCCGCATAGCGTTCCCGTGGTCTTCGCAGCACTCGCCGGCGTCGGTCCTCTCCACACAAAGAGATTCTAGTTTCATCAGAAAACAATACTTTATTCCAGTCCTCCAGAGTCCATGTAGCACAGTTCCGAGCAAACTGAACTCGAGCAACACGGTGCTCACGGAGTAATTTAGGGCCCCGAGCTAGTTAGGGCAACTCTTGATATTGGCAGCCAAAAGCCTCCTCCTGACCGTCCACAAGCTAACTTATACTCCTCTTACTTCTTCAAGGCTCTTCTTCAGGCCACACTTGACGCCTTACGATTACACAACGCCTGACTTACCAAAAAGCGGTCATCTCTTGGTTCTGTGCATCGTTTTCTTCCCGAATCGGGTCTTCTTTTGACCGAACCAGTCTCCAGATACCGTTGCCAAGTCCTCTGGACAGTTGAACGACTCACATTTAGCCGCTGAGACACGTAAGTTTGCGAACAACCTTCTTCAAGTAGGGCTATAATTTTACCGGCCCTTATCGCTTTATCACTCACATCAAAAAGTGGTATTTAATGTAAAAAGAAAGATTAAATTATTAAACAGTTAAAAATCGTTTCAGCAATTCGCGCCATTAGTTAAGCAATTTTATAATAATCCACAATCATCATTATTTTTCTTTTATTAGTTTCAAATTTTAAATTTGGAACGTAAAGAATCATTGCCAGGATGCTTCAAAAAATATGCCAATACATCGTCAAATTAACAAAACTTATTTCTTGTTCTTCTTCATTGAAGTATATAGAGAAAAAAATCTAAAGTGCCCGTTTTTTTTTGCAAAAGAGTTTATATGTATGTCATTTTAGTAAATAATACGGGATAACTCACGTGAATCAGTCAGATAGCTTCGGAGCTATTTCGCACCAACCGATGACGTCACGCGCGTTACGAGCTGCCGCCCGCAGTGCTAAGCGAGACGTCAACGCGGGCGTCCCGAGCTCTCCTTGAAAAAGACCACCGAATGTGGTTGAAACTATAGTCGGAGCTATCTGACTGAGTCACTCGAGTTATCCCGTATTATTTACTAAACTGAGTGAAAACCACGTTAGTTTTTATAATAAAATATATGTATGTCACTTTTAACTCATAAACTACTGCACGATTGTAATACAATATTATCAATAGTAGCTTTTGTGGATGTAGGTAGTATGAACTTTAATTCAGATTTTATCCTAGTACCCGAGGGAGATCAAATTGATAATACTATAATATGCCGCCGGCAGTCACGTAGTGTCATAAAGGAATGTTTGTTTATTGATTACAGTTCCAATGATGATGTGCATTAGTAACTCATGTTATATTTTAGTAACCAACAAAGCTTAATATGCTACGATTCTACGAAATAGATCATTCTAGGAATTCGTAGCGAAACTATACGCGTTCGTAGAGGGTCTACAGCTACGGTGCACGTAGTACAAATGTAGCATGCTCCGCTTTTAGTGGTGTCGTGTTTTATCGCGACTTGTGTTGGGTTTGTGCTGATTTGCATGTCGGGTGTGAGGTGAGGGGTTCGCGGGAGGGGCAGGGCGGGGCGGGTGTAGGCCACGCCCACGTCACCAGTTCTCGGCCAGGATCTATCTACTGCATGAGAAGAGCGCTACGTGCGAGACACTATACAGCTTCTATATCGTACTCGTCTTGGCCTATAATGTTATAAAAAGATACTACTACAAGTGCTGTCTGAAAAGTATTGCAAAATCATTAGGAAGGTCTAGGAAATGTTTGTGAAATGTTTATGTGAGGGTCATTATTCTATGTTTCTGTGAGGGGTGTTTAATCTAATTTCGAACCCCGGGTGAAGGGTGCAGTGGAGTTCGCACTTGTGACGAAATGCACTAACTAACACTAACACTAATAAGCAGAGGTTATCACTTAACATCAGGTGGGCCTCGTGCATGTACCATCACAAGCACATAAAAAAACTTATGGCCGGAAAAAGTCTAAAATTACAGTAACTTTGAACAAACATAGTCGTATGCATTTGTATAACTTTTGTTGAGGTTGTCTATGTTGGTTCTGTTTTATATTAAAGTTAAAATTGTATCCATGCTCATGTTAATAAAGAATTGAATATAGTTGAGCACCTATTGACAGTTGTTGCACAATGTGACATTCACATCTACAGCCATAGCGTCCACCGATTAAAAAAACCCTCTTAAGTTTTGCCATAATCAACGCTTGACAGGCCTCTTGGGGATCGCAGTGTTAGATCGCAATTTTTCGGAAGGCAAGCCCCACCTTATTTTATTTTTCCCATCGTCACCTCTTACGATTCCTACAATAAGATTCAGGAAGAGACTACAATTCTGCTCCGCCACTTCACGGGGCAATGAGACATGGTCTACCGTATAGTTTTATTATGTTAACAAAAATATGTATCCTAAATACATATCAAATAAGGATCTTGATTTCAAAGTGAGAAGTTTCCTTCCTATTTCACATATCGTGTATATGTTCCTACGTATATTAGCTATGTGTGTACATAACGTGTATTATGGCTTGCTAAATGATTTGTACAATTATAATGCACTTAATTTACGTTTTAATTTATTTATTGTACGATTATTTCTTGCGTTGGAAATTCTTATTTGTATATTTAGAAATTTTTATTGGTAATGTTATAGATAGACATCCGTGCATATCTATTTATAAATATCCCCTTGTAAAGAGTTGTCTGGAAGAGATGGATAAGACTGCCCATTGTCACACCTACTCTTAGTTATTATATTTTTAAGTTATAAGTTTGTATATTTTTTATGTGTAAATAAAGTGTTATCTATGTATCTATAATATTGTAAAACAAAACCATGCTTTTAGTCTTGAAAATAATTTTAACCTGTCGGCATTGTATCAATTATTGTGCGGTGAACAAAGTCACTTTATACATTATACGAGTTCAAATATATAGCTACACCTCAAATAAGGTTTAAAAAAGAGGAACTGAAAAAGCACTGCCCCGAAGTTTTTGTGCCCGTGGCGGGAAGCTTGGCAGCTTTAGGGCTATTGGACACTTTGTGACACCCAGGTGAACTCGATATGCAGCTACGTAGTCAGTAATATCACGAACTCTCGGGAAATAATAATTCGGCATAAAAATATAATATGTTGTAACTCAGGATCAACTACTACATGTGTGCTACATGTACACTACTACATAGGGACTGCCATTTTTGTGTGTAAAAGTGTTCCTATGGAACCTCGAGGTCTTGGGTCCGATTCTCGGGCCAATTGAGTTGACATACAAATGTTTTACTTTAGCTCTCCGGAGGCTAGAGCGGAGGTTAGTCGCAACAAGGTCGTCCAACATTAGATGGAACAATGCATGACTGGCAACAACGAGGGTGTTCCTACCATTGAACACATTTGTAGATTACAGGGGCGAGTAGGTACCTAGGTAGGTATATAGGTACCCAGGAACTAAAATATATCTATAATCTACCGATTTTCACCCAAATGCGTTCAGCCGTTAATTAAATTCGTTATTATATTACTAATTATTAAACAGTAGGCAGAAAAATATACTTTTAAAATTTGTGCAAAAGATACAATCATTATACTTATTTTATGAATATATTCCTCGCTTTGAGGTCCATACTCTGAAAACAATTTTAAAAATAGACTTGCATTTTGGTCGTTCGATTGCTTCTTACGTGATGAAAAAGGAATTGTCCTGTATTACTATGTACCCATATCTTACTTAAAATGTGGCATTCATTTATTTTCAAACATAACTTCAAAGTCCTCAATTCATTTAGCGGAGTCGTTATATAAGTACTTAGCTAAACGTTTTCCTTAACTTCAAGTCAGATTGAGCTTAATTAGCATTGCTTTAAGCGCAGTAATTACGAGCAATGGTTAGGTATACTGCACCACATAATACAAAGTAGTGATAGATTCATTTTCGAGTGGTCGCGTCGGTTGTCCTGTAGGCTGCAACTTGTAGAATCAGCGAGGATTGAACAGCTCGGCGATGGCGTCTAATGGCCAGCTGATGGGTTCGCGGAATCTTCGCCACAGGTTAAACTGCACTCAGAGAAACTGCTTCTAGGAATGGCCGAGCGGAAATTAATGTCGTCGACGACGCAATGCGATTTTATAGCTCTCGTTTACTAACCTATCTCTGCCAGCCTATAGTCGTAGATGGCTATCTATATGTTGAATAAAACAAAAGAGGAAAAAACATGTTGTCCATTTAGTTAAGTTTATCTATGTAACCTCAATTATAAAACCGTGAACAGTATTTATATTTCATTACTTTATTATTCGATACTAAGTAAATATTTTTGGTTAATGTCTACATTTCTCGTGAATGTAAATCCTTCATATATGAAGAGTCAATGGTCATATTGCATATCGGTATGACAGTTGGTTGGTGCGCCTCCCAGTAAGCGGTCTTCTCATATACAAGGTAAAATAACCTTTTTGTAGTGTAAACATAACGTTCATAACTGCTCAGGTCTGAGATAGATGTTTGGAATTCTCGCAGATGGATGGCTGAGCAGCATTCGCTGCGAGTCGCAATATTTCACGCGACTTGGACGCGACCACTCATGTGTATTTACTTACGACTATAAGCAGCGCTGTGCCACTTATTGGTACACATATCGTCACAGAGATTTAATACATTGATTAGACAATAGACTCAACAATATCTTCTTGAGAAGGACTTATTAAATAATTTATACTTACATTTACTCGTACCATTGTTTTTTTAACTACGTATTAATCACATTTTATAATTAACTACACTCATTTATACACCTACCTATAAATGTATAGGAAGAGGAACTACTCATAGATCGTATAGTGTGATAGTGGCAACGACTCTAAATTATATATAGTTTTCGTAGAATTGTGATTTCTTATCCCAGGGACATTCTTATTTTATATTTGAACTACTACGCTGTAAGTATGAAATTCCCAAGATTTTACGGTGCTTATACAGCAAACAATAATTGTAAGAAACAAAAAGTCCTTTCACGATCGCACTAGATTATATGCTATGTAAGCATGCTCAGGCAGCGCAGCGCAGGCGCAGCCGGGAGCGTGACGTAGAGCGCCGCACTGGCAACGGTTGGCTCGCGTACAATTCCACATTCGCCACGTACGCGTGGTATTTCACGGCCTTCAGCTTGGCGCATTCATCGTCTATGGAGCCACTGTTTATTTCATTACAATATATATATATTTATGTATATTATTGTGTAAAATAGATATGTTTGTGTTAGTTTACAAAACTGGATCTGTACGATAGCTAAAATATGTAGCTATCTCATTAACGGCTATTAAGGAAGTAGTATTCAATACCTTCCCTTTTTGTGACATTATTGCTCTACTTATCTGTTGTAAAGGAATAACTGCCAATGTTCCTTGTCCGTACTTTATTTTATCATTGAACATCATGTTACATAGATGTTTGAACGAGTTTTGCCCTTCTAGGGACGATTTGGGACAGACATTATTCTGTGTGTTGTTTATTGAGTAACCAATATTTTCGCAGATGTTTATAATTAAGGCACCTGTAATTATTTAGGCGCTCTGGTTTAAAATCACAGTGTGAATGTAAATATTATTATTGTTTAAGAAGAACGCACTCAACAGGTTTATCATTGAGTAAAGTGAACATTGGTGCAGCAATGAGGAGGGTATCAGGCGCATGCGGAATGCCGCACACTGTGCACTCGTGCTCTAACGAGTGGGTGTGGGTTAGCGAGGCGAGTATCATGTGTGAAGTAACTCGGTGGTGCGGCGAGGACTGCCAGGAGGCGTGCCGATCGGGACTCTGGTGCCGGCGGCGCGGGCGGCGGCGAGGGGGGAGGCGTGCGGGCGCGCGGGTGGATCTAATTGCGCGGGGTTTTTGCGGGCGCGCGCAATCTGTATGCGGCCCGCGGTGCCGCTGGCTTCCACGAAAGCAATTACGGCATCCGCAGCGGCCATCTTGCCCCACGGCCACCGGCCCACCACCGCCGCCGCCGCCGCCGTGACTTATGTGCCCGCAATTATCAGCAATTAACATAAAGCGCGGCTCGGATGCGACCATTAACGAACAATATCCTCTGAGAGTGACCTCGCAACCATTGTACTGACCTGACCAAAAGACCTGAAAAAGCGAGATAGGTAGTTACTGCCAAAAGTTCGAAGTATTTTTTTTGCATATCCACCCTACGTCGTTATTATAATTCTCTTCATTTATTCTTAAATTGGCCATCGTATCATGATACGTAGGTATTCCATAAACAGACAATTCACTGCGATTGCAGGTAGATAAAGACTTGGTTTAATTGTACAATCATATCCAATTTCGGTATTTAGTTACTAACAAATTTAATGTTGAATGTTCTCACTGAAACCAAACCAACTGCTGTATGTATGACAAATAAAAACGTTTTACATATTATAATTTACAGTTATTAAACGGTATTAACAATATAAACTGTGGACAGTGCTTTTAAACGTTGTAGACATTATAACGATATGACGATTTTATAATCGGTTAACATGTAGGTACGGAAAATAATAAATCTGATTTTCACTTCATGCGATTGCTTCAGAATATTGAGATGGAATATTTTAAATGATGCTCATAAATATGTTTGAAAACGGCCGATTCACATATTTAAATATTGCTATGCATCATTCAAACTCTACCTAATTAGTTTCGACTTCTTATTAACCCGGACACTTCGATAACGTTTAATGGTTTCGAGTAACCGCTGCCGAAGCCAAGATGTTTGTTTTTATGAGGTGCTTACTAAGCTCTTATTGTACGCGGTCATAGCACTCGACTCTCGACACAATTCAAACGTAATAAAACATAAAAGAACCGCAGCATCAAGCTTCGTGCTGCCGGACGATGGGTATTTAAAAGCGGCCTTTAATGTTACAGATAAGATAAGGCTGAAGGTGGCGATGGTTTTACACGCCGTGTCCGGTAGCCGCGGACAAAAAGCTCGATGCACATCAGGTCCCACAGCACACCGCTGTAATGTACTACGTTTTTATCAGCCGCGGGTAATAGACCGTTAAATAGAATTGAGGTAATCTTATAGCCACTTCGTTCAATATTCATAGAGAGAGTCGTACCTACAAAGTGCGCCGCCGCCGCCGCCGATCCGTTGGGGAGATAGTTGTGTAGTTTTTACCTAATTATACGATGGAATCTAAATGCAAGATGTGTTGATCGATTCTTGGAACAAACACCGATACTGCGTAATTCGGTGAGAGATATGAAATAACACTTTAAATAAATCTGACGAACACGTTGTTCCCTCTGTTAAGATTGTAGGTAACTATACTTTACACGATCATGTAGCGCTACTTCGGAAAGTGATATGTAGCAGATAGCTTCGTTTGTCGAAGAATGGGTAGCACCTACATTGTCTAGTACAGTGCACTACGCAACGATGTTTATATTATTGAGAGACGAAATGACAGACAGTGCGACCATTGTGACATTGAATGGAAAAATTATATCACGTTGTGAATGTTACTTACCTTTAGTTCCGCCTGAACAAAGTATGGGAGTGATGATCATGCTGTAGGAACGATTTAATAAATCTGTCTTTTTAACTCTCTACTTTACAATAAAAACGTCTTGCACTCGACAGAAAATCGTTCTAGTGTTGTGGATGCAAGTACAGAAGAAGCGCTGCGCTGTAAGGTATAGATCTGGAAGGAATGCAGTAGGATTGTACCTTTGAGTAGTTCCCACGGGCGGCGGTGTCGGTGACGAGGGTCTGTGCCTGCGCAGCGGAGTTCGGGTGTGCTTGTTGGCTAATTCATGTTATAACGACACCAATAAATTAGCACTAATTAGGCCGATGAGTTATAGTTCGGGATCACACGGTTTTTATTACTTACCACTGTCCACAGGCAATAGGTACGTTTAATAACAGACTTACTGTAAGACTCACATCCTTACAACATCTTACTGTAATTCATCTCTATTAAACAAAGCTATTAAAAGAAAGGAACAAATGTATTAACAGTCTCAAATATAAATTAAACAATCTTAATTTCATCTTTGTACCACGTAGGTATATGTTATTCCTAAAGCATCAACTGACGAAACGTTAAATATATTTTACTATGAGGAGAGTTTTTTGTTGAAACTTACTCATACATCACCACAAGTCTTCTATTTACACATTTTTTATTCTTTATATGAGAACCTCAGAGAAATGAATAAGAGAGAGGGAGTCAAATGAAAATCAAAAATGAAGCATCAAATTCGGTCAATTTTATGTAAGTCACAACACACTCACACAAACGTATCCAAATTCGGCCAATGCAGATAGGCTCTAAAGTCCGATATGCAAGGCTACTTTAAGCGCGGCCTACCAAACGTCACACTGAGCAGAGCAGTGTGAAAGTCAAGGAAAACATGTATAGTAGTATGAAGGTGGGGGATGAGGCTGTCAAAACAACCTTCAAAGATTTTATTTTTCTTGCTCCCACAATTTTTTCACTAAGAAATTAGTGACCTACCGCTAAAATGGTGAAATGCATAACAATGGCAAATACTTTCATTGATCCATTTAAATGTTTTCATTGTTGATTTTTTTAATACTCTTGTATTCAACGCCAACTTCATATTTAAGGATAAACGAAACACACGTAAATTATATTGTGTGTTGCTGTTAAGCTTTGATATGGATGCACGGTATTTAATGAAACAATATGTGTCTTCGTGGAAGTCTTGGATTAGGAAATATATATTATTCACCCCAAAGGCGCGTGATATTACCACGATTTTCATACAGGTTCATAGTGGACGCTAATAATACGAGTTGTGGACGTCGTAGCTAAATTATATATTTTCCTATGTTTTTTCACCTCAAATATCCGCCGTTTTGAAATATTACCAATTTTGTCCTCATTCGCGAAAGACCGTCGCATCTTACACACGTCACACAACAGAATATATAAACTAAAAATGCACACTTGCGTAATAAAACACTGCAAACAGAACATATTCAGTGAAGAAAAAGTTATCTGGAATTACTTTTCAAACGTAAGTATTGAATTTAATGTACTTTCTTTAATATTATACTACGAAATTTAGGTTATAACTTCGAACCAAAATGTAAACAGTGCAATCGTAAAGTGTTGCCAGACATAACTACATTTTAGGTTGCTTCCAAAAGTGTGCAGTTTTTTAATAGTCGGTTCGTGTAGCACTAACATTATATACTTTTTACCTAAACAAGCGTATGATTATTAGGAAAATCTAGGGACTATCTTATCTGATCTTATGTTTTAGTTAAATTTAATTTATTACAGTTATAGTGAAATATCCTTGTTATCACTGCAACTATAGTAGTTAGATAGTTCGACCAGAAATTTGATACTTCTTATAAAAGTTTGCAGGTGAATAAAAGCTATTACATAAGGTAGGTATATAATTGTCCCATTGTTGGGCAAAAGCCTTCATTTTGATGACTTACGAAGACAATAATCGACCAAGGGCGTGTCAGGACACGCATATGATATGCTCCCGTAGATAAATAGAAAACCATTTAAGAGTATTGTTGGTTTTTATTTTATTTACAATTTCTCAAAATTTAACAGATATAAACCAAAAATATTTTGGGAAATAGTCCTTCAAATGACAGGAACTGTTATTTTATTATCACACAATGTAAATATTTAATTGTAAATCATTTTAGATTTCCAAAAAGGAGTGCTTATACAGATTTTTTTTTTGATTGAATATCCGCATTTGGGAATAATCGCAATGATCAAAGGTGGACACCATCGAAGAGTAGTTGATTTGTTCTGATCATTTTGCACCTGTGACGAAACCATACCATATACGTAACCTAACACGCCTTTGGTCAATTATTTACTGTCCTAGCAAAACGTAAAGTCTAGAATATCTTAAAAAAATGCAAAACATAAAAGTGAAGATTGTGAAATATTACAATAATATAAATTATGATTACTATAAATAATATTATGTTATTGCGAAGTAATCTTACGAACAAATTTTGCTGTATATATCTTCAAAAAAATTTCTTGTATAAATCCGTTAAAATTAGTTATTTTTGCTTTCATATGATAACACTTCTATCACACTCATGTATAGAAGTGTGGCTTCAGTTTGATGTATCACGAGCCTCCGTCTTTATTTGACTAATGCTATAAAATAAATAAATCTATTAGGTTAACTTTAGTTTCTTAATATCTCAATAGGTTTGTGGTATATCTCGTGATTTGTTGACGGTTCTATGGATCCTGGCCAAAGAAAAAACTAGCTCCACTATAGATTACATTGTAAACTTGATCAGATAAAATGTATGTTGTAATAAGTCAACTAAGTAATGTGTAACGAGTAATTATTTTTAACGTTTACTTGTGTAATAAAATGGTGCAGTAGATAAAACAGCGAATATACTTTGTAAAGAATATGTATAGATAATTTAACGATCCTGTGTGATATAAAAGCTCCAAAGACATGTTGTCAGGTAACGACAGCCGCGTGCCGTATTCAAGCTACTTACATGTATACATCTGCATTCTGCAGCGCACATCAGTTGTTTGGTGTTAAGGACATATACCCGCCAGCCAAAGCGTGAACTTTCATATAAACTCAACTTGTTATTTAAAAAAAACTCGCATGTATATATAGTGTATTATTAGACCTATCGTTTCTGGCTTAAATCCTTTTTCTTTTGGACTAATAATTATTTTTTTATTATATAGCGTTTAGTATATAGCACTCGTTTTTAGGAGTTTGAGCCAGTTATTCGTAGCTCCAGATTTATTTAAAAAGTATAATACACATGTATAAATAACTTCCCATTATAGAAAGTTCATTATATTCCCCATGTTTGTGGTGCAATAGAAATATTAAAAACATGCTTATTTTTCTTGACAGAGATGCTTAAAGTTGGGGTCTTTCTTTTATCTAAAATTACGAGTTTTTGAGCTAGTGTAATTTCAAAACTGTATAATTTAATGAAAATCTGATGCACCACAAACCTAGATATTAGGGTAGTGATTACGTAGGTAAAAAATCATTGAGTTTTCTTCGCTATTATTAAAATGAGATTGGAGCTGCCTTTTGTATGGGGGCGTTCGTCTAAAATATACCCTTAAGTAGAACCATGAAAGAATATCAGCTGCAGCATTCAAAATATTTCAAGAAATTATTGTCTTGTAGTAACAGTGCATTTCAACTCAACGTGTAAAATCTTTTCATGAATATGGAGTTCGCTAATATATGTACTGTAATATAACTATACAATGGAAAATAAAAACAATACCTTCTCGTGGCTTTGATATTTAGCAGCACTTTTATTTATACGTTTGATCCCTACAGTGATCTCCTAACTAAACTGTATTATAACAGAACAGTTTAGAAATATTTAAGAAGAACATTTAACATAAAATCTAGTGCGATTTCACCAAATTTTCCTGCTCAGCCGACGTGACCAGAAGAATTTTCGATGTCTTTTGACGTTTTCAATTCTACACAAAGCATCATCAGGAGGGATAGTCTCTTGGAGCGCACGATTGCTATTTTGATAACTCTTTTCTAAAGTATTGATTTAAAGTTATTATTAATTATGGTAATCCGAAAAGCAACGCCTGAATATATTTAACACCAATTAATGTCCATAAAATTACAGAAAAGCTAACATGTCTATCTGTAATAGACATGCTGGATCGCTTACAGCCAGGCGGGTGATTGGTCCATCTGATCACTTCATTAATTTATTAAACTAGCAAACAAATGCACAAAACTAATTACAATATGCACAAAACTGTTAAGTAAAAGAACCTACTTCACTTCCGATCCAGCGTACAACAAAACATTAGATAACAATTATAGTCTCGGTTATTATTAGGTACTCCAAAGAGCTGTGCAATGATATACAAGCAACCATTTATACCAAAACTTTTAAATTCCTTGTAATTTTAGCATACAGCCTTGAAACCTCACTATTTTTAATTTGTTTCATATTATAAGTATTTATATTATTAACAACATGTGAGATTGCCAGTTATAATGATGTACCCACATTGTAAATATTACAAGTACCTATAGTTCGCCACGGACAGAGATCTCACAAGGTATTGAATTTTATAAACTAGCTGCGCACCGCGGTATTACCCGCGGGGTTTTTCGGGATAAAATGTGTCCTATGTGTTATTCCAGGTTGTGTGAGAAGTAACAAACATTACTGACAATGTTTCCCCATTATAATATTAGTGTGATTTTGTTGTAACATATAGAACAAATGCTAACACAATATGTTTGTTTGTTTTATTATAATGTACATGTTTGTTTCTATAGGAATAACACTTTGACATTGTAGCCCTGTTGTACAATCTCATATCAATGGGCTTCAAATTGATCTGTCTCATATAGGAACATACAAATTTGATTGTTAACTTGTTTAATAGCAAACTACCTTTAATTAATATTGTAATAACATATTGGACTAATAATTTTTTAATAACTATTATATAATATACAAACACAATCTCGATATAGGTATCTTTGCCTCAATTAGGAATAAATTAAAAGACTTGTACATATTTTAGTTATTTTTCCCACAGAAATAATATAATGTTATATGGTTAGTCATTAATACACGATGTATCGGCAACCATTTAGTTATTTATTACTAAGGGGGCGTGCCGATGAATACAAAATATTTAGGTGGAAATGCTGTGTGTGCAGCAAAAATCTAAGTCAAAATAATTTAATTTAGACCTCTGCCTTTACGACGCTCCTATAAAGGTCAATTGAACATGTTAATTTTATAAAATCTACATTTTGCTGCCACGTTCTGTAGAAAAGTGTCCCCGAGCCCCTGCGCCTGCAGGAAGAACGGACAGAATCTCGGGTCCGTTATTATTAAACATCTTTTAAAAATGTATTATAAAATATATTATTACAGTATATTGTAATATACAATGTATACTACAAAATTTGTTTAAATTACGTTCTGTTATGGACACAGAGATTGAAAATTGTTAATAAATAAATAACTACGTTGCAATAAGGAAAACAATTTCAAATATGTTTCTTTTTCTTTCCAGAAGGATCTCTTTTAAAATACAAGTACGTTTGATACTAATACCTTCGTATCAAACGTACTTGCTGGGATGTGTGAGCGTGCGCCGAAAGCACTTATTTAGGTCTGGAAAATGTTATAGGGCTATTCCTTGGGTTTCTTGACTCTGTGGGTAATCCCCCCTCTCCCGCGCCTTACACCCGTCCCGTCCTACCGCCGCCGCCGCGCCGCACGTCGGTAGTGTGTTGTCCTTATCGGGAGTATCATCCCGCGTAAATCAATAAAGGGTTCGGGGTTTTCTACTCATCTGCCGAAGATGTCGTGGTTGAGCTTTAACCTTACCTACAACCACTGTTAGCGATCTTTTTACAGGCATTTGAGACATAGTATTTAAAAAATAAGCAATGAAAATTGCGTCATGGTTGGAAGCTCGATTTTGGGGATATACTGCTGTACTGTGTTTTGTTTTGATCGTGTTACAGAAAGTTTTCCAAAAACCGTTTATTCATAATTTTCATTTAAGTCTCTTTGGTACAGTGTTATATGGTTTTTCTTTCGTATTGACTATTCAAGATGGTTGTCACCAGCGCGGGTTCCGTCGTAAACCCAACGGCAATAGTAATCCACAAACTGCGCTGTAAGGAGTTTAACCGCAATAGTCGCTATCAGTTTGCTAAAAGCTTATGAACTAAATATCTGTCACGGATCGATGACACCGAGTTTTTGTTCTAAAGTTAGGTAGGTACCTATGTATTGAAACAAGTTTAATTTCGTTGACTACCGCTGAGTTTTGGAACTAACAGACATTGACCGCGATCCTGCGTCACAACATTATGGTAACTTGTGGAAGTCGGTATACCTACCATGCTGATTCAAAACACTGAATTCCCATTTACATACTTTAACTAACAGAAGTTATTTCATATGTTTCAGTATTACAAAAGGTTCAATTAAAAAAACAGACTTTTCATTAACCATATATACTTCTTCAAGATCTATTTTCACTCTCCCACAATACTGGTCAACTTCGACAAAACCTGTGATTGCCATGACATCCAGTGGCAAATATTTTTTCAATAGCTTTCGTAGTAGTTGATTATAATTTAAAACTACTCGGTTAACCAATACTGATGAATTTAAATGGTACCATTGGATAAAGAATCGTTAAGATTAGATAGTTCGATAGTCTAAAGGGAGTTATGCGTAGTCATTAATAAAAAAATAAATATGCGTTATATATAGAACCTCCGACCTTTATTTTGGAAGTCGGTTGAAAATCCAGCAATTCAAAGCGCTGCCTAAAAATAGAAATGTTCAATATTTTTTAAAGTGTTCGGCATATGTGCACTATTAAACGCCTATTGGCGATGTGTGTTGTTACGGATAATGGCAGTAACAGTACAGATAACGGCTTTGAATAGAAACTGTCTTCGAGTGTCCTGTTCTCAAGTTAATCTGCTAGCTCTTCGACCACATTATCACTCGAGGTGCGAAGGGTTCCTTAAGTAAAGCAAGGCAATCAGCAACAAAGAAACATGGCGGAAGCCACAAAGTAGTAGGTATATGATATTACACAGGAAAGGCAGCGCGGCGCGGCGTGGTGTGGAGCGGCAGATGAGTGCGCGCGATATAATCACAATCAGTATAATTGTGAGGCGATGCGATGCCGCGATGTCTCGGCGCGGTGCGGTGCTGAGGTGACTGCGGCCCGACCCTGAGCCTCCACAGAGTACCTGCTAGTTACAACGTGTCCCTGTCTGTGCCTCTGCTATAAATCAACCGATAAGTGATAGTCGCTGCCGCCTGCTACTGCCTCATCTCATCTCGAATCCTTTTTATTCACATACCTACTTATATACTCGTACAGACTAAATGTAGCGAATGTTTATTTGCGCATGTTGTTGTAATATGGTCATGATCACATAATATTAAGATTATTTGACATAGTACTTATAGTAAAATTCTTGATATTCTTGATTGAGTATTGAGAAGGTATTCTTACTTTTAATTCTCTTCCACAAAAAGAGGTGGACCCCTTTTGTCTCAGATGTTTTGCTCTTATTAAGTCATATGGACTGATATTGATATTATTATTTTTATTATTTCTAGGTAATAGGTAAGTCTTTGACCACAATCTCCATCACCTGATAGTAAGTGATGATATCGAAGGTGTTAACAGGCTTAACCTAGAATTATTGGCTCTCAAGGAAAGCTGCCGAACAACTGACCGTTAGGTGCTTGGCGCCAGATTTTCTACTTGAGGGTGGTCGCAAGCCAGGCGCATTAGCAAAATGCCCTTCCAGTCTTCCACCATGCGTCGAAGCTCAAGCCCGCGGCGGGATTCGAACCATGGATCTGCTGCGTGGCAGTCCATAGCCAATGCCACTGAGCCATCAGTGCTTGTAAGGCTTTTCTGAATCGTGAAGACTATGACTTCTTGATGTCCAAACGTGTCTTCTGTCTGCCTCTACTGCTGTTTAGTAATACATATACCTAGCAAAGTTTGTAAGCACTATAAATTATTAGATTGCAAAGTCTGTCTTTGTAAAGAAACTGTCACAGAAATCCTCACAAAGCTCACATATGAAGACGCAGGATATTTTAATAGAAGTTACATAATGTCAAACAAAACCGGCATGTTCAGGAACATTTCTACCGATTCTCACTCCATACACTCTACCTACTTCACAAATATATATTTTACACAAGGTACTAATCATATTATATATATTACCTTGACACCTGAATTAAAACTTCTGCACCTATTTCAATATTTTATTTTGTTCTTTCGCATCTCTGTGTTCCAAGATATAATTACAATTTGGAACTCGTTGATACCCTATTTATGTGAAATAGAATTGTTATCTGTGTTATAAATAGAACTGTAATGATTTAGTTTTTTTTTGGAAGTGTGTATTATTATTATTAACCCTTGTTGATCGATTAAGAGTGACAAGGCAAACTCCGCTACGAGTGCAGTATATGGTAATATTATTTGATTTTGGATATCGCAGTGGATCTTAGGAGTGAATGAGGAGTGTGCTATTATTGTGCTGCTGTAGAGCACAATAATAGCACAGTTTGACTTCCAGTCACGCCGCGCCGGTAACTGTAAGGGGTTTGGTGGTACGTAGTTAGTTACATCGCGGTCTCTCACTATGTACTACCTATCTTGCAATAAAAGTAATTTTATAGACATTAGGAACGAATGAAGATGACTTTCATGCCTAATTAATAAAATAAAATAAAAATGCCTTTATCCTGCACATAAAGTAAATCTACAAATTATCATAATATTATATATTAATTTTAGCTAGTCTTCATTATCACTATCTAGTTCTTCTGTACCTAGTACTCGGCTCCACGGCGCAGGCCTCCCCTAACTCCCTCCATACGTCCC
Source organism: Plagodis dolabraria (assembly GCA_963854805.1). NCBI lineage: Eukaryota > Metazoa > Arthropoda > Insecta > Lepidoptera > Geometridae > Plagodis > Plagodis dolabraria. The sequence continues at coordinate 1,126,876 of OY978443.1, forward strand.
CTTCTCTAGCCCTCCTCATCCATTCTGGTCCGCATCGTTCCGTGAAAATGTCTCTCCTCCTCTTTTTTGGTCGCCCTTATTTTCTTTTTCCTTCCAGTGGTATCCATTCTGTTGCTCGTTTGGTCCACCTAGCATTTCTAATCTGCAGATGTGCCCGCCCACTTCCATTTTAAATGTCCTTTTCTTTCCTTTAGGTCAAGTACTTTTGTTTTCTTTCGTATAATTTTGTTATTAATTTTATCAGGTAGGTACCTTCTATGCTAACACACTCCTCTCCATTTTTCGTTGACATATAGCTAGTTTTTCTTCATCTTTTTTCCTTAGTGCCCAAGTCTGGCAACCATATGTTAGGCAAGGAAGTATCGCTATGTCGAAAACTTTTTTTATACCTGGTTTTGTTTCTTTATTTTTAAATATTTCCCATAGTACTTTTTCCACGCCAAAGCAGTTCTTCTATGAATATATTTTTCAGTGCAGCTTCCAAACTATACCAATTGCCCAAGATAAACATAGTCCTGGACATTCTCTGTCTCTTCACCATCTAAAGTTATGTTTTCCTTTTCTCCATTTGTTATTATCTTGGTCTTAGTTAAATTGATTGCTAATCCAAACTTCTTGCTTTCACTTACTAGCTCTCTAACCATCGTTTCTAACTCGTGAGCGCTTCCCGCAAACAACACGAAAAAATCCGCAAAGCGGAAGAGACTTAGTGCCTCCCCATCGTAAATTATTCCGTTGCTCTCCCACGTGAGTTCTCTGAAGATGGATTTGAGTACTGCTGAGAAAAATTTTGGTGATAGCGGATCTCCTTGTCTCCTTCATGCCTATACTTAGTAGGTTAATATTGTTCAATGACCCTGCCGTTTTTGCCGAGTCTTTGTACGAGCAAGGCGCGGCGGTCCCGAGTCATTGAAATTAATTAGCAATGGATCTGTAGAGTGACGTGGTGCGGAATGTCCGATAGCATCGCGACCGGCCCAGCCCGATGCGACCTGACCTGGGCCGAGAGCCGGTGCCGGTGGGGACTCCGACAACGACGGGAGCCGATTAATCAATTATTAAACGTCATTATTTACCGGAGCTCCCGGGGCGCCACCGCCGCCGGGCCATACGCCTGCGCCCCACTGCCCTACTCACTCACCTCACACACAACCACTGTGGAGCTGTCTGTTTATGTCTCTGTGGTTCGTACCTAATACATTTTTTGACTAACATAGTTTTAGAAAGAAAGAAAACATAGAGAAATTTATCAGTTCCAAGATGTCAAGACTTAAAAAAATGGTATATAGTCAGGCTAAAGAATATGATTAAGGGCATCTTAAAATAACCCTTACAATAGGAGAGTCCTCGTATCATTTACAACATATAAGTAATTATGAAAAAGAATACGAAAACTCATTGGTTTGCTGTACTCTGTGTAAATCTGTAAAAGATTTGTGAGTTAGCATTGGTACGTAAGTTATAAAATTTATGTCAGTTAATTAATTGTCATTAACGGGTTTTATGTTTGAAGAACTATATATATATATATATATATATATATATGTATACATCTTTTAAACCAACGCTGAAAATATAGACGGAATGTTCATATTTTGACGCGGAAATTGTGTTTTTTTTATGTGCGACCACATATTTTTTTGGAGCATTCGATGTAGATTTTCCTGTTTGTTGAGAAGAGTGTTTATAAGAATTCTTTCATTTAAATATCATTAACTTCAGACAAATACCTATTATTTAAATATACTCAACTAACTGAAAATGTTTTTGCCTAAACCTTGATGACCTAGTAGGTAGGTATATGCAACTACTGCCGACGGCGACCACTTTCGTGTGCGAATGACACCATCGATCACGATGGCAGCACACAACACTGAATAACTTCTAACACAGAAATAACTGAAATACTTAACTTATGGAATTCAGACCGTGAAAATGTGAGTTCAAAGTATTTGAATCATTAAGGCTGATTTCTACAAATTATTTTATACTTTCGAGCGTTAGAAGTTTTTTCCATCTTTTCATTATTTTTGGTTTCTTATATTATTCAAATGGTGTGGAGTGAAGTAAGGTATACAATGTTTTGAAGCGCTCGTATCGTAGCTTGCTGACTGATTAACTATGTTTTGACTGATAGTTGTGTGACCGCTTATGGAGTGCTTCCGTGATTCGGAGGGCATGTTAAGCCGTCGGTCCCGGTTGTTGTCTTAAATTAGGATAGCATTCTTTAAATAGAAAGTAACATAAGCACCTAACGGTGTGTTCCTGTAGCTGTCATAAAGAGCCAGTAATTGTAGATTAGCTTGAACAACATCTTCGACCACATCATCACTTAACATGGGGTTAGATTGTGATCAAAGGCTAATCTATCAACTATAAAAACAAATTGACACACAAACTTGCTGACGGTGGACACTCGAGGTCCTCCAAAAACCATAGTTGAAAGAAAACGGGGTAGCCTATCATAATATGTGGTACTCGGGCTCCCGCTGCGCTGATTGCGGTCTGCTAGTGGAGAAACTGTGTGGCAAAATTTAGAATTTTTGGTGGTGACAGGCCACTGTTTGTTTATGGCTGTTGTTGCCTTTGGCACCACCCAGGCGTCAAGATTAGGGTCTCTATGATAAACCTACGGACGCGGATAACTTTAGCACTCTAAATCTTTTTTGTGAAGGCTATAAGTAGAGTCGGGAGGCACAACTAGTCTATTAAAGCCGGTGCATCAGAGAGGCGGCGCGGCAAGTGTCATCGCTTGCTATAAATCGTCAAAAGGTCTGGACGCGACGCCGATGTCCCCGCAGCGCAGCGATCGATGCGATAACACGCATAATTTACTTCCGATATGAAGAATGCACCCAATCCCGGTGCAACGTAGAACTACAAACGACATCCCAACTTTTTTTTCATAATTATAAGATATCTTAATTAAATTAATGTTATTTTGATGTTAGGAATAGGAAAACTACCGAATTTCTTTGGGAATATATTGATTAACAGAAGCTATCAATTACGTAATCGATTAATATCATTAAGGTTTGTTATGAATATAATTTTATACAGTTTTACATCAATTTAATCTAAAAAATAGGTACAAACACTTAACCAAGAAGCATATACCTATTACTAACTACATAGTATTTGGTATGTGCCTTGCGGTTTCATATGTTACTTATTTGGTATTTTTTAATGAGCTCAAATTTCCCTTGCTCACAGCGGGTGAATAATGAACTATTTACACAAGAAAGAGGCGGGTATCAAATCCCTAATTGTTGTTTATTTATTGTTTGCTCCAAGTTCTCCTACGTGTATAGAACCGAGGCGCTGGGGGCGCGGGCGCCGGGCGGTGGCAGCGGTGTACACAAGGTAGGCGCTGCACGTCACCTATTTCATTCCAAATTTTATGATTACACCGGAATCGCAGGAATTTGTTCGCCTTAGTTGCGCGCGCGTTTGAATAACGGCCGTTGAATGTTTTAGAAAAGTATCAAAGCGACGCGACGACGGCGACAGTTCTCAGAAACGCAATAAAAGGAACGTTACGAGTTTTTTGTTCAAAATTAGAGAGCTATCTATTCAGATATGCGAGATATGGGGAAGCGACAGCTGCCGGCTCCCGCGGTGATAATAAACATATCGCGTCGCGGCGCGGCGTGGTTAACGAGCCTTATCACAACAACAAGCGAATTGACTACTGTTTTAATAACTCCGGTGAGCGCACAACTTTAAAACTGTTTCTAAAAGTAAGACTGATAATTCAACTATAAATAACAAGACCTCGGCAAATGTAATCTATACTTATAATAAAACTGTAACAGGTCCAATTCTGTACATTGCAGATATTTTGAAAAAAAAAAAATGTACAGTACTCTGTAGCTGATACTGATGCCGAATCTGTATTTTATTTTATTTTTGTCTGTCTGTCTGTCTGTCTGTCTGTCTGTCTGTCTGTATCCCGGCCGCGTATCACTCCAAAACTACTGAATGGATTTCAATGAAACTTAGCATGATTGGAGTTCATACTACAAGGTAGGATAATTTAGCTTTTTATCCCGAAATTCAGCATGGTTCCTTTGGGAGAGGGGATGAAAGTCAAAATATACACTTAGTTGTAATTTATTAACGCGTAGTCCGATTTCATACGTTCTTTTTAGGGTTCCATACCCACAGGGTAAAATGGACTGTCCGGCTGTCCGTCCGTCTGTCTGTCCGTCCATCCGTCCGTCCGTCTGTCACCAGGCTGTATCTCAAGAACGGTGATAGCTAGACAGTTGAAATTTTCACAGATGATGTATTTCTGTTGCCGCTATAACAACAAATACAAAAAGTTGGCCAAGTGCGAGTTGGACTCGCGCACGTAAAACAAAAAAAGGTTAAAATATGAAGTCTAATGTTGTACGGAACCCTTCGTGCGAGAGTCCGACTTGCACTTGGCCGATTTTTTTGTTAGAATAGTGGTACTTAAAAATTTGTATATGTTATAGCGGCTATGAAAATACATCATCTGTGAAAATTTCAACTGTCTAGCTATCACCGTCCTTGAGATACAGCCTGGTGACAGGCGGATGGACTGACGGACGGACGGACAGCGAAGTCTTAGTAATAGGGTCCCGTTATTACCCTTTAGGTACGGGACCCCAAAAAGGTTAAAATATGAAGTCTTATGTTGTATAGCTAATGGTACGGAACCCTTCGTGCGCGAGTCCGACTCGCACTTGGCCAATTTTTTTTATTAGAATAGTGGTGCTTTAAAAATTATCACGTAAATATTTCAAAGTCATCGGGTTTGCAGTTCAGAAATTACAGATATCACAACCTAAATATTACGTTCCAAATAACTTGACACCCAAAATGTACAGAAACCTTTGAACGTACGGCTCATCTTAAGCTGGCGTTTGCACTTTATCGTATATAATAGATAGGTCTGTGTCGGACCACTCCAAAAGACTGATTTTTCAAACGATAAAACACAGTTTTTTTTATTACGATAAGCACAACTTCACTACGTATATTTTTCATAACATGCAATGCTGTAATCAGTCTAATCTATACCTATAACAGGTTGCAGAAGGCGGGTAGGAAAGCGCGAGGGGTAAGACGCTTACATTTATCTATTTATGTAACATGTCCAATTCTGTACATTGCAGATATTTTGAAAATATGTTTTGAGAGCAATCTGTAGCCGATACTGATACAAAAACTGTTTTTTTTCTGGCTGTCTGTCTATATCCCGGCCGCGCATCACTCCAAAACTACTGAATGGATTTGAATGAAACTTAGCACGATTCGAGTTCATACTACGAAGAAGGATATACGATACTTTTATCCCGAAATTCAGTACGGTTCTCTTGGGAAAGGGGATGAAAGTCAAAATATACACTTAGTTGTAATTTATTAACGCGAAGTCCGATTTCAATCATTATTTTTTTGTTACAATAGTGGTAATTTAATTATTTTCCCGTAAATATTTCAAAGTCCTCAGTTTTGCAGTTAAGAAATTACAGATATCACAAACTAAATATTTCGTTTTAAATAACTTGAACCGCGGAATATTGAGAAACCCTTGAACGTACGACTCATCTTAAGAACCCCACGGGAAGCCCAACACCCCACGGACAGACCGGCATCCCACGGGCAGCCCAGCACCCCACGGGCAGCATGGCACCCTTATTTAGTTTTGCAAGCTTGCTACTATAAAATTCTAAAATGTGGTACATTCACCACAATCGGTTTTTAAAACTACATTTCTTTCTTTTGACGGATACATTTCGGAGACTGCGCAATGGAAGTGCACATGTTGTCTTAGGTTTTCGCGATTGTTACACTTTGTAATTAAACAAATTTAAACGGTTTAAATCACGTATATTTATCATTATTTTTGTCCGGACGTTTCAAACACTTTGTAGTGATCGTGGTCACGGGGTGACTGTCGGGACAAAAATAATGATAAATATACGTGATTTAATCCGTTTATAATTGGAAGTGCACAACTTTAGTAGATTGTTATACAAGGGACGAAAGGAATTGGTAACTTTCACCCGCGGTCAGCTCTCTACTTTTCATTTCGAATTTAATGAAAGTAAAAAAAGTAGCTTTTCTAAAAATTATTCATTGAAAAAATAACATACCTACTTACTAAAAAATTATTGAGAAGTTAGAACTATTTGTGAAATTTTACGTAAAATTTTGTTTGGAATATTTACAGGCGGCTATGGCCCGAATAGGAATCTCTCTGCTTTTCACTACTAATATAAGGATTAACGATATGAAAATAGTTTTTTTTTTTTATATTATTTAATAACATGAGCAGTACCTTTTTAAAATTAATGCGGCTATAGTCCAAGTAGGAATCGATGACTTACATCCGTGTTAAACACTCTTCTTTTCATTTAAAATATGAGGAGGGTAAAAAAATAGTAGTTGCATGGTGGTAGGGCATTTTGCGAATGCCCGCCTGGCTAGCTACCACCCTCAAGTAGAAAATCTGTCGCCAAGCACCTAACGGTGTGTTCCGGCAGCTGTCCTTGAGAGCCAGTAATTATCTAGGTTAGCCGGAACAACACCTTCGACCACATCATCACTTTCCATCAGGTGAGATTGTGGTCAAAGGCTAACCTATCATGCATAAAAAAAAAAGTTTTTCTATATATTTACTAAAAATAATAAACATGAGTAGAAGATACAAAGATACACTAGGAGTTAGTTTATACAAAGATACAATGAAATCTAGGGAAAGTTTTAGTTAGTTTTTTTTAACCTACACTTTTTACCTTATATGTAGTCACTACCCTGCCCAACATAGTTGTTATTAATTGTTTTATAACAACAGAGTGTTTTACAACGAAAAATCTTAGACATATAACTTTGTTTACACCAATGGTTACCATGGTTACAAGTCATTCCGGCCCAAGAGAAGGAAGCATTTACTATGAGTTTTTCCCGGCCTTAAGTGGGAAGGAGCGTCTCCCACCCGCTACTCAGATCGAACAAACACTACTTTCCGAGAATGAGAAATAAAAAAAAAAATTTCGATCTAACGTCAAACAAACCGCCGCCGTTTTAAAATCGAAATTCTAAAGAAACGCACAAGGTACTTTGCTTCAACATTTATTGTGCGAACCGGGAAAGAACTCTCTGAGTTACTTAACTACTGTCTTCTGGAAAATACAACCCGGGAGTTTTGAAATCCAAAGTAGAAAGCTCCATTCTGAGCTATGGTTTACTATAAGAGTGCTGCACCGCAGACCACAGTGTTGCTTAATATGAGATAAACAGTGCACAAATGTGAATAATTAGTCTGCAGGTACGGCAATCGCGAACGAAGTCGCGGGTACAGCTAGTATTAAATAAAAATGTAATTTTTGAAACATAAATGATTTCTTTTGTTTTAATTATGTATAAATAAAACTATTTTAGACTTATGAGTATTTTATATGTTGTTATATATAAAAGGGAAACTGCGTGCGATTTCCCATACAAATTTGTTCTCCTTTTTCTTGCCTGGATGATGCATTTAGAATTTAAAGCAATCATTGGTTAAATCATAATTTTGTTTAAAATCAAGGTTATGCGCAGTGCTTTCTGAGAGACGGGTAGCAGACGGTGGACATCAAGGTTATGCGCAGTGCTTTCTATTCACTAGTTAGTAGTTTGTTTATATTTTAAATACCGACCAAGTTATCAATATTGGTGAATTTGGCAAACTTTACTTTGAGCCTAATGAGGTTGGCCTGCGTCATATACATATTTTCAAAATATAGGTTAAAATAGGTTCTCGTTTAATAAATAAGATAATTTCCATACCAATTTACTGATCAGTTCGATAGAGTGCTATGTACTAAAGCAAAATCTACGCGATCAAAGTTGTGGGCGGTAGCTAGTAGGTAAGTAGATAAAAGGGTAGAAAAAAAGGTGAAATTCTTATTGGATATTGAGCAATTACAGCGTGTGCAAATGAAGTTTGTTCTCGGTATGATACGAGCAATAGGCAAGTCCTCGACATTGCAGCATGAGGCCGTGACCTGTGCCCCAGGCCTCGTGCCCCGCGGCGCGGCGCTCCCCGGGTGCCCCACTCACTGCGATTCCAGATAGCGAGCGACCTTTCTAATGGATGATGACGTCTGCTCTGCAGTGGTTCGGCTTCGGCGCAGGACTTATTAATATTAATGAGCTATTTGTCAGATGTGACGTTGCTGATATTGATAATTTTATGCAAGGTATCTTGGTGTTGCATGTCGACTCGACGATCATTGTCCCGATAGTCTTTTCGGCGAACGGCCTAATAGCGAAGAGCCTCCACCAACACCTCAAGAGACTCTCGCTAGACGGTTGGATCAAGGGTCAGATGCAGAAGGCAGTAATAAGTGAAGGTTCATCTCTCTGTAGCCCTAACCGCTGGTAGCTTGGGCCCTGCCCCGCTGCCGGCGGCATCCTAGTTTTAAGTTTTTTATAATATTATTTTTTTTAATTTATGAATGTTGTGAAAAAAATTATATTATGTTCTAAAATAAATGATGTGAATAATAATAATAATAAAAAGTAAAAGTCTTTTGTATGGCGGCAACAAGACGCGCGCCTTTAACGGTTGGATGATGCCTTTACCCATATACTCCTTTTGCATCCTGAAGTGGAGACGCAGACTGAGCTGGACGCCCTGGATAGAAAAGTCCGTCAACTGCTCACTTTGCATCGCATGCTACACCCGCGCTCGTCAGTTATGAGACTGTACATTCCACGGAAATGGGGAGGTCGTGGCTTTTTAAATGCCAAGACCCTTCACAACCGTGAAGTGTGCAGTCTCAGAGATTATTTCCGTAACCATGAGTGCGGGATGCATCGCGATGTCGTGACGGTTGACAAAGGCTTCACACCGCTCTCCTTGGCGAAATAACTGGCGCAAACCAACGGTGCTGAGCACCGAAGACCGCAAGGCAGTATGGAAAAGCAAGGAGCTGCACGGGAGGTTCTTCCGGGCCCTAACAGGGCCTGATGTGGACTTACTCGCTTCGGTGAACTGGCTACGCTTCGGAGACCTCTTTGGAGAAACCCAGGGTTATGCTTGTGCAATTGCAGACGAAGTAATGATGACGAACAACTATCGGAAATATATCCTGAAGGACGGTACGGTCAACATTTGTCGAGTATGCCGCCGTCCCGGAGAGTCACTCAGGCATATCATTTCTGGTTGTTCGCATCTTGCTAACGGTGAGTATTTGCACAGGCACAACCAAGTGGCCAGGATCATCCACCAGCAACTTGCTCTTCAATACGGCCTTGTTGAGGCAGAGGTGCCGTACTACCAGTACGCACCGGTGCCAGTTCTCGAGAATGGTCGTGCATTGCTCTACTGGGACCGCTCTATCATCACGGACAGGACTATTGTTTGCAATAAGCCTGATATCGTGGTGGTCGACCGATCCCAGCGCCGGGCAGTGCTCGTCGACATTACCATCCCACATGACGAGAACCTCGTGAAGGCCGAGAAGGACAAAGTCAGCAAGTACCTTGATTTGGCTCACGAGGTAACCGCCATGTGGGATGTTGACTCGACGATCATTGTCCCGATAGTCGTTTCGGCGAACGGCCTAATAGCGAAGAGCCTCGACCAACACCTCAAGAGACTCTCACTAGACGGTTGGATCAAGGGTCAGATGCAGAAGGCAGTGATACTCGACACGACACGCATTGTCCGAATATTCCTCTCTCTGCAGCCCTAACCGCTGGTAGCTTGGGCCCTGCTCCGCTGCTGGCGGCATCCTAATTTTAAGTTTTTTTTATAATTTTTGTTTCTTTTTTTATATATAAATATTGTAAAAAAATTAAAATTATGTTATAAAATAAATGACGTGAATAATAATAATTTTTATTTGGCATAAAAAATTTTACAGTTATTACTTGTTGAATCCATTGGCTCCCGAACTAGTTAATAAAAACTGTGTTCCGAGTACCAGTGGCTTCTCCCATCTAGATTTACTTGTTTAGTTGTTATATTTTACCTTATTTTCAGTTCTTGTAAGTAAGTTAGTAGCTTTTTAGGTGTATTAATTACTTTTTATAACTTTAACTGGCACACGACATGTTTGTCTCATTATTAGATTGCATTTGTGAGAGTCCATAAAACTAAAAACATACACACTTATACACTGAATGAATGTTGGACGAGCAAGCCTTTAGCTCGGTTTGGTCGTCGGTTGTATGTGTCCGAGTGCCCGCAGAAAGGACAGTACCGACGTATTTTTTGCTTGTCTTTGATGAGGCGACGTCTTTGTGCGCGCGCCGAGCCGCCGCCTCGATCTTCACTTAATTAATACGACTACGAGTGAAGTGACCCAACTCGGGGGCAAACAAATTTGCCTGCCCTTCCTCCCGCGCCGCCCCGCGCCGCCCCGCACCTCCGCCGAGACCACTGTCAGACATTTAATTAAATTTATCGAGCTTATCTGTGGACATCTCGCATAAACCGATGGGAATCGAATGCGAAAGCCTACCCGCGAGATTTTTCACATTCAAGGCATCTCTGTGAGAACGCAGCGTGGCAACGCGCGATGTGCTGCGCTGAGATTAAATAACACGGGAAATGAATTCAACGTGCGAAATGAAGCGGTTACCAGGGGACACGTCCACGTACAGGAAAGGGACAGCCAGGTGAACAATCGCACAAATTGCAACAAAAACGAGACGAGTTCAAAGCTGATTCAATTTGGCAAGTTCGTGCGCCGATTGTTCCTCCCATGGGAGAGTAATCCCTCGCTCGATTTATGTCGCGCGATTTCAAATACAATGTAGAGGCGCACGCGCCGATAAATATCGACACAATCGCCGAGCGGTCTCAATAACTCCAACACGAGATGAACTTAATTGCGCTTTCCGTACTACCGCATTTGCTACCCTGTTTTATTGATTTACAATAGTTCTAAAAAAAGATGAGTATGAAATGTTACATCTTAAGTATTTAGATACTCTTTCACTAAATTTAATCGCTGAACAATACGAAAATGTATATATTACGATCCAATTAAAATAAAGACAAAACCGATCAAGTGCGTTTATTTGTCATGAATATAGAGCTTGTACTCGTATAGTTTTTAATCATACCAATGACTTACATCGTTAACATATATATTATGTACCTACTCCCGTTTAAACGAGTAAAAAATTACCAAACTGGCTGAATGTGTGACGAGCCTTGCTCTTGCTACAGAACTCAGATTGCAACAGAAGCGCGCAAAATAAAAAAAATTGTTGGTGTTAATTACAGCATCAAAAAGTACATCGTCCGATGTGACGAAATGCATATAGGTATTACCGGATATTTAGCGGCCCGCCCCGGCTTCGCACGGGATTTAAAATTAAACTTTTAAAAAACTTTCTATAGTCTATGTTTGTCAGGCATAGGTATAATGTAGGATTCTAATGGTGACAGATTTTTTCAAATCGATCAAGTAGTTTTTATATTTACTCGTTACATGCACAAATACAAATCTTTTCTCAATATAACGTTAGTGTAGATGTAGATAATATAATATAATAATAATGTTTTAAATGAATGAATTCAAAAAGTATGTGTTAGTACCTACAAATGTTAAATTTGTATAGGTTTTCTCAAACATCGAAGTAAACCATTTCGTGTCTGATTATGTTATACTGGAAGTGACGTTTGTATGTATGAATCTATAATTACTTATGTGATGTTTCTACTCATCCTTATATTTCCAGTGGGTTCGTGAGATCTACCACGTAGCAGTATGACGAGGCGAAACACTTCGATATTGATGTTCCGTGTTGGTTGTCAATACCGTATCATTATTCAAGGTTGCAAGTGACAAATGGTCGGTTGTCGAGTACCGGAGCTGGCAGAGCGATCGGCGCGGCGCTTGGGCTTGGCATACATAGTAACTGCTGATGGACCTGTGTCTCGGTGGCTTGGAGAGATTGATGTCGCGCAGATACGCATCTCTGACAATCTCTGTTGGTTTTTACGTCTGTGAGAGGTTCCCAGAGCGCGGGCGAGCCGCGGGGCGTCCGACCACGACATTCGTCTTCCACTGTCACCAGTCACCACGTCCGAGCCCCGTCAGGACCACGGATAAAAACAAGCTTTTTGTGAATGGCTCAGACGTTAACATTAAGTAAAAACTAATGATCGAATCTGTGGATGTTATGAGCCGATTACGTATTGTTTTGGATCAGGTATTGGAACAATTGTTCAATACTCACCTTTCACGCTGCACGTTGTTATTACCGACACAAATAACTCAAAAAAGTTACCTAGATGGGATAGGATATTCATCTCCAATTGGGTATACTAAAATTCCCGTAATTCGGCGATAAAAGTCAATAGTTACAGTAACATGACCGCATTGTGTACACCCATTGCATAGCAAGTGCGGCACACCCTTGTTTGCGCGTCTATTACCCGCGATTATCCACCCTCCTAACTATTAAGTATTCCTGAGACCCGAGCACCATTTATAAATCCCTTGTCAAATAATTATACATTCTAATTTATGAAGCGCTGCCCGCTAATACGTATTAAAGATCACGTTTGGTCATTAGTTAGGGTTCCGTATAGAAAAGGGCAAAACAGAGCTTTAATAATGATATATGACAGGTCTGTAGCTCGTCAACGAATGAGCTAAATTCCTGAAACTGATGATTTGAGTAGAATGTGACATAATAGAAAACTCTATTTCAATTACTGTTTCAGGTAACGTGGGTTTCAACATATGGAACAGCGTATGGAGTGCTGATATGTAGAACTCGTTAAGCATAAATACAAATATTTGTTATTATGATTTCATATCGATGATAATAAGTATATGGTGAACCGCCAAAACAGGCAATTTTAGAATATTTTTGTTATCATGTAGTATTTTGTAAAGCCTTCGGTCCCGGCCCGGGTATTGTCTCACGTTTTCAGTGGATATAGCACGGTGTTAGGGCATTTTGCGAACGCCCGCCTGGCCAGCTACCTAACTTGTAGATATTACAACGACTGCCGAGTTGCATCGGTATACAGTGTATAAATGTCCGTTCTCATTCAGTGAGGCTCAGGGTTTGATTCCCGTGTAGAAAGTGGTTAGTTGGATTTTATTTTCGAAATAGGCAGTATCAGTATAGATTACCTAGTATGTAACAGTCTGTATTATGGATTAGTGTCTGGTAGATGGCAATAGGCTCTCCCCTAATTAGACCACTTAGGTTTGGCCAATAATGAGTGTTTCCTATGTATATATCTTCACCTTCAGAACATACAGTGGTGACGTTGTTACAAGTTAGTGTTCAGAGCAGAATGTAACTACATTAAAGCTCTTACATTACTTATCATTGAGTCGATTCTATAATCGACTCAATTATATATGATCTACCCGATCCACAGCTCTATGCCATAATTAGGAGATAAACTTTTGGTCCCATATTAATATTTGAAAAAAAAATGTAAACAATAAGCTGTTAAAATAATACTAAAATCTATAAAAATCACTAGTAAAACAAGAAAGGTTCAAACCTAATTTACATCTAGTACTACTTAATGTTACATTTCACGAATATAATTATAGTAGTTATTTTATACTTAAGAAACAATAGTGTACCTGATCCCACAGATCGTATTCTATGATCTGTGCCTAATACACATAGGTAGTTTTTTTTTTCAACAATGACACGAACTTATTTATCTTTTGTAAAGATTTGATCGTTTTTCATAAATGCGAAAATATATGTTTCTATCTAACATTAACTGAGTTAAAAAGAAAGATAATTGGCATGTTCTGGTTGAAACCATACGAGTAAAATTGGCAAATTCTATACATCTCAGGAGACGATCACAATAAAATATAATCTTAGTATTAGTACTTACGTCCAACTATTTCAGCTGAGACAAAAATATAATAATATCGTTTGGAACCAAAAGTAATTACTCTTTTAAGGCGTCTTTAGGGGCTCCTTACGATGAGATGCTAGATTTTTTGTCTATACCGTTACTTATAATACCTTTAAAAGAGGCAGCGCGTCGCGAAGTGAAGTGCGTCGTCAATGTCGAGTGGAGACGCTTTTCATTAGGACAATCGAGGTAATCTCCGCTTCATGGAGCGCTGCTTTTGTTCATGCCTGAAAGCGTCTTTTGCACCCGCCCGTCCCGTCTACCCTACACCTCGGTGCTTGTCTGTTATAATGAATACTGTCATCTATGTATTATAATAGGTAAGTACCTTATATAATATTGAGTAGTGTTAATATTACATATGTTTTCCTATTACTTAATTTAATCATTCGTCCTCATATTTTGAAGCACTCGTAGGCCTAGTAGTAAAGGCTACAACTATCGGAGCTTATATTATATCAATGGAGCCATCCTTTATGTTCATAATAGACTAGGTTAGGTTAAGCATTACTGAGTGCGCTTATAACTTGGATGGGTAACCACACTAGTCGCATTTGCAACTAAAAACTTCCATGCTTCTGATAACATGTCAATCCGTGGGTCCCAGTTGATGGTAGATGTTATAGAGCACCTTTGTCTGAAGCCTCGGCAAATCATCATGAGCCCATCAGGCTAGCTTTGCCCTTTAGTAGAAAATTTACAACCGAGCACGTGATCGTCAAATCCGATAGATAGATATATAGGGAAAATGTTGAGCGCCAGTTCAAATAATAAAAAAAATGTTCTAATAATGCTAATTAATAAACCCTTTTGACTATAATATCGAAGGAAATCAAAACTCTAAAGCTGAAACATTGAACAAAAATTTAATATTGTCGGCATAGATTCTACGAAAATCGAGCTTAATTATAAATTTAAAACATAACAAAACATTTATTTACGTCTCCGAAGTACTGAGGTGTAAATACAAACACTTCGCTAGATTAGGTACCTACCTAGTATCTCGTTATAGCGGGTGTGATTATCGTCGCTGACAACGTTTCAGATTGTAGGTAGAACGTTACTAAAAATAATGTTTTAATTACCAATAACTTTAGTGGATCACAAAGTTACAAAATATTATCGTCGTCATAGCCCCGCAGGTAGATTAGGGCTCAAACTTTCTTTTGATGATGGAGGTGGTGTAGGTATATCGGCAATGGAAATGGACTAACCGGCCTAATAAGAACCCTCCTAATGTTATAATAGCCCAAATAATTTGCCAATGAATTGGATATCCTATTCCAAATATTCATTAATATACCACGTGCTCCAGCATCTCGAATCATCCCACCCTTCTAGTAGCGACACACAAGCGGCACCAGTCGCCGACACAAGTGTTCTAAACACGGATAACACGTCGTCCGCGCAATTTGGCAAATAGCCTCGCGATGGGGAGCCGAGCACGCACGGGACAGTATTAATTCGGTTTTATGACATGCGAAATTACTCTCAATAAATTGTGCATTGAGAGAGATAGCGACGTAGCAGAGCGGCGCGGAGGCGGGCGGCGGCGTTGCGCCATCGCGCCAGGGGAGGACAAAGCGAGGGTAGGCCCACACGTGCGGACCGTTATTAAACTTTTCATTATCCGGACATATTCTCCTGACCCCTGCACTTGTTCGCAATGAATTAAGGCTGCCCGGAAAGGGATTTTCATTAAATAAAGGTCGGCACTTGCTTTGTTGGCGGCGCGCGTCCTTTCCTTTGTCAACGGCACAGGTGAGTGAGTGCTTTACCAATTTGCTTTTCGTATAAGATTTTAGTAGGTAGACACTAGAAGTGATGCAGGTACCTACTTATTGTGCTTAAGGTACTGGTTTTAAGTGTGATAACAATTTTCAGCTTACAATAACTAATAAATACTTATATATTATATAACCGATAGTCAAAGCTTGTAATACCATGTCACCTATTGGCAAATAGTCGTCATTGGTATGACTATGTAAGACTTTTTTGAATTGTTGTTTAGCACACTGATATCTTTTGAAGGTACCTACTCACCTCACTCTGAGGTATATTAAAGGTATAAATATTCCCTCAAGAGGTCTCCCAGAAGTTGAATGGCATCGCATCGCAGTGTTGTCACACGTTCGCTTTAATGGTCCTCTATGTTTCCTGTTTAAAGTCGTAGGGCTACATTTAAATACATCTTTACAGGCTATAATAGAATTTTGTTAGATGCAGCTTAGACTTTAGATATTAGTCTTTTTTTACCATGGGTATGCCTTTAATTACTACAAGTACAAACTATATACAACAGTACAGCTACCACACTGAAAGCATTTAGACAAGCCATTGGTCATTGCAGGCCTACAGGTAGTCCAAATGCTCCAGTTCACTACCAGTTAGTAGCATGCTCAGCATGCGGGCAGCATTACCCCGATGGATTGCAATGCTTATTCGTGGAGCTAAGTGTAGCATTTTGTTCACTAGTGCATCGACTAATAAGCGCTCTGATCCAATCCAAGCCCAATGTTGGGACTATATCTATTTTGTTAAACCCGACAGATGTTTATGCACGGTCTTCACAAATATCTCTGAGGAAACGGTTAGCCTTTACTGAGGATGGATGTGGATAATCCATACCCAACTATTTATTACAGAAAATAAGTAAGTAAATTGAAGTATAGCATGTTAATATTGAAATTAATTGGTTTAAGCGTTAATTTCATGAAATCCATATTTAATGATATTCATAATTATCTAAACAGTAATTTAAGAAAACATTTAATTAATACTTTAAACAAACATTTCGACGATACAAAAATATATCTAAGTGATAATTCTGCTTGATTGTCCTGCCAAGCCGACGTGTGTCACCATAACATAAACGCTACGTAGCTAATCGGAAGTATATTTTAAAGCGTTTCCTTCCTCACACAGCATCATCAGAAGTTGTTGACTCTTCGAGCGTACAAATTACTTATTCGATAATACATCATCATTTTTTTAAGGTGTTTGTTATTGTAAATGTGTTCCCATTTTTGTCTTAATGTTAAAACAAAGAAATTAAAATAGATTAAGTAATAAACTACTAATTCTCCACCTACGTCAATGATCAAATTCATAGCCCTCAATCATAAAACACTTGAATACCGTATCAAACCTCATAACAGCAGCTGTCTCCATTAATCAAAGAGCAATATTAATAAAACTGGCGCCCCATCCTTGGTCTGGCCCCGAGTCCCGAGCCCCGACCCGACCCTACCCGTGCCCAGTGAGCGGATGAGTCGCGACCTTCTAATTCGCTATACACAACATTATTTGATTTTTAATTCGACGCGGGGTGCAACTGGTATGCGCTTATTGACTCACTCGACACGGCTCCCTCGGCGCGGCTGGAGAGATTTACGTACAATATTGCCGATGTCATGCCAGATGTAGGTACCTACAGCGAGAATAAAGAGAGAGTATAGTATCATAATAGCAACACGCAGGTTCTCTAGCTAGGCTGGCTCAATAGAAATTTCTCCAAAAATCAAAATGATAAACTTGGTATTGTTGACCTACAATTGCTGTTACGAGTTGATATGCGGCAATTTTGAACATCAAGGTGACATTTTAATATTGTTAAGTTTGCAATAACGCCTGCTAAGCGAATTACATTACAAAATTACAAATTTCCTCATATACCATCCCGATACGATGGTTGAAGAACGAGAGTAAGAATTACAGTTCTGAGTCATTGTGTCATGTTAGCTCAATTGGTTAGAGCATACCCCGGCTAAAGGGGTGGATGGACGCGGGTTCGAACCCCGGACATGACTATAATTTTTTCTCTCGAAAATTTGTAATTTGGTAATCAAGGTGACAATTCTGTTCTTAACTATTTAATGAGCCAAAAATAATAGGAACTATATGTGTGGGATTATTGAGGTACTTCTACGGATTATAATACATTAGCACAAGTTACGATGAGGACAAATTAATATCAAAACCATAAAACAACAACAGATACAACAGCCCGTAAAGCCTAAAAATGTTTCTTGATTTTGTTCGCAGCTTCAAAAGCACATTATAAGTCGACGTTTTCAGTATTTGTTGGTAAATTTTTTTAGTTACATTTTAAACTGTAACAAAGTTTAAAATATAACTGTATAACATCTACACTTCATTATGACGTCATTATTGCACTTTCTTTATATAAGTATTTTGCTTTGTTTTATTACTCAGAAATTTGTGTCCTCAAGTCTTAAGAAGTGCTGGAAGTACCTATAGGAACGCGAAAGTGCTGGAATTTAAAGTAGAACAGAATAACGAGCGCACCAGTTCCTGTGCGAGGAGTCGGTGCGGCAGTACCTAGGTACAATAACGAGCGCACCAGTTCCTGTGCGAGGAGTCGGTGCGGCAGTACCTAGGTACAATAACGAGCGCACCAGTTCCTGTGCGAGGAGTCGGTGCGGCAGTACCTAGGTACAATAACGAGCGCACCAGTTCCTGTGCGAGGAGTCGGTGCGGCAGTACCTAGGTACAATAACGAGCGCACCAGTTCCTGTGCGAGGAGTCGGTGCGGCAGTACCTAGGTACAATAACGAGCGCACCAGTTCCTGTGCGAGGAGTCGGTGCGGCAGTACCTAGGTACAATAACGAGCGCACCAGTTCCTGTGCGAGGAGTCGGTGCGGCAGTACCTAGGTACAATAACGAGCGCACCAGTTCCTGTGCGAGGAGTCGGTGCGGCAGTACCTAGGTACAATAACGAGCGCACCAGTTCCTGTGCGAGGAGTCGGTGCGGCAGTACCTAGGTACAATAACGAGCGCACCAGTTCCTGTGCGAGGAGTCGGTGCGGCAGTACCTAGGTACAATAACGAGCGCACCAGTTCCTGTGCGAGGAGTCGGTGCGGCAGTAGGTACAATATTTGAATAGTAAAGTTTTCAATTCACGTTCATAAGAGCGTCGTAGACGCCTAGTTTGAATATATGATTTAGACTTTGACTTTGGTGCGGTGCGGTGGTGTGTCGGTGGGTTGTATAGGAGCCACTAGAGAGTGCGACATGCGTGGAATTGACGAGGGAGGAAGGGTCGGAGCGGAGGGTCGCTCGATAGCGATTTATTTGCGCGTCTAATATTGCCTTTTATTAGTTTTCCGCGGCGACAGCGATCCCCGACGACCCATACAGATATTTGCTTTGATGATCCGCGCCATCCCTGTTCCCGCACCCCTCAATATTTATTCACAATCCTGACTCCGTTTTCATCGTTTTTCCTCCTTCGACCCTTTCTTCTTATTGTTTGCATCTCTAACCGAATTAAAATACAAACGAGGTAACGTCGCGTCGCGTCGCGTCGGTGTAGAACAATCCATGCCTCTGTCTCGGATCATTACCGACGATGCGGAATGCAGACGGCGGCATCCGACGAATGTTCTCAATTAACGTGGTTATGCGGCCGTTTGGCAAATTTCTAATTGAAACGGTAAATATTTGAAACGTTTAGCGTGTGATGTCACGTGTTGTATGTAATGCAGGACAGGAGCGGTGGAGGCCGGGGAGCTCGTGGCTACAATGGCATTGTTGGCGATGCGCCAGCTCGGCCGGTGCGGCGCGCACGCAAACATCCATTTTCATCGCAAAAATTTTAAGAGGCAAAGGAAGCGTCTACCTTTGTTTGTACTAACCAGACACAGCACGAATGGCGTCTCCCTGAGGAGCGTGGGAACCCTTATATACTACACATTCTACAATCAGTCGATGTTCGTGTCATTGCTTCCGAGAAGATGCCGCGTTCCTAAATATTCCCTATCGAGTTGAATACATCTTTAGTCACTTCGCCGGCCGCCACCAATAATAAAACACAAAACGACATTCTAGTCCCGAATTCCACAGAACCTCGCCGACGCGGACACGACCGTCCAACACGGAGAGAAGAGCCGCGCTCGCTCGGGCTCGGCTCGGAGACGGCGACGGGACGTGCTTTGTCTATCGAGTTGTGCCACTTCTGCGAACGCTATAAAATACGGTCGCTTCGATAGCAGTTAGGATCACTCAGTCGTCTATAAATCTGTTGCAAGCTGTGCTGAAGTTCGATGCTCCGATACAAAGCGCGTCGGGATTAGTTTAAAGAGGAGAGTTCGAAGAGGTATTCGTGTAAATCTCGCTCCAAAGGTCGTTCGGGGAAAAGCGTTACCGAATAAATAACACATTGTTCAGGGCTATAGCTCGCCTCGGACGAGTTTATCTATAAATAATCGCTATTCGTCATTGTAATGTTGTGTGCGATTCATCAATATGTCAGTGGGAGTGTTTGTCGTTCGCACGTAATGGCGTTGGCAACTAATGTAGCGAGGCCCGTCGCGTCGAGGCCGCTGCGGCTCTTCTTTTTGCTTCTTCACTTGATGTAATACCAAATTACAGCAAAATCTATTGATTTACATATTACTATACTAATATTAACCTAAATAATATGCCGATATACCTACCTAGGTAACTACCGTTTAAAATATGAAAGATTTATTTTATTTATTTATTTAAACATTATATACACCTTTACAGTTTACACCAAATCGATGCTGTAGACAATACTATTACAACAGTTAATTTATATACATTACAAAAAAAAAAAAAAAAAACATAACATAATATATTACAATAGTAGATAACTAGAAACTTTCCAATATTTTTTGTGACACTTCTGTGAATTTCATCAAGCTGCAATGAAACACATCAATATCGTTCGAAATCAAATTAATTAATTTTATATCCCGGGATAATGGGGCGTACTTTTGTAGATTGGTGTTCGATGTAGGAACATTAAGTATGGTAGAAATAAGATAGAATTTTGTGAAAATATACGTAAATACGAGTAGGGTGATTACGTCAGTTTTCGGCCTTTTAGCGGAAACACGAACTTTAAGATACCGCCAAAAAATAACTGCAAGAATTATAATTACACAATTTATGTATCTTGGTAGCTTATATATTGTAGTTTTCCATCACAAAATTTCTTGAATTCAAGGAGCTTAGTTATTTTACTACATAATTTTAATTATAAAAGTAGTGAAAACGCTACTTTTCGGCCGTATGTGTCAGTATTCGGCCTCATATATTTTAGTTTTTAGCCACTGTGATATGACTGTTTAAAATTAAAATCTTATAAATAAATTCACATTAAAAATCAGATAAATCGAACTCTAAATTTCAAATTGATTTAATTATTCATCCAGCAATAGATTCATGACAAGACAACATGGATTTATTATTTAAAATTAACTAAGGGCAGTCCGTAATAAGTACAAAATTGATACGAGTATCCACTTGTATTCTTGATTCAATTTAATCACAAATTTCATGAAAGATGTCAGATAGATAGTTTAGTTATATTATTATGAGTTTCGTTGCCATAATCAACATCAGCTTTTTTTTTTAAGTATACCTAACTTAATAAAGCATTTACCAAGGGAATATACACTTCCTTTAGATACTGCTCTTTGTGCTGTTATGATTAATAATTAACTAACTTGTATGACTGTTAGTTATTTAACTAACAGTCATAAATTCTCTCAAATCATTAATAGTTATTATCGCCAATATCACAATAAAAATAACGTTATAGTCAGGTACCTCTCTCAATTCTATTTAAAAAAAAATATCCCTTGTATTTATATCTTAGTCATTTTAATAAAACCGTCATTATATGTATGAGTAGTTATTAAAATGTAACATTTATGGGATTATTTTTGTTTAAACTCTTCTTAAATAAGTAATACGTATTGAACCTAATGCTTCAAATAACTTCTAATCATGAAGTTAAGTTTAATGTTCTTGTAAAAAACTAGTCATCAATACATAATATCTTCATAATTAATTTTCAATTAGATTTAATCATGCATTGCATTTCAAGGATTTATAATGCATATCTTCAAATTTGGGCCCCAACATCTTAAATTATACAATTTAGAGCATCTTCTGTGTCGCTTATTAAAAATATAGCAATTAGCTTTTCTTCTATTGCTTTTTATTTTCTGTTGACACATTTCTTTTCAAAACTGTTGTTCTCCTCGACTGCTTTAACGGATCTTTTTCTATTCACTTCATTTCAGATTTTCTTGCCTTTAGAAAAAGTGAAAAAGTTGGTAAAGACCAAGAAGTTCTTTTTTCTAGTTTTAGGTTCTCTTTATCCTCGTAAAACTGACGCCATATTACAGCTGGTGTACGAGTATGTGCTCGTACACCAGCTGTAGATGTAGTAAAAAATATTTGTTTATTTCGATCTATTTCTATTATTTCTGCGGATGGTTAACCAAATATTTTCTAAGGGCTTCTCGATGTTTTTTTGCTTTTACAGAATCTTTTTAAGTAAAATTTGGTGTTCTGGTTGGTGTCAGTGCTTTTTGGATTGATGTAAGGTTTGATGTTGTAATTTCCGTTTCACAGTGGTCTTGCTTCACTTTATTGTCATAATTTCGTTTGCTGCATGATATATTATGTGCTGTAAAATTACAGGTACATGAGACTTGAAAACTTTGTCTCAGATATCTAAATATGATGTTTTTTAAAAGCTTAAGAAGTAGGATTGTCCAGCGTGATCATTTTGTTTTTTTTTTGGATTCCCAGTCTAATAAAAATTTTTTGGACCGTGTCTGGTAAATCTGATTTCTTTAAAAGAAAACTACACTTTGCTAAGTTCAATAATCAATCTACGAGATATTTTTTGACTTCATTTATGATAAAAGGATTAGGCCACGCTTTAATCGTATCATTAGTTCTTCCAGAGATAAGATCTTGTATTGAAATTATGTTGGCAAACTTCCCTTACAGACAATTTTTTCTCTCTGAAATCCCTAAGCGCCAAGATCACAGACTTCTTTGAATATTGAGTTATTTTTTGTTTTGCTTCTGGAGGTGCCATCTAGACAGACAATTATTTAATTGATACACAAACCTAAGCCTAAATCGTCAGTAGTTTCGTTGTTTGAGTTAATTTTATTATTCAGTGTTCACACTTTATCATATAGTGTTGATTTACGTACTCCAACCCAATACTTCTAAAAAGCTTAAAAACAATGAAGAAAGATATTTATGTAATAATAACATATATTTTTATTGACGTTAGGAATTTTTTTTAGCAACTTGGCCGGCAAATTGATGAATCCATTCAGTTTTCGGCCGAATTTTACTCCATACATTTTGATAGGCCGAAAACTAACTCAAAATATTGTCGCAATTTTAGATTTCGGCCGTTACTGAAATAGAACTGTTATTCATCTATTTCGCCGTATTTAATGCGGCCGAAAACTGATAGCCAGGATCATTAAGTGTATGGCAATAGTAAATTGAAAAGGAGTTTTATATAGCGGACCTATATGAAAAATAAGAGACAAAAATAATTTAAGTAGTCATAAGCTAGTATTCGGCCCCTAGGCCGAGCACTAAAATTTTTAATAAATTCATATGTTAATATTCGGCCATCTATTTTATTATAGTTTTTGAAGTAATATCGCAATAAAAACAATTGGTACCTTATCTTCATTTATTTCTTCATAGACTATAATGAACATCTACATTGTTTCCCGTAACCACATCAAATAACTTACCTTGAAATGAATCGCGCGTCACTATTTTTTTTACTAAATTTATGCACGCAGTCACCATCCAGTGCCGGTGTCGTTTTTAATTATTTATTATAAATCACTTGTACATGCTACCCGTGTTAAAAAGTATCTGATGTTGTCCAACTATTTTAAGTGATATTGAACGTAAAGAAGAATGAAAAAGTACTATAAAAACTCTATTTTCTTAATTTTACTTTAAGACTTCCACCAAAAGGCCGAAAAGTAACGCCGGCCGGCTAACTAACGCAATGACCCTACTTAGGAAGGTACTTACTTACCTGCCTACGGCTCTAATTAGAAAGTAGAAACAAATATTTTTTTGTACATTGAGGATAACAAGACAAAATGCATAGCTTTATGGATGGTGCCTCTTCCTTACTTATCGATTTTGTGCCTATGATTTCATTTTATTACTGTCTACCTATATTGATTTATGTGAAGTTCATACAAGTCAAGGCTTTAGTAAGTTTACCTACGTCTTGCTGTCATTGCATACTTCGAGTATAAGATGTGGGTAGGTACTTACCTACATTACGCGTATCTATCTAGGAGGGGAGTAGTGGCAGTAGTTAGTAATACCTACTATTATAGGTCTATAGTACATCTGATATGTTAATACCTACTGCTAGCATGCAGCGTTGGATGTTGCCTACATTAATCACGCTCAGAACACTGTTGGCTACGGTCTACGGCGGAATGCGGTGTTCAGGAAATGTAGTTATACCACGACAATGATCGGCACAAGCCGCGTTCTAGAATCCCAAACCCGCGTGTTTGAAGTCACATCTGCCCGCATCACACCGCTCCATTCAGCACTCGCGTAATTATAGCGAAATGATACGTGCAGCAGCGGCAGCGGTGCGGCGGCGCGGCGGTAGCAGTGCGGCACATAGAGCCGCAGCGCAACCGCAGTCCGCGCGCCGAGACGCGCCGATTGATTTACGACCGCTGCGTAATTTATGCACGTTTAATTTAAAGCACCAGCAGCCGGAAGAGCCGTCAGCCACGGCCGCGAAACGAGCCGTGGATTACTCTTTTCAAATTGATGATTCACTTTGATAGCGAGTAGATCTGACAGGTCTCTCGGTCGGCGCCCGCCGATCGCGGAGTGCCCGCGTAAAAACCACAATTATACAATATACCTTTTATTAACGGACGGAAGACTAGATGCAGTCGCTGCGGCTATTTGCGACATTACATTATCATAAAGTACCTACGTAACCGATAGCGCAGCGGTGGCGGCGGTGGCGGTGGCGGAGACACGGGCCGGGCCGAGCCCTACTAGGCAATAGTGAGGATAGCCAGTAACTCATAAAGAGTCACCTCGCCTTGTACGTGATGTTGTTCACATAAACGCCTTATAGGAGCGTCATTAGTTAAGGTAATTGCAGCCGCTGGTCTGCGTCCGAGATATCTTATTTACATGCTTGGGAGGTTGACGAGTGTCACGCTCGTCATAGAAAGTGACTAATTACAGTCGTATCCTACTCAATATGTACTCTTTCATAAACCTTAAAAACTGACCGATTTCGCGTTTTGGAATTTAATATCAAAGTTTCGATAAAATCCCAGCGAGCTATATCTAACCTATACGAAAAGGGAAAATATACGAACTCTTATTTAACTTCGTTCTGTGGGCTCCGGGAAATTGTTCGATAACTGTGAAAAATGGAGGCGGCTCGCTAACGGCGCAAATTGAGTGAAGTAACCGCGCCGCGCCGCCCGCCCCGCCTCCCGCTCCAACTTGCCGTAATACAGAGCACCAAACCCCTCCCCCCCCCCTCCTACCCCCTCCACTGAGGGTCTGTACTGAAATGGCACGTCGATCACTGAAACGATACCTGACATTATACACCCATATCGTGCCTTCTTCGCATTATTGGCCACAGTTTATTTGATTACATAGTCGGAATGCTCGTTACTGAGAATGAAAGTTTTTCACTTGTGATGGGAAAATTAGACTGTGGCTTCCGAGTATCAACTGTTGACTCGAAGTAGTAGCGTCAAGCAAGC
Source organism: Plagodis dolabraria (assembly GCA_963854805.1). Classification (NCBI taxonomy): domain Eukaryota; kingdom Metazoa; phylum Arthropoda; class Insecta; order Lepidoptera; family Geometridae; genus Plagodis; species Plagodis dolabraria. The sequence continues at coordinate 1,152,360 of OY978443.1, forward strand.
GTGCGTGGCATGTATTCCGAGCACGCGATGATGGGCGGCCTGGGGGAGAGGGAGGTTGCGGCGCTGTGCGGGAGGAGGGGGGCGGCGTCTTTGAGCGGTGGCTGTGAAATTGATCCGTTCATATTTCATAATCATTGGTGAGAGACGGGATCTCATGCAAACGTGAGCTTCATTGTGCTTCAATAATGCTATTGTACTAACCTCGTCGTCCTCATCGGTATGTTGTCACTCTTAGCTTAGGTATCAGTTTGCCGCCTATAATATCTACCTACTTAGATTATGGTAAATAAAGTTTGTGTGTGTGTACGTAGGTATAAATACTTAACACAATAATCATGAATCCATCGTAGTGCCAGTTCCCAAGTAACATTTTAAACTGTATAAAAGCTATATTATGGACTATTTGTTTACTACAGGCTGTTGAACGTTGCTGTATAAAGACTGTATAGCAAGCTATACAACTCTTGTAACCCTGAAATGGGCCCCAAAATTATACAGCTTTAAGTGTAGATTTACCTGTATAACAGCTGCATAAAAGCTGTACTATTTGGCTGGCTAAGATACTATGTAGATACTTTTATACAGCTTCCATTCTATAATTATGCTTTTATTCTTTTATACAGGCTCAGGCTTGTGAAAATCTTAATAGAAGAATAAGTATATTAAAATTGTGTTCGTGGTTGAATTTATTCACCATTTTATTTCTTAATTCACTATGTGCTAAGGCAGAGACCATATGTGAAGTATAAGTGAAATAAATATTTAATAACTAAGTACTCTTTCCTGCTTATCGTTGTTGTTATGCTTGCGACTGATATTTTTATGTGAATATGTCTACTAGTTTTAAGCTCAAAACTCACGCCCCTTCGAAATAAGGAATATACATAATTTTTTTCTGTAATAACTAATATGTGATCAAATCTGAAAACAGTTTTAAGAGTAACCCGGACTGTTCTATTGATAGTAAATGTAATTGTGTGTACTATACAGTTAAAATCCTTTGTAAATTTGTACTGAAATTATAAAAAATAACAAAAAAAATGTCGTAAAATTGGAATGCAATTTATAGGTCATGATAAAATGGCGTCCTTAGTTTATACAGCTATTGCTCTTCTAGTACCCCTTAATGCAGCTTTTTGCATAACAGAGTCGTTATTTAAGGACGTATTTAAGCCTAAAGAGTAACATTGTCTGCACATATGTATTAAAGTACTGTAGAATCTGTCTTAAAGTCTTATTCATATTCATCAATACAGTTAATTAGGGTTCAGTTGAAAATATAGAAAACCAAATTATGACCCAAACCAAGGCCCATAAGGCAGTGAGCAAGGAATCGGATTGTTTTTATCGAAAGCGTTCCAAATATTTTCGATAAAACACTCCGATTCCTCGTTCATAGCATTTTTGTCTACTTTCTAATTTTTAATGAATTTTTGAATATATTATATAACTATTAGACTCTTAAAAGTAGGAATACTTAAAATAAAAGTTTATTTTTAGTAGAAATACTAAAAATAGACTTTTATTTTTAGTTCAATTTCGCTATAATTGTCAATACTTTGCTCCATTATACCCGAATCTGCCTGTAGAGAACCCTCACCGCATGTTACTAACCCAACATACATATCTTCAGCACATATATTTGCTACTTCATCATGATCCAACAATTTTGATTCTACGGAACACTCATTGCATGGTGGTGATACCAACTTGGAATTTGGGTGTCCGCGCCCTTGTAAAATTATATTTTGTACCGTTATTTCGCGCTGGGAATAAGCTTTTTTTAATTTTCTTTTTATTCCGCCGATTCTTTTTTGTTTTTTCATGGTTTTATATCCATCTTAACTCGTGTTCACTTAACAAATTGGTAAATTATCAAAATTATGACTCCATTTTGTTATTAGTTGTATCCAATAAATACTGATTTTAAGCTATATTAGTTTCAAAATAATCGATAAGCTGGATAATTGTGTATGCCAACACTATAATAATAACTTTAATCTTCTAAAACATGAAAAACTGTAAAAAGGGAAAAATTTACGCCAATCGCATAAAGCTTTAAATAGGAGTAAATCTTAACTCTTCTACATGAGATAGAATTGTATTACACTATTATAAACGGAATTGCTTGCTAAGAGTATCCTAGATTTCCGTTGTACAGCTATTATCAAGCTTTACTTGAAGGCTGAACAATACAGTAATTTTACACCAATATTCAGGCTATAACAATATTTAATGCTCTTGTACAGAAGTAGGTTATACAAAAGTATAATTTGAGTACAATATACAGTTATTGTCGTATAAAGTTGCTGAACGCAGTTTTTTACGTCGCGGTCTGTATTTGTGCGTTTTCCAATGCTATTTAAAAGCTAAAGTTAAAAATTTAGGCTCTATACAGCCGTTATTCAGCTATACTGTATACAGATGTACAGTTATACTTTAGTACAGTCCTAAACATATATTTACACACTTGTACATCATTTATTAAGCTTATAGCTGGTAATGCGCTGGTAAATATAATATTTTCCATAATAACAAATACTTTTAAAAGTATCCTAAAAAATATTAAATAATATTTTAATAAAACACTTAAAAAAGCATAAAATTATATATCTAGTGACATTTCCGCCTAATTTTCCTGTTATCTACGTGACGTCACAAACATCACGCAGCCTAACCGGAAGAATACCCGACTAGTTTCGCTTCTAAACGAAGCATCTTCAGGAGGTCTTGACTTACCGAGCGCACGATTCGTTTAGAAGCGAAACTAGTCGGGTATTCTTCCGGTTAGGCTGCGTGATGTTTGTGACGTCACGTAGATAACAGGAAAATTAGGCGGAATTGTCACTAGATATATAATTTTATGCTTTTTTAAGTGTTTTATTAAAATATTATTTAATATTTTTTAATATTTTTTAGGATACTTTTAAAAGTATTTGTTATTATTAAATATGGATTTCCGCAAAGTAACGCCTGAATCTATCCATAATATTTTCCCGCTTAAATGTTACTTGGGTTGGATATGGCTCTGTCGGGGTCCCATAATGCAAACATATATACTTACAAAAGTAAAAATGTTTGCTTTATTGTTTTATAATGTTATTATAAATGTTTTTTACATTATTACCTACTAATTGATGTTTTTATAATCTTTTGTCGTGTAAATATATATCGATACAGAATATGGGTAATGACTAATGAATGAACAAATATTCTGTAATAAACTGCATTTACACTATCATAATATGGTGTACAGACAACTTTGAAGGTCTCCCAATTTCAAAGATAAATTGGGACTGTTATTGTTAAATATAATTAAAATAAACAGCCTGGGAATAAAAATCTTGTACCTATCTGCTAATATTATAATTATTGCTACGGAATTTCCTACTGAAAACTATTTCACTTATATGTAATTCATTATTCATATTTAGGTCAACGTTCTTCACAAAATAGATATCGTTTACAAGCTCGTATAACAACGGAATAAAAAGGACGTTTACCTAACTAACGAACGGGCACCAGAAACACAGCAATAGGGCTCCATGTTGTCCCTTTTGTACGGGATTCTAAAAAACGAACTATTAATCGAAATATTTGAATAATTTATTTGTAAGCGCAATAAATCAGTCCTGATTAGGGTTGGTACCTATATAAAACACAAACATAGTAGGTACCACGGATTTAGGAAGGGAGTAAATCCGTGGTAGGTACATATATAATGCAGAGTGGTAGGTAGGTAACTAGCTGCATACCAAGTCACGGCTATTCGTTAGTTTGATTTGTTGCGCACAACTCAGGTCATTACTTATATTTATTACTCCGTTACTTACTCGATAAATATAAGTATTTGGTTTGTCTTGGGGTCACTATCTCAAATCTTGAATAGCAACAGTTTCGTTGCCGTAGACTGGTCACGATTGAGAACCATTTGAAAGGTTGGACATTAGAAAAATATATGGGGTTCGATAAAATGGCGCATTTATATATATTATTATTACATACAACTACCTATACTTATTGTTCTCTAACGCCGATGATAGTAGGATATGATTTACGGTTACAGTAAAGTAAGTAATGTCAGTTTAACATAAGTAATAGGTACATAGACTTCGCCGACCAGCTAGTTTGATGTGAATAAATAATAATATTTAAAAAAACATTAATTTCAGCCAAAGGCCTCTTGTACTGATGATGTGTTTTTTTTTTAAATGTTTCTGTGACGGAACAAGCACAAGGCCCACCAAAGTTGTTAAGTCTCATGTGCCTGTAATTTCACTGGCTCTCAAGGACTGCTGCCGGAACACACCGTTAGGTGCTTGGCGATAGATTTTCTACTTGAGGGTGGTCGCTAGCCAGGCGGGCATTCGCAAAATGCCCGTCCACCATGCAATGAAGCTCAAGCCCGCGGCGGGATTCAAACCATGGACCTGCTGGGCAGCAGTCCATAGCCAATGCCACTGAGCCATCACTGCTAAAGTGATTAACTTGAATATAAATATCAAGGAAAAAACCATTGTTGAAATTGTTTTAATGAGGTTATTAGGTTTACAGATAGACTGTACAATTACATGGAAGCACCACATACAACATCATAATATTTTAAAAAAATCACAATTTTCATATGCCTTATACAAACTGAGTAAAATAACAAATCAGTATACAGTGTAATCGCAGCATGTCATGGCTATGTACCTACCTACTACGGTCCTACGATACGGCGGCGACGTTTTGGGTAATTCTATACTAAGCTGTGTAATGCTAATGAGCAAAAGAAAATATGCATTCGTATCAATTGCAACCGAACACAAACAGAATCTTGTAAACTCACTCATCCATCACACTTATCACGCGGGGCCGATATCGTCCATTTATAAATTAAATTAATTTTTTTTTTATGCCTGATAGGTTAGCTTTTGACCACTATCTCACCTGATGGTAAGTGATGACGCGGTCGAAGATGTTGTTCAGGCTAACCTAGAATTACTGGCTCTCAAGGACAGCTGTCGGAACACACTGTTAGGTGCTTGGCGACATATTTTCTACTTGAGGGTGGTAGCTAGCCAGGCGGGCATTTGCAAAATGCCCTACCACCATGCAATTGTTATCTTTATCTATGATGCGCATGTAAGTATCTATGGAATTTAACGTTTCCGTCTCTAATGAATATACACGAAACTGCTCTAAATGTTTTACAAAACTTACACATTTTAAGGTTTCCGTACCTCAAAAGGAAAAAACGGAACCCTTCTAGGATCACTGAGTTGTCCGTCTGTCTGCCAAGACCAGCGTTGCCAGTTTATTTTTTTGCCAAATCAGGATTTTGGAACTTTTTGTGTGAAAACAGCGGGATTCAGACGTCATAAGCGGGACATAGTAAAAAAAAATATATAATTCGAAGTTTTCGAATATTTATCTTTTTATTTGAATTAAAATAACGTTTACGTGACAATAGATAGCAAAAATAGCCATGGAAAATGTATTTCAATAAAAATATAATATTTTAAGTCAGATTTACCCTATCGGTACTTAGTTCAGTCTTATTCGTCTTCGGAATAAAAAAGAAACAGTAATTAAAATTAAATAAAGTTTCATTCATTAGAAAAATACGGCGTTCATAACAATAGCCTGTGGAGCATAGAGAAAGTACTAATTCATGATATCTCTGTGAAGATTAAACTTCTTTTAAAGTTTCGCTTTAATAAAGATGAAGAACTCTTCACAGGATAGCTGTAGATTGAACTGGATGAGTAATTCTGCTTTTATTTAATTTACGGAGCATTTATTTCTGGCATCTAACAATGTTAAATTAATCTGGGAAAAAACGTGTTTAGCAAAGCAGTTTGATGTTGGGATACTTAATATAAAAGACACTAGTTTAAACATATTCCTGGTATATTATTTTAGAAACTGTTGAAAGAGCTGGTGCCATTTCTGTACGGTGGCGGCAGTGGTGTCTTTGCAATTTCGGTGGCGGGTGGCCAGCAGGTACACACCTGTCTGTTCCACCCACCCACGCTTCCTCAGCACACTGCGTGCTTGGTCGAGTTATCTCATCTCCGAAAAGCGGGACTGAGCCTGTCCCGCCCGGGACTTTTAATTTTAATTTTTTTTTTCCTGCACCGAGGCAGCGATACGTAATTGTGGTTCGTTTGATCCCTTGCTGTACCTTTATTGCTTAATTTTGAGTTATGTACTTAATATATATTATATTTAAGGATTCATTCTATATTTTCATTCTATATATACACTTTAGAAACACGATTACTTACTTAAAATTTTCTCCATAGAAAAAATAACCAAAGCTACATCTAAAAAACAAAATAAACCCTTAGTACGGTGTAAATATTTAACGGAGAATCATCCGTATTTGAATAATAAAAAAAACAATATGTTTTCTATAACGTTTACACATTACATTTTTCAAATAGGTATTTGTTTTTATTATACGAAGGAAATACTCAAACTCACGCATGTTCTGCCCATTTTAGTCAGAGCCGCGATGCTTTGTACCTATCCGCTTTAGTAATTCTTCGGCCGTCGGACGGGGACGGAAGCTGTTGGCGTGCCTCACTTACGCACACATACGCGGAGCTCCTAAAAAGCTCGGTGCCCCTTTAAAAATCAGGACGTCCCGTCAAAATCGTCTGGCAACACTGGTCAAGACCCTTTTCTCAGGAACGCATCGAGGTAGGTATCAAGCTGAAATTCGTATCAAATACTCAAGTCTACTGTCCCTTGGAGCTGTAAAAGATCGAAATATGGACCTGCTGCGCGGCAGTCCATAGCCAATACCACTGAGCCATCATTGCTTCAAACTTGACTACACTATTGTGCCCGTTAAAAAGTTGTAATGAATGAATAAATAAATAATTTGACTGATTCATGAAACAGTTTATACCTAATGGCTAATACTCATTTATTCTTTTTGTAAATGCTTTGCGATATGCTTAGATAATATAGTTTAGTTTCGTTCCTAGGATCAGGTACCGGGTCTGCAGCCCTTTCACCGGTGCGTATTGCCGATGGCGCATGGCGACGAGATCTGATAACAGGCGGTACCGGCCAGCTGTCCGCACCATTGTATGCTAATGGAGCGGTCACCGTCACCACAGCACGCCCGGCCCGGCCGCGCTGCGACCTCACCGCCGCCGCCGCAAGCTGCTCAAACGAGCAAAAAGTCCTGTTGTCGCACGATCGCGCCGCATTGCTAACCTACAAGTCATTCGATAGTTTGCTTAAATTATGCATCGTTAGTAACTGGAACTGTTTCAACACCTTCTTTGAAATGGACGGTACACTTGTTAAAAGGTTTTTTTATGCTTGATATGTTAGCCTTTACCACTATCCCACCTGATGGTAAGTGACGATGTGATCGAAGATGTTGTTCAGGCTGACCTAGAATTGCTAGCTCTCAATGAAAGCTGCCGGACACACCGTTAGGTGCTTGGCGACAGATTTTCTATTAGAGGGTGGTAGCTAGCCAGGCGGGCATATTCAAAATGCCCTACCACCATGCAAAAGGTTCCATCACTTACCATCAGGTGAGATAGTGGTCAAAGGCTAACCTATCATGCATAAAAAAAACCTACTATGGTATTTCATTCAAGAGATCGCATAAAAAAAAAGTGACGCCTGTATTCCCCAAAGAAATGGGCAGATGTATCTATAAACACCCACATTTCGTCAGGTATTTTGTAAGTATATTGCCATCCACCGCTCCCGCCAGCCGCCTATACACTGCTATTGAGACAAAGAGTATAATGCAAGCATCGAATTATATTCGATAATAGCTGAATAAAGTATTATTACTTTGATTTTTGTGACCGGCTTTTTAGGGTTCAGGTACGAAAATCAAACAAACCAACGTTGAAATTAGTGTTCAGTACAACGTGACAGTTGCGGTTCACGGTAGGTAAAAGTTGAGATTCACACATCTAGATAGTATATAGAGGTCAATGGAATCACATCATTAATGCCGTTCTTTGATTTCAAACGTGACGCTCATTCATGCACCTACCTATTACATATTATAATTTTTGTACAGGTTCAATGACTTTTTGTGTTTTTTTATAAATAATTTGGTAACAATAAAATAATAGGTCCTTATAAAATATATGTTTTGTGAGAAAAAATAAATAAAAAATATAATATATAATTTTGTTAGATGATATAGGTAAAATATAAACTTTAATGTATGGATTTTAAGGCATCAATTAGTTTTTGACATATGTTAATTATATTAATTTACATTTAAATATCCTTCATAATTATATTTTTTTGACTTTTATAATAAGTATATAATTCTATATATCGTTAACGGGTCTATTCATGCATGAAATAAAATCAAATTAGTGATATTTTAGCTAACCTCGCTGAAATTTTAAAGAAAAGTAAACATATTATGATTGTTTGAATTTTCTTGAAATAGGTTGTATTTCCGTTCCTTGTAATTAAATAATTATAAGATTAATTAAAAATGTATTGTAAACACAACTTGCCCAATGTAACATTCTTAGTTATAAGGCCAATAAAAAATTGTATGGTAATAAATAGTAATAATACAAATGTAAACGGTATAAATCGCGTATATTTAACATTATTTTAGTCCAGGGGGCCGACTCCCATCTCTTAATTCAGTCTTATTTTAACCTTATATTTACAATTTTAATTCGCACTACCACATATCAATATAGTAAACTTACATTAGAACTTCAACGTGAGAGCGAGCTGCATGCATTGAATCTAGTCATCTGTGCGATAGAGATAGCGCTATATGAACATTGTTGTTTCGTGATGGCCACGATACGAATGTCAATATCAATATTTTAAGCTTAAAATAATGACGTTGGTTTACTATAATAGTTTTTAAAAGGTGGGAGTTGGGCCCCTGATGTACCTACACTTAGCAGTGATACTGGCCACGGGGTGACGATCACTGCTGAGCCCCCCTCACACTTTTTATGTTCGGTTCGGAGAGAACTAAAGGAAAAATAAGTTTTTTCCAAATTATGTTTCTTACGTATGCAAATGTACCTATACAATATTAAGTATAGAGGAATATGTCAATCAGAATATATAAGTATGCTGTGAAGGTGAAGCCATAGCTAGCAAAAAAATATGTAATAGGTACATTATTCATCGAAGTATTGTAAGTGAAGGGGCTGAAGGGACGCATGCGCAGTGCGCACGGGCGGACATGGCATGGCAGACCACGCGGCGCCGGAACCGGAACTCTATTGTTTTTAAATGCGCAACTCACATCGGACTTGCTGATTTTAAGGGAAGGGAAGATTTGTTGTATACATCAGTATCGATATTTAGCCTTTCAAATATTTTGTAATCGGGTCTTGTAGTTCTCCTCACGTGTTTTTGCCACATTTTAAGAATTTATCAGATACACAGAAGTGTTTGGAAGACAGATCGCGCGCACTTGTGTCTAAAAAAAGTAATATGTGTCAAAAACACGTGTCAATTCCCTTTAGTATAAAAAAATAAAATATTTAATAGTCAGACTTTATGAACACCATACCTGATGTGTGAAAGTAAAGTTAAAACGATACCACTTCTTTCTGTGCTTGCGGGTCAGTCCAAATCCAGACATCCATAAATCTTTTTCGATTTAAATTATCTTGGAATATTTACAAGAATAATCGTTGAATTTTATCATGGATAGATATGGAAATAATTATATTACACAAAAAAAATACTACGAGAGTTATTACACGACTGCATGGCCAAAAAAATTAGTGTTATGTTTTCAGGGTTCATGTGTGTATGTACATATGTTTGTGAGTTTATTAAACTACTTCTATACATAATATCTTCACCGATTTAAATGTATGAGATATCATTAGATTATTATTGATAGCGTAAGTGTCATAAGGTGCACAAAAAAAACTATTGAATTTTAGACGCTATATTGAAGAATTTTTTTCTTCTCCCTAACCTACCGATTGGGGTATCAAAATGAAGAGCTATGTAAAGCGATTCCATAAATATATAATAACTTGCAGTTTAAATTTCAATGGCACGACTAAACGCTTAACGAAAATAAATAATTTTCAGTCAGGGTTTTTTATTAATTTAGGTATGCTTATTTTTACCAACAGTTATGATGAGTTGGAATTGTAATACACTCGAGAGCAATGAATCCGGGTCACTTAAAGAATCCTAAAAATCTCGGAAACTAAAAATGCTAGGTTAATGCAATAAATTGTATTTAATAGACAATGTAATACTCCTTAAATGAAGGTATTAAAACTTCTTAGTTATTGTAAAGTTATATCATAAAAAAATCAAATTTGAAAAAGGGCCACTTTCGAAGATGGAACAACGAAATTACAGCATTTGGTTTTGCTTTTGTTTGTAATCTGTCATTTATGTGGGTACATAAACCATGTTGATAGTGCTCTATATTCATTATTCAAGCTGAAATTATGTCGCTTACGCCTGAAGAATGCACCAGAATACTTACAATGCTGGAAACCGGCCGGAGTCAGCGCGATACAGCCAGGACTGTCGGTGTGTCGCTGTCAAAAGTACAAAGAGTTCTCCGACGTTACGAAGAAACTGGTTCTAACCTACGCAGACCAGGAACGGGCAGAACCAGGTGTACCACAGCACGAGAAGACCGATACTTGGTGAACACCATGCTTCGAAATCGCTTTCTCACAGGAACTGAACTCACCAATCAGTTTTGACGCCTCGGAGGAAGTTACCCAAGTGCATGGACAGTAAGACGTCGGCTTGCTGAATCTAACTTAAAACCCCTTAGACCTGCAAACGGCCCTAAACTGGAGCGTGGGCATCGTATTTCGAGACTAAGATATGCCCAGAGTCACGTAAATTGGAGTATTGAAGATTGGTCAAAAGTTATGTTCTCCGACGAATCAAAATTTATGCTCTACAAGCACGATGGAAGACACAGAGTGTATCGAAGACCAGGGGAAAGATTCAAGCAAGCATGCATCGAAGAAAAAGTAGCCTACGGTGGTGGGTCTGTACTTGTGTGGGCCGGAATTTCTTCTGAAAGTCGCACAGAGCTGGTGATCATAGAAAACGGCTCTTTAACTAGCGTAAGATATGTGGAAGAAATCCTCAATGATCACGTTGGTCCATTTATGGTCAATTTAGGTGAGGATGCTATATTTATGCATGACAATGCCCGACCTCATACAGGTAGGATTGTGAATGACTACCTTCAAGAGATGAACATTACTCGTATGGAGTGGCCAGCGCGCAGCCCGGATATCAACCCGATCGAGCATGCTTGGGACGAGCTAGGCAGATGCGTAAAACAACGAAACCCTCCCCCAATCACGCTTCGTGAGCTCAAAATTGCTCTCACAGAGGAATGGGAGAATATTCCCCAAAATCGTATAAGGAACTTGGTGTACAGCATGCCAAACCGCGTAAACGCAGTAATGGAAGCACGAGGAGGCAATACGAAGTATTAAAATTCAAGAAAATCGTAATAAAGTTCAAAAATTTCATGTTTCCTATTTTTGTTTTAAGGAGAGATCAGCAGTTTTTTTCTTTATGTAATTTTGTGTTAATAAAATGTATGGTGACTCATATTTTTTTTACTTTCATTTAAGGAGTATTACATTGTCTATTAAATACAATTTATTGCATTAACCTATCATTTTTAGTTTCCGAGATTTTTAACATTCTTTAAGTGACCCGGATTCATTGCTCTCGAGTGTAGATAAGTTTACCGAGCTGTATGTATGGGAAACAATGAAGATACATATTTCTAAATTAAAAGATGACATTGAAAAGTAACTCAAAGAACATCACGGGCGATGAAAGAAAACATGGAACCTAGAAAGAAGAGGCAGCGATTTTTGGAGCTCAACTTGGTCATGAGTGGCCTTAGAAGCTCATTGCAAAACCTAGGAGATAGTAGGTACTTAGTTTATGAAGTTACCGCATAGCTAGAAGAACATGTACTATCACAACACGTCAGGATTTTACCAAGACTGTGTTAATATTGTCAGGAATTAATAGTAATGTTCAATCTGTTCTTTACTACAATATAAAATAATGAGCGCCAACAAGCATTTTTATGGTCGGTAACATAAAAAAATAAATAAAATAAATAATCTTTATTTGCCAAAAGACTTACAAGTTATTTTACAATTTTTCTTGCATGCACAGTATTAATAATACTTATTATATATTATTCTTACTTCGTTGAGGATAACATAGTGATGATTAACTGCAAAAGATTAAACTGAGGGCCCCAAACTAGGCACAGCCTGTATCTTGGTGACCCAAAGAATGAGTGTACACTTGTGGAACTCGCTAAGGTGTAGTTATAGATGGAAGAGATCTCTGTAATCTGTGTGAGGATCTGAAATAACGGCTGTATTAAGTTTACTTTCCTTATGTGAGTTAACACAACTATACCGTTAAGCGATTGTTTTCAGGATGATGTAGCGCTCAGTTATCCTCGTTTTAAATTTAATAATGCTGAACTTTACTATCTAGTTTTTAATATTTCCTAGAAATCTTGGGATTGACATAAAATGTAATATGTAGATGTAAATAAAGTCTAAGTATATCTCTATATATGTCGTGTGTATGTGTGTGTGTGTTTGTGTATGTATGTAGATAGTTGGAGAGTAAGTAGATGTTATTGTGTGAGTTTAAATATAAATGAATGGATGCTTCTGTACGTGCTTGAAATAATGTAGTAGTGGAGAAGTGGGCGTTTAGTTTGCAATTCCTACGGTATAAATAAATAAAGAATAAGAAAATTATGCTCTAATCAATATTTCCGTTTGCTCGTATCCCAGTGAGAGTACATCTGTAGCAACAATTGCTATAGAGTTGAGCTTACCAGCTATTTAGTATAACGTGTCTGTAACAGTTATAATCACTTCTACTACGGCAGGTTGAACACAAATACTTAGTGCCAATCAGAGTGTTGAAATATTAGAGAAGTTATATCCGAACACCACTGCTCTAAAAGCTTACTAGAATTTACCTATATACACACATGTATATGCAGTTTGTAATGACAAGGAAAGAACGTTTAAATATTATGCGTCATATCTGTTGTTAGAAAGAGATAAAGAAACAATTCGTGTCACCACCGAACAGACACGAGACGTTCCGATCACCATTATACTGCGATCTCATTCACTCTCTCACACCACACAATACACATATCTCGCTCATCCATTTCATTGAGATTAGTTCCTAAGATAAAACAATATGACGATATTTTCTATTTCAACAATAAAAGCAATAATTACGCGTGAAATGAAACAGTTTCCTTATCTCTCACAGTGCCTGTATAATTGCTGCAGAGTCTAAAGACACAAGGAAGGCATATTGTACACAGATTATTTCTAAAAAATACGATTAGCGGCGATGTATTCACCGGACGCTCGGGAGTGCTAGACTGGTAGTGACTCAGGTAATTACCCTGAATTCATCTTGTAAATATGGAGGGCATACAACACATCTACAGGTAAAAAAATCTTACGTGCCAATACATTACAAATACTTAAGTAAATTACAAGCTTGTCGATTGACATAGAGAGCTTTTGCGCAACTACTACTTGTTATATTACTTATCTAAAATTATTTTATTTGTAGCAAACGTAATATATAAATATTATAAGGTTCTTGATTTGTTTTGTCAGTATCCGTTTCCTTGTTGTATTGTTGTGAGGTCATGGTGCTTTCTATGAATACTTCTTCTGAGTAAGGATTATGTTTGGGTATTTTTAACATGCGTTGGTTTACATTATCGTGAGTTTGCATACGGATCCCTAACTTTCTTTAAACTATTCTATAATATAGCCTATGTTCGTCTCGGATAATGTAGGATTCTAATGGTGAAAGAATTTTTCATATTGATCCAGTTGTTTTTAAATTTATTCGTTACATACAAATATACTTAGTAATATTTCCTCTTTATACCTAATATAAGTGTAGATTACTGTTTTGAAGATGTGATTAAAAGCAACAAAAATGTGACAAACTGTTGTGGTGCGTACCTATAAAAGTGAAGTCAGTTGGTCAGCTTTTTCTTTTTATACTGTTACCAATCACCTTGTGCTTGTGGTCGTTCTACATATTATTGTAAGTATCTAATCGGTGGTGTGTTAAGCGAAAATATTATGAATTATTGTAACTTATCGATATACCTATAAGCCAAGCTTCCCTCGTAACCACCCAGCCAGCCTGTCACCACCAAGACGGTTGTATTCCAATATTTATGCGAAGTGTCAACGGCGCAGTGTCCAGCGATGCCCTGCCTGTACATCTGCCGCAGTCGGCACCGCACCGCCGCGCGGGCCGCTCGTGCCTGACAGCGCACATGGCACCATGTTCGCGGATCGTGCATCAATCAATAATAACTAGCTTGAGTTTGGACAGGACAGGAGGTATAACTTATTGCTATTGTCTCTTTGTTTCCCTTCGAACGGAATTTACTTCTTTCCTTCAGAAATGTGATGTTGCTTATGATGATACTAAATGTTTTTTTTACTGGCGGTATACCTTTATCAACAAAATACTACGAACTATATATACCTACAACACTACAACTGCTACAATAAAAGCATATAGACAACCTATAAGTCATTGCAGACTCACAGGCATTCCAAATGCTATAACCCCCTGTCTACCAGTTGACAGCGTAATGATTGATTTGTATCTCACAAAATTCATCGTTTCCAAAACTAAGCACAAAAGTAAGAAAGGACGCAAGCATCATAAAGTCAAGCATTTTTTGTTTGAGTATATTAGGATATAATTACGATTATAATAATAACGAGACTTGTTCCCGTAGGATATTGATAGGTCGACCATGATAGATGCAAATCAACCGCAACGTTGACGTTTCTTTATTATTATTTTTGTAAATTATGATTATCGATTGAGTAAGTTGACGTAAGAACAAACACAAAGGACACGTAGAAAACTATTGCATGGCGGTATATAGTAGGGCATTTCACCATTTTGCTATTTTTTTATTTCTGTCATATTTACCACCCTCGAGTAGAAAATCTGTAGCACAGCACCTCACGTTGTGTTCCAGCAGCTGTTTTTAGAGATAGTACCTAGTTCAAGGTTAACACCGTCAAACACATCATCTTTATCAATCAGGCAAGAGGGTCATTGCCGCTAAGTAGGTAAATTCGCCACACTTGATTATGGTCAAAATCTAAGCTATCAATAAAGCAAGCAATATAATTATGGTACCTATATAATTGGCTTTTTCTAACATCGCAATTTTTGCTACGATACACAAAACAAAAGCCATTGGCTTTTGTTTTATGACTGACCCCTTCCCGTCTTCACTCTCCAAGGGAATATTCATTGGTAATTATATATTATGCTACTTTTCGGGCAATAAGACTGTTTACTTGTATAACTTGAAGACTTCAAAATAACTATAATATTTATCGAGAAAAAAAGACTATTGGGCTATGTTATTAGGCGCAAGCGCAAGGAAATAATGTAAACAATATTCTTTAGCAAAAATTAAATGTATTTACCAGACTTGAACTCAAGCATTTTACATCGTAAAGTCTGTATATGTGACAATTGCGCTATCTAGTAACTTTTGAGGTCATTCAATTTTAGTGTATAATTACTACAGTTTTTCCATTTACATGTGTGTGCGTCGTTACTTCAGATATACATGAGATTGGTTTTAATTATCATTTACATAAGTGTAAGTTGATATGTGCTAAGAACAAGTTGGCAAACGCTTCGCTTCACTACGCTTCACGTTGGCGCGTTCACGCTTTACGTTGGCAAGGCTTCACGCTTTATCTGTAGAGCCGAGCTGATATTAGGCAGATACATCCCAGAAACGACTGCATTATTCCACACAATGTAGATCAAGTTTCAGAAGCCGAAGTGAACTATATCGCGACATTATTCATAGCGCTTCCAGGTTTTTCAGAGTTAATTTAGCCCTGATACGGGCTCTGTATATTCCAAATTTGAGTTTCAGTATAAACATTACATGAACCAAACCACACGTCATATCGATCGTGGTTAAAATAACTATTCTTAATTCTAAATAGAATAACATAGTACATATTCTTCAACCCACTGGTCAACGAAGTTACGTATATTCATTTCCCATTACGAATTAAACAGAAACTGTGTGTTCGTGCCCTATAATTTGAATTATTTGGCAGTCAAATTATATCACGCTAATTTCGAATACGTCTGAGAAGCAATAAAATGTTTGTTATATTCCGCAGATTTATACTCTGGTTTTCTTGGAAAACTAAGAGAGTAACCGGTTAATCATAAGACACAATAATGAATAAAACTTTTGCACAGAGTAAAGTTTCGGCTGCTTTGAGAAGATTATCTCCATTGAGATGATTTGCTCCATCCCCTACCATTCATTCAAACATATCCTCATTAAACACACACTTGGGAAGTTTATCGTTCCCTCACACGAAGTCGGCCAAGTTCGTAATGGAGATGAACTTACCTGAATAAGTGCCGAGTCACGCGTTCAGCTCAAGTGACTACTTAATACTTACCTGCTGCCTCGTGAGGCGAGGCGAGAGCTGAGGCGAGGCGAGGCGAGGCGAGGCGTACCCACTTACGCAACTCTTCTTAATTATACAGACTCTTAAAGCGGAGTCATGTTTTTAATATGATCTTCCACGAGATGGGTACAGTCTGCAAGAAAAGTGCTCAAGTATTTTTCTTACCTAAATGTTATGTTTATTAATTAATACATATACTTATGCCTCTTTATCCAATTGATCAGATAAGGTGTAAGAAAAATTGTCTGCAACATCAGGATTATATAGATGGCGTACGCTCTTATAGCGATGGAATACAGAGTCATTGTTATTAATAAACGAGTCAGTGAGGTTTGTATAGGACATTTATGATCATGTCCTCGAATTTTACACTGCATGCAATTTATACTTCATATGTTATTGATTTATAATAATTGAAAATGTCCAAATATTCCGTGAAGAAAAACATATTAATAATCCAAAGCATACATTGAGCGAGGAGGTCTGTAAATATATATTGGACATATTCTCAAGAAAATACGATAAATGTATTGTGATGGTAGTTATAAATAAATGGGCATCGAATTACTATGTATGTGTATATCGTTTAGATAGCAGTTTGGCCACCAAGAACTCCATTATCTTATTACATTAATAAGAGAATAAGTATTCATCAGTACTAATCAGTACTAAGTACTAATCAGTACTAATATTATAAATAAGAGGAGAATCGCGCAAAAACATTAACCAAAAAGAGGTTAATGTTTTTGCGCGATAACCGACATACGCGCGGGCGGAGCCGCGCCCGGAAAGCTAGTTGATTATAATTTGGATACGACATAGAGATAAAAATTTGCTTTCTCTTTTCTGTGGGATACGAGGAATTAAGCTTCCTAGTTCTTTGTCGCCAAACCAGTTCCCCAACGGAGCTCGGGCACGAGGAGCCCACTTTTGTGATACTTATTTAATGGAGTAAGACCACTATGAGACTGAAGAGCTGATTGTTTGTTTATCAAATACTTCTTGAACACTGGTTAGTAAATACCTTATTTCTATTCTGACTAATCGTAATGAACAAATAGATTAGTATATGCCCATTAAAATTAGTTCAAAACGATGCGCAGCCTGTACTTGGTAGCACCTGTGGTTACAATTTTTTTTTTTTTTTTTGTATCGTTATTATACGAAAAATGTAAGACTATTCATGATCACTGAGTCTCACACTAGGGTGACCTGTGTCGTGAGATTCAGTCCCTTCCTTTTTGGAATTACTCTATCAAAGTTAATAATATAAATGAAAAAGTAACTAAATAATAATGAAAGAAGTATGTTTACATTACAAAGGCACAACTACTTATTAATAAAATAATAGACAACGATAAATAATACAGAAAACAGAAATATCTCAGGTGGTGTATTGTGTAAACAGATATTTATTATATATATTGTGTGTGTGAATTAGTAATTCTATATCGTTTATAAAACCTGGAGTTTGCTTTATTATAATATATATTATGCCTATGTTAATCGTTAGGTTGCCTATGTAAAGTCACGGTTTATAAGTCAAATATTGGGCAAACTTGCCTCGATTTCGAACTAAAACTGTAGACGACAACATCTGCACCAGTGCAACGCTTACAACCTCTATGTATCGCCTAAGGCATGCCTGGAGTGTCCTATACAAGTGTACCTTGTCATCAGTTGTTCATAATACATTATAAGGGTATACACAGTTGCAATATTGTTAGCAGGCCCATTTCATGTTGAAGTTGATAGTATAGATTATTTGTAAGTAGAAATTATGCATATAAGTACAAGTACCCAAAAAGGGATGTAGGGGAGAACTTTTCAAATGAATACCGATCGTAAATCATGTTTTATTATCTTGCGTAAAGACTAAAACATTGTTTGCATAAATAAAACAATTGTTATGTTTGATGCCTAATCCAACTTTTAATTAAGGAGCTCATTTAAAAACAGGCAATAAAGCGTTATCTGGAGGTTTCCATCATAAAATGCTCTGATTGCCATTGTTTCGTAATGTATTGTATGACCGCTGATACGAACATGCCCTCATTATTTTTATTTCGGAATCCTTGATAAGCGACGGCCTTCTCCATATTTTACGCATTCCTCGAAGTTCGAGCATACGACGTGTGCAACAGCCGCGCTGCCCGGGACCAGTACTACCTACCTACGATACTACAACGAGGAATGGAGGCATGCACTGTAAAAATGTGCATTAAATTACCACCACATTATTTTGATGTTTCTATGACTAATTACCTCTTTATCAGCGACTTATTAAAATTGTTGTTCGCGTTATCTCAACTCAACTGCGGCCATAACAATAAATTCAAGCATTTTTATGAAACTTTACTGAAGGTTATAATAACTGGGGCTGTCTATGTTTATGTATTGAAGGTAGGTATCTATGTAGATACCTACCTTCAATAAGCTATGCTAAGGCAAAGAATATGTCTGATTCTAGGATTGTGCTCGATTCTACCTCATGTTCTGGCATTCTATATGTACCTTTTTTAATGTTTGACTGAGTACAAGTAATGCCGTAAGGTAAGTTAAGCGGCAATGAAGGTATTTTTATATGCGAGAAGTCCACAGTAGCAGAGAAATTAATTTAGCATTATCCATAACTGAAACTTTGCTCACCCTGCTGTTCGTCTTTAATTACCTAGGTACTCATGAGAAAGGTTGTGCTGTTAGAACCTAAGAGATGATATGGTTGCAGATGTGGATCAGGTTAAACTTAGATTGCATAGGAACTGGCTCTGTCTGGCACATTGTCGGAACTCACCGTTGGGTGATTGACGACAGATTTTCTATACTGATGGTACCCTACCATCACACTAGCCTGGGAGAGTTAGTAGTACAGTTTGTAGAATATGACATAAACACGTAGGTAAATCTTAAATGGTGGACAGTACAAAATCCCTTTTTTTTTGGGCGATGCGGTCCAGTGTCGTGCATGTGTGAGTTTTCAGGTATTTTTACGGGATCTCAGGCAGACAGAAAGTAAATAGACATTTTTAGTGGATCGCCTAAAAAACGAAATTATAATAAAGTTATTTTAAAGACTCAAAGTCTTCATTTATCATAACAAAAAACACAAAAGCCAAAAGATTGTGGTTTGGCGTGGCTGAATATCTTCATTTGCCTGTTGTTCGCGTAACTCCACCTGCCTACAAAGTTGGCAAGTAATAAAGCCTCCTCAGCGATCGGTAAGCGACTCCCCGCCCCCGTCTCACCCTCCACCCGCGCGGGCGGGTTCACACCACTGTAGCTATTGTGTTATTTCCACACAAACACGCCATTGTGAGTCTGTGAAGATGTTTCTCTTACATTGTGGTATTGTTCCGCGGAGAAAGGTTTCGTTCCCTCCGCAATTACCGCTTGTTACCTGTCTATGAGAAAAATAACCAAAATTAGCACCGAATAGGCTCTTAATGAGTCTCATTACTTACGATATTATGATAATTTGTCGGCTGGAGGTGCAGTTGGAGATCTCAGTCGGCTAATTAATAACATTGTTCGTTGAGGTATGTTCACGGGTTGTCACTTGAGATGTAGCGCAGCGGAGGCGGGGCTCGTTAAGCTTCTAATTAAAATGAATTACCAGCTAAATGATACTAATCTTGCATTTATGTACGAAGGTAACTAAGTACTAAAATTTCCTTAATATGTGACTTTAGTTATTTTTTTTTATTGGCTTGTTTTCTACGTGTAGGCATACGTTTACAACTATGTAGATTTATTAAAAATGCTATTTTTGTTATAAGTGATATACAAATGATTTAAATAAATCCACTCAAAATGTTCATTATACCTACCGTAAAAGTATTTAGATTAGAATTATTTCTAATCTGCACATCCTAGAATTAGGTCGTACCACATCATCACTTACCATAATATGAGATTGTGGTCAAAGGTTTACCAATCAGAAATAAAAACTTTTTGGAGTTTCGATCGAACAAGATAACGTGATCGGTAATCTTTTTAAATTAAGTAGTTCAGGTAGATTAGTTATCCAATCTATATTGTACTTACATGTTTCATATAATGTATAAAATCGACTAGGTTACACTCACACACAATTATTAGTGTTAATAAATTGTAATATCGTGAATGTGTTCCGTCGGTAATAGCAGTGAATGTTGCATGATTGGTGAAACATCTAACTAAAGGTTTCTTCCTAACGTCTAAATTGGGCGCTCCCTTTGACTCGACCGAGGATACTTGCTAACGACCGCCAAATTACTTGGACAAAAACTATGTTTGTTTTTGTTGGCGAGTGGACAATGGCGACCATATTGCCGCGGGCTGGGCGTGGCTGCGATCAAAGCGCGAACGCCGCCCGCCCCGCCCGCCGGCCGCCGCCCGCCGCCCGGCGCACGCGCACCGGAATGTGGGCCGACAAAGCGCATCTTGATTCAATATCAAACGAGCCGAATGCTCCCAAACTATACACTAGGCTATGTGTAGTGTAGGTATGCTGTTAATACAGTTTTGTCTTGCCGATTGTTTTTATACCATTCGACTTGACAGGCCTATACCTATATATACATAGGTACACTGCTCCTGCCAAAGGCTCGTAGTCCAGTTGGACAGAGTAGTTAGACCACTGCCCGTAATGACCTAGTTACACCTACATCTTGAATATTTACATCCAATTATCAAAGTAGATAGGTATTATGATTCGATACACCCAATGTTATTTTTTTGGTTTCATAATCATAGAGCCTAATTCTGTGCACTTAGGTACTTACCATATGGGCTACAATTAAGGACCACGTCTCAGTACCATAAGTGATCAATGGCACCTTATTATGGTTAATTGGTCTTCAAGCTCGGGATGCTCGACGAGAAGATGTCGACTGAGAGTGAGAGTAACGTTCCCAACAAATAAAACTCCACTGAGGTCGCTGAATATTGTACTAACCTCCGCAAGCGAATCTGCTATGAGGACTATATAGGTACCTATATACTTACTATAAGCAGGCCATTGACGAAACGGAGGTAAGTGATGTCTTCGGCATAGACGTTGATTCTGAATTCGATCCTGTTCAAATTCAAAATCATTTATTAAATTTAGGCGTCTACGATGCTCTTATGAAGGTCAATTACAAATTTTAATATTGAAATATTCTACATTGTACTGCCACGTTCAGCAAAAAAAAATATAGAGCCACTGCGAGAAGAACGGGCAAGAACCCTGGGCCATTCTTTTAAACATCTTTTAACAATGTGTTATATACAATATACTTAATACGATTATTACAATA
Organism: Plagodis dolabraria; assembly: GCA_963854805.1. Lineage (NCBI taxonomy): Eukaryota > Metazoa > Arthropoda > Insecta > Lepidoptera > Geometridae > Plagodis > Plagodis dolabraria. Next base: position 1,174,180 of record OY978443.1, read on the forward strand.
TTTGTTTAAATTACGTAGGTGACAGGTGATAGCTTGGCAGAGGTGGAACTTTCCAAGCATCTTTGTCGTTTAAGTAATCACAAACTTTTTAGTATGATTTCTTTATCAAAATTTGTTTCATATACACATGTTTGGGAATTTTATTATAAAACCGCACACAATTACCTTTTATTTGTGTTGCTAGTCTAAAACCTGGTACCGCTATTTAATATTTATTCGTAGTGTTGTAATCGGGGTTGTCACTATTTAATTTAAATTTACTCAATTTTTTCCGAACATAGATAATATTTTCAAATATATACAAAGTATATATTTGAAAATATTCGGTAAAGTTAATATATCAATTTCTTTAAAAAGATCGCTGAGAGATTCCATAGGATCCATTTCATATATGGCTCGAATTGCACGCTTTTGTAAGATAAAGATTGTCTCTATCTCAGCTGTCACCTACCTACCTACGGTTGGTAGAAGGGAGCATAAAAGAAAACAAGAAGGAAAGATTTAGAATTATATTGGGTAGAGAAAAAGGGTCGTGGATTACAGACAGGTGTGGCAATAGCGAGCTTCCTTGTTTGAGAACTTATCTCCGGTCCGCTAGCAACTGAGTTAATGCTCAGCAGCAGGTCTGCCGTGCAGTGGCTCAGCTCCAACACTGCCGCGCCGGTAGGCTGTCCCAGCTAGGCGCTGTAGAGACGTGGAGTTTGGCAGCGGTCTGCGCAGGAGTTCAGGGGACGGCCGGAGTCAGGGGATCAGCCTCGTTAGGTACTGGGCCTGGTAGTGGAAGCCTGGTACAGGAAGCCTGGAGTTGGAAACCCGGTACTGGAAGAACCCTGAAAGGATGTGCTCAGGTCAGAATCCTATCAGTGAAGGTGTTGAGCTGGTGGGTCCATTGTTCCTCTGCTACTGAGCATGGCTAGGAACGCAGAGGTCTCAAGGATGTGACCCGCCCGCAAACAACAGATGCCTGAAGGGCTTAAGTAAAATTGTGTGTTGTGAAGCAACCAAGAAAATACAGAAAAACATAGATAAATAGAGATAGGTTACACAAGATGATATATGCTTATAGCTCGAATAGCTATTAGCAAGGTTAGAACATAGGGAAACACAGTAAATACAATGGGATAACATAGCAAGAATTAAATACACAAGTTAGAGGTTAGTTTTGTGGTAATTATTGGTTAAGCACATATTCACTTACCCGTTAAATGGGGTTTCTTATAGCTTGGATTGAGGTTTAAATTATTTAGAACTGGTATAATAAAGTCTGAGCTCAACAAATTGTAAGGATCTCAGTTAAGTTTATCTTCTGGAGGTCTCATGTAAAGTGAAGCTAGTTTGCCGTTTTGGCGCCTAGCCACTCAACCCCCGGAAGTTTGCTCCGTAATCCATTACCAAATATGGTAATGCTAGTGGTGACTAGACCGTTTAGAATTGAATCCACCAATGGCTTCACTTTTATTTTACTAATTTAAAATTACAACGTGCTTCTGCATTAGAAAATCGGAAGTAAAAACTATGACGGTGGCCATGTTGACACTTGACAGCTGTAACAAGCCAGTTCTGTCAGTTACTATATATGGACCTATAGTTATTTTATTGTAATTTAGACCTATTAAAATTCGTTATTTATTTTAAGATATTATTATTATTTATTTAGCAAGATATACTTAATATGAAAATATTATTTTACTTATTGCAACACATCACCAGATTTTTGGTTTAAGAATAGGCGACCTCTCTCGGATCATTGGTGTACTACTTCAGCGAGCAAGGCGTTCACAATTGTATTGAGATCTCTTTGAGAACGGATAGATATTCTATTCTGCTCCTAATGGTAGATACATGGTTAGATGGCGCTAGTAGTAAATTAAGTAATATTTGTTCACCGTTCAGGAAGGTGACATATCCCCTTTCGGCGAGAAGAATTTTTTGTTTTACTAGAAACAAAAAATTCACTAGCCTCAAGCAGATCTAAGAAAAATACCTCACTTAAGACATTACTTGAGTTACATATATACACTATAGAAGCTCCAGCATATGGTCTTAAGTATTAACATTGTCTAGCCGCCATAGCGATGTGCATATACATATATAAGAACTCCCTAGAATTCCTCCCCATCGTTTGGATTCAGACATCCCAAGAAACGATTATTGACAGCAATATTGGGAGAAATGGAAGATTGTAGGGCTGAAAAACAGCCTAGCTACATTATAGGTATAAAGAACACACTAGAACAATAGTTAATTTAAGTACATAAAGTAAGCATTCATGGAATTAATTTTATTATAGGTTCCATGATTGCCTAAGTTAAATAAAATATTATGACAGATAGAAGTTAATCAAAAGGAAATACATAATGGCTTATTTTTTGAGTTATGTACCGCTCAGGACAATAAGGCTAAGTTAAAGAGTTTGAACAACCGCTCTGAACAATAAGGCTTAATTTAAAGAGTTTGAACAACCGCTCTCAATGGAAGAATTACCATATGGTATGTGAAAGAATGAATTTAGCAATGTTACAACACTATTCCATTAAAACTTGATAGTGACAAAGAAAATTAAGGAAGTTACAATTAATTCAGTATATAAGTTAAGATGTTTAGTTTGTAGTACATTATAGGCACTTGAGTTAAGTTATAATATATCTTATGCCATTACAGTTGTATATAAGATATATCTATAAACAAGGATCAATACAAGAAAAGATCACAAGTTATTTGAATTTCAGAAGTATATAAGATACTGTTACATAGTAGATCAGTAGTATATAAGGATTTATTTATCCTATATAGTTAAGGTTATAATATTAGAATTTATTAAAACAATTTATTCTATAAGTGGGCTAAGGTGATGACTTACTATCAGGTGAGCCGCCTGATCAGTTTTATATAAGGATTTATTTTTCCTATAAAGATAAGGTTATATTAGAATTTATTAAAACAGTTTATTCTATAAGTGGGCTACGGTGATCACTTACTATCAGGTCAGACGCCTGCACGTTTTTTCTTATTCTATAAAAATATTCTATGAGTTTGGTTTTATTTACCTACCATAATTTAGTTATTTATGATATTCAGAATATGTATTTTAGTTGTAAGGTTGTATAAGTAAAGTTTTATTAAATTAATTCAAAGTATGAATTTGGTTTTATTTGAGATTTATTTAAATTTTAGGTTATCAACAATCTATTCAGTAGAAAGATTTGCATATAATAATTGTTAAGTAAGGTGAAGTAATTACTAGAATATGTATTTATTATCATCCCTGATATGCCAAGAACCTAAGTTTATTGTCTTGCATATCAGTCAATTCAGAAACAAAAAGAGAAAATTTAGTTTTATTTGCAACACATTGTATTTAGTTAAATTTATTAGAATAGTTATTATCTATATAACTGTGATAGAAAGTCATAGTATGACTGTAGTTTTATTCAATATATTTATGTCAATTTAGATTGCATTTGAGACATTACTTAGTAAAATTTTGTATTTAGTCAGTCGTTAAAATAAAAGAAGTTAAATACTGAGATAAGTATTAACTAAGAAACTTTGATATGTCATAAGTATAATCTATGTATATCAATAAGTTCAGAGACAGCAAGTAAGAGTTTAGATTTATAACGACATTTACAAAATTTACAGTTCAGTTGAACATTTGAGTATAGTATTCTCCGTTGCAAGTTTTTAGAAAATTTCAAGTTATAAGATAGTGCCACTTCATATGCAAATTCAGCTTTTTGCATAGATAGAAAGTAAATGTGCAGACCCATGATTATTGGAGTGAATATGTACTTGACCTATACCCAATGACAACAGTGTCATACAAGGTCAATGAAGGTTAGTTAGTAAGTACAAAATATTTCAGAAAAAAAATGTGGGTACATAGAAATATGGTATGTGTGCTATTTATAAGCTGTTTTACAGATTCAATTATATTAAGTGCAAGTTATTAAATTAGAAGGAGATATGTGTAAGATAAAATATATTAAAAAAAAACTAAAATTTAATTTTAGAAAAAAAAATATTTAAAATTTCTCGTTGAAGACGATATGGCTGGTTCTATGCCGCCAGAGGGTGTTACCCGTTGGCTATTAGTCGCCTCTTACGACATGCAGCTCTGCAGCAGGCCTATTCTAAATAGTACCCCGAGCCTACACAGGGCTATATGGCTGGTTCTATGCCGCCAGAGGGTGTTACCCGTTGGCTATTAGTCGCCTCTTACGACATGCAGCTCTGCAGCAGGCCTATTCTAAATAGTACCCCGAGCCTACACAGGGCTTGCCAACTTATAATTAACACACACACAAGAAGAACACAATAAAATACAGTTTAGAGAGTACAGAAAATATGTGGCAGAGCCACACCCAAGAAAGTTTGCCACACCAACCTGTCTGATCCTATTTAGTATGGGCGCCAATGTCACCTACCTACCTACGGTTGGTAGAAGGGAGCATAAAAGAAAACAAGAAGGAAAGATTTAGAATTATATTGGGTAGAGAAAAAGGGTCGTGGATTACAGACAGGTGTGGCAATAGCGAGCTTCCTTGTTTGAGAACTTATCTCCGGTCCGCTAGCAACTGAGTTAATGCTCAGCAGCAGGTCTGCCGTGCAGTGGCTCAGCTCCAACACTGCCGCGCCGGTAGGCTGTCCCAGCTAGGCGCTGTAGAGACGTGGAGTTTGGCAGCGGTCTGCGCAGGAGTTCAGGGGACGGCCGGAGTCAGGGGATCAGCCTCGTTAGGTACTGGGCCTGGTAGTGGAAGCCTGGTACAGGAAGCCTGGAGTTGGAAACCCGGTACTGGAAGAACCCTGAAAGGATGTGCTCAGGTCAGAATCCTATCAGTGAAGGTGTTGAGCTGGTGGGTCCATTGTTCCTCTGCTACTGAGCATGGCTAGGAACGCAGAGGTCTCAAGGATGTGACCCGCCCGCAAACAACAGATGCCTGAAGGGCTTAAGTAAAATTGTGTGTTGTGAAGCAACCAAGAAAATACAGAAAAACATAGATAAATAGAGATAGGTTACACAAGATGATATATGCTTATAGCTCGAATAGCTATTAGCAAGGTTAGAACATAGGGAAACACAGTAAATACAATGGGATAACATAGCAAGAATTAAATACACAAGTTAGAGGTTAGTTTTGTGGTAATTATTGGTTAAGCACATATTCACTTACCCGTTAAATGGGGTTTCTTATAGCTTGGATTGAGGTTTAAATTATTTAGAACTGGTATAATAAAGTCTGAGCTCAACAAATTGTAAGGATCTCAGTTAAGTTTATCTTCTGGAGGTCTCATGTAAAGTGAAGCTAGTTTGCCGTTTTGGCGCCTAGCCACTCAACCCCCGGAAGTTTGCTCCGTAATCCATTACCAAATATGGTAATGCTAGTGGTGACTAGACCGTTTAGAATTGAATCCACCAATGGCTTCACTTTTATTTTACTAATTTAAAATTACAACGTGCTTCTGCATTAGAAAATCGGAAGTAAAAACTATGACGGTGGCCATGTTGACACTTGACAGCTGTAACAAGCCAGTTCTGTCAGTTACTATATATGGACCTATAGTTATTTTATTGTAATTTAGACCTATTAAAATTCGTTATTTATTTTAAGATATTATTATTATTTATTTAGCAAGATATACTTAATATGAAAATATTATTTTACTTATTGCAACACATCACCAGATTTTTGGTTTAAGAATAGGCGACCTCTCTCGGATCATTGGTGTACTACTTCAGCGAGCAAGGCGTTCACAATTGTATTGAGATCTCTTTGAGAACGGATAGATATTCTATTCTGCTCCTAATGGTAGATACATGGTTAGATGGCGCTAGTAGTAAATTAAGTAATATTTGTTCACCGTTCAGGAAGGTGACACAGCAGCAGCTCCCCACAGCAATACACCATACGACATAATACTGTGGAAGTACGCGAAATAAACTAGCTACGTCTGTTAACTGTCTCATCTTACAAACTGCAAATGCAGCAGAAGTCTTCCGGCTAGTTCATGTATATGTGGATCCCACTAAAGTTGAATCAATTTTGATTCCCAGAAAGACTGTCCCATTGTTAATAGAGAGTGTATCTAGGCCAAGCTTAAAGTTTGGTTCAAGATAAGGAACATTTGGTAAAGAAAACTTTAAACATTTGGTAGTTTTTGAATTTAAGAGAAGATTATTATCGGCGAACTATTCAGAGTTCATTATCTTTCCTATCTACTTTAAGAATCAGAGACGTATCATCTGCGAATAAAACAATATCGCAGAAATCTTTGACCATGCAAGGCAGATCATTAATATACTCTAGGAACAGAAAAGGTCCCAAAATTGATCTCTGCTGTACACTTATTTTTACCAAAGACCCGGAAGAAGTATTGCCATTTATTCCAACCTTCTGTAGCCTGTCTGACAGATATGACTCTATAAGATTCAAAGTTTTTCCACGAATACCATAGTGTGAAAGCTTACGAATCAGAGTGCAGTGTTCTACACAGTCGAATGCCTTGGAAAGATCACAAAATACGACAATAGCATCCTGTGAACCCTCCCAGGTTTCAAGTAAGTATATGTGACATCAAGTGAACACCTGCATCTGTTGTGGATCTGCTCTTGAGAAGTCTGAAATCGACACTAGGTATACAAAATACTTTTCATTTAAAACTATTAACATTAAGGTATAAGAAAGTAAATAAAAAAAGGTAACTTCAAAAGAAATAACTTAATACTGTGAAATTATAATTTTATATATATTCTTACTAAGACGAAACGAACGAACTTGACGTAAGTTCAGATCGTTTTGAATCAGCATGGACCGATTTCCACAAGTCATGTTCGTTCATATCGTGTGCATACTATACATACCTACCTATATACCTATATTTCTATTATTTCATAATTTTAAAGTAAATTCCGAGGTTCAATTGACGATTGTGCTTTTCACATGTTTACAAAACCCTCGATCATGTACTGTACTTACTGCATCAGGCGGATCGTCCATTGCTGAGCACAACCTCTCCCATTCAGGGGATTTGCCACAATCCCTATGTTTGGCAGGCGTCTTGGGAAAACACAGTGTAAGAAGGCAGTTCTTCAGAAGCCGCTGCCCACCATCTAGTATTATTTCTTTGCTCGACTCTGACGACTCCCAAGGGAAGAAAAGTATATGGGGGGTGCAATTATTCTAGCCCTGGCAAGGGAAATGTACTACTATAAAAACATTTTAATAAAGTTTTTTTTTGTAGGTACTTATTAACTTAATACAGAAGAGTTTTTGAATTTGAATATAACGAGAAGATAAACTCAATATTATGATCATTTAATTTAATATTCAAGACATGAACCAACTTAGTTTTTTTTTTTTTTTTTTTTTTATGCTTGATAGGTTAGCCTTTGACCACTATCTCACCTGATGGTAAGTGATGATGTAGTCGAAGATGTTGTTCAGGCTAACCTAGAATTACTGGCTCCCAAGGACAGCTGCCGGAACACACCGTTAGGTGCTTGGCGACAGATTTTCAACTTGAGGGTGGTAGCTAGCCAGGCGGGCATTCGCAAAGTGCCCTACCACCATTTTTTTTTTTTTTTTTTTGAGGGGGGGAAATGCCTTCGCACTACCCCTCCACCATGGGGGTGGTGGAAGGGGATGTGTGGGACTTGAACCCACTAAAACCCCCCCGTGAGCAGTCCTCCGCCGAGGTGGGGCAAGATAGGGTCGCGTTAGCAGTCACTATCTTGCCCCAGCGGTAGGCCCGAACTCGATCGGGCCTCTGCGCCTATGAAGGGGCGACCCGGCTCACCAAGGCCACCCCTCAAACGTGTGGGGCCGTGCTAGCTGGTGGAGAGTCCCTCAACTCTCCCCCAGTGACCCCACTACGGAGAAGGGAGGAGGCGGGCGAACTGCCGCCTCCTCGCTCCCGTTCGTCTGCGCCGGAGTGGGGCAGCATGGACATTATCCTCCCTGACCCGCACCGCGGCCTCCTTCTGCGCCATTACCGCTTCGCAGAAGGAGATTACCGCCTGCCACGATCTCTCTCCGCCGAGCATAGCGTTTACAACGCTCGGCAGAGAGAGATCCCCTCCTATGAGAGCTGAAAGCGTGTGCCGCTGCGGGCCCCATGCGGCACACACCTCCAGCGTATGGAGCGCCGTATCCTCCAGCGCCCCACACTCATGGCAGGCTGGGGTCGCCTCCCGTCTGGCGATCTGGTGCAGGTACTTCCCGAAACATCCATGTCCGGAAATAACCTGCACCAGTCGGAAGGTCAGCGACCCAAACGGCCGCCTCACCCACCTCTGAAGGACCGGGCGGATGGCCTCCACCGTCCACTGCCCAGGCACCGGTGGAGCCAGGTCCTCCGTCCACCGCCGCAACAAGGCGGCCCTTGCCTGGCGTCGCATGCGTGTTACCTCCTCCCACGATGGGGGCTCACCGCGGGATCTCCTCGCCGCCACGAAGTAGTACACTTCAGCGAGGATTTCCGCTTGAAGCTCCCAAGGGGGATCACTGGCTAACACGCAGGCTGCCGTCCAGGACACCGTCCGGTATCCACGTATCGCCCTCGTCGCGACAACCCGCTGCGGACGTCGCAGCAGGGTCTGGTTGTCGCGGTTGAGGGCGTCCACCCAGACAGGTGCCCCGTATAGGGCCATACTCCGGATAACTCCGGAGTATAGACGTCGACAGTTGGCGTTAGGGCCACCCACGTTAGGCAGAAGCCTCCCCAAGGCAGCCGCAGCTCCCACAACTTTTGGGGCCAACCGTGCAAAGTGGGCTCCAAAAGCCCACCTCCCGTCCAGGATGAGACCCAGATACTTCATCTGGGTCCCAACCGGGACCCAGACCCCCTCTAGTGATATCCGCGTGCCAGGAGGGGGTCTCCCCCGAGGTCCATGAAACAAAAGGGCCTCGGTTTTGGAGAGTGCAACCTCCAGACCCAGGGCGCGTATGCGACTGACCACGAGAGTTGTGCCAACCGTGGCCAACCGCACTGCCTCACTAAGGTCCCTCCCTTTGGCCACGACTAGGGTGTCATCCGCGTAGCACGCGACCCGCATACTTGTGGGGAGCGTACCACGCAGCACCCAGTCGTAGCCCACGTTCCAGAGGAGCGGTCCCAAAACCGACCCCTGTGGAACACCGCAGGCGACGCGACGGCGCCTCAGACCGTCGCGTCCTCCCACCAGGACCTCGTGGTCCTGGAGGTAGTCAGACAGCAGCCTTCGCAAGTACAGGGGCACTCCGTGATACCGGAGCGCCTCCTGTATTGTCCCATGTGGAAGGCTGTTGAAGGCATTGGCTATGTCAAGCGAGACCGCCAATGCCTTTTCGCCCCCGCTGACCGCGTCCTGCGTCCATCCCTTTAGCCAGAGCAGGGCGTCTATTGTAGACCGCCCCGCTCTGAACCCATACTGGGCCTCCGATAGCTGAGGCCCAGTTCTCTCCAGGTGCCGGATGACACGAGACGCTAGCACCCTCTCCAGCAGCTTGCCCGTGTCATCCAGCAACACGATCGGCCTGTATGCGGACGGCGAGTCGACGGGTCGTCCCTCCTTCCGCAACAGGCACAATCGGCCGTCCTTCCACGGCTTCGGAAACCGTCCTGACGTGAGGCACGCGTTGAACATCTCCCGAAGCCGATCACCCATTCTCTCTAAAGCGATGTGAAGGACCCGCCCCGGGATCCCGTCTGGACCCGGTGCTGTTCTTTTTCCCCGCAGGCGGGTGACCGCGGCCCCCATCTCCACTTCTGACACAGGTGGAATAGAGGCCGGGTTCAACTCCTCGCGGAACGCCAGCGCCATCGTTGGAGGGGTGTGGAGAGGGTTAATACTGGGGAACAGCCCGTCCAGCACCTTATCCAAGAGCTCCGGCTCCAACGACTCCACAGCCGAGGGCGTCCGGCCTCGGAACATTTTCCGGGCAGCCAGATATGGTCGTCCCCAGGGATCCCTGTCAAGGCCCTCCAAGCCCGTGCTCCAGGACTGGGACTTGGCCCGGCCGATAGCCAGCTGCAGCTCCCGCTTTGCCTCGCGGTACAAACTGTACAGCTGGCGCTCTACCGCCAACTCCTCGGCTGACATTTGTTCGTCTGTGCGGCCGTGGCGCCGCCTCCTACAGCGGGTGTAAGGACGGCGTGCCCCTGAGCAGGCGGTTCGAAGATCAGCGATCTCCAAACTCCACCAATAGACCTCGTTTCGGGCGGGACGACGTTGGGACCTTGGCATGGCCGCGTCACAGACCGCCGTCAATGCTTCCCGAAAGTGGCTTGCAGTGTCGTCCACTTCTGGGTGGGTGGGAGTGGCAAGCCACGACTGGACAATGGCCGCCTCTTTCGCCATTTCGACGTCAAGGCGGCTGATCGTCCAGCGCGGGAAATCCACCCGCACCACACGCTGACTCTCACTCTGGTTGTGGGAGGTAGAGACCTCGAACCGTATGTATTTATGATCCGACAGAGTCTCTACCTCCGATACCACCCTCCAGGCCCGGACGCGTGCAGCTAAAGACGGGGTGGCGAAAGAAACGTCCACCACGGACCCCCCGTTGTGTCGCACGCACGTGTGGACCGTACCTCTGTTTAACAGGGTCAATCCTGTGGCAACCGCCCACTCCCTGACAATCTCACCACGAGAATCAGTGGAGGGGTTGCCCCAGTCCTGGGCCTTTGCGTTCAGGTCCCCCAGGAGGAGAACCTGCCGTGGCGCCAACCTTCTCACCACTGCGGCCAGGAGGTCTATAAAAGCTTCCAGCTCCGCAGCTGTTTTACTGGGGGAGAAATAAACGCCCAGGAACGTATACTCCCCCCAGTTAGCCACCACGTACCCGGAGCCCCTTTCTTCCACTGAGGGGGGAGGGCCGCTGTCGGCTCGTGCCACAATGGCCACGGAGCCGTTCAGGTCCCCGACCCAGTATGGATGGGGGGGAACATAGTACGGCTCTGCCACAACCGCCACATCAATTTGCCACTGTGCTAGGGCCTGCATGAACAGGTCCTGGGCGCGGACACAGTGGTTAAGGTTCGTCTGGAGAAAGTTTTGATGCCGGACCTGATCCATTAGTCAGACATCAAAACCTTCTCGCACGCCAACTGGCATGCTGCCTCGGATGCAGCCTGCACGGAGGCCGCAGGGGTGGCCTGGGTCCCAGAGGCCTTCCCTTTCGTCTTCGGAGGGGCACAGTTGCGTCCCCCCATTACGTGCCCAGAAGGCCGCCCCGACTCCGCGCATATTGCGCAGCGCGGGTCGATCCTCCCGCAGCTGGCCGCCCGATGACCCGTGCCACCACACCGGTAGCACAAATCACCCCTGTCAGCTAGGGCCAGACACTGGATGCGGGTGTGTCCCAGCCCCATACACCTAAAGCAGCGCAGAGGACGTGCCTCTAGAGCAACCACTCGCACCGAACTCCACCCCACCAGTAGCCTGCCTTTTGCCAGCAGCGCTTTGGCTGCCGGAATCGGGCAGGAGACAAGAGCGGAGTAACGGCGGATCTCCCCAGCCTTAACGAGCCGCACCTCGCAGCCACCCGCTTCAGCGACCGCCGCCGCCACTTTTTCCTTCGTGGCTGCATCGTCCAGTCCCGTTATCCGTAGATCAGTAGATTTTACTGGTCTGGCAACATTGGCCACCCCGGACAAGACTTCGCGGAGTTTCTCCGCGAGCTTATCCGCCTTCTCTGAGTTTTGGGAGCCAGGAATTTCCAGTAACCTTGCTCCCGTGGCCGTCTGGCGAAAGCGGAGCTGGTCAATTCCTAGCTCCTGAATATTCAGCTTCTCTTGTGCCAGTTCGAGAACATCTCTATAAGTGGCTCCCTTTTCTACGGCTTCAGACTGTAATGTCAACACTACTGCCGCTGACTTTGGGGGTTTAAGCCCCCTCTTTGCCTTTTTCTTCTTTAAAGCCGCGGTGGTATTGGTGGTAGAGGCACTAGCCACAGGTGCAGGCGTGGGTGCTGCGGAAGAGGAGGACTTACCCTTGCCCTTCCCCTTCCCTTTCCCTTTGCCCTTCCGCTCCACAGTTGTCCATCCAGCGTCACTGGTCTCTTGTGTCTCCCTAGAGTTTGAGGGACCCGCAGCCGTTGCCACTGAGGCTGCTTCAGCAGGCTTCGTGGCCTGCTGAACTTCGTCAATGGCTGGCTTGTTCTTTTAGGAGCTGGTCTCCGTACCTGCTCAGGCTTTAGCTTTGAAGACGTGGTACCTACCACCGCCTTCTTGGCGTCTGCTCTCAGTGATGGGCGCACCGTTGGTGCAGGCAGAAGTCGGTCCTCAATCCCCGTGAGCCGGGCATTGAGCATTTGCCCAAACGTGACGGTCAAGGACCGCTTCAGCTCATCCACTAATTCTGCAGCCCCCATCAATGTGGTGGAGGGTGCCTGCATTTCCATACTTGCAGCAGCCGCAGCAGTATTGGCGGCGGCGGCCTCGGTCTTAGCTTCAGTAAAGCCGCGTCGTAACGCCTTCACCTCCGCCTTCCCTGACTCAACTTCCAGACGCAAGCGGCTGTTCTCCGCTCTCAGCCGTCGCGTCTCATCCGCCTCACTCCTGCTAGCCAGAGCATCAACAACTTCCCTTAGAGTTGATGCAGACCTCTTAAGGCGGCCCACAAACTCGCCTTTAAGGTTACCAGACTTTCTGGCAACCTCCAAGATGCAGGCGAGCTTTTCCCCCGCATGTGCCCTCAACTCCTGGGCGTTCAGCGCGCTGAGGTCTCCAACGGTTGCAACAACGTCGGAGTCACATCCAACATCATGCGCGAGGCTGGTAGTGGCAGCGGCTGCCCCCTTCCTTAGGTGCCTGCCTCGTAGGACTTCCTCTAACTCACTGTCTGACGGTACGGGAGAAGGTTTCAAAAACACTTCCCGTGAAGGTCCCGCCTTGGCAGTTCTTCCACGTCCTCTCCTTGAGGTCGCTACCTTAGCGGCCGCCGTCCCTTCGGTCTCCGTGTCCGAATCCAAATACCCGGGCACGAGGAACGAAGAGGCCGGCCGCTTTCGGCGGCTGTTCTCCGCGTCCGTGGTTATTACACCGCTGGACAAGGAATCCATGCTAGGCGAACGCTCTAGCATGGTCCTTACTTTCCTCTCCTCTTCAGGGACCCGCGGGTCCACGGATGAGTCTCGGGATCGAGATTGGCCCTGAAAAGGCCTTTTGAGTTTTTCCCAGACGACTTGGGCATTACGTCTTTCGCAGCTAGACGACTCATAATTGCTGCGATGGCAGAGTATTGGCCTGCCTGGACACCTGCGTTACCGGGTCCAGGACAGTTTCCAGGGGCACCACGTGGAGGTTCTCTGCGCATTTGGGGAAGCCCCCAAGTGCCCTACCACCATGCTGTAACGACTGCCATCCTAAGACAACAACCGGGACCGACGGCTTAACGTGCCCTCCGAAGCACGGAAGCACTCAGTAGTACATAGTATCACTGCGCGCTCTGTTGTTCCCGCGACCGCACGCATCCAAAAAACCGGTTGTTTTATTCACCGGTCCAATACTAGTGATGTATTGTGTTGTTATCGATAACATATCGATAAAATGGACAAATTCCTGACGAGATCACCGTCTACTCCAAACCTGGTTACCAAACGACCCAGGGATGAACCAAGTTCAGTATCAAATCAATGGCAACAACCGAAAAAATTTGCAGTTTCTAAGGAGATTCCAAAAGAAAAGGAAACCACTACCAAAAACAGTTTTAGTAGTCTTCCAGTTGATGAAGCAGCCATCGAGCCGTTCAAAGAAGCTACTAAAAAGAAATATGTAAACCAAATCCCACCAATCCTGGTCGAGCTCTTGGGAGATTGGAGTCATAAAAATATCAAGGATGTCATTGCAAAATATGAAAAAAGTTTCCATCTTCAATACAAGGGCCGAAATTGAGTAAAGGTCCAATGTTATTCAGCTAAAAGTCATCAACAAGTTAAAGACGGCCTGCTTAAGGAAAAGGTGTCTTTCCACACGTTCACGCGTAAAGATGAGAAGCTCCCTAAGGCAGTCATAAAGGGCTTACCTAAATTTCTTACAGCAATCTTGCCTGATGAGCTTGCTTCTATTGGATTTCCAGGAGTGACTGCTTCTGAACTAAAGACAGTAAAACCTACGGAATGTCCCCCTATTCTTGTACAATTGCCAACCGGAACCGATATGGGTAAGTTCAAACAGATAAAATACTTATCTAATTGTGTTGTGGACATTCAAAGGTTCAAGCCAAGTAACAAAGCTGGCACGCAGTGCTTCAGATGCCAAGGTTTTGGACACGCATCCCGGAACTGCAACAGACCTGCTAGATGCCTTAAATGCGCTCTTGAACATCCCACTTGGGAATGTCAAAAGAAAACCCGTGAAGAGCCCGCACGCTGTTGCAATTGTCAGCAAAACCATCCAGCTAACTACTCTCAGTGTTCAGAACGCCTGAAATACCTTGAACGTAATCAATCCAAAAGAGACGTTCTGCGCAAAAAGTTAACCACTACTAGAGAAACCACCAGTTCATCTCAGAAAACAGACTGTAATGCGACCTGGGCACAAATAACAAGTACTGATGGTAAGCGCCAACAATCTTCCTCATCAACAGCAACCCTCAAAGTGAAGGCGAAGCCAACTGATCGCGAACCAAGCAAGCCCCAAGACTTCATCGCTTCTCATAATCATGTTCTATGTGAGACAGAAGATTTGTACATGAAAAAACCACCAGCCCATGACTTGATCACTGCCGAAATGTTGACAATATTAAGTACACTCCGGTCTATTAGGGAAGAATTCATCAAGTGTAATACTTTTGTAGATAAAGTAATCTTAATCTTGACGCACTTGGGTCAGTATGTGTAGTTATGATGGGCTTCGTGTACTTTACTGGAACGCTGATGGCGCACGCAGCAAGCAACATGAACTTACAAACCTTCTGGTAAGCGGATTAAATGTTGACATAGTCGCCATATGCGAAACGTTATTACCAGAACGAGTAAAATTTCATATTTCGGGTTACATATGCTATCGCAAGGACAAACGGTGCAACGGCACTGGACGTGGTGTAGCGATTTTAGTTAAAACTGACCTAGTCCATAGTCTTATTCCCACTCCACCGGTCATAAATCTTGAAGCTATTGGAATTTCATTAAAAATACCAAATGGCAACATTACAATTTTCTCGGCTTACCAATCACCGAATATGCCTCTTATTAACACAGACATTGAATTACTTATTCTTACCGGAAACAAAGTATTGGTTATGGGAGACCTGAATGCAAAACATCCTTATTGGTCTAAGGGGCCATCTAACCAACATGGTAAACGCCTTTACGAACACATGCTCAACAGCGATTTTGTCATACATGCTCCACAAGATTCCACTCTTATTCACTATAGAGCTGAGCTGAAACCGTCTACTCCGGATATTCTATTAAGTAAAAACTTTAACACAATAAATAATATTGTCACAATACCCGCACTGTTTTCCAACCATTTGCCTGTTTTTGCTGATTTTAATGTAGCCATCACTCGGAAGCCAATTGTACGCGCCGCTTAATATTACTTATTACCAGTTCTAATGAATGACACATTATCTGTTAAGTATGCACTCACTCATTCACACATTCCTTTCGTTCCTTCCCCGTCATTGCCCTGTGTGATGCTTCGTCGCTAAGAAGTACGTACCAATTTATAAACCGAAACAATAAACGTTAATAATATAAACAAATCTAAAACTAGTAATTAATGCAATACAACGCAGTCGCGAGTGATATAATTTACGTATATAAAAGTGTGTTAAATAAAAAGGAGACCACCAGCTGATTGGAGAGGAAATCGCCTACGGAAACACTTCCAAAAAGATCGAAGGAATAATATGTCGAAGCTTACCCCTATATACAGTGAGTCCATCATCATCTAATCCTATACCTCTCATGTTCCTACGAGCCTTATGTCCCAAATTCCTTTGCATATAACACAAACCACGCATAATTTCATACAATCTCGCATCACACCGCGCCACCGCACCGCGCCGCGCCATTTTGCATCGCTAGTGAACTTTATCGCAAGCGCATTCATATTTATTTAGCGTAAATATATTTCAGTTTAGGCTTGAATTTATTATTCGCAGCTCATATTTATACCACGCATTCATATTTCCGCATAACTCACGCATTTACTCTTCGCAAAAACGCTTATTTACTTATAATTAACTATTTCAATTTATTAGCTAAACTGCTATTGAACTTGATCCGCCATTGTAGGCTGTAAAACGTCAATCACGTTTGTAGCCAACTAATTCATATATTCGCGCTCACGCTATTACCTCGCAAATTATAAACTACGCATAATTTTTAAATTACTTATTTTCTTAAAGCTTGTGTCTAACTATATTATTTTACTCTGCTTAAACACTTGCTTAATTTTTAAGTAAGTAGATAGGTACATACCTACCTGTAGATAAATCTATTCTCCGTGCCTAAGCTTGCATTGTCATGGCTGAGAAAGAAACGAGACGTAAGATAACTTTATTAGAATCTAAAAAAGAAGTTTTGTTTGCTCGAGTCCAACAATTATACGACCTTAGCCTTAAGGTTTCCGATCCAACTAGTGAGAAATTATTTATGTCACGCTTTCAGTCGTTAGATAAAACTAGGACTGATTTTTTGCAAATTATCGACGAATTGAATTTGCTACAGATGAAACTAGACGAAGAGGTCACACCTAGCCTGAATGTTCTTAACGCATTTGATGAATTATACTGTAATATAATCGCAGTGGAACAATCACTCACGCAACTAAAGGTCAATAAAGAACGTCGTCAGTATGAATTTTCTAAAAAGATACCTTCGCTTGAACTGACTTCTTTTGATGGTAGCCCAAATAAATGGCCCGTATTTTATCAAAACTTTAAAAACCTCATACATGATAATCCATTGCTTAGCAGTGCGGAAAAAGCACAATACTTGATAGGTAAACTTTCAGGGAAGGCTCTTAGCATTTGCTCGGGCATTCCGAACACTGGTGAAAATTATAACATTTTGTGGAATAATCTTGTGGAAAGATATCACGATGTTCGCGTCCAAGCCTCTATGTATCTTGAGCAAATGTTACACTTTGTGTCAAAATCCGCAGATGATTTCATAGAACAGTTTTGTTCATCGGAAGCCGCTATACGCCGTTTAGAAATCGATGATCTTTCAGATTTCATAATCACAGACATAGCACTCAGTAAGTTGGATAAAGACCAACTCACTCTCTTTGAACAAACACATCGCAGCGTAAAACTACCTACGTTCAATCAGCTCAAGCAGTTCATGAAGGAACAAAATAAAATACATTCTCTTCGTTCCTCTTTAACGACAAACAGTAAACCTAATTACGCTACTAAAAATAATTATAATAACGCACGACAAAAAATCACTAAAACTACGCACGCATTTGTAGTAAATAATAACGCAGCTGATTCTGTCCCTAGTTTGCAAACAGACTCACAAACACTAGCGCTCGCGCACGCACAGTCATCGCCACATACCTGCCGGTTATGTAAAACTCGCCCTGAACATGCACTTTTTAAATGCAGTACATTTTTATCTAAAGATGTAAACACACGAAACGCCTTAGTCACTAAATATAACTTTTGTCTGAACTGTCTGGGATTTCATAAAATTAATGATTGCAAATCATTTGGTCGATGTTCGATTTGTCAAAGAAAACACCATACGTTAATTCACGTAGATAATCTTTACAATAAAACACGTAACTATTTAAATAACAATAATAAAGAGACGCAGCAATCTATGCAACCGGCCACAGCGCATTCACCACCGCTGCAGCCGCAGTCACAGAGTAGCGGTGCACAGATGGGACATAACAGCTTGTCTCTTTCGGCCGTCGTACCTTCGCCTAGCGTCGATAGAAATACTACCGTATTGTTACCTACGGCTAGAGTATATTCATACGGTAATGATAACAAATGTCACAAACTTCGCATTTTCCTCGACAGTGGTTCAATGTGTCATTTTATTAGTAAGGATTGTTGTGAAAGACTTAATTTAAAAATAAACCCGATTTCGACAACTATAAACGGTATAGGTGGGTCACAAAGTGTATCGCTAGGTAATGCTACTTTTGTGATTCATTCTCGATTTGATAACAGGTGTAAATACACCATTAACGCTCGTGTAATTAATTCAATAACAGATTATTTGCCAAATACACCAATAGACTTGACACAAGCAGACCACTTGCTAGACCTACCTATGGCGGACGATGAGTTTCACACTCCCGCTGACGTAGATTGTCTGTTAGGTAGTGAAATTTTCGCATTGCTGTTAGGTGGTAGAAAGGTAACATCACCAGGATCTTCTGTCATAGCCGTTGAAACTACTCTAGGTTATATCGCTATGGGACGCGCGGACTGTGACAGGTCTGAATCATCACGCATTGTTAATAAAGTCGATAAGACATTTTTTTGCAATACTGACGCACCTTCATTAGAAACTATAACGCAACGCTTTTGGGAACTCGAAAGTGTACCCACCAAGAAAATTGTAAGCACTGATGACGAGACTTGTGAAAATATTTTCCAGTCTACATACACGCGGGAAAACAGTGGCGCTTACACTGTTAGCTTACCATTTAAGTCAGACGCATCTGAACTCGGTAATTCTTACCTAACCGCAAAACGACGGTTAATTAACTTAGAAAAGAAGCTTGACGCTAACGCAGACTTACGCAGAGACTATAATGCTACAGTACAGGACTACATTGACCGTGGATATTTATCCGAAGTGGAAGTCGAAAATACTCGATCTGTTGATAATACTTATTACATACCGCATAGGGCTGTCTATCGGCCGGAAAAGACTACCTCAAAAACTCGAATTGTTTTAGACGCTTCATGTAAATCGAGTTCTGGTAAATCGCTTAACGATTTATTATTTACTGGGCCCAATTGCAACATATTTGATCTTCTTATAAATTTACGCATATTTGCCATCGCTCTAACCGCAGACATAGAAAAAATGTATTTTTGCGTTAAACTCGATCCATGTCACCATCCCTTTCAACGCATATTATTTAGATTTGATTCGGAATCCGCAATTAAATGCTATCGATATTGTCGCGTAACGTTCGGTGTATCTAGTTCGCCGTACCTGGCAATGCGAGTTGTCCGGCAACTTGCAACAGACGAACGCAAAAAATATCCAATCGCAGCGGTTGAAGCTGAAACCCGAATGTTTATGGACGACTATGTTTCATCCATGGATGGGTTAGCTGAAGCCGAACGTACTTACCATGAAATGGTAAGCATGTTTATGGCCGGGGGTTTTAAATTAACTAAGTGGATTTCCAACAGTTCCGAATTTATGGATAAAATACCTAACTCGCATAAAAATCCTCAACTAATAAATTTTGATACGGATCGCAACGTCATTACAAAAATAATAGGTATGCTGTGGCAACCCAGTGATGATGTTTTCCGCTACGAGACTCATGACGAAGACTCAGATATTTGTACTAAACGCACAATGCTTTCTGCGACGGCTCGCTTATTTGACCCTTTGGGTCTAATAGGACCCGTAACCGCTTTTATGAAATTGTTAATACAAGAATGTTGGCAGCGCGATTTAGACTGGGATCAACCCGTTCCAATTTCCATACGTCATAAGTGGGTACAGTTTCGAAGTGAACTCAAGTATCTATCGCAACTCAGTATACCGCGTCATATAGGTATTTACGCTGGTGCTCATGTAGTCATTATAGGATTTGCCGACTCAAGTGAAAAATGTTACGGTGCTGCCATCTATGTGCGAGTCAGTGCTAACGGGAGTTCTCCTGGTATTATCAACCTTCTCACATCTAAATCACGTATCGCACCGCTTAAGAAAGTTTCACTTGCCCGCCTTGAACTTTGCGCCGCATTGCTATTAGCTAATCTCATAGCTTCAGTACGGGACATAATTAATGAAAGATATCCTGTTAATACAATTTACGCATTTTCCGACTCAACTGTCGCTTTAACTTGGATACACTCACCTGCATATAAATTTCATACTTTCGTCGCAAACAGGATAACTGAAATTAACTCTAAGCTTCCTGCGGCTGATTGGTTTCACATATCAGGTAGCCAGAACCCCGCGGATATCATATCAAGGCCAGTGACGCCAAAACTCTTATTAGACCAAGAAGACGTTTGGTTTCACGCACCGCATTCATTTTCGCAACCTATATCCGATTGGCCTATTAAACCATTTCAGGTATCACCAATCGATGACGAAAGATTAGAAAAGAAAACGGTAGCTTTCGTTTCGGGAATTGATTCGAATGAACCTAATATAATACATAAATTAATTGAACGCATGTCGTCTTATAAAAAGTTATTACGAATAACAGTTTACGTATTACGATTTGCCAAAATTTTGAACACAACCGCTTTAATAACACCATCTGATTTGGATAATGCAGAACTTTTTCTCATTCGTCACGTACAAAGTAATTCTTTTGCTCAAGATATTTATGCATTGAAAAATAATAAACGCATCAGTAAGTCGCTTCTTAAACTGAATCCCTTCATTGACAAGAGCGGAACGATTCGCGTCGGTGGCCGTTTATCACATTCGGAGCTTGATTTTGGACAAAAACATCCAATTATTCTTCCACCTAAACATCGCCTCACGCAGCTCATTGTTGACTATTATCATGTATGCAATCTACATACTGGTCCTTCTTTATTGCTCGCATTGCTTCGACAAAAATACTGGATTTTGGCGGCTAGAAACCTAGTCCGTCAAAGAGTGCATCAATGCAATATATGTTTTAGACTTAACCCTAAATCGTCGAACCCGCTAATGGGTGATCTCCCTAGTTTTAGAGTCTCCGAAGCTAAGCCTTTTGTTTACACATCAGTAGACTATGCAGGGCCATTTTTCATTACACATATCCGCCGTCGAGGTGTGAAAAGCCATAAAGCTTACATTTGTGTCTTTTGCTGTCTCGCGACAAAATCCCTCCACCTGGAATTAGTGTCCGTGTAACGGTCCGTTAACAAACTATCCTATAAATAACTACATAATAATATATTTACAACTTCAACGCTGCAAGGGCATATATATGTATAACCTAGCGCGTGAACGCAGGCTACGTGAAGGCGGGGTGCGGGGAATGACGCATCGCATGAACCACCGGTAGCTAACGGTCGCGAGCCAGGCAGCGTTAGAGCTTCACTGCGCATGCCCGTACCGCTTTTTATAATATTTTATACCAAAAATACTTAATTAATCTTCACCTTTAAGTGCAAATCATTGTGATATCTTTAAGAGATTATATGCCCCATCATCTGGGTGAGTGTTGCATACCTACGTATTAATAGTGTAATTTTGGTTTGTTAGTGTAGTTTATTGTTTACTACATTCGAATTCGTAACGACATTATGGCAAGTATAATATTCTACACATAATTCAATGTTATTTCTAAGATAACAAAGAAGCTAGCGTAATGATTAGATTACTGTACTAAGTTTTCAAATAGTTACATGTCCGGGGTTGTTGCTAAGTTCGGATGTAGTTTTGTTGGTTTCTGTGCTAAGTATTTCGTTCACCATATTTAATCGGAATGCTTAGTATTATTTTCGTTTTATTATACCAGTTGCTACTTACTAGAATTAGATGAGAACTAATCGTTATCATTTCATCCCTCACATAATTTAAACTAAATACGTACCTATGTATTTTTATAATTTATATACAAATGGTTAGGGATAATTGATTAGAATAATAAAGAAGTATAGATATAATTCATTTTGTAATATCACACTAGTAGTAGATGTCATAGCGCTTTGGTATTCATTATGTAGCGGTTGCACTATCGTCGGATACAGCCGTCGTACAAAATAGTGTACAGCTTATTTTGTACGGCGAGCATATGTAACTGAACATAATTTTAATTATTTTATAAGTTTGACTGCCTCATCACGGATCACTATTAATGGTATTTGTAACCATCTCGCTCTTCTTCACGCACCCATTTGAGATGTTGCAGTCAAACTGAAATTCGGTACATTTTAAGAACGTCCAATACAATGGATTTCAGGGTTCACCCCTACGGATCAATATTTGGGAACCAACCACACTGCTGCGATTGATCCTGCATTGCTGAGTGCTGAGGACCTAGTTTCGACCCTGTCACTACCCTACTGCGAGTGTATTCTGCTCATCCCTACTGCCTGCGCGCTTCTACATACAGGGGAGTGGTTACTCGAAGTGTGCAATACAGTTTGGTCTGATTGAACCCCGATCCTGAGATCACTAAATAAATACCTTTTTATGTATGCCTTGAGTTGTTAATTTCTGATCTTACCTCTATAGGACAACACTAACAGCTAGGGAGGTTACATTGGCGTCACCTCTAAACAAATTGACGTCTCAAGAAAAAAACGCTCTTCCCTTTCGTTGGTCATCTGAAGCCGATGAAGCATTTAGGAAGCTCAAAAATTGTCTAGTTTCTGCGCCTATCCTTTCCTGCCCTGATTACAACAAACCGTTCGAAGTACATACTGATGCGAGTGATTACGGCATCGGTGCAGTACTCACACAAACACTAGAGGGGCAGGAAAAAGTAATTGCATTCATGAGCAAATCGCTATCGCAGCAAGAACGTAATTATAGCGCCACTGAACGCGAAGCCTTAGCTGTTCTCACCGCCATTGAACATTGGCGTTGTTACTTGGAGAATGGTCTTAAGTTCCTTGTATATACAGACCATTCTTCCTTGAAATGGTTTCTTAACCTAAATAACCCTACCGGAAGATTAGCTCGATGGGGTGTACGGCTTTCAGTATATAATTTTGAAATAAGACATCGTAAAGGCTCTGAAAACGTTGTCCCAGACAGTTTGTCCCGCTCAGTACCTATCTTAGCCATAAGCACAGATTCCGATACACTTCATTGGAACACAAAAGACGATTGGTTTTTAAAAGTATTCTGTGGCTGTCAGAAATCACCAACGTCATTCCTAAATTACCGTGTCGAAAATGGAAAACTGTACAGGTACATCAAGTCACTTCATCCTCTTTCTAGGGAGTTTGAGTGGAAGGAAGTAATTCCATTGGAGTATCGGAAGGACATTATCTCTCAAAACCACTCTGAACCTATATCAGGTCATTTCGGCGTTTTTAAAACCTTTAAGCGGCTTCATCTTAAATATTTCTGGCCTAGCATGCACAAGGACGCCGCAAATTATGTTTCCACTTGTGACACATGCTTGTCACACAAACACCCTAACCACTCTGTCCTCGGTACAATGGGCCGTCCTAAAGACTGTAGCAGACCATTTCAAATGTTAAGCATGGATCTGGTTGGACCACTACCTGTGTCTAGAAAACAAAACACCTTTTTGCTTGTAATTACTTGTTGCTTCTCAAAATATTGCATGCTTTTTCCCATCCGGAGAGCCACTGCTGACATTATATCTAAAATACTTGAAGAGAGAGTGTTCCTCGTACATGGTATTCCTAGCACAATCCTGATGGATAACGGGAAGCAA
Organism: Plagodis dolabraria; assembly: GCA_963854805.1. Taxonomy (NCBI): domain Eukaryota; kingdom Metazoa; phylum Arthropoda; class Insecta; order Lepidoptera; family Geometridae; genus Plagodis; species Plagodis dolabraria. Next base: position 1,197,688 of record OY978443.1, read on the forward strand.
TTCACCAGTAACACTATCAAAAATCTATTAACTACATATAGCATACCTAACGTGTACTATACTCCACTATACAGTCCTCAAATAAACACAGTAGAACGGTACAATAAAACCATCATGACAGCTGTCTCTAGCTTCATTCTAAAAGATCATAGGGTCTGGGATACTAATATTGCCAAAATACAGTTCGCCTTAAATAGTGCGGTCAATGAGGTCACTGGCTTTACACCATCTCTTCTAGTTTTTGGACGAGAGCTTGTGAGCTGCGGTTCTCATTACGTCGACCCGGACTTAGAGAATGACATTATATTTGCTCCTCGTGATAGTTACGTTGAAAACATGGGGGTTCTACATAAAATATTTGACAAGGTGCAACTATCTCTCATCAAAGCTCACTCAAGGAACTGTACTAGCTATAACCTACGGAGAAAAAATACCGAATTTAACGTGGGTGACACTGTTTGGAAGCGTACTTTTTATCAAAGCGACAAAGACAATAGGTTCTGTAAAAAGCTGGCTCCTAAGTACATTAGATGCCGTATTCTAGCAAAAAAATCGAAACTTGTGTACGAGCTTGAAGATACATCAGGTCGTAACATAGGCACCTGGCATGTCAAAGATTTTAAGTTGACGTAAGGGTTTTAGTGGATTTTTCTCAGAAAAAATCCTAATCTAAAAAGGGGGGTATGTAACGGTCCGTTAACAAACTATCCTATAAATAACTACATAATAATATATTTACAACTTCAACGCTGCAAGGGCATATATATGTATAACCTAGCGCGTGAACGCAGGCTACGTGAAGGCGGGGTGCGGGGAATGACGCATCGCATGAACCACCGGTAGCTAACGGTCGCGAGCCAGGCAGCGTTAGAGCTTCACTGCGCATGCCCGTACCGCTTTTTATAATATTTTATACCAAAAATACTTAATTAATCTTCACCTTTAAGTGCAAATCATTGTGATATCTTTAAGAGATTATATGCCCCATCATCTGGGTGAGTGTTGCATACCTACGTATTAATAGTGTAATTTTGGTTTGTTAGTGTAGTTTATTGTTTACTACATTCGAATTCGTAACGACATTATGGCAAGTATAATATTCTACACATAATTCAATGTTATTTCTAAGATAACAAAGAAGCTAGCGTAATGATTAGATTACTGTACTAAGTTTTCAAATAGTTACATGTCCGGGGTTGTTGCTAAGTTCGGATGTAGTTTTGTTGGTTTCTGTGCTAAGTATTTCGTTCACCATATTTAATCGGAATGCTTAGTATTATTTTCGTTTTATTATACCAGTTGCTACTTACTAGAATTAGATGAGAACTAATCGTTATCATTTCATCCCTCACATAATTTAAACTAAATACGTACCTATGTATTTTTATAATTTATATACAAATGGTTAGGGATAATTGATTAGAATAATAAAGAAGTATAGATATAATTCATTTTGTAATATCACACTAGTAGTAGATGTCATAGCGCTTTGGTATTCATTATGTAGCGGTTGCACTATCGTCGGATACAGCCGTCGTACAAAATAGTGTACAGCTTATTTTGTACGGCGAGCATATGTAACTGAACATAATTTTAATTATTTTATAAGTTTGACTGCCTCATCACGGATCACTATTAATGGTATTTGTAACCATCTCGCTCTTCTTCACGCACCCATTTGAGATGTTGCAGTCAAACTGAAATTCGGTACATTTTAAGAACGTCCAATACAATGGATTTCAGGGTTCACCCCTACGGATCAATATTTGGGAACCAACCACACTGCTGCGATTGATCCTGCATTGCTGAGTGCTGAGGACCTAGTTTCGACCCTGTCACTACCCTACTGCGAGTGTATTCTGCTCATCCCTACTGCCTGCGCGCTTCTACATACAGGGGAGTGGTTACTCGAAGTGTGCAATACAGTTTGGTCTGATTGAACCCCGATCCTGAGATCACTAAATAAATACCTTTTTATGTATGCCTTGAGTTGTTAATTTCTGATCTTACCTCTATAGGACAACACTAACAGCTAGGGAGGTTACATCCGATTTAAGTTCAGACCTCTTCCTCGCTGCTTTCAACCGTTTTATCTGCAGAAGAGGGCCTGTTAGTATAATATATAGTGATGGAGGCACCAATTTTTTGGGAGCAAACTGAATGAGATTTATACCTTACTTGAATCCGAGTCGCATAAAAATTATATTGGCCAACAGTTAGCTGACCAACGTATAAAATTCTTACATAGCCCACCATTTGGACCTCATTTCAATGGGTTGTGTGAAATAAATGTACGGTGCATCAAAACACACCTTTATAAAGTAATGAATCTTCAAGTTTTAACCTATGAAGAGTTCAATACTCTCTTAGTACAAATAGAAGGTTTACTAAACAGTCGACCACTCTGTGTACTTAGCTCAGATCCATCAGATCTATCCGCGCTTACTCCGAATCATTTTTTAAATTTAACACCCTTAAAATTTCTGCCTACTGAGGACGTGACGAGTGTGGCTGACAACCGCTTGACTCGCTATCACTTCGTAAATAAGCTAATCCAAAGTTTTTGGCGTCGTTGGAGTCAAGAATATTTAACCACGCTTCAACAACGCGAAAAATGGAACACGCAAACAAACCCTATAGAACTCGGTTCAGTCGTTGTCATAAAGGATAACAATGCGCATCCTCTTTGTTGGCCTTTGGGAATCGTGGAAGAGGTATATCCCGGTAAAGATCAAGTTATTCGCACTTTGAAAGTTCGAACTTCTTCTGGTAGTTATGTACGTCCAGTAGTCAGAGTGTGTCCTCTTCCGCTACAGTAGATATATACTATTAGTAAACCAAATTAATTAAGTAAAATATATATACAAATTAGTTTTAGTTATTATCAAACGCATCTTAAACGACGCATTTATATATGATTTTTTATTTAAAGCTTCTAGAGGAAACCTCTAGGCCGGGGGAGTTGTACGCGCCGCTTAATATTACTTATTACCAGTTCTAATGAATGACACATTATCTGTTAAGTATGCACTCACTCATTCACACATTCCTTTCGTTCCTTCCCCGTCATTGCCCTGTGTGATGCTTCGTCGCTAAGAAGTACGTACCAATTTATAAACCGAAACAATAAACGTTAATAATATAAACAAATCTAAAACTAGTAATTAATGCAATACAACGCAGTCGCGAGTGATATAATTTACGTATATAAAAGTGTGTTAAATAAAAAGGAGACCACCAGCTGATTGGAGAGGAAATCGCCTACGGAAACACTTCCAAAAAGATCGAAGGAATAATATGTCGAAGCTTACCCCTATATACAGTGAGTCCATCATCATCTAATCCTATACCTCTCACCAATTGTTAAATTTAATTATACCCAAGCAGACTGGTTAAAATATCGAACAACCCTTAATAACAATATCTTTCTGGCTACTAGGGTTTATGAAACCGCTGATGAGATAGACTCTACCCTCAATCAATTTCAAAACACCATAACTAATTCAAGAGACTTGTGTGTTCCTACGTATACTGTCAAACCCTCCAACTTGGTTCTGCCAAGACGCCTAAAAAGACTGATACAACATAAGAATAGATTGCGTAGATATGCCGCTATCGAAGAAAACAAATCATTGCGGAAAAAACTCAATAATCGAATTAGTGTAATGCAGCTTGAGATAAACTGTGCATTAAAATCTTTCAACGACAAGATCTGGCAAAGTAAATTAAAGAATGTTGACAATGCAAAAGCCGATCTTTGGCGTGTTGTTAAGTCGCTACGTTCAAACCCATCTCCTGCAATCCCTGCACTTAAAACAGCCTGTGGCTCATTAACAACTAACCAGCAGGAACAGAGCGATGTGTTAGCGGAAACATTTTATAACAACATGCTCTTAACTCGTGAATGGTTTAGTGACAAACAACCTTTGATAGACTGTTCCTTAATAAACCTAAGCCATCAACCTCTTGATACGTGTAGTGTGACCCCGGTTCGTCCAGCTGAAATAAAAATTTGCATAAAACAACTTAAAACTCGAAAAGCTCCTGGACCGGACCAGATCTCTAACTTGCTGATTAAAAACTTTCCTCAAAAGTGCATAGTCTTGCTGACAAAAATTTTTAACGCTTGCCTACGGCTGTGTTACTTTCCATCCATATGGAAAACAGCAAAGGTCATCGCCATACATAAACCTGGTAAGAACATGTCAGATCCCACTTCCTACCGCCCTATCAGTTTGCTTCCTTGCCTGGGTAAATTGTTTGAAAAAATAATTAATAAACGTTTGAGTCGCATCACAGCAAACATATTAATGAATGAGCAATTTGGGTTTCGCGTGGGTCATTCAACTGTTCAGCAGCTGGCTCGAGTTTCTGAATTAGTAGCACATAATCTGAATTTAAAAAAGTCAACAGGCATGGTTCTTCTTGATATTGAAAAAGCTTTCGACACTGTATGGCATGATGCCCTTTTATTCAAACTTATCAAGCTAAACATCCCCACTCCTATAGTAAAAATTATAAAATCATATTTGAATGATCGCTTCTTCCGTGTCCACATCGATGATTTCTCTTCTTCCCTTAAACCGATGTTGGCTGGAGTGCCCCAAGGATCGATATTAGGACCCCACCTTTTCTTGATTTTTCTCAATGACATCCCCATCCAAACACGTACAAGTATAGCCTGCTTTGCAGACGATACTGTGACGTTCACGTCAAGTAATGACATTGATTTATTAATTGATAGACTTCAGTTATCCATTGATCTCCTTCTCTCATATTTTAACACCTGGAAACTTAAAATGAACGGTCAAAAAACTGAGGCCATAATATTCACTAGGCAACGTACACTTCCTAGTCGCACATTAAAAATTGACGGACTTAAAATCCCTTGGAGTCGTTCCGTCAAATACCTAGGTCTCATCTTAGACAATAAACTGAATTGGTCTGAAAATACCAATTACCTGCGACTCAAAGGTATAAAATCCCTCAATGCTCTTGGCTCTGTACTCAACAGAAAGTCATGCCTCAGTGAACATACTAAGTTGAATATATACTGCACTTTAGTCAGGCCTTCAATGACCTACGCGTGCCCGGTGTGGAGCAGCACTTGTTCCACTAACATTAATAAACTCCAAATTATTCAAAATAAAGCTCTTAAGGGACAGAATTCTAAAACCAGATGTTAGATTTTGTCCCCACTTCTCCTCGCGTGTTTACTTCGCGGTGTACATGGCGCCACGTCCGTAAGTCAACGGTAATATTTTATTTGATTAAAAATTTAGAGCGCTCTCTAGTAGAACTAGTAGAAACTATCTTGTCACACACGAATGTGATGTGTGCTGAAGCGCCATCTAGTACGCATACATGATACCAACCATTAGTTGATTGTATGCTGTAAATATCATAGTGTGACAGAGTTAATAAATTTACCATACCTACAGTAGAACAAGTTTAGTCTTGATTATTACCAACTTGTTTGATTTTTGCAGTTTTTGTGTATGTTCATTTTTAATGAACATGAACTATGGTTTTGATGAACATGAACTATGTATCTACTTTGATGCAAGGCGTAAGCTGTTACACAAAAGATGGTTTATTTATTACAAAAACAAGTATATTGTGTAAAATTTACACAGAAAATCATAAAAAAATTTTTTTACCCCTGATCAAAATACAAATAGCGGGTTATACTATTGGGTATTTTTAACTGACTTCAAAAAAAGGAGGAGTATCTTAATTCGTGTGTTTTTTCTTATATGTTTGTTACCTCAGAACATTTGACTGGGTGAATCGATTTAAAAAAATCTTTTATTGTTTGAAAGCTGATACTTGTTGTTTGGTTCCAGTTGAATTTCATCAAAATCGGTCAAGCCGTTTTTGACATACACTCCAATAACTAAAAATATTTACTTATCTTGATGATATAGTCGTTGACAATGAATGAAAATCGATCCCGTAAGTAGCAAGGGTCATAAAAGAAGTGTTTTTTTTTTTAAATAAAAATGGAAATGACTTTATCACCAAAAAGTGTGAATTAACTTGTCCAAGTCCAACACTAGTAACACGTGCACAATATTGTGATAATAGGTACTTTTGAACTATCCTGGTACCGACTTGAACAAGTTATTTCACACTTTTGGGTGTTGGAGTCGGTTCCAATTTTTGTTTTTTTTATCAAGTAGCGTAGTTCATTCAGATCCTGGCTTTGTTTCCGCTAACAATCAAGGGTACCTGCTCGTGTCATTACTACAAGTCATATTAAGATTTCACTAACAAAAAATCACATGGAGAATGTAGTAGGTAGGTACAGTTATTGTTTCAATTTGTTAATAATAATAAATACATCTCGTGGATGCTATTGTGTAGATGGGTGGAACAACAAAACTTCTAACAAAATAATACCATTATTGAAATCACCCAAGGAGAAAGATAAGTATTTTGTTTGAAAATTTATTACTTTGTATTACTATTCATACGTAATACCACAATATTACATATCGATTATAAAACCGTGGTATTACTGTTATTAACTGTATTAGTCAAAGATTACGAAAGATACGTTTATGTTTGTAAACGACACCCGTGCCGTCACTTGATGTATGTACTTGTATAGGTAGATTATGTTGCGAAGATGCACCGGAGTGCGACATAAAATCGGACATTCTATGAGAGTAGGGCTGCCATCCGTCCGGGTTTCCCTGGATTTAGCATTTTACCAATAACCCTGCATATTAATCAAAAAAATAATCGAAAGGTGAATGTTTCGAGATTTGTCTTAATAGACTCTTTGTGTAATAGTGTATATCAACAATGCGTCGTTCTTCTCCTCCATTTTCTATACTAGAAAAATAACAAACTTTTATTGATTTTCAAATAATATTTTTGGTGTCCGATATTAATCGCCGGTTTTCGGTACGCGTCTCAAAATTCAATTCATCTGACAAGCCATCACAATTAACAATCCGCTAACTTTCAACGGGTTTCTGGAACGCATATTAATGAAAAATTACAGAACACCTGATTAAAATAAGACAAATAACACAGAAAAGGTCCTAAAATTGATCCTTGCGGTACTCCTATTCTTATCAAAGACCCGGAAGAAGTATTGCCATTTATTCTAACCTCTATACTCGCTCATCATACACACCGCTAGGGAATGGAACACTCTGCCTGAGTCTGTGTTTCTGGTTAATTACGTGAATAGGTATCTTCACGGTAAGCGAGCTGCATCATCGATGGCATCGTCACTTAACATCAGGTGAGATAGTGGTGAAGTGCTACCCAGTACCTTCGGTATGAAAAATAGCAATATGTGTTTTTAGAGTAATCATACTTGATATAATTCTGTTCTTGTTCTATCTTATCAGTTATTAGAGTAAACGTTGTAGGTAGGAATGCTTAAAACTATTTTTATATATTTTTACGATATCAAGACGTTAATCTTAGAATAATTGGTCGATTTTGGGCAATTAGAATTAGTCAGTTTGACAAACCGTTAACGTACCGAAAAGCTTTTCAGAAACCCAAAATTGAAATAATTGTCGATTAATTGGAGATTTGACATTAGTGTTGACAAACAGTCAACACTAACATTAAGTTTTTAGCAACCCAATCTGCGTATGACAATGGATTAACAAGCATTTAAAATAATTTGTCGCTGATTTGCGTTTCAGAAACCGGGGGTAAGAATTTTTTTGGTAAGTAAGTTATGGGATAGTATCAATAACCAAGAAGCATCCTCCTATCCTACAATATATGGGGTTCTTTATATGGCTACCATGTGTTGTTTATACAACACAGAAGATGTAACATTTAAAAACATAATGGCTATAATGTGTATAATTTTAACTTTTGTTGAATTACCGGCCGCCCCTTAACACCAAAACGTCCTGGGGAATACTCTCTTTGGTAGTATATCCGCTACACTTTGGTTATTAAGGGCGTTATAGTTAAGTCCCCTATAATGCACCTTACTCGATGTTCTTACGTAAGTATTGGTATGGTGCTAATTATTTCATTTTCTTTTAGTCAGTTCTTAATTCTTATGCTATTCAAGAAAACCATGGAAAGTCTCATTCTAAAGCAGAAGCTTAGGCTTCTTCTTTTTGTATTAAGTTTTCATTTCAGAATTTCATTATCTCTATCGCATCAAACGTTTACAGCCATCTTTTTACTACTAATTTATATGTACTAATATATTACGTACTCGATAATACCATGAATATTTCAATAACTTTCCATGTATGAAAGTTTGTGTTTTCTATAGTAGTGGACAGAAGGACGGTGTTTACTCAACATAGCTCTGTTACTATGTAGTAAATTGATAATGTTGTTCTACTGTAACTATTACGCTGTGGCAACTCGTGTCCATCCAAGACATACTTTTTCGAGATCTATGAAAAAAACGTGTTCAGGTAGCTAGATTAGGTAGTACCTATTTAATGTTCACGTTCATTAGATATACTAAACTCTCTAATTATATGAAAACATGGAAACTCGAGATACCTAATAAATTTGCAAGCATTGTAATCGTAAATTGAATACGCGTCAGAAAACTTAATTATACGTAAATATAATACGTATCAAATAAAAAGTAATACAAATAAAAAAGTCACCAAAAAGAATCTAGGTATGTGAGATTCGATCCACGGTACTCGATCTTCTGATTCGACTTCTGAAGTTACACACTATACAATCATTGACCAAGGTGTCGAAAATTACACACATATCGTTTATGCCTTACTGTCAGACACATTATATTGGTCCACGTACATACGTAAAATTATTATTGTATTATTAAGAATTATGTCGTAAAATTAAAATTTGACCAAAAAGAATCTCTTTACGCTGGATTCGATCCACGTGCCTCTCAATTGCGAAGCGATGTCACTTACTATGCGCTATTTGAACGACGATTGATTAGTCGAAAATTATGTACATAACCTTTGTGCCTTATTGTCAGAAACTGTATAAATTAATCATGATCCATCTAAAATAATTCATTTTTCATTCATTACGAAAAATTCTGTATATTGCTTATAATAATTATTTTAGGTAGCTAAAGTTGTACCTACGTCTTGTAAAATGTTTGAAGTGTTTATTTTATTGCGTTAGGGTTCACAATCATATGATAATTTCATTAATATAAGAGATATATACATAGGTACATGGAGAAAGGAAGCCATAGATGCATACCTTATTATGTCCATCATGCGTTTTTGACGATTTTTATACATCTTTTTTGCACTCCCAAAGCGTTTATTTATAATTTTACCCATGTTTTATTTTAATTGAGATCGCCGAGAAAAGTGACGCAGGTCCGACGCACGACGCGGCTGACCGCGATATGAGCGAGGATGATAGCAATATACGTAGATCGCTGGAGTAAATAGTGCGACATGATGTTAACGCTTCTCGGAATGAAAGGGCGTATGTGACATTTTGTAAACAGGCTCAGTACGCATTAACTGTGCTTTTTTTGGATTAAAATAATCAATGAAATTTATTGTACTTAAAAAATCAATATTTTAGAAAAAAAAAACAAATTTTAAAACACTAAAATCTGGCGGAAAAAGTAGGAATCCTCTATTTTCAGAGGTGTTTTTGAGATTTTTTTCTATCGAGCCAATTATTAGGAAACATGTTTTGAAATCGATGAAAGTATTACTTATATCCTTGAGTATCGTGTATTTAAATTGCAGTACCATCCGGTACCTGGTTTATGAGATTTCCCATATCATGTTGGCCCTATTTCGTAATTTCCGAGCCTTAAGCTATCGTTCAATACCCCATATTACACTAATTTGTGCAAATTGCACATAAAAATTGGCCTACCTACCATTAAAGCATTCGTATTTAAACTAGCTAAAACATTCTACCTGGATAGCAACCCAAACAGTAAAAATAAATTAATTTCAAATATTGGTAAATCACGTAAAATTAGTAGTAAATACAAAAATTATAACACCTACAAATTACCCCATCACTTATTCCTCGACTATGATGAATAATTCGAGTCGCATATGTCCGAGTGTTTGCCCCGCTAACGGCCTCCGCCCCGCGCTGGCGCGCGCGCCATATTCGCACGTATTATCTAGGGATATGAGGGTCGATATGGCGCGCGCGCGGCTCGCGGTGGGGGCGCTTGGCGGGGTGCTTACGGTTGTGTGAGTTGTGACAAGACATGTTGCTACTGTTGCTAGCTGCTTTGTTGCCAGATGATACTTGCCTACCGCCATGCGTTACTTATTATAATTACCTACACCGTTTATATAACTACCCAATGTTATATTATATTAACATTCTATAATCCTCAACGTAATAACTGTAATGCTGTTACTAAAGCTTACTAGAAACAAAACAATCAAAGAACATTGTAATGATCACGCTACACGCTCACATTCATTTGTTATTGTTAATTAATTTTTATGAAATAAGTTTTATATAGGCAAATAAGCTTGAAAAACATATATATTTTAAATATGTCACTTCTAGGATTTTAAATTTACACTAGAAATGTACAATGTTTATTATTATTTATGGTTAATAAAGATCTTTTAAAACAAACAAACTCAGTAGTAATGTCACCAGCGGTCACCCATCCAACTCATGACCGCGGCGGACGTTGCTTAACTTTGCTGATCGATTCAGAATGGTTAAGCAAACTTCGCTACGAGCGCTTCGAAAGTCAAAGTCCATCGCGGGCAAACAACGTGACACGTAATTTTTATATATAAAGATTACCGTGGCAGTAGGTACCTACCTACATACCTGCCATGCAGCTAGTTCAAAACATTCTGAGCTTACATTTTCACGGTCCATTCCATGCACAAGTTATGTAGGCAAATTTCGCGTATTATATAAAAATATTATTTCTTAAATATTATTTCATATAGGTAAGTATTTTTTATTTCATATATTTTTGTATACCAAGCAATTTCTTTTTGAAGTCGATATATGTTATTTACTTTTTTACACGACTACCTACCCAAATAAAGAGTAATGTTTTCAGGGTACGATTTCGACGCCATAATGTGAGATATAGGTATTTTTTCTCTACCAACACAACCAGTATGGTATCTAAATGAAGGGCTTTATAAACGATATTATACATATTTAAATAACTTGCAGTTTTAATTTCAATGAAACCTTGGCTATAGGTACGTACTCGTATTATAAAAACCTACGTTCATGTGTATGTTTTATGATTTTCAAACACGTGTAGGTATGAGAGAGTTCACAACTTACTTAGTCTCGAACGTACCACACATTAAAGTATATATAATACAATAATAATAATAATCATATTCATGTTGTACTTACATAGGTAGTACCTAATTGTTGAAACTTATTAGGTTAGAAAGTTATACAAAAAAACAGCTGTATACAGCGAAGGCACCTACAGCGCCCTCCCCATGGTTTCTATTACTTGAATGGCTTCATGCTTATTTATACGAGTACAATTTTATAATGAAACTTTAAATTATCTTTGTTTTAGATGACATAAAAATTAAATTATTCCTAATAATAATTAAATTATTTCCTGACGTAGAAATACAATAATGATTCACAGCTGTTGATGTTCACAGCGGAGTCCGTTATTGTACGCGTTCATGTATGGCGCTAGATAACACGTTCAACGATTGTTTCGCCATATACCGGAAATCTTCAGGATCTTTATTTATTTATCTTGAAAGCTTCTGGTAGAAGCCGAAACAATTTGTAAATCTTTATAGTGACTCTAATTATATTAATTTTTGTTAGGTAATTGACATAACTTACTTAATTTTACAATTACAATGCTTTATGAATCCATAGGATCGCGAACTAGTTTGTCTGTGTTAAGGAGCCTGAGGCTACTCCAGGATTTGAGATGTTATGTCTATATTTAAAATAGTATTAAGGGTGGTTAAACGAAAATAATAAATAATAGATAAAACATTAGTGTAAGAGCATTTGCAAGAGGTGTATTATGTGTGCGTGTGGGTTTGGGCCTGGTATATATTATCAAAATGTTTTTGTGCATATTGTTCATATAAATGTGGATAATAGGTAGTTAAATCGTGATATCTTCTCTTAGTAACTTGTTCACGCGCCCATTTCCGCGACTATTACACATGGTAATTAAAAAATCGCGTATATTTATCATTATTAATTGTATGACACGTCGACGACAAAATTGATGGTACATTTACTCGATTTAAACCGTTTAAATATACCTATCATATCTAGAATGGTTATTACAGATGTATACGAGTGTAATCATTAAACTTGATCTAGTGATAACAAACCGATGATGGTATGAATAATGGATGTCCAATAACCTACTAGGTAGGGTAGGGGAACCGGTCCACCGGCCGGCACCTATCCATCGGCCATTCCTGATCCTCTTGCAGTATTATTTAGATATTAGCTACTTACTATTGCAATATAGGAACGAAAGTCTTGTAAGTACTCTTTGATTGAATCGCCTGATACCCTAAAACATTATTCGGTTGGGTTACTATAACAAACGATTTTTAAATAATTGTTTAATTTCACGTTGGTAGATGAGAAAGAGTTAAGCACGCAAATACAAAAAAAAAAATAGTGACTCGCCTCTCGTTCAACCGTAAGTTTTTTACTGTTATAATAAGTAAATGTTGATTGTTAATAGTTTTATACCTGAAGAAATAAGTTATTGTCATTCTTTCATAATTATTTTAATAGTATTTGATTTTAAATAACGATTTTTTAAGGGGCCGGAAACAGAAGCAAGATTTTCTTTAATTATTCTATTTTCGGCCGGGGTGGCCGAGTTTTAGCGACATGCAACCTAAAATAGTTTTGTCTCTTTTATTAACGTGGTAGTACACGTACGGAACTACTCTTTTTATTCAACTGCAATTACAGTTAAGATTTTAGTTTTCAGAATTCGGCCGTCAATTTGCATTAGTATGATTAAATAACGATATTCACATATTAGAGATGGCCGAAAACATAAGCCGTAATTTGCTGACATTCTGTTTTCGGTCACATAATATTTGTATGAAAGAAATGCGACCGAAAACTGAAGTATCGAAAACGGTGGTATTAGTTCTTCGTCCATTTTTATTAATGTACTTAAATTCGTCTTAAAAAGTCTTGTTTTTGTACATAGTTATTGATATTCATTACCTACTTACGAAGTTACTGAACTCTAATATTGTTTTTAAGGATTATTTGTATTTTTTTTAATAAAATAACAAAGGTTTTAATAATGAGCACCTGATACCCTTTGAAGGCCCTATGTGACAGGTGTCTCAGGGAGGGCGAATTCCTCAAACAGTGGAAGAGGGGCAAGCTTCTCCTGAGGAAGGAAGGCCGTCCCGCGGATGAGCCTTCGAGCTATCCGATTGTGGTAGTTGACGATGTGGGCAAACTGTTGAAGCGTATCGTAGCTGCCCGCCTCGTGATGCACCTTGAGAGAACAGTGCCCAACCTAGCACACAACCAGTTCGGGTTTCCGAGAGGTCACTCGACCCTGGATGCCATCTCCAGCGTCCGCGACTGCTCCAAGGAGGCGTGCTCCAGTAGTGGTGTGTTGTTGGTCGTGTCATTGGACGTTGCCAACGCTTTCGACACGCTGCCCTGGAGCACAATACACGCTGGACTATAGTATCAACGAGTTCCCCACTGCCTCTGAAGGCTAGTCGGGGACTATCTCACCGATAGAGAGGAAGTCTTCCCGACAACAAATGTGGAGGTTCGAGGTCCCGTGACGCGCGGCGCGTGGCGTTCCGCAGAGCTGAGTCTTGGGCCCCTTCTTGTGGAAAGTCGGGCATTTGGGTGCTTTGAGGCGCCAACCTTCGTGGAGTTGACGTCGTTCGGGATAATTACAGAGAAGCGGAAATCGGATGGCCACGGATGGTGTCGGGACAGTCGTGGCCAGAATCAGAATGCTGTGCCTGGATAAAGCGCTCCATAAGTCTAAAGCCATATATTTTTATGGCCGATGATGGGCGCCATCTGCAGACTACCATTGTTGTGGGCGGAACCTGCATTCTGGTCAGGACAACGTTGAAATATCTCGGCGTTGTCCTTGATAGCAAATAGAGGTTTGAGGCGCATGTGTGGCAGCTGGTCCCCCATGGATACAGCTGGGGATATGAGTCGCCTCCTTCCAAACACCAGAGGAGGAGAGGGGGAGGGCTTTCTGCGCCGCGAGTGCATCTCCATCTTGCTTGCGGTACAGAGAGTAATGGCAGTTAGAGTGTTTCGGGGCTACCGGACACTCAGCTCTCACCACATGGGACAGGCTCTTCGCAGGACCCACACAAGAGGGGGGGGGGGGGGCGGTGCTCGACACGAATCGATCCGGCCCGTACTCGGAGAGAGGGTCCAAAGAAGGCATGGGAGGCACTATTTCCGACTGACACAGGTTCTCGCCGGACATGGCTGTTTCAGGAGATACCTGTGTAACATCGCACGAAGGGAGCGTTCCCCGACCCCCAGTTTGGGTTCGCGGAACGGAAGACAGCTCGCACTTGAGGCATGCCCAGGAGAAGCGGTCGTATAAGTGTATATCGTATACCTATATATCCCTGATCGCAGTTATGGGGCCCGACCTCTCATTGTCGGCCATCATAGTAAAGATGGTCGGTGAAGAGAGGTCGTGGAAGGCGGTGGCCTTTCGTGTGGAATAATAGTTTCGCAGAGCGACGGAGGCGGAGCGGCCTCCCGATTTGAAGAGGCGAGCTAATCGAGCTCGCACGCCGTCTCCGCTCATAGGACCTGGGGCGTTGGTTGTGGTGGCAGCCGGCGCCTCCCATCAGGGTTAGGTCCGCAAAAGGTGTGGATGTCCCCATCCAACGAGGCGGGAGAGGGGAGGTATTCCCCAGAGGCTGGGCCTGCCTAAGTGGGCAGCGACGTCGGTGGGGGCTGCGGAAGAGTGCACGACTGAACCCGCGGTCTCTGCTTCTAGTTGAGGGCAGTGATACACCATGGGGTTTTTAGTCGGTAGTGGGGTCCCTATTAACCCCGAGCCTGACATCACCCAACTGCTCCTCGACGGTTGGGTATGCCTAAAAGCATCTACCCCATGAAAAAAAGGTATAAGATAAATATGATTGTACAGTTTCACCTAGACGGATAAAAATAATTTATAGTGAATTATAGCTGATAGGCTATCCTTTGACCACCATATCACTTTATAGTAAATTATGATGTAGGCGAAAATGTTGTTCAGGCTACCCTAGTATTACTATTAAAGTGTAACAAATTAAATCAAACATTAAAGTATAGTTTTAAGTATGTACTGCCAAAACAATGAGGATGTTGGAATAAATGTGTGTTGGGCTAGTAGGACATTTTAAATGGATACCCACATACATATTTCACATAAAAATGTTGTTTTTTTATTAATTGTATGGATACATTAATTTTAAATCAATATTAAATGTACCGACCGAAAACTGGGTACTGCTGACCGAAAACTAAAAAAAATGGCCGAAAACCGGCGATTTCGCTATATTTGGCTTTATATATTTTTCTAAAAATAAGGAAGCACTTGGCGTTCCTTTAAAAATTAAATACGTAAATTAATTTATATAGGGAACATATATCAATAAACAGAGCAGGGCTCAAACAATTGTATAATTTTTTCTAGCGTCTTAAAGTTGAAGGTGCCACTAAATGGCCGCAAACTAGGTATTCTACCCTACTAACCTACTTAGATTTTCATAATGAATTATGGAAACAATGTTCTCCAATAAAAACTGAAGTGCGTTAATTAAATTTCGAAGCATTCCTATAAAAACAACGACCCTAATGACGTCCACAAATATAATATTAAAATATGTAAGATATGTTAGGGGATGTCGCGGTGACATTCCTGGTCGTTCTTAGGCAGCAAGCACATGGGGCGAGGCGACAGGTGGCCGGAATTAAGACATCACTCCGCATTCCTACGTCATATTAAGTGAGGAGATCTTCAGATATGGCGATATAATGACCTGCACTTTGCTTAGACAACCACCTCAAATGTCACTTAGGTACTTACGTGCACACAAACTAATGTGATCCCCTGATCCTCACTTATTTTAGTTCTTTATAAGTATAACATAACTCACATAAGAGTGGAGTCATTTGATGTGTCTTCAAATCTTTTTAACAAACCAGTAAGTAGGTACCTACCTGGGTATGTTATGTCAACGTCAAGTACCTACGTGCTAGTTGAATAAATACTAAATAAGGAGCCAAAATATATTTTCAACTGACTTCCAAAAAAGGAAATGTAAAATTATTATTACCAAATGTGTAATTTTTATATTTGATCAGATATTTAATTGATTTGTTTTTCAAGAGGGCTGTTTATTTAACAAGTAAGCCAAAATAACATGTTTTTTCCAATCGTCTGAATGTTTTTTTTTATATTTTTGCTGCTCCGCTAGTAATGCACTGATTTTGCTGATTGTTTTTTGTTGAATAGAGTACCTATAGTTAGATACTACTTTGGATGCCTCCAAATTGCTTCCACTTAACTTTTCATCATTCGGTTAAGTAGTACTTACCTACCTATAGCTATAATCAATTGATTAATATATGTAAGTATTTGCGTACCTACCGTATGATTTAATGGTCATTGCGATTATATTCAATGGTAAGTTTAAGGCTAGTGAATTATCTTGTAAGCAGTATGCTTCACTAAAATGAGTGAAAAATATATTTAGAAAAAAACGATCAGTGTTTTGAATCAGCATGATATCGAATTCAATTTCAAGTTTTTTCATGCTAGGTATTACATATTTTTTTAGTTATTTGTATCAGCTTGTTAAGAAATATAATAAAACACTAAATGCCCAAGGATAGTATCATAATAAGTACAAAAAGGTAACTTAAAACAGTACCTACCGCAAGTGCCGGTCATGTCGCTTACAGCGATTTGGGTTCACGTATCTACGAGTGTAGGTTGATGTGCAGAAGATAACCCGGCATACACACGGATAGTGACATAATATCCGGTACTTATCATATAGATAGTAAAAAACATGGTTGTGTTGTGGGTCCCCATAGTAGCGAGCGGGATATCCGTTTCTAAGTAGTCCAGTCCAGCCTGAACGGCATAATTTTTTTTTATGTTCTTAATCTAACCAAATTTCGAAAAATCTAACTAAAGCAATGTCTTTATAAGTACCTAATAAATACCTTCTTTTAATACGTAAGTTTTATGAAAAGTATTTGTCATAAATCATAAAATAATCAGCAAACGCTGACAGCACGTCGTCGTCGTCGTGTCGTCTTAAATAACTATAATATCTAATCTATGTACCTAGCACTGGGACGGACAGTAAATCACACGATATCAGCCGATAGAGCGCGCCTTCTCGGTTTACGCCATAACACTGTCACTATGCGGTCATTACGCCGTATATATATAATTAATGGCGCTTTGAGATTGATTGCTGACTGCGTAATGTTTCATTAGCAAATAAGTACTTACCTACTACTAGCCACAAGTTTTGTCTTGTCTTCTGCATCCTGAATGACCGATTAGGAATATTAACTGACACCTAAGCTATGAGTATGTCGTGGCGCGGCGAGCTCCATGCGGCGTGCACATAGGAATGCTAGAGATATGGGACATGGGCTATAACAATTACGATTATTACCGCCTGAACTATACGTAAACTGGAGAGCCAACGCCGACGCCGACGACGCGACGCTACGTTGACACCTTGACACTAATTTTCTGCTATACCTACCTAGTTAGTGACCTAACACCACCTACCTACCTCGCACACATGTCTCAGGTGTGCAAGGAAGGTGAGCAGTGCCAGGATACTTACCTTTTTTAACCGACTTCCAAAAAAGGAGGAGGTTCTCAATTCGTCTGTATTTTTTTTTTTTTTTTTTATGTTTATTACCTCAGATCTCTTGACTAGGTGAACCGATTTTAAAAATTCTTTTTTTGTTTGAAAGCTGATGCTTGTCGTTTGGTCCCATTTAAAATTTTATCAAAATCGGTCAAGCCATTTTTGAGTTAAACTAAAAAGATAGAAAAAAAAATTTTAACAAAAAATGGAACCGACTTCTACACCCAAAAGTGTGAAATAACTTGTCGAAGTCGGTACCATGCGCACAATATTGTGATAATAGGTACTTTTGAAGCATCATGGTACCGACTTCAACAAGTTATTTCACACTTTTGGGTGTAGAAGTCGGTTCCATTTTTTGTTATAATTTTTTTTCAGCTGTGCAAAGTGTGAGAAAAAAAGTTTTTGCTTTGTTCTATCAAAGACAAAAAATACCAAATTTTATCCAAGTTTTCTTTGGACGTTTCACTGATTTCTTTTTTATTACAACCAGCATTCAGTTACCAGCAAAAATAGTACTTGGTTGAATATTTTTTTCTGAGTGTACACCGCCTCGCTAGCATTATTAGATCGTATCGTGTCGTGTGTCCCTCACACACATCTGTCGCTACTTTATTATACGTGCGAGTACGAGTACATAGGTGCGCTAGCCCTTTTCTAACAGAGCTGCGCTCAGTGAGGCTAGGAAAATGAATTTATATAGGTACCTCGCCCATATCTGGTTATTTACTGTAACAGCCGGATCGTCCACTGCTGAACACAGCCTCCCCTATTAAGGGGGTATTTGCCATAATCCCCACGTTTGGCAGGAGGCTTGGGGATCGCAATGTAAGTTGGCAGTTCTTTAAAAGGCGCTGCTGCCCACCTTCCAGTATTTTTCCCTTAGTCGCCTCTTACGACACCCACGGGATGATATGGGGAGGTGCAATTCTAACCCGGCACCCCACGGACCAAATCTGGTTATTTATTTAATTCAAATTTAATGTTATTTTGATAATATAAACTCATGAATTTTATTTTCTTGAACATAACGTAAAGTGTAGGGTATTTTCTCATGGATAAAGTTGTCTTCGTCTTGGGCGTGTTCGAAAACCCCACTTCAATCAGGAGTCTAGACTTACATTTAAACTGAATTCTTGAATGCGCTCTCGGGAAAACTTCACGTAAAATAGAGCAAAAGAAGAGTTTAGTGTTATAAGCTGAGTTTTATAATGACGCCTGTAAGATTTGCATGGTGGAAGGACTTTTTGCGAATGCCCGCTTGGCTGGCGACCACCCTCAAGTAGAAACTCTGTCGCCAAGCACCCAACGGTGTGTTCCGGCAGCCAGTCCTTGAGAGCCAGTGAAATTACAGGCACATGAGACTTAACAACTAGGTATGTCTCAAGGTGACGGGCGCAGTGCAATTTGTCACTTGTGACGAAATGCATCTGTTAAAGGCAGAGGTAACCGCTTACTATCAGTGGGGCCTCGAGCTTGTTCCGTCACAATAACATCAAAAAAAAGTATTATGCCCTAAAATCTACAATTTACCAGATATGTATTCATCTGATGTATATTTAGGGACTTAGGCTATGGTTGTCTCCGGGGCACAATAACTACCACCAGACTACAGAGTTACTGACATTTGTTTAGGTTTGGTACCCCAAAGGACAGGTTTCTTTTATGACCCTAGATATTTAATTTTCCGTCATGTTCAGTTGTTTACGGCGCGCGGCGCCTAAACACAGTAATGCTTGTATACGTTTTCCGTCATGTTCAGTTGTTTACGGCGCGCGGCGCCTAAACACAGTAATGCTTGTATACGTTTTCCGTCATGTTCAGTTGTTTACGGCGCGCGGCGCCTAAACACAGTAATGCTTGTATACGTTTTCCGTCATGTTCAGTTGTTTACGGCGCGCGGCGCCTAAACACAGTAATGCTTGTATACGTTTTCCGTCATGTTCAGTTGTTTACGGCGCGCGGCGCCTAAACACAGTAATGCTTGTATACGTTTTCCGTCATGTTCAGTTGTTTACGGCGCGCGGCGCCTAAACACAGTAATGCTTGTATACGTTTTCCGTCATGTTCAGTTGTTTACGGCGCGCGGCGCCTAAACACAGTAATGCTTGTATACGTTTTCCGTCATGTTCAGTTGTTTACGGCGCGCGGCGCCTAAACACAGTAATGCTTGTATACGTTTTCCGTCATGTTCAGTTGTTTACGGCGCGCGGCGCCTAAACACAGTAATGCTTGTATACGTTTTCCGTCATGTTCAGTTGTTTACGGCGCGCGGCGCCTAAACACAGTAATGCTTGTATACGTTTTCCGTCATGTTCAGTTGTTTACGGCGCGCGGCGCCTAAACACAGTAATGCTTGTATACGTTTTCCGTCATGTTCAGTTGTTTACGGCGCGCGGCGCCTAAACACAGTAATGCTTGTATACGTTTTCCGTCATGTTCAGTTGTTTACGGCGCGCGGCGCCTAAACACAGTAATGCTTGTATACGTTTTCCGTCATGTTCAGTTGTTTACGGCGCGCGGCGCCTAAACACAGTAATGCTTGTATACGTTTTCCGTCATGTTCAGTTGTTTACGGCGCGCGGCGCCTAAACACAGTAATGCTTGTATACGTTTTCCGTCATGTTCAGTTGTTTACGGCGCGCGGCGCCTAAACACAGTAATGCTTGTATACGTTTTCCGTCATGTTCAGTTGTTTACGGCGCGCGGCGCCTAAACACAGTAATGCTTGTATACGTTTTCCGTCATGTTCAGTTGTTTACGGCGCGCGGCGCCTAAACACAGTAATGCTTGTATACGTTTTCCGTCATGTTCAGTTGTTTACGGCGCGCGGCGCCTAAACACAGTAATGCTTGTATACGCTACTGCCTGTTCTCTAGCAATGGGTTACTATCACGTTACTATAGTACTGATACAATAGAAGGTACCCATTAAAAAATATAAGTAATAAAAAAATAACGGCCCGTGGGGTGCCGGGCTAGAATGTCACCCCCCCCATCTGTTCCCGTGGGTGTCGTAAATGGCGACTAAGGGAAAAATGCCGGAAGGTGGGCAGCAGCGACTTCTGTGAAATTTACACCAATAACTGCGATCCCCAAGACGCCTGCCAAGCGTGGGGATTATGGCAAAATCCCCCTTATGAATAGCACAAAAACAATTCAGCCCCCAGTCACAGGCAGGCAGCTCTATTATTGTTGGCCCTGGTGGCAGGCCAGGTAACGGGATATCTAGACTTTTACATTTACTTCACTTAACCATACAGAAGAAGTTATGAGTGATGTAGTCATTGTTGTTGTTATTGAACCGCGTTGACAATTCGAAACACGTAGGTAAAGTGCGAAAGTGTCATAATGATAATGCCACTAATATAAATACCATTTCACGTTTATTCCATGGGTACACGCGTTTCGTTTTTGAATGGTCACAGAGAATAAGTCTGAAGTCAATAAAAACCGTAGGAGAACCTGCTCATACTGGTTATTGATATCATAATAATAGGTTGGTAATGTGTTCACTGTATTTAGGCTAAAATCGCAAAATATGGAATCAAAATAGTACTACAGTTGACCCTGACTATACAACCCAGTGAGTAAAAAGTAGTGAATAAAAGAACTGAAAAATATGATGAATATTAATTATCAGAAGTTAATTTCACAGTTGCGATTTTTGTTGTCTGCATCTGGAAGAATCCTTTAAAGCGATGCCTAACGACGCCTTTCGTACTACTTTAATGTGTCTTTAATTATTTACCTATCAAGATGGATTGTGAATAATCCACCCCTGCTAGATGTGACAGGTCAGCAACGATAGACTATTAGTTTATTGTCGTAAAATCGGTATAATATAGGTAGGTACATACACAAACATTTATTACTGAGAGGCTAGCCTTTGAACGCTTATCAACCTTGTTGGTAATTAATGATGTGTTCAAAAATGTTAGCAAGCTAAACCCAGAATATGAACTGACGGGCAAGGGCAGCAGCCGGAACACTCCCTCAGTAAAGTAATAGCAAATGGTTTTCTTCTATTTAGTTAGAGGTAGCCAGGCAAGGAGGTAGGTAAGCAGGTATATACATATATTCCTAAGTAGAATGGTACGAGTAACTACTGTACTTACCTACTTACATGCTTTCGCTGAACTAATAGTTGTACCTCTATAATTTGTAGCGAAAAAACATAATAAGCTAAGTAGGTACCTACTTGGGTATTATAATCATTTAAAAAACATAAGATTTTACAACTAAGTAAGATACGTGGTTCAAGATAATATTTTTATCAACCATGAGTCCCTACTTTTGCTTGTGAATTGAGGATATTTTGTTTTATCTTATCCATTGAAAAGTAGCTAATTAATAAAGATTATTCCGTGAGGACAAGTGAGCAGGTAAGTAGATTAGTTCCCGCATGTAATAATTATATTTGGGTATAGCAGGCCAGCGCAGGTGCCTGCAGCGGAGCGGTGGCGGCGCGGCGGCGGTGGCGGCGCCCACCCACAGCGGGGCACTAGATTCCACGCCCGCCGCGTTTTTTACACCCTAATTAAGCTAATTTATCGAGACAATAAGATAAATTATTGAGCTCTGGTCGGTTACCGTCCGCTTTATGAGAGGTATTAACTGTCCGTTTTAAGAGCGCTACCGAGCTACACCGGCCGAGTTTGATGCCGCAATAAATATCCCGAGATCCCGTCAGATAACCAGTGAATGGAGCCGCCGATCGGTGCCTTAATGAAACCCCATAATGTGAGGCCCGGGAATGCGGTACAAAACCCTAAAATGCAAATAACACGCCGATACACGCAACCACACTGTCGCGCGCTGCGCGCCGCCCGGCCCGGCCCGGACCCGCCTCTAAGGATGCGCTCTCACCAGATAAAGAAGGTGACGATCACACAACTCGACTGATTAAATGAGATTTTTATGGCGGATCAGTAAACAATTTTATCTTAATGGGCGTTTAATGAGAATAGTTTCGGCATGAGTGTGATTCGAAGCAGTCTCATCAGCTAAGTTTAGGAGTATCTTTGTAAATTACGCATTGTACGACCACGGCCCGCGCCTCTCTGTCTGCCAGATAAGTCCTGTTCATATTATTCATTTTAGATAGACCGTAAAGGTACGGTAATGTTATCTATATAACATTACGGTGGTAGAGGTCTATATGGAGCATGGTGGTTAGAAATTGTGCATGCTTCCAGTTCTTAATATATATATAGGTATCGTTTAATGCATGTCCAATACTTAGTAAGATTGCCCGGATAAGCAGGGCTTCCAAGTAATACCTATGTACAGGAGGTCCGTGGTTCGATTTCCACTACAGACTAGAGCCTCCCCGAATATTGAAAGGTCATTTCACAGGCTCGTCTGGCTAGCAGTTAGTATACTTATACCAGCAGCAAAGGGTATAATGGTTGGGAGGGAGTACCTACATCCGTGGTAGCTATGGATAACCTTATATACCCACCTATAACATTAAACTTTTCAGGTCCTACACTCGATTTCAAGTTTCAACAAATGTGAAATACCTACATTTGCAAAACCACATTCCAGTCCATAGCCGTACGTATCATTCAATCTTGAAAAGTACTTATGCTTTTATTAACAAAAGACTATATCTATATCCATATAACAATACAGCTACTACAATGAAACCAATTAGACAACCTACAAGTCATTGCAGACTCGCAGGTAGTCCAAATGCTCCAGCCCACTACCAGTTGGCAGCGTGCTGCTAACATTGCTCCGTTGAAGCAGTGATAGCTCAGTGGCATTGGCTATGGACTGCCGCGCAGCAGGTCCATGGTTCGAATCCCGCGGCGGGCTTGAGCTTCACCGCATGGTGGAAGGGCTTTTTGCGAATGCCCGCCTGGCTAGCGACCACCCTCAAGTAGAAAATCTATCGCCAAGCACCTAACGGTGTGTTCCGGCAGCAGTCCTTGAGAGCCAGTGAAATTACAGGCACATGAGACATAACGACTATGTCTCAAGGTGACGGGCGCAGTGCAATTCTTCACCTGTGACGAAATGCATCTGTTATAGGCAGAGGAAACCACTTAACATCAGGTGGTCCTCGAGCTTGTTCCGTCACAATAACATAAAAAAAAAAAAAAAAAAAAAAAAAAAAGAATTGCAATGTTTATTCGTGAGCCAAATAGTTGCCAGCATTTCGATCATGCATGCGGCGCATCATCATCTTGAAAATGTAAATCAATTGTGCCCAAAGATTTCTGTTTCAACCAAGACATCACTTATCTAACATGTTTTTTTATCGAATTGTGATAGAACAAGCAGCGGGGCCCACCTAACCTCTGCCTATAACATATTCATTCCGTCACCCAGAGACATACAGTTCTAAAGTACCCATATAATGTGCCTCTAAGTTTACTGTCTCTCAACGACGGCTACCGGAATACACTGCTAGGCGACAGATTTTCTACCTGACGGTGGTGTAGCTAGCCTACAAAATTTTTTTGAAGCCGCGCACCGTTTTGAAATAATTGACTTGGCATTAAATAAACAGTATTAACATATGCTAAGCAAAATCAGTTTTTTTTCGGTTTACATCTTGCTTGAAGTTACCTGTCACAATCTGAAAAAAAATCTGATATACTCGTACCTTCCCCGCGGTTCAAGTCACGCAAATATGCGCTATTTGCTCTGTATGCACGCAAACGGTCGGTTCATAACGTGCTAAACAGACACCACGATAGCGTTATGACGTCATCTACGACGTCACCTCCGGCTGCAAATAATAATCACAGAAAAGTGGTAGTGTAGTGTGTGCACAAAACAAATTTTGACAGATAGTTTTTTTTTTAAATGGGTTTTAGATAGATAGATAACACTTTATTGAACTTTCTTATTACAATTAATATAAATAACAAAATATTTCATCTTAAGATAAAAAAAAGATGCTAGGCATATCGGCTACCTTATTGCTATCGGCGGCCTTATTGCTAGGCAGCAATCTCTTCCAGGCAACCGTAGGCAGAAAAATCAATTTGATTAACATCGGGGTAGAGTGTAAAACTAAGTGAGATTAGTAAACTAGTTTTATACTTAAATATATATACAAGTACCTATTATAAATATTTAATATCAAAGTTTTTTTTATAAAATTTTGGTAAAAACAAAATATTTAATCGTGATCCATTGAGGAGAGGTAATACATTTTAACATCATTTTTAAATGAGATAATCGATGGCGCTTTTCTTATTGCTTCTGGTAAAGAGTTCCACAAACGAGCAGCTTGAATGGTGAAGGACTTATCATATAATGAACTCGAGTGTAAAGGTAACTCTAAAACAAAATTGTCTGATGATCTCAGATTAAGGTTATTAGAGCAGCTAAGGAATTTAAAATGATCCTTAAGATAGCGTGAGGCTGAGGGATTAAACAAAATACTATAAAGAACAGACAGAGTATGAGTATTCCAGCGAAGACGAATAGGGAGCCACTTGAGCTTGTCTCGAAAATAAGAAACATGGTCATATTTTCGTAAGCCAAATATGAACCTAATACAGAAATTTTGAAGACGCTCAAGTTTGTTTCACTGGTCCACGGTGAGGTCCAGATAGCAGGCGTCAGCATAGTCAAGCATAGGAAGGAGAATAGATTGTGCAAGCGCAATTTTAGTTGCCGGGGGCAAAAAGTTACGTAGTCGCCGTAAGGAACCTGCTGAAGCAAACATCTCGCAACTAACGTTTTCAATTTGAGGTTTCCATGACAACTGCTGATTAAACGTAATGCCAAGATTTTTTACAGTTTTACTATATGGAACAGTAAAGCCATCTAAGATAACAGGCGGCAGAGTTGCCCAGTCTAATTCCGATATCATACGTGAGCTACCTATAATTATAACTTGCGTTTTTGCTGGGTTCACTCTTAAGCCAAAATTAGTGCTCCACTCATATATATGACGTAAATCACTGTTGATTATTGAGATAGCATCAGATATTCCTAACAGGGGAGATTGTGAATAAATTTGGAGATCATCGGCATATAAGTGGTAGGATGAAGATAACTGATTAGAAATAGCATTTATAAAAATTGGAAAAAGGAGCGAAGACAGTACGCCACCTTGAGGACACCAGCCGTCGTATCACACCAAGAAGAAAATTTTTCTTCAAGGCGAATCCGCTGTCGTCGTCCATGTAAATAGCTATGAAACTTTTTTTTCATTTTCCACAGACTCCAGGGTTCGTGCCATTTTTGAAGTTTACCGAGAAATTTATTAGGCAATTACATTGCTATGGGGAGCACTCTTACATACTTAGGGGAAACACAGTTATAAGGGATACTTATTTTACTTGTATACTATTACTAAACAGTTGCAAACAGATTTGCACAGGCATTCCGAACGGACCAATGTCCTCAAGCAGCACTCGTTCACTGGTTGACTCGCGTGCCAGCTATCGTCCTCCTCAACCATTTTTGAGGAAAGAGGGCGACCCGACACATGATGCCGCTGTTTGCCAACATTTTTGTGAGCATAACTGTTCCGAATGCCTAACTATAACTAAGCACTAAATTAACTAAATAACGAGTTACAATAAAAAGTGAACTTTGAAATTTTCTTAGTCTGCCTCTCTGACGTCCATTCTCACCAGGGCCTCTAGGACCACGCTGTTACGATCCCTGATTGCCATCTTTAGGTTATAGTCATGGATATCTTTGCTTCTTGCCACCGCTCTCCGAACGAACCATCCAATAGCATCATTTACTTCGTCAGTACGTGAAAGTCCCGGTGTGCCGTGAGACTGCGACGATTGCGTGTGGAACGCTCTGGTGCAGCTTCATTCTACCCTTGGTTTTTATTGCGTTTACTGACTCGTATGTCAGGCCCTGTGCTTCGTGGATTGTGAGGATATGAGATCCCGTGCCTACTCCGTAGCCCCCGTTGGTCAGGGTCTCTTTTTCTTCCTGGATGTGAACCAGGAACAGGGTGTTTGGGAGGGTTTTCGGGATTTTCGCATATGTATATCCTTTCAGCTCTAGGGACTGGATATGGGAAGCCGAGGAATATATAATTGAGTAAATTTGCCTCAGTGTGTACGCGACTTCCATTGGGTTCCGGTGCGTGCATAATAACTCTTAGCTTATGTTTGTAACCAAGTTATGGCGATTGTACCTTATCTCGAAGAGATCTTCTCTATCGATATAAGGTAACTGATTTACATCTCCGATGAGGACAGGTTTGCCAACTCCAGACAGCCTTGAAGCTATCACTATGGCCCCGAACGGTTTATGAGAGCTTCATCCACCAAGAGGTGGCTGTTCTTGTGGTTAGAATGTTACACCTAAACCTTCTTGTTCATAAATAATGGCTTGAAATGTAATACTTTTATGTTGATAATTGAAGTGAAGTTATTTTGGGTTAGGGGAAAGTGGTAAATGTTGATCCTTTGGGGTATGATGATACTTCTCTGTTATGAAAAAAACAACTAAAAGCATCTTGCTGATTTTTAGGTAAAGTGTAGGTCCAGCATTACCCAGCCGCCAGATAATGTGTCAAGGCAGCGCAGCAACGTGTGATGTGTTGTGAGAAAAATAAAAATTAGGTACTGCTGATCTAAGGTAAGTCTGACTTTGAGACCACACAACTTTTATCGTATGTGATTATATGGAAGAATTGTTATATTTGCGGCTTTAAAAAATATGTAATTTTGTTGTATAAATGGTTTGGTAGCCAAAAAACTCATGAGGTTAGTTTATTGAACTCAATGTCCTAAAACATGGTATGGGGCAACATGATCCCTCTGTTTGCGTGCAAGGTGATCCCGGATCATCTTGCCTCATGCAGATAAGTATATTTATAGCTTTGTTTACTTATTTACAGAAAAATGCAGTGTACTTATAAAAGGAAAACCAAACGTTGACCTTGTGATGAAAGCTCAATGATTAAGGCTTTATTATGTTGTGAAAAGGGGAATTCCATATAGACCGGCGAGTCAAGAATTTTGTTTCCCGTATAATGTCTGTTAAAAGACGTTCAAGGGGTAAAATAAAGAGGCTGTTCACTTTCGCGCAACAACAACAACGTGAACTTGTTAGACATAAAATACATGGAAAAAATTTTAAGCAAAGTTATTTGTCGATGTTTGGAAAATATTTGTACATATGATGTTGATTGTTCCTATCCTCAATTTTTGATATAATATCATTCTGGTTTCAAGATTGTTAATTAAGTACCTATAGCTTATATATAAATATATATATCACCAGCTTATACGTAGAAGACATTTACTCTATTATAGAGTGATAGTCTTGACAGATGATCCATTGGGATCATTTTGGCCATGGGTACCTAGGAATCATCTTGGCCACCCTGATGTACAAGATGATCATTTAGTACCTTTTTAAAAAATGATTCATATATCAATAAATATATATCAATTAAAAAAATACAAATTTGCTATTACTCTGAAGGATATACTAACTATTAGACAGCGCAATAACATCAAAGTAATTTTAAATATTTTTAGACTTATAATAATTCTTAAAGGGATCATCATGTACCACATTCCCCTAATTGCGAAGAAGAAAATTGACAGTTAGCAGATGTTATAAGCGCAGCTGCTAATCGGTTCACATCGTTTGCGTGCAAACAGTGCATATTCTCGTATTTCAGATATGAACCGGGTGTTTGCAATGTATGTAGTGACAGCAGTGTTTGGGGGAGTCAAACCGTTGTCAATAACATCGTGCATCGCGTAACTCATGAAAGACTAGATCATATTAAAAAAAACATTTATCTCATAAGTAGGTAAATGTGATTTATTTTACAAAAAAATTTAAAAATATTATATTGACTCATTCACCGGACAGGGCAAAAGCTCGCCTAAGTATTTTGCATTGGGGAACAAATTCAACTGACACGGTGAACTATAAACAGAGCATGCGTTATTGCATAAAATAAAAAAAATAAAATTATAGGGTTGCGCCATCTTATGAGTCTATGAGTCATAATGTCATGTTAGCTTAAATGGTCAGAGCATGCGTGGGCTATAAGTAGGGGTGGATGGCATGGGTTCAAATCCTGCACATGACTATTATTTTTATAATTGTAAATTTGTAATTTTGTAATGAAAATATATCTATCTGAAAGAAATTGCCTACGAATGTTTAAGGACATATACCCGCCAGCCAAAGCGTGTACTTTCACATAAACTCAACTTGTTATTTAAAAAAAACTCGCATGTAAATATAGTGTATTATTAGACCTATCGTTTCTGGCTTAAACCCTTTTTCTTGTGGACTAATAATTAAATTTTTTAATATATAGCGTTTAGTTTATAGCACTCGTTTTTAGGATTTTAAGCCAGTTATTCGTAGCTCCAGATTTATTTAAAAAGTATAGTACACATGTATAAATAACTTCCCATTATAAAAAGTTCATTATATTCACCATGTTTGTGGTGCAATAGAAATATTAAAAACATGCTTATTTTTCTTTAAAGAAAAAAAAAAGTTGGGTTTTTTCTTTTATCTAAAATTACGAGTTTTTGAACTAGTGTAATTTCAAAACTGTATAATTTAATGAAAATCTGATGCACCACAAACCCAGATATTAGGGTAGTGATTACGTAGGTAAAAAATCATTGAGTTTTATTCGCTATTATTAAAATGAGATTGGAGCTGCGTTTTGTATGGACGCGTTCGTCTAAAATATACCTACCCTTAAGGGTGACTCATAGACAAAATTTCTGCGAAGTTCCTGGAAGTCATGAAATTTTCACCTATCAACGCAATGCAAGTAGAATGTCGACGACATTCTAATTTCATGACTTCTAGGATAATACGCAGAAATTTTGATTGAAACGTGAAAATTTTGGGTTGGTTATATAGATTTGTTACGTCTTGAAAAGAAATGAGCCATAATCATAGGCTTCGTGAACATCCCGATCATCGTGAATGGATTCTTATAATAAGCTTCGTGAACATCCGCTTCAAAAAATTCAGTGGTTGTTTTTACCAAAAAAAGATTCATCCCTCCAGTTGAATTGTACATAGGTCAAGAAATCATTCCCCAGGTTAATAATTTAATACAACATACTTTAAGTGACTTGATGTGAGAATGTCGGGCACCTCCATTTTGAATACATTTCACAAAAAGCTGAAAAAAAAAAATACATTCTAAAGTCTCTTTCAGGGGCGTGGTTGGTTTCTCATCCGTCCGTCCTTTTTATTCTGAATAACTATATTAAGAAGGTTTGTTTACATTTAATTGAGGACTTGTTAATGAATTAATAGGGAATTACATACATCAAATATCAGGAGTTGAGTCAGTCTGTCTAGTGCAAGGGATAATTCTTGGAAAGTAAATGGACACTCAAAACTATTATGAGAAGGAAGAGGTGATGAGGATGGGATCCAAAGGAATGAGATCAGCAGAGGGCGACTGAAGAAGGAGCCAAGTTATTCGAAAAAGCCTCTAGCCATGATAAAGGTCATTTTTGATGAAACAACTTGGGTGTTCAATTCTTTTAATTTTCTCGGAACAGTTTTATTTGATACCATACAAATGAGAAAGCAGTAAAAAAGCCTTCACAATAATATATCCAGCGACATTTTTTTCCTTTTGTTAACCAATTTAATATATTATATGCCTGCTGCTGCTACCTGGTACTTTAAAAAGTTTACTTCAGTCACAGAAGAGTTATAATTTAGTTTCCCTTCTTTTCTTCCTAAAACAGCTTGTGTGCAAAAGCTGGTTTAGGAAGAATCCGACCAATGGGGAGGCTGCAAAAAGCTGAGCTATGAAAAGCTTTTTTTATATTATCATATCATACTAGCTGTACCCGCGACTTCGTTCGCGATTGCCGTACCTGCACACTAATTATTCACATTTGTGCACTGTTTATCTCATATTAAGCAACACTGTGGTCTGCGGTGATGCACTCTTATAGTAAACCATAGCTCAGAATGGAGCTTTCTACTTTGGATTTCAAAACTCCCGGGTTGTATTTTCCAGAAGACAGTAGTTAAGTAACTCAGAGAGTTCTTTCCCGGTTCGCACAATAAATGTTGAAGCAAAGCACCTTGTGCGTTTCTTTAGAATTTCGATTTTAAAACGGCGGTTTGTTTGACGGTAGATCGATTTTTTTTTTATTTCTCATTCTCGGAAAGTAGTGTTTGTTTGATCTGAGTAGCGGGTGGGAGACGCTCCTTCCCACCTAAGGCCGGGAAAAACATTGGTGTAAACAAAGTTATATGTCTAAGATTTTTCGTTGTAAAATATTCTGTTGTTGTAAAACAATTAATAACAACTATGTTTGGCAGGGTAGTAACTTAACATAAGGTAGAAAATGTAGGTAAAAAAAAAAAAAACTATTTTCATATCGTTAATCCTTATATTAGTAGTGAAAAGCAGAGAGATTCCTATTCGGGCTATAGCCGCCCGTAAATATTCCAAACAAAATTTTACGTAAAATTTCACAAATAGTTCAAACCTCTCAATACATTTTTAGTAAGTATGTTATTTTATCAAAGAATAATTTTTAGAAAAGCTACTTTATTTACTTTCTTTAAATTCGAAATGAAAAGTAGAGAGCTGACCGCGGGTGAAAGTTACCAATTCCTTTCGACCCTTGTATAACAATCTACTAAAGTTGTGCACTTCCAACTGTAAACGGATTAAATCACGTATATTTATCATTATTTTTGTCCCGACAGTCACCCCGTGACCACGATCACTACAAAGTGTTTGAAACGTCGGGACAAAAATAATGATAAATATACGCGATTTAAACCGTTTAAAGTTGTTTAATTACAAAGTGTAACAATCGCGAAAACCTTAGACTACATTGTGCACTTTCATTGCGCAGTCTCCGAAATGTATCCGTCAAAAGAAAGATAAAAAATTATGTAGTTTAAAAAACTGATTGTGGTGAATGTTTTTTTTTTTTATTGCTGATAGGTAAGCCTTTGACCACAATCTCACCTGATGGTAAGTGACGATGTGGTCGTAGGTGTTAACAGGCTTAACCTAGAATTACTGGCTCTCAAGGACAGCTGCCGGAACACACCGTTAGGTGCTTGGTGACAGATTTTCCACTGGAGGGTGGTCGCTAGCCAGGCGGGCATTCGCAAAAATGCCCTTCCACCATGCGGTGAAGCTCAAGCCAGTGGCGGGATTCGAACCATGGACCTGCTGCGCGGCAGTCCATAGCCAAAGCCACTGAGCTATCACTGCTTCAAATGTACCACATTTTAGAGTTTTATCGTAGCAAGCTTGCAAAACTAAATAAGGGTGCCGTGCTGCCCGTGGGGCGCCGGGCTGCCCGTGGGATGCCGGTCTGTCCGTGGGGTGTCGGGCTTCCCGTGGGGTTCCGGGCTGCCTGTGGGCTTAAGATGAGCCGTACGTTCAAGGGTTTCTCAACATTCCGCGGTCCAAGTTATTTAAAACGAAATATTTAGTTTGTGATATCTGTAATTTCTGAACTGCAAAACTAAGGACTGAAATATTTACGGGAAAATAATTAAATAACCACTATTGTAACAAAAAAAGAATGATTGAAATCGGACTACGCGTTAATAAATTACAACTAAATGTACATTTTGACTTTCATCCCCTTTCCCAAGAGAACCGTACTGAATTTCGGGATAAAAGTATCGTATGTCCTTCTTCGTAGTATGAACTCGAATCGTGATAAGTTTTATTCAAATCCATTCAGTAGTTTTGGAGTGATGCGAGGCCGGGATACAGACAGACAGCCAGAAAAAAAAACAGTTTTTGCATCAGTATCAGCTACAGATTGCTCTTAAAACATATTTTCAAAATATCTGCAATGTACAGAATTGGACCTGTTACAGTTTTATTATAAGTATAAATAGATAAATGTAAGCGTCTTACCCCTCGCGCTTCCCTACCCGCCTTCTGCACCTGTTATAGGTATAGATTAGACTGATTAGAGCATTGCATGTTATGAAAAATATACGTAGGGAAGTTGTGCGTATCGTAATAAAAAAAACTGTATTTTATCGTTTGAAAAATCAGTCTTTTGGAGAGGTCCGACTACAGACCTATCTATTATACCTATACGATAAAGTGCAAACGCCATCTTAAGATGAGCCGTACGTTGAAGGGTTCCTGTACATTCGGGGTGTCAAGTTATTTGGAACGTAATATTTAGGTTGTGATGTCTGTAATTTCTGAACTGCAAATCCGATGACTTTGAATTATTAACGTGATAATTTTTAAAGCACCACTATTCTAATTAAAAAAATCGGCCAAGTGCGAGTCGGACTCGCGCACGAAGGGTTCCGTACCATTAGCTATACAACATTAGACTTCATATTTTAACCTTTTTTTGTTTTAACGTGAGCGAGTCCAACTCGCTTTTGGCCAACTTTTTGTATTTGTTGTTATAGCGGCAACATAAATACATCATCTGTGAAAATTTCAACTGTCTAGCTATCACCGTTCTTGAGATACAGCCTGGTGACAGACGGACGGACAGATGGACGGACAGACGGACGGACGGACAGCGGGACAGACCGTTTTTACCCTTTGGGTACGGAACCCTAAAAAGAACGTCTGAAATCGGACTACGCGTTAATAAATTACAACTAAGTGTATATTTTGACTTTCACCCCCTCTCCCAAGGGAACCATGCTGAATTTCGGGATAAAAAGCTAAATTATCCTACCTTGTAGTATGAACTCCAATCATGCTAAGTTTCATTGAAATCCATTCAGTAGTTTTGGAGTGATACGCGGCCGGGATACAGACAGACAGACAGACAGACAGACAGACAGACAGACAGACAAAAATTTAAAAAAATATAGTTTGGGCATCAGTATCAGCTACAGAGTACTGTACATTTTTTTTTTTCAAAATATCTGCCATGTACAGAATTGAACCTGTTACAGTTTTAAAGTATAGATAAAAAGCTTTTCAGAAACCCAATCTGCGTTTGACAATGATCACTTTTTCATTAATACTGATCAGTCTCTTTCGTTTGTTTCCCACTCTATCCGTGCGACTCGTCATTGGCAAAATTGTGACAACACCACAGAAGCCACCCAAAAAAAAAGAAGTAGAGGTAGATTAACAGGCATTTCACTTCATTTTTCGCTAATATGCGTTACTGAAACCCGGTGTTACTTTAATATGTTGTGGGGTTTATTACGCACCTTATTTTCATTTATTTGTATGATTCACTTTGTATGATTAATTCATAATTTAGAATATTTACCTACCATTTTAGTTTTCATTTACAGTGTATTATTTTATATGTTTCTGGACGTAACATTTAAATTAGCTATTATGGCATTTAATTTAAGGCAACACATTTTTCCTAGTGGTAGTGCCGTGCTGTAGCTCTACGGGTTACAGCTGAATGGGCCGGCACGACCGGGGCAGTACCACTCTCCCACATGATATCGACGTGAAGTGGCTTTGCCATTGCGTTTCGATCGATTTGTGGGAGACCCGGAGGCCAAATCCCCCCCCCCCCCCCCCCAAATAAATATGGCGGCACAGTTTCAAGAGACATTACTCCAGGAGGGTACCAGCCGTGAAATCGCTGGAGAATCCCTCTCCGGGCATCCACCTCCAGGACCTGAACCTGAAGGTGGATGCTCGGGCTGCCCTGCGTATTCTGGAGGGGGCAAAACCGTGCTCAACCCTATTTCTGCTACTCGAGATAAACGAAGCAGGAGGCTTAAGTCACCCCACACCACGCTAGCCGTGGACTTTTGCAACATACGGGGTCTCCGTTCTAACCTGAGCGATGTCCACTACCATCTGGAGACTGCTAAGCCGGCCATGCTGTTTTTGACCGAAACACAGATATGCTCTCCGGCAGACACTTCATTCCTCACATACCCTGGGTACAAACTGGAACATTCCTTTTTGCCGCGGGCGGGGGTGTGTCTTTATGTCAGAGAGGATATCTGTGCTCGTCGTCTCAGCAGCCTTGAAGGACGGGGACTATCTGACATTTGGTTGCGCGTAGACTGCGATGACCATCCGCGAATCTACGCGTGCCTTTATAGGTCCCATATCAACGGTAATGCCGAAATAGATCAATTCATGGAGCACCTACAGATGGCTACAGATTCCGTGCTTGAGCAGATCCCCACCGCAGAGATCGTGATACTTGGCGATTTCAACGCCCACCACGCCGAATGGCTCGGTTCGCGCACCACCGATCATGCGGGGAGATCTGTTCACGACTTCGCTATAGCGTATGATCTGACACAACTGGTCACCTCGCCTACGCGAATCCCAGATGTGGATGATCATACACCTTCCCTGTTGGACCTTCTGCTGACCTCTCACCCGGACAACTACACAGTATCCGTTAACGCTCCCCTCGGATCGTCGGGCCACTGCCTGATCCGGAGTTCAGTGCCGGTTTCACGCCCAACTCGACCCCGTTTTGTAGGTTGTCGTCGCGTGTGGCACTATAGGTCAGCAGATTGGGATGGGATGCGGTCCTTTTTTGCATCCTACCCATGGGGGCAAGTTTGCTTCTCGCCGGATGATCCAGATGTCACTGCTGAATATGTTGCTGATGTAGTGCTTTAGGTTTGGTCGCTCTTGTAAAATGGCCTCAGGCCTTAAACGAGAGCGTTATCAAGCTTGGGCCGATTCAGTGGCATCTAAGGATTTAAATACCAGCGATCTCAAAAAGAAATATAACTTTGCCTCCAGGTCCTTCAAAAGAGTAATCGCAAGAGCGAAGTCGGAGCATGTCGGCAGAATTGGCGAGAGATTAGCCCACCTTCCTTCGGGAACACGTGCGTTCTGGTCTCTTGCCAGGGCTGTCCAGGGGAATTTTTGCCTGTCATCCCTACCGCCCCTGCACAGAGAGAATGACACACTGGCCCACACCGCAAAAGAGAAGGCCGATCTTCTGGGCTCTCTCTTTGCATCTAACTCGATTTTGGATGACCAAGGGAACTCACCACTGACTATACAACGGTGTGATACCTCGATGCCGGATATAATTTTCCGGCAATGTGCAGTACGTAAAGCACTGTTCTCCTTGGACATTCATAAGTCGAGTAGGCCAGATGGCATCCCTCTGATAGTGCTGCGGACTTGTGCTCCAGAGTTGACACCGGTTCTAACGCGTCCTTTCCGGCTCTGCTACTCATCAGGCGTTGTCCCGAAAACATGGAAGACGGCTTTGGTCCACCCGATCCCTTAAAAAGGTGACCGCTCAGATCCGTCCAATTACCGGCCTATAGCCATAACGTCTCTGTTCTCCAAGATAATGGAATCCATTATCAACAACCAGCTCCTGCAGTATCTAGAGGAGCACCAGCTGATTACCGATCGCCAGTACGGTTTGCGTCGTGGTCGCTCAGCTGGTGATCTTTTAGTATATCCTACGCATCGATGGGCGGAGGTGGTGGATTCCAAGGGTGAGGCGTTGGCGGCTAGTTTGGACATAGTGAAGGCCTTCGATTGGGTGTGGCATAAAGCGCTTCTATCGAAGCTTCCTTCCTATGGGCTTCCCGAGAAATTGTGCGAATGGATCTCCAGTTTTTTGGCAGATCGAAACATTAAGGTCGTTGTCGACGGTGCATGCTCCAACTTAAAGCCGATTAATGCTGGCGTTCCGCAAGGCTGTGTGCTATCTCCGTCGTTCAATTTTGCTGTCATTTGGAAGATAAGGCTAAGTTAGCCTCTAAGAAGCTTGGTGTGCTCGGAAAGGCGAGGCGGTACTTCACGTCAGCCCATCGCCTGCAACTTTATAAGGCTCAGGTTCGACCTCACATGGAGTACTGCTCTCACCTCTGGGCGGGAGCTCACCAGTACCAGCTTCTTCCATTTGACCGCATTCAACGCAGAGCGACTCGAATCGTCGACGATCAAGTTCTCTCCGGTCGGCTCGACCCTTTGGCTCTGCGTAGAGATGTTGGATCACTCTGCATCTTTTACCGTATATATCACGGGGAGTGTTCTGAGGAACTGTTCGATTTACTACCTGCAGCTCAATTTCGCCACCGGACTTCCCGACAAAGCATGATGTTTCATCAATTTCATGTCGACGTCTGGAAGTCCACAACCTTGCGATTTTCACGGCATTTTTTACCTCGCACTGCCGTATTATGGAACCAGCTGCCTGGTGAAGTATTTCCGAACGGTTACGACTTAGGAACCTTCAAGAAGAGAGCATATTCCCTCCTTAAAGGCCGGCAACACATCCTCGAGACCTCTGGTGTTGCGGATGTTTGTGGGCGACGGTGATCACTTACCATCAGGTGAGCAGCCTGCTCGTTTGCCCTCCTATCTCATAAAAAAAAAAAAAAAACATACATACCAGCCAGTGACGCATTACTCCAGATGTACCTCGCCACCTTGAAGAAATGTTGAACAATGTGAACACATTTGTCGCATTATATAATTATGTATCTTCTACAATCGAAAAGTTATAATACTTTGTGTACATTGTGAAAATGACAAAACAACATCAAACACACACGTGACGAAAATCATAGAATTGAAGAAAACACTAACATTGACAGAAAGTACTTGAAGAGAAGTCAAGAATCTGACCCATGATATGAAAACAACAAGACATGGCATAAGGACAAGTATCCAAAGCCATTTAAAAAAAAACCAGTGACGCGTTCAGGCGGTTACACATAAACGACTGCGCTGCGTATTTTTACATATTATTTTTGTATTATATACAAACAGTCTTATGTTTCCATTTTAACCGTTTAACTGTGCATTATTATAACTCTGGTGTCAAACTCATTAATTCTAATATATTTTGTGTAACTTTGGTGTGAACTTGTCTATTAAATATTGTGTAATAATGTTCGGCATTTCTTTCATCGAGTTATCATCCATCACACGTTAATAAGAACACGGTACAACAAAACACAAAGAGTGATACGGGCTGTATCCACCAAACGACCCCTCATCACCCCAAAATGTACTACGGTGTTTCATACATACTGAGATTTGCTTAGAACCCTACATCACTTTCGGAACGCACCTACACATATCAAGAGTTGTCACTGTCATAAAAGTCAAAAACGTCTAATGTCATGTCACAATTGTCACATTAATAATGTCAAAATTGTCAAAGTGAGTCCATCAACTATCGTTTATGCGGCTGCGCGACACAATTTCTTTAGAAAATACCAAAATAATAAACATCGAGAGTACCGCGAAAAATGCGCGGCTGTGTTACCAATGGCCGGCTTGAACGTAGCTGAGTGGACTCCAGAACAAGTGGCGGAATGGATGTCAGGTAGCGCGTCGTGTCTTGATGGAATCAGTGCTATATTGTTTTTGTATGAGTCACGGAATCTCAAGAGTGTTGTGTTCAGGGCTCGGGCCGACGGTGGCGCAGTACGTGCCGGGCCTGAAGGCGCGCGGACTTGATGGCGTGAAGCTGCTGACGCTGCGCTGCGATGACCTGGAGTACCTCGGCATGCACATCATCGGCCACCAAGAGCTGCTGCTCGAGGCCGTCGAGCATCTCCGCAACTTCGTAAGGATCACGTTTTATCTAGCATCTTCTCATGTATTGCTTATTTACAATTAGACACTGAAATCATAAACAGA
Source organism: Plagodis dolabraria (assembly GCA_963854805.1). Lineage (NCBI taxonomy): Eukaryota > Metazoa > Arthropoda > Insecta > Lepidoptera > Geometridae > Plagodis > Plagodis dolabraria. Next base: position 1,236,057 of record OY978443.1, read on the forward strand.
AATCAAGTCTGGAGTTATTAGAGCATATTCTTATGTCATGACTTTAGAGAGTTTTGTGTTATATAAACTATAATAGTACCCATGTATGTTAACGGGTGCAGAATGATAATTAAAAAAAAACTTGTTATTATGTGATAATTCACATTCTGATCTTTTGCAGCAAATCTTAATTCTTACACCGAAAATGTAACAAAGTTAATTAAACCATCTCTTTTTAAGTATGTATCACAACATAGGTTCTTATCAACTTTTATTGCTCTCTGTAATTACCTAACATTGACTATGACAATAACATCATATGATATAAGAGAGGCTATAAACTCCGTGTCTATTTGAGTAAGGTATGAGTCATGGTCACATCACAATGTCAGTTATCACTCCGGTTGTTATCTGCCTTGCAGCATGCAGAGAGTGCCACTACAGACAATTCTGACTCACTGGTGATGGATGGCTGTGCTTCTGTTTTGTTTGTTGTCAATATGCTTGTAATGTACTACTTGTATTTGAGAAAGTTGTCTGTCAAAATACTAGGTATACATGATAGTGACTTAGTAATTCATGAGCTGAGCTGTTGAGTCTTAGTCACACTATCTGCAGATTCTCAAGCTTGTCAAGATATTTCAGTAATCCTCATATTATAGTAATGATTTTAAGGATGGGGTTAGTTAAAAAAAATACAGTAAAGGGTAAGCATAGTTTTATACATGTTTTAATTGTAAAACTTATAGGAGAATGTTAGATGTGTTTGGTGCTTGGACCAACAGGATGTTTTGGGGTGTTGGGGGAGTAATGCGCTAGTTTTCCTTGATAGGCCCTATATCCTAAGTGTCATGTTTGATTAGATATCCCCTTACTTGTAGAATCTGCAGATAGGGTACGGCGCATTGTTGATGAAATGTACACTTATTTTCCCTCAACGCCTAGTGACTTTTTTTATTACTAAGTTGTTTTCCATTACCTAAATATTTCACCCTAATATCCCCATACTCTAATATATCACCTATACTATAAAAAAATAACATTTTCATCCATTTAGTTAGAGTGGATCAAACAGCGAAATTTAAATATATTTTTACCGATTTTGAGAATTTTTGTTTTTAAATCGAGTTTGATGCTATCCCCAATCAACATATAAACTTCTTCTTTACGGGAAAAGAAATGAAAATAGACTGCTCCTGGGTTGCAAGCCCCAGGCCCCTCTAGCCTCTTCCTCTGCAACGCTATGGACCCGGCACCCGCACGGTGAATCCATAGAATGCTAAGTAATTCGTCTCTTTTATGGAAAATTGTATAGTAAAAGTGGTTTGAACAGATGACACAAATGGTAAGAAACAGCATTTTTTTCTGGTACTATTCCACTTACAAGTTTAATTTCTTCTTGTTCCTTAATATTTCCACTTTTCTATTCAATGTTATTGTGGTAATCAGAATAGGACGAACTTTTCATATTGCCCATACTCTTCCAAGTCTGTAGATTTGGTCTATTTCTGAAAATTCTAATATTATCTCAATGTTTTGTATTTGCACCATATTTTCTAATAATTCTCTATAGTTCTCTCTGATTCTTCTATTCCATGAATAAGCAAGTTATTTCTCTTTGAATGTGTATCTAATGCTACCAATTTGTTGCTCAACTTTTCTACCTCAGGCTTAAGTTATTTGTTCTCTTCAATAAGCGGTAGAATCTTGCTAAATATTTTCAGTTACCTTTTCAGTTATTATATTTGTTTGCTTATCTAGCTCGTCTTTCAGCTTCGAAAAAAGCAATGACATATGGTTTGACATTTCTTCTGATATAATTTTCGTAATGCTTAAGGCAATACTACGAATACTACGATGCAATAAGGAGTAAGGATGGCTAGGGTTGCTGGCGGGGGAAATGCACAATACACCCCATGCAAGTCGTCATTGCAGAACCAATCACCCTAACACAGTTTAATTTTTTTTTATATAACTTGATAGGCTAGCCTTTGGCGACTATCTCACCTGATTGTAAGTGATAATGTGTTTGAAGATGTTGGCAAGCTAACCCACTATTACTGGCTTTCGCGGACAGCTACCGGAACTCACCGTTACGTGCTTGGTGACAATTTTCTGCTTCTTTGAAACTGTTCAATACCATGATCATGTTGAATGGTTACACACAACAACAATAACAACCACAGATATTGTGAGTTTTCACTTTAGAGATGAGATTTTTGTTCTATTGTTTTGATGCTCATGAGAGCAACAGAACCAAAAAAAATGTACTTACAGCTGTTTGGTGCAGAAATTAGAACTTATAGTGTGCAAATAGCATTTACTGACATCAAGGGACTCTATTGATTTTGTTTCGCCTAAAAAGTAAAATAATGTATTTTTTTTATTTTACTGTGGTGATTCTGCAACAAAGTCTTAGATGGTAGCTACAGATATAGTAGTGGTTACCATTGTATATTCCAGCATTACGAGTTGTCGCGCGAGTGCATCCAACAGCTAGCACTGCGAGTGTCGGTGGTGGCGACCTCAGTGGTGCGAGCTCTGCGGAATCACGCCGACGCGAGGCTTGAGACGCAGACGTTGGCTGACGTTGCTCGACTTGTCAATGCTGTGAAGCCACTGGTGTGCTGGCTGGACAGGTGAAATGCAACCACACATCATATGTGTATAGTTTTACATGGTCACATTTTTTTATATACAATAGCACATTGTTTGCTAAGAGAAGAAGAACACGATTTATTTCTGATCGAGAGTATGCTTAAGCCCGACGCGCAGTGGAGGACTTTAAGGAAACTCGAGAAGAAAAACAGAACTTTCTCCCGAGTTTTATGTACTACACCTACAAGGAAAATAAAATGATTATAAGTTTTCTTGTATTTGTCTTGAGACTTCTCAGGAATTAATTTGATTATGACTTCTTAGCTGTATTTTTTATTCCTGGTGGCGTCATCATCATAAATTCGTCACTTTCACTATTAGTTGATGTTTTTAGAAAATAATTTAGAATAATTTAAAGCGTACTATTAAATTATCAATTTAGTAGAAAATTAAATTTAACTAAACAAATACCCTTTTTTTTCAAATTCATTGAAAATCAAGCACCACAATCCTACCTAGTTTTTTCTAATTATTTAAGACTAGCCCTGCCTGCGACTTCGTTCGCGATTGCCCTACCTGCAGACTAATTATTCACATTTCAGCACTGTTTATCTCACAACGCTGTGGTCTGCGGTGAAGCACTCATATTAAAGCATAGCTCAGAAAGAAGCTCTTTACTTTGGATTTGAAAACTCCTGGGTTGTATTTTCCAGACGACAGTATTCATGTTAAGTAACTCAGATAGTTCCTTCGCGGTTCGCACTGTAAATGTAGACGCAAAGTACTTTGTTGCGTTTCTTTAAAATTTCGATTTGAAAACGGTGGTTTTGTGTGGCGGTAGAACAAAAATATATTAGATTGTGCACTTCCATTGCGCAGTCTCCGAAATGTATCCGGCAAAAGATAGTTAAAAAATCTGATTGTGGCGAATGTTCCAGATTTTAGACTTTTATCTTGCAAGCTTGCAAAACTAAATAAGAGTGCCGGGCTGCCCGTGGGGTGCCGGACTGCCCGTGGCGTACTGAACTGCCCATGGGGTGCCGGGCTGCCAGTAGGGTGCTGGGCTGCCCGTGGGGTGCCAGGGTGCGCGTCGTGTGCCAGGCTGCCCGTGGGGTGCCGGGCGGCCCGTAGGGTGCTGGGCTACCTGTGGGGTGCCGGGATGCCCGTGAGGGATGCCCACCATTCTAACAAAAAAGAATGATTGAAATCGGACTACGCGATAATAAATTACAACTAAGTGTACATTTTGACTTTCATCCCTTTTCCCAGGGAAACCGTGCTGAATTTTGGGATAAAAAGTATCCTATGTCCTACTTCGTAGTATGAACTCAAATCGTGCTAAGTTTCATTTAAATCCATTTAGTAGTTTTGAAGTGATGCGCGGCCGGGATACAGACAGACAGACAGACAGACAAAAATTAAAAAAAATATAGTTTTAGCATCAGTATCAGCAACAGAGTGCTGTCAAAAATTATTTTCAAAATATCTTCAATGTACAGAATTGGACCTGTTACAGTTTTATTATAAGTATAGATTTGAAAAAACAAAAGAACGATAGCAGAGCAGGAATGGATTTTCATACAACTTTTATCCACTTTTTAGCCACAAATTTATAAGCGAGAAATGACGAACTATATAACCCATTTATGAACGAAGAATGAGACATTTTCTGGTGTGGTATAATAGTAGAATAATAGAGACGGGTCGAAAGGAATCAATTACCATACGACGTATTTAGGCTATAGTCCTAGTAGGAATTGATGACTTTGACCGGTTTTCAATACTCTACCTTTCACTATGAATATCAAATAAAAAATGGCAGTTCTTTTTATAATACATAAGTATTGAAAATAATAACATGAGTAGTACCTATTTAAAATTAATGCGGTTATAGTCCGAGTAGGCATCGACGACTTACATCCGTGTACAACACTACTTTTCATTTAAAATATGATAAAAGTAAAATTAGTCGTTTTTAAAATATTTCCTGAAAATGATAACACAAGTAGAAGATACATATATTTGAGCAGTGAGAACAAATTGTAATATTTAGGTAACATATCTGTTTGTTTATTTTATAAGTAGGTACCTTATATTTAGTTGCTAACCCATTAATTATAGTCTTTATAAAAAAAATAAAAAAATTTTTATGCCTTATAGATTAGCCTTTGACCACTATCTCACCTGATGGTAAGTGATGATGTGGTCGAGGGTGTTGTTCAGACTAACCTAGAGTTACTGGCTCTCAAGGACAGCTGCCGGAACACACCGTTAGGTGCTTGGCGACAGATTTTCAACTTGAGGGTGGTAGCTAGCCAGGCGGGCATTTGCAAAGTGCCCTACCACCATGCTGTAACGACTGCTATCCTAAGACAACAACCGGGACCGACGGCTTAACGTGCCCTCCGAAGCACGGAAGCGCTCAGTAGTAATGCCCAACCAGCGGTCACCCATCCAAGTCATGACCGCGGCGGACGTTGCTTAACTTTGCTGATCGATTCAGAATGGCTAAGCAAACTTGGCTACGAGCGCTTCAAAATTGTTCCATATTTAAATTTTAAATATGGAACACAAAGCATCTCCCCCGGGGGTCATACCGCTTAATAGGCTTTTTTTTTAATGTCACACTGCTCCAAAACATAATTGTTGTCTAATATTTTTTATTACATACACTAACTTGAGAAAGTTAAATCTCAAGTTAGGGAACATTTAGGGCCCGATTCAGAATGTCCTAATAAAGTTTCGGGTTGCTATGAAACACATGCCATGGAACCAATGTCAGGCCGTCCGGCCGCTTACCATCGGAACGCAAGAGTCCCGGGGGTTCAAGGACACAAGGAACCTCAGCCGACACAAAGGCCCGTTTAAGGATGTCATTGATAACGTGGTGCCGCGGTCTTCTGCCCGCACACCGGGTGCAGCTAAGGCCATGATGCCCGTCCGCCTCAACCCTCGCCCCGCAGATGCAGGTGTGAGGCTCGCAGACAGGACATCCAAGCCGAAGAGCGGCAGCCACCCTCAACGAGTCATCATCCAAAAGCGTGCTCATGTGCGGAAAAGGAAGAGCGTATAGCCACGCGCCAGACTCCGGTGTGTTCACGGCGTTTATTCGGGCGAGTTCAACACCCGTGTTTTCCGCCCGCCACTGCGCAACGAGCCGTTTACCCAGTAGGTCGTCCCAGCTTCTTTGCCATTCAGGTTCATAAAAATCACTGAATCATAAAAATGACAGTAAATATGCAGCGCGTTTCAAGTTTTAACCGATGGATAGGCTAAACCGATGATTGTGAAACGCAAAGATAGTGTTTTATTTATTAAATATGATCTGGGTAGTAAAACCGGAACTTACTCGAACATTCCGAAACAGGCCCTAAATCTGTTATAAACTAGTTCTTTTCGTTTTTACGTATTTACTTACTCAAAATTAGTTACTTTTAATGAAACAATAGTGATAATTTGGTATATTTATATGTGTGTGGCGGGAAAAGTTATGTGGCATTTAAATCCTTCCATCCGTAGCAGTGAAGGAATGTCGTATGAAAATCCATACCTGCCCTGATAGCGTTCTTTTGTTTTTTTGGGTGTTAACATAAAAAATACAATCATCACACCTCAAAAAGGTTTTATTTGAAATAATTAGATAAAAGAGGTAGGATTTCTTTTTGTACTCGATTTACAATTAAAGGAGGTTAGCAACCTTTTTCTACGCTACGAAAAACAAAGCCCGCCAATTCATTTATTTATATTTGTATATGTGTGTTATATTTGTTTTGTTAAATTTTGTTTTTTACTGAATAAATAAATTAACAGTACGTTTTTAAATAGTGAAAGTCACGATTTTATAATGATGACGCCACAAGAAATAAAAAATACAACTCAAGAACTTACTTCAAAAAAGGTTTTATGTCAAACAGCAAACAGTTAGGAAAAAAGAGGTGCCATTTTTTTTCGTAGGTACTCGATTTTCAATGAAAGGAGGCAACCTTTCTCTGCACTACGAAAAAAGCGCGGTTCATTATTAGTTTTGTTAAATTATGCTTTTCAATAAATTGATGATATAACAGGTTGCATTAAATTATTCTAAATAATTTTCCAAAGTGTCATGTGGTAGTGAAAGTGACGATTTTATAATGGTAATGCCACAAGAAATACAAAATACAGGTCAAGAAGTCATAAAGAACTTACTTCCTGAGAAGTCTCGGACAGATACAAAAACCTTATAGGTACCTAATGATTTTATTTTCCTCGTAGGTGCAGTATCAAGCACTATGTATCACTCGGGAGAAAGTTCTATTTCAGTTCTCGAGTGTCTTTTGAGTCCTCCGCTGCGCGTCGGGCTTAAACATATGCTCGAACAGAAATAGGTTTTCCTCCCCTCGGTGTACTATGTACTATTATTGTATTCGCTCCGGGGCTGCGATGTTGTGTGCCGCCGCGGACGTACACGTTAGCTTCTTGTGAACCGCCGGTCCCGATGCGACCGTCGACTCGACCTCGAGCTCGGGGCAGCTCATCTGCTCATGAGCTTGGGGTTTACAGTACATCAGCACCTTCTCTTTTTATCCAACAAAAAAACTATTACGTATAATGTTTAATATTCAACAGATGGAGAGTTGTAAGCCATATTTTAAAAACCACAATATACTTACCCTACCGTGCATATACATCTTTGAAATCTGTAAATTTGTACGTAATTATCCAAATTTCTTCACAAAACGAGAAAACATTCCTACAAATCGACCGTTACGGAACCCAAACCGGTTGATACAACCATTTTCTCACCTAAAGTTATACAAGTCAGGTCCCTTGGTAATGTCAATAAAAATATACAATAAGCTGCCACCACAAATAAAAAAACCTTAATAATGACAAACATTTCATACAAAAGTTAAAACAATTATTAATTAAGAAAACTTGTTACAGTAGAGGAATATTTCAAAGATAAAAATATTTAAATAATAAATATGTAGGTAGGTATAAATACTTTTACCATTTAACTTGACATTCTTCACAATACATAAATATTACATTTGTAGCTAATTCTTAATTATTGCATGTTAGTATTTATATTAATTATTATATCGTTATTTATTTATTTTAATTTGAAAAGTGATGGAATATGCATCTTTAAATAAACGAAATATTATTTTTTCTTCCCTATAATGAAATACTTAATAACAATTCAACAATGATTACATTTGGACATAAAAATCGATGAAATATTTGAACCAATTGGAATAATAGTTTTAATAATCCTCCTCTCTCCTAATTGTGTGCCCAACAGGGTCTGTAATGAACTTTTACTTAATTTGAACATCTTTATCAACACTACAGAAAACAATAAAGTATTGAGTATTGAGTACAAGGAGCGGCAAGCAGCCAGCCGTAGAATACTTATTAAAGTTCTCGTATTTCGCATCGCGCAATGCGGTTAGGACGAGATCCAGCCCCGGGCTACTATGTCACTAGAGGAATGGCAAACGTAGATCCCGACTGAAGCGAATAACAACATAAACGTGTATGTGGTAAGGTGGTCGCTGAGTGGGGGCGGGGGCGGGAGGTCGGTGCCGGAGTGCGTGGGGTCGCAGCGGACGCAGCTGCTGCAGCTGTCGCTGGAGGCGGCGACGTGCGCGCAGCGCGAGCGGTTCGCGGAGCAGCCGGCGCGGGCGGTGCGCGCGGCCGCCAGCGCCGCCGCCGCCGCCGCCGCCTACATCCTGCAGGAGGCGTGCGACCCGCGCGTGCTGGCGGGCGGCGCGCTGGCCGCAGTCACGCTGCGGCAGCGGCACCGCCCGCTCGGCTTCGACGTGCGCGCCTCCTTCTGCGGACACCACCAGCTCGCCAACATCCGCTTCGGCTCGCCCGCGCACGCCTCGGGCGCGGTGCATCCGGGAGACGAGATCGTGCAGGTACCTTACCCTACTCTATACTGGACGGGACCCATACATGTGCTATCTTCAGTTATATCTATACTAGACATTCCCATAAAATAACATATTCTGTGGATAATGTACGATAATAAACTTAGGTATTGCATCCCCGATCTATCTTTGCTGACTTGCCCGTCCTAAACTGATGGATATTAAACTATAAACAGACCTAGAACTAAACATTTGCAATGGTGTTGATCTACAAATTCTCGTCATTTAATATTTGTTAATATTCCCTTAATTAAGATAGTTTGTAAACTGATCATATTGAATGAGTAGAAAGAGGAAACTTTCCTGATTTAATGAAACAAAGTAAAATCACTCCAATCTTGAAGTGGAGGACTATACCTTTCCAATTATATACCCATTTTTATCTAGGTACCTGTTTTGAGTAAAGTATTCGTTAATTTATCCATACACAACTTCTACCCCATGTTTTTTTTATTGGTCTTGTAGACTGATACAGCTTATAAAAACTTATATGACATGGTATTGTAGTTAAAAGTCGTATGTAACAATCCAATTAAAGGTAAACACAGCATGAACATAATTATGGTTTAGTGTACCACTACACTCCGAACTTTGTAATTAATAAGTAATTACAGTATAAAAATAAAATATAAATTTGAAGAAACTTAAAAACTACCCTACAAGGGGATAAGAGTCTCAGTGGCCCTTTTTTTTAAAGAAATAAGGGATCGCTTCAGAATATCTATTTTATGTTCCAGCCAGAGTTGATTACTCGGCCGACCCATTCTCCTAAGCGGGCTATATTTACCCAATTTTGTTCTGTCACCTTTCGTATCAATAAAATTATATGTATGGGGCCGAAGGGGGCCTATTGCAAAACACGTTAAGGTAGTTAATTGATCAATTACCGCCAATATTTGTATAAGCCTTCGTCTGCGTCCGCGCGAATATGAACACTATCCACCTAGAGATAGGGTTCAACCCGACCGCATAGTTTACTTTTGTTTACCGAATAGCATGTAGTCCCGTGGGGTGCCGGGGTCCCGTGGGATGCCGGGGTCCCCTGGGGTGTCGGGCTAGAATGTCACCCCCCATTTCTTCCCGTGGTTGTCGTAAAAGGCGACTAAGGGAAAAATACCGGAAGGTGGGTAGCAGCGCCTTCTGAGAAATTTACACCAATAACTGCGATCCCCAAGACGTCTGCCAAGCGAGGGGATTATGGCAAAATCCCCCCTATGAATAGCACAATAACAATTCGGCCCCAGTCCCCGGTAGCTCTATTATTCCTGGCCTTTGTAGCGGGACAGGTAACGGTGGAGCAGGGGGTGCGAAGAATCACCGGAAGATGCCCGGCTACCAACCTCAAAAACGACGACCCTTGGCCCTGGCAACACACGACAAACGTACGCTCAGGGAGGACTACAAGATTGTCGAGCTGGAGGAAGAATTGAACAAGTTACGCTGGGATGTCATGGAGTTATCGGAAGTCTGAAGACAGGGACATGACACCGTTATCCTTGACTCAGTTTACTTGTTATTCTACCCTTCCCTTGTCCCTTGTTAACAATGTTGTAAAAATCGAAAGTGTGTCGAGCAGGGTAGCGTACCTTATACTCAGAATCACCAAACGGTATTTGCTGACGGTCATACAGGCTTACGCACCGTCGTCGACACGCTTAGATGATGAAGTAGATGCAATGTATGAGGAGATATCTGAAGCCATACATGCCTCCGAAACATACTTCACCGTTGTTATGGGGGACTTCAACGCTAAGTTAGGCACACGGAATGGCGATGAGTTGAGAGTGAGGCCATTTGGATATGGGCAGCGGAACCAGAGGGGCCAGTGGCTGGTCGAATTCATGGAAAAGGAGGGACTCTTTGCGATGAACTCCTTCTTCGAGATGTGGACGTGGATAAGCCCGATGTTTCAAACAAAAAATGAGATCAAGTTTATCATGACAACCAGGACGAAAATATTCAATGATGTCTCTGTGATCCATAAGGTGAAAACCAGTAGCGATCACCGTATCGTTAGAGGCACATTGAATGTCAATGTAAAGCTTCAGAGGTCCCGTCTGATAAACTCCACGCTCTGTCCTAGCGTTGCACAAATCCAAAACACCGAGAGCTTTCAACTCGAACTACATAACCGCTTCCAGTGCCTAGCTGAATGCGAATAAAAAAAATCGTCTATAGGGCAAAGCCAAATGACCAAGCTGAAGATCGACGATGGCAGAATCATCTCATCAAAACCGGAGATCCTGAGAGAGCTTGAGAGGTTTTATGGACAGTTATACACCTCGACACGAGAACCCGTTGTCAGTACAGCTCAGGACATGAGAGCTAAATTGACCCGACACTATACCGAAGGCATCCAGCCTATACGAGATTAGAATGGCTCTCAAATAGCTTAAGAACAAAAAGGCGCCAGGTGATGACGGAATCACGACAGAACTTCTGAGAGCGGTTGGAAAACGGGTACTCTTAGTCCTCCAGAAGTTATTCAATTCCGTCATCCTTGAAGGTAAAACGCCAGAAGCATAGAGCAGAAATGTAGTGGTAATGTTCTTCAAAAAAGGTGACAAGACCTTATTGAAGAACTACTACCCATTTCACTTCTGACGCATGTTTATAAGCTGTTCTCGAGAGTCATTACGAATCGTCTTGCTCGTAGATTTCATGACTTCCAGCCTCCCCAACAAGCTGGGTTCCAAAAAGGCTTTAGTACCATAGACCATCATGCGCTCCGCCATATTATACAGAAAACTGAGGAGTATAATCGGCCATTATGTTTAGCGTTTGTGGACTATGAAAAAGCCTTCGATTCAATCGAAGCCTGGGCCGTACTGCAGTCTCTTCAGCGATGCCAAATTGACTATAGGTACATCGAAGCTCTGAAGTGTTTGTTTAGGAACGCTACCATGTCGATTCGACTACAGGACAAGAGCACAGAACCAATCCAACTGCCGCGAGGCGTGAGACAGGGAGGCGTTATTTCTCCGAAACTGTTCACGGATGCGTTGGAGGACGTTTTTAAGCACTTGAACTGGAAATAATTCGGCGTCAACATTTATGGTGAATACATCACTCACCTTCGTTTCGCCGATGACATAGTCATAATGGCACAGTCGCTTGAGGAACTCAGTACAATGCTCAGCGACCTCAGTAGAGTTTCCCAGCAGGTAGGTCTTAAAATGAACATGGACAAGACGAAAATTATGTCTAATGTCCATGTTGCACCTGTAGCAGTAGTTGTTGGGAACGATACGCTCGAAGTTGCTGACCGCTACATTTACCTGGGACAGACTGTCCAGTTAGGTAGGTCCAACTTCGACAAAGAGGTCGCCCGAAGAATCCAGCTCAGATGGGCAGCGTTCGGGAAGTTACGCGACATCTTCACGTCGAAGATCCCGCAGAGCCTGAAGACCAAAGTCTTCAACCAGTGTGTGTTGCCAGTGATGACTTATGGCACTGAGACGTGGTCCTTATCTGTGGCTCTCATGGACAAGCTCGGAGTCGCTCAACGAGCTATGGAGAGAGCTATGCTCGGAGTTTCTTTGCGCGATATAATCCGGTACGTGGATATTCGCCAAAGAACCAAAGTCACTGACATAGCTCTCAGCATTTGCAAGTTTAAGTGGCAATGGGCGGGCCACATTGCTCGACGAACCGATAACCGTTGGGGAAGAAAGGTTCTCGAGTGGTTACCACACTACATCTGAAGACGTAGAGTTGGTAGGCCCCCCACTAGGTGGACTGACGACATCGTGAAAGTCGCTGGTAGCCAATGGTTACAAGTGGTTAATAGCCGTTCTTTGTGGCGCTCTATGGGGGAGGCTTTTGTTCAACAGTGGACGTCTTCCGGCTGATGATGATGATGATGTCCCAAGCTATCCATATAGGCAAAGAAAATGTGTGATGCCACGCTCACGTTTTGTAAAGGATTCGTGTACGTATAGGGTAAAATCAAATGTGGGAGCCGAAGATGGACAGGGGCGTCACGTTTATAGAGACCATAGATGGTAGAGAGTAGTGTGTGTAGAGATAACCAGTATAGTGTTGTGTTGTGTTGCAGGTGGGGGGGCGGTGTGTGATCGGTTGGAGCGGCGCGGAGGTGGAGGCGGCATGCATGGAGAGTGCAGCGGGCGGTGGCGGTGGGGCGGGGGGAGGGGAGCTACAGTTGCGGCTGCGGCGGCGCGGGACGGCCGTACCGCCGCCGCCGCGTCGGCTGCCGAGGCACCATCTCTATTGTGACAGGTAACGCCACTACTGTCGCTTTCCCAAAGCAGTAGTAGAGACGCCCGACATACCTACCGCTCCCAACTATAGTCTATTTTTTTTAACAGACGAGTACCGGAAAATTTACTGCGTTGCTATTGGCCCACGTAATCAACATAAAGTTCGTTCCACACGAACTCTGTAGTTACATGTAGGTTTCAGTTCAACATTCAGTTGAGTCTTCGAATACCTGCGCGTCGAAAACGATTGCTTGTAACGAATCAATACTAAAGTTGAAACTTTTGAATTAGGGTAAGCAAAACAAAGATCGTTTCGGAAAAAATATTGTTGCTAAGTCAACAAATCGTCTCGTTATACTTTTGCCGACGTATCACTGTGAGATCAACCCAATTGAATTCGTTTGGTCTCAAGTGAAGTGCTATGGTAGGATATAACGAAAGTTATACAATTTATGAAGTCTGAACTCTTTTGTTACAAGGAGAAGCTAAATAGGCCATTCATATCATCCACCTTTTTTATAAATCAAATAATTCTACGACAATTTTTGTAATCTTAAAAATTTTCGTCATCCTTCTGATGAATTTTCTGCAGATACGTCAATAGTAAATTGCTCTATCATATTTCGTACATGATTGTCGACTCCGTACATTTTTGTTTCAATCTTGGTTATTACATGAATGAGAAATGACCGCCATTTTTATCTAACCAAAAATTTTTAAGATTACAAGAATTGTAGTAGAATTATTTGATATATATGTTGTAGTGCATAATATATATACTATCACAATATTGTTTTATATCATGAACGCGAACAAAAAATTTTGTTACGTATATACTTACCATGCAAATTTATAATAACGTAATTTTTTCTACCGTAAAAGTATTCAATATGAACGGGTCTTGACATTTTCAAAACAAGAACAAAGACATTGACCAATGACAGCAATCACCCATCTCACTCTGTAAATATCGGAAATGTGCGAGAGACATACTCAGTACTCGTTTGTTCAAAAAAATAGACTATAGATGTCTCGTCACTAACACAACCGTGCGCGTCCGCTCCTAGTACTAACTAGTTGTTGTTCATCAGTTACATCTCCAAGTAGATGAGTGGGCAGTATAGTCGGCCCAGCGCTGGTAACACAGAGCCGATATAATTATGTTCCGTCGAAGCAATGACTTGTCGACCCATGTGTTTTGATTGTTCACGACTTCGCTTTATGATCTACTACAACTGGCCACCTCGCCTACGTGAATTCCAGATGTGGATCATAATACACCTTCCCTGTTGGACCTTCTGCTGACCTCACCCGGACAACTACACAGTATCCTTTAACGCTCCTCGTCGGATCACTGCCTGATCTGAGTTCAGTGCCGGTTACACGCCCAACTCGACCCCGTTTTGCTTATTAGATTGGGACGGAATGCGGTCCTTTTTTGCATCCTACCCATGGGGGCAAGTTTGCTTCTTGCCGGATGATCCAGATATCACTGCTGACTATGTTGCTGATGTAGTGCTTCAGGGTATAGAACTCCTTATTCCATATCCTGCAGTGCCATTTGGTGGCAGTCACAGCCCTGGTTTGGTCGCTCTTGTAAAATGGCCTCTGGCCAAAAACGAGAGCGTTACCAAGCTTGGGCCGATTCAGTGGCATCTAAGAATTTAAATACAACCGATCTCAAAAAGAAATATAACTTTGCCTCCAGGTCCTACAAAAAAGTAATCGCTATAGCGAAGTCGGAGCATATCGGCACAATTGGCGAGAGATTAGCCCGCCTTCCTTCGGGAACACGTACGTTCTGGACTCTTGCCAGGGCTGTCCAGGGGAGTTTTAGTCAGTCATCTCTTCCGCCCCTGCACAGAGAGAATGGCACATAGGCCCACACCGCAAATGAGAAGGCTGATTTTCTGGGCTCTCTGTTTGTGTCTAACTTGACTTGGATGACCAAGGAAACTCACCACCGACTATACCACGGTGTGATACTTCGATGCCGGATATAATTTTCCGGCAATGTGCAGTAAGTAAAGCTCTGTTCTCCTTGGACATTCATAAGTCGAGTGGGCCAGATGGCATCCCTCCGATAGTGCTGTAGACTTGTGCTCCAGAGTTGACACCGGTTGTAACGCGTCTTTACCGGCTTTGTTACTCATTTGGCATTGTCCCAAAAACATGGAAGACGACTTTGGTGCATCCGATCTCTAAAATAGGTGACCGCTCAGATCCGTCCAATTACCGCCCTAAAGCCATAACATCTCTGTTCTCCAAGATAATGGAATCCATTATCAACAACTAGCTCTTGATACCGATAGATGATAGATACTGATCTAGAGGAGCACCAGCTGATTACCGATCGCCAGTACGGTTTTTGTCGCGGTCGCTCAGCTGATGATCTTTTAGTATATCTTACGCATCGATGGGCGGAGGTGGTGGATGTCAAGGGTGAGGCGTTGGCGGCTAGTTTTGACATAGCGAAGGCCTTTGATCGGGTGTGGCATAAAGCGCTTCTTCAAGTTGCATGTGAAAAATATTTTGATTAAGAAATCATACTACAAAGTTTGTGATTACTTAAACGACAAAGATGCTTGGAAAGTTCCGCCTCTGCCAAGCTATCACCTGTCACCTACGTAATTTGAACAAATATTGTAATAGTCATATAACACATTGTATATAACACATTGTTAAAAGATATTTAAAAGAATGGCCCCGAGTTTCTTGCCCGTTCTTCTCGCAGTGGCTCTATAATTTTTTTTTGCTGAACGTGGCAGTACAATGTAGAATATTTCAATATTAAAATTTGTAATTGACCTTCATAAGAGCGTCTTAGACGCCTAAATTGAATAAATGATTTTGAATTTGAATTCGAAGCTTCCTTCCCATGGGCTTCCCGAGAAATTGTGCGAATGGATCTCCAGTTTTTTGGCAGATCGGAGCATCAAGGTTGTTGTCGACCGTGCATGCTCCGACTTGAAGCCGATTAATTCTGACGTTCCGCAAGGCTGTGTGCTATCTCCGACTCTTTTTCTCTTGTACATCAATGACATGCTGCAACTCAGCGATATTCATTGCTATGCAGATGACAGTACCGGAACTGCCTCTTACACCGGCCGCGCTAAAATTTCTCTGGAAAACGTTGTCGAGAGTCGGAATAAACTTGTGTCTTCACTGAAGAGACAAGTAATGTTTCGAAGGGAGGCTAATTAAACTTAGTCCAATACCCCAAGAAGACACAAGTTTGTGCGTTTACCGCTAAGATATCCCCCTTTGTCGTATCCCTCCGTTTTGAAGACAGTCCCCTTGCCACCTTAACTAGTATCGGAGTACTTGGCGTCGACATTTTTTTGAAGTTTGCTTAGCCGTTCTGAACCGATCAGTAAAGTTAAGCAACGTCCGCCTCAATCATGACTTGGATGGATAACCGCTAGTGACATTACTACTGAGCGCTTCCGTGCTTTGGTGGGCACGTTAAGCCGTCGGTCCCGGTTGTTGTCTTAGGATGGTAGTCGTTATAGCATGGTGGTAGGGCATTTTGCAAATGCCCGCCTGGCTAGCTACCACCCTCAAGTAGAAAATCTGTCGCCAAGCACCTAACGGTGTGCTCCGGCAGCTGTCCTTGAGAGCCAGTAATTCTAGGTTAGCCTGAACAACATCTTCGACCACATCATCACTTACCATCAGGTCAGATAGTGGTCAAAGGCTAACCTAACAGGCATAAAAAAAGACATATCGACCGTCGTTAAATTTCGCCGTCACTTGGAAGATAAGGCTAAATTAGCCTCTCAGAAGCTTGGTGTGCTCGGTAGCGGCGAGGCGGTACTTCACGTCGGCCCATGTATCGCCTGCAACTTTATAAGGCTCAGGCTCGACCTCACAGGAGGACTGCTCTCACCTCTGGCCGGGAGCTCCCCACTACCAGCGCACTCCATTTGACCGCATTCAACGCAGAGCGACTCGACGAGGCGACATTCAAGTTCTCTCCAGTCGGTTCGACCCTTTGGCACTGCGTAGAGATGTTGGATCACTGCATCTTTTACCGTGTATTCTGAGGAACTGTTCGATTTACTACCTGCAGCTCAATTTCGCCACCGGACTTCCCGCCAAAGCATGATGCTTCATCAATTTCATGTCGACGTCTGGAAGTCCACAACCTTGCGATTTTCTCGGCATTTTTTACCTCGCACTGCCACATTATGAAACCAACTGCCAGGTGAAGTATTTCTGAACAGTTACGACTTAGAAACCTTCAAGAAGAGAGCATATTCCCTCCTTAAAGGCCGGCAATAGGCGACGGTGATCACTTACCATCAGGTGAGTCGCCTGCTAGTTTAAAATATATAAAATAAAATAAAATAGCCATTTATTGCCTTAATATTAATACACAGAAAAAAAATACAATATAGGAGAAATTGACAAACAAACAAAAAACATAAGGCAAAAGGAGTATGCTCAGCATTGTGCAGCGCATTCGCAAATACTAACGTGCGCTGCGCTGTTTTTCAGCATATACCTGCTCGGACGGATGTTTGCCGAGAGACATAGATATTAAAGCGGATCACAAATAAAATAAATTAAACATAAGGAAACAGATTACAGTCGTATCGAGAAAAAAATTAGATAATTAAAAAGATATACAGATTGAGAAATGATTGATATGAGATAGGTTACACAGTGCATTAAATAATACCTGATAAGTTGCTAGTTTCAGATCTTTTTGTGTGTGTGGGTGAGAGAGTGTGTGTGTGTGTGTGTGTGTGTGTGTTGCGGCGGTAAGTGTGTCTAAGAGGTCATGTTTATGCCAGAGGGATTGTGTATGGGATGTTTGACATTTCGGTTTCTGTTTGACGTTTTAAATGTTGCTTTAAAATTATGATTTTAACGGTCCAAAATAATTCGTTTTATATTTCTTAATATATTATTAATTATTATTAATTATTACAAGCACTATCGCGTGCTAAGCGAAAATCATATCAAACAAATTATTGGAGCATTTAAGCATCATATCGGAGGATGCGGGTTCGATTCCCGCCTTGGGCATAAAATTTTGTACTCCAATAATTTGTTTGATATAATTCGTTTTAGTTTTATTTTAAAATAATTGCAGCTCTATGTTACGTATTGCAAGTGTGTTGCGGAACTTTGAGCGTGTGTTTACAGGATGAATGTTTTTAGACCATGTAAGCTTGTCGAAAAGGTACTCAGGTTTTTTTGTTTCACAAAACTTTTTGAGTACAGCATGCCAAATATAGTTCCCTTCGTAACTTCATGTTCAAAATTCCTTTTTTCACAAGATAGGGAATGACATGTTCTCTTCTAGGTATAGTAAAGCAGAAGCGTGCGCATGCATTTTGGACTCTTTGGATAGCTCGTTCAGTCACTTCCCAAATTCTGGGATTTATAGTCCCTGCACTGTCGTTTGCTCTCCTATCCCATACAAAAAAGAAGAAAATAACACATATTTAATAGTTAAGAAGACCACTGCAATAATATGGTGCAGTTAAAATGTGTGTGTGACGCGTGCACTGGTGTATCTATAATAGTTGTTTTGTTGTCGTATGTACAGGAGCGAGGTGGGCACCGGACGCAGCACCATCGCCCCGCCGCCGCTGCAGCGCAAGGAGGCGGAGGAGTGCGCAGTGGACTCCTCGGACGGGAGCGAGCCGCTGTCGCCGCCCGCCTCGCCCACGCATACTGACCGCCATGATGCAAGGTATACCTGTACCCGCTTCTACAGCGGGGCCTGCACCCCCTCCCGGAGGAGGGGAGGGCCCGGGAATAACCAGGAATGCTTGGTTATTCCCGCCCGACGGAGGTAGCGAGTACGTGCAATGCGAGAGAAGACGCCCCCCGTCCTACCCTGGTCAGCCTGGGTCTACTTATCTCTGTTTCTTTACCAAGAGTCCCTTTGGAAGGTACCACTCTACTGTCAGATATTCTGTCCCAAATTAATAGTGTGCAAACATTACTGTTTTTAGGCGTTGTTTCGGGTTTTTTTTTCAATCCCCGTAGTCCCAAACTTTACCACGTACGTCGTGGCGTATTCGACTGGGTTCCTGAAAGTCTCAGGAAGACACCAGCCGATCTATATGCTGTTATAGGCACGTGGGTAAAAGAAATGGTGGGAATCCACTCACCAACTAACGGCTCGCGAGGGTTTATTATAAACCACCTTACTTAATATGACTGCAGTCAGATATAAAAAGGAATTATATTTGAATAGACCTCCCTCAATCCCGATGTTGAAGCACGTAGCCCGCAGTAGAAGAGATCCGTCTTGTCGTTACCTCACTATAAACTTATATATAATATAATATAAACTATAATATATAATTTTAAATGCTGGACGCCCGGCGTCAGAAATAACTGGGTTTCCTCAACCCAAACAACCCAATTTACCACTGATTAGCACTATTTTCATGCACAGTACGTGTCCGCACGTACACTAGGTCAACCGCAGACCGTTTCTTTAAATCCCGAACATGACCACGTATGTGTGTCGTCCTTCCGCTCGCGTAAAGGTGACATCACGTTCGTTTACTCCGCAATAATTTAATTAGTAAAGTGTCAAAAGTGAATGAGTGGCCTTGAAAAATACATAGCTGTGTAGCTGGTGAAGTGTAGGTGTTGATTATCCCGAGCGAAACAAGCGAGTGGTCTTTAAGTTATAAGCAAAATACCACGCGATGTTTTGGTAACGGTGGCTGACATTTCCGGTCTGCGGCTAGTTCGGCGCGCTTCGGCGCTGAGTCATCGCGCTGAGTCATCGCGCTGAGACCGGTGGTGCCCCGGCCGGCGGCCTGCCGTTGCAAAGATCTGAGTCATCAATACTATCACTGCGCTGCGCTGCTGCACTGCTACGTTCCCTTATCTGTTGTGACTAACTGTGTGTGTTCATATTTTACCTACTTTCTGCATAGACGCAAGGTGATCTAGCGAATAAATTCAGACGAATACTTATCACAATATCTACAACTTTTTCAACAACATGCAACAAATGTAAAATGGAATTAAAAAGAAAAACTGAATCGCTGAAATGTTCCATTTGTTTACAACTATTTGACCTACAATGTGCAAACGTAAGTACAACACGTTATCGGCTTATAGAAAAGAATAACAAAAAAATCTATGGAGATGTGTGCAATGTATATAAACCCACAACCTATTCAATGTAAAACAAGCTCTCCGAAATATAAAGTAAAATTAAAAAAATTGCGTAAGTCGCCAAATACTAAGAAAAACATACCGCCTCAAAACGACATCAGTCCAATATCAACTACGTCAACAGATACATGTACAGAGCTATCTGAACAACGACGTGCATTACCACCACTAAGAAAGCAGAGATCTTTCATGGATCTGTGAGGAAACATTTGGTTCAACTCTCAGAGATGACAGCATTAGAAGTCTCCCTAATATTTCAAATATAGACAATTCCCTAGAAACAAATCTGAGAGCTGAAAATGAGATGCTTAAAACTCAACTGGAAAGTGCGCACTGTGAAATAGTGAACTTAAACACATAAAACGAGACTTAAGAGCTCCATCGTAGACCTGAAAAAAAACATTGCTATGTACCAAAAATTACTCAATACAGATAACACACCAAAGAAATCTACGCCGGCAAAGTCGTCAAAGCAACGTAATAAAAAGAATACGGAAAAAGAAGACAAGAAAGCATTTCATGATACCGAAAAGCATGAAATAGAGAATATACAGAAATTGCAACCTTGTACTATACTGAATAACCAATTAGAAACGTCACCTAAAACAATCTTGACTACTACACCAACGACAGAGCCAATACAGTCATCTATTCATGGAAGTTGTAGCAAAAATTACAAAGAAATAGCACCCAAAGTACACAACAAAAACAACAACAATATACAAAGTAAAATTATAGTTTTAGGTGATGAATTTGCAACTGGCATTGCATCGTCTATGATTGCAACGAGATCTCAGTATAATGCCAAAAAAATATTCAATAAAAGGTTACACGTATGCTTACGCTGAAACTAGTGATATTATAAAAAATAATCAATTTATTGAAAATCAACTTGATGAACACGATTGGCTTGTATTATGTTTAGGATCAAACGATTGAAATCCGACAAAATTCGGTATAGAAATATCTGTGTTTTTGAAGAAATTGGCAGAACCGAAAATTATTATAGCAAGTGTTATTAGAAACCGTTACATAAACGAATTTAAACTGAATAGTATGTACCAATGTATAGTCAGCTCATTTAAAAATTGCCACTTTGTAAACATCAATGTTCCTTATGTGCCGTCACGTCAACGTTATAGTCGCATAAATTCTACAATAGATTTTATAGATTACAGAAAATATCATTCAAATATTATAAACGAACATAAAATCAGAGAATCGTGAGAAAAAGAAGATATTGCAGGAACTATACCATATTATTCAAACGAATTAATAAAGCCTCAAAATCTATATGTCTTGTAAACACAACAAACAAACAATGAGTTCATACAAACACAGCCAAAACAGAAAAAAAAAATTTTTTGTGACTAACAAAACCAATAATGCATCAAAACATTGCAGGTCTGCTAAATAAAATACCATTGATAGAAATAAACATCCATCTGTTGCTAGAGTCTAAAATTAACATCGATGTACTTTGTTTCACTGAACATTTTGTGAGAAATATTAACGTTCATAATGTGAATCTAGAAGAGTATAAAGTTGGCACTATTTTTGCACGTACGGGTTAATCAAGAGGTGGAGTTTGTATTATGGTAAAACAGTGTATGGAATATAAAGAATTGTTGGAGGTAAAAAAACTGGGCATTGAGAGTTTGAGTGTTGCGGTCTACAATTAATTGAGTCAAATACTATTGTAGCAGGAGTTTACAGAACTCCTAACTCTAGAGTTCAAACATTCCTTATGAAATTTGAACAGTTACTAGAATATTTACTGAGGAAATCTGGTAAGCAAATCATCATCTGCGGTGACTTCAACATCGACATTTTAAATGATAAAAATAATATTGTGCTAGAATTTCTAAATCTATTATCATCTTATAATTTTGAACTTGCAATTAAATCAATACCCACACGTATAATCCATTGTAGCCAAACTTGTATTGATAATATTGCGACTAATATAAAAAAAGCAAAAGCAGATGTTCATGATTTAGGATTATGAGACCATACTGCTCAAATTATTACGGCCCCATAAATATAATAGAATTACCTCACTTTTATGTTAAAAAAAGACTATTTAATAAGAATTACATAGTACATTTTCTACATTCTCTCGGAAAACTAACTTTTGAAAATGTTTATACCTTAAATTCTTGTAATGATGCATTCGATGAGTTTTTAAATACACTTACGCTACTTTATAATCTGCATTTCCCCGTAATCAAAAAGAAAGTTAAAAAGAAACATTGTAAATGGCTCACAAAGGGATTAAAAATATCCACTAAGCACAAAAGAAGTCTGTAATTGGGATATATAAAATCGTCAGACAAAGAAACAAAACAAGAATATATAAGGTATAGACGAGTGCTACGAAAGTGTATAATTGAATCACAAAAACAAAGTAATGACAAACATATAGTTAACTCGAACAATAAAACTAAAGCAACGTGGAATATAATTCACAAAAACACTATTACTTCAACAAAGAATATCCAGAACATAACTTGTATAAAAAATAATAATTCTGTGTATACCAAACCAAACCATATCGCCAATCGATTTAATGACTATTTCGTAAATATTTCAAACTTAAATGACGACTACTACAAAAATCACGATCGTAGAAATGTATCAAACAACTAGCAGTCCATAAGCGAAACAATTTTTCTCAGACCAACCTCACCGGACGAAGTATATTGGGACTAAAAAATACTAATTCAGTAGGTTATGATTGTATATCTACGCGTATTCTAAAAGAAGCTGTCAAGATAGCAACACCATTAGCATACCTTATAAATAAATCATTTAGTGAAGGTATATTTTCAGAAAATCTAAAACTGACCATTGTTAAACCTATATACAAAAAAGGAAAACAAACGTCTTTGGGAAATTATCGGCCCATAGCACTTATACCTACAATATCTAAAGTTTTTGAAAGACTCATGCACACGCGTTTATCAATATTCTTTGATAAACACTCCATACTAGCACCAGAGCAATGTGATTTTAGGAAGAATAAGTCAACATCAGTAGCCGCCTTTGAACTTCTCAAAACTATATACGAATGTCTCAATAGTAGAAAACTTGTGTCAGCAATATTTATGGATATGACCAAGGCGTTCGACTTCTTTTCACACGAAATACTTAAAAAAAAATTAATAATGGCATAAGGGGTAATGCATTTAATTGGCTCAAATCATACTTAACAAATAGAAAGCAATACGTTGAAATATCTCGCATAAATCGGAAGACATAAAACTTGTGCACATTCAAATCCAAAACAAAAAAATAATAATACAGGTGTTCCTCAAGGAAGCATTCTTGGCCCTCTGCTGTTCCTTATTCATATCAACGATTTGCCGAGTTGCACGAGTCACCAGATGGTATTGTTTGCGGATGATAGTACGGTTGTAATAAAAGCTAACGATCAACATACCATCAAATACGAAATCGAAAAGACCTTACAAACCATTAACGCGTGGATGAAATTGAATAACTTAATGCTCAATTTAGGAAAAACGAAAATCATTAGCTTCCGGTTTCCCCAAAAATCACTTCATCCCCTTAATGTCACAGTTAATAATACACTGATAGAAGAAGTACAGGATCATAGATTCTTAGGATTTGTGGTGGATCGTGAGTGTAACTGGAAAGCACATATACATCAAGTAAATAATAAGATAAGCAGATTTGTGTACGCCCTCAAAAAACTTAGACAAGTTGCTTCTACTTCAACTGCCGTCTCTGCTTATCATGCTTATGTGCACTCTAACTTGAGGTACGGACTTATTTTCTGGGGAAACTCGACCGACAAAGAGAAATGCTTCATATACCAGAAAAAGTGTATCAGGGCTATAGCTGGTATAAAGAGGACTGACAGTTGTTGTCCATTTTTCGTTCAATTTGGGATAATGACACTTTGTTCTCTTTATACGAGGGGTGATCCAAAAGTAATGATAATCAAAATAATACACGGTGGTTAATGTTACAAAAATAATTTATTTTTCTACATAGTCTCCTAATGAGGCAATACATTTAGTTAAACGTTTTTCTAAACCTAGGATTCCCTTAGAAAAAAAATCTTTATCTTGACTCTCCCAAAATGCCTCAACAGCTGCCATCACTTCGCTATCATCTTCAAATTTCTGGCCTCGGAGATGTTATTTGAGCCGAGGAAAGAGATAGAAGTCACTGGGAGCTAGATCTGGCGAATAGGGAGGGTGTTCGAGCAGTTCGAACCCTGTTTCTTGAATGGCAGCCATCGCAACTGCGGCTTTGTGAGCCGGTGCGTTGTCTTGGTGAAACAGCACCCCAGCTCGCAGTTTGCCGCGCCTTTTTCTTTAATGGCCTCCCGTAATCTTCTTATTTGTTCTGCGTAGTAAGAGCCCGTAATAATAGCTCCCTTTTCCAAGTATTCGACCATAATAATTCCTTTAGCGTCCCAAATAACGGACGCCATAACCTTTCCCGCCGAACTTGAGACTGAATTTTTTCGGCGTCGGTGAGGAGGCTCGTTTCCAAAACATCGACTGCTTTTTGGTTTCCGGGTCGAAATGGTGGACCCAGGTCTCATCCATGGTCACGAAACGTGACAAAAAATTTTCTTTATCGGCTTGGAACTTCTCGAGATTAACCTTTGAAATGTCAACTCGTTTTTTGTTTTGCTCGTCTGTTAACATTCTCGGTACCCAACGCGCAGAGACCTTCTTCATGTGCAATTCGTTGGTTAAAATTCTTTGAACGCTACCATAAGAGATCCCTGTCATCTCAGCTACGTGCCTGACGGTCACTCTTCGATCTGCCATCACGATATCCTCTATCTTTTTGGCATTGTCTTCAGTGGTGGACGTGGATGGGCGTCCTTCACGATGTTCATCTTCCGTGGATGTTCTACCCAGCTTAAACTCCTTGGCCCAGCGTGCAACCGTGGAATATGGAGGGGCAGAGTGCCCCAATGTTTCCACCAAGTCGTTGTATATGTCTTTGGTAGACATTTTTTTCAGAGAGAGATATTTAATGACAGCTCTGATTTCGTTTTTCTCCATTTTGATGTTATCACTCCGGTTGTCAGTATTCAAATGAATGTATCTCCCTGGAATCATGGTGTATTTATACGATTTTTTCTCGCGCACCTTGTGGATGTATGAGCAAGCAAAAAAAAATTTGTTTAGATTTTAATATGGTCTAGAAATACCTGATTATCATTACTTTTGGATCACCCCTCGTATCTACGAGTGTTGTATGTTTGTAAAACAAAACTTTAACGATTACAAAAAAAGTCTATGTTGCATGACATAAACACCAGGAATAAAAACGATCTAGTGCCAACTAATCCTAAAACTAAAGCATATAATAAGAGTGCATTTTATACTCCCTTTGTTTTGTTTAATCGCTTTCCAAACTACATTAAAAATTCTCCTTACCATAAATTCAAAAAAATATTATGTAAAGCATTGACGATGAATTGTTTTTATACGTTAAATGAATTTATGACTTATAACTTTGATGTGAAATGAACTTTAATAAATTTTATTTAATCATATTTTGTTTGTTATGACATTGAATTATTTAATAGAAATTATGTACTGTATATTTATTTTATGATCTCAATTTATGCATTATGATTATTTAAATGTATTGTTTAATTAAATTGTTTCAAATAAGATATAAAGATGCATGTATTTTATAGGAATCACACAATTTATACTGGCTTGGTTTAAACAAGCCATGTATGCTACATGTTTTGCAAGCCGAATGGCAAATTAAAGAGATTTACTATGTTTATGCGCTAAGATCTGCATAAAAATGTACTCCTTAATTACGCAAATAAATATTTTGATTTTGATTTTTGTGCTTCGGACGAGCGTAGCAGCCGAACGACTCAGTCGAACGAACTGACTTCAAATTAAAAATGGCTGACCGACGGCCGCGCCGCGCCGCACACATTAACAACAGATCGCGTCCTCGCGAATATGAACACTATACGCCTAGAGATAGGGTTCAACCTGACCGCATAGTTTACCGAACAAGCGTCAAAGCACTGTAGCGATATTACGATATTACCGGCGTAACGAGACGTAACATCTCACGTAGGCTCGACGCGGAGTGACGAGCGCATTGCAGTGTCAAATACAACGAGAATGGTGGCACTGCAGCTGTAATAGGTATAACGCTTACCATCACACGAGTGACTTTTTCGCCTCATCGCTTCATATTGTTCTTGTAACCGATTCCTGGTCAACAAACGACATGCACAATTCGTTATAGTTTTCGATTGTATCCCTAGGTACATATGGCTTGGCTGCTTCGGTAGTATAGGTTCAGACAATGCGAAGTGATTGAATATTGCATATTACTTCCCTTTTTCCTTACTTCCTTTTTTTTAAATATTGTTTAGGCACCTTAGCCGACCTGTCTACCAGAAATGTGCGACGAACATAAACATGGAAGAGGCAAAATTCCACCAATAAGATTACTTCATTATCCTAGCCTCAATAAGAGCAGCTATCTAGCTTTATTGTCTATTTGGATTGAAATAGGTAATGATAATGAAATTCATTTTGTCATTTGAACTCCATAATGGGCTCCGTTTTTAAATGAAAATGTCAATAATTTCCATATTAATGGTAGGCTGCGTTCTGATTTCTTACCAGTGTCAGTAGTGTAACACTTGTCAGTTAATCAAAGTTAAACGTCATTTAATACGTTAACTCGTCGTTTCTAAACGACATCGAGCAACTGGTAGTCATTAGTACATTGTACATCGAGGGGAGACAACGATCTACACATCGGAGGGCTTTAAGGAAACTCGAGAACAGAAATAGAACTTTCTCCCGAGTGATACATAGTGCTTTATACCACACCTACGAGGAAAATTAAATAATTAGGTACCTATGAGTTATCTAGTATTTGTCCCGTGACTTCTCAGGAAGTAAGTTCTTTATGACATCTTTAGCTGTATTTTTTATTTCTGGTGGCGCCGTCACTATAAAATCGTCACCTTCACTATCAGATGACATTTTGGAAATTTATTTAGAACAATTAAAAGCGCACTGTTATATTATCAATTTAGTAAAAAACAAAATTTAACAAAACAAATAAATTGCCTCGCTTTTTTTCGTAGTGCAAAGAGAGGTTGCCAACCTCCTTTCATTGAAAATTGAGTACGAATCCCGCCGCGGGCTTGAGCTTCACCGCATGGTGGAAGGACATTTTGCCAATGCCCGCCTGGCTAGCGACCACTCTCAAGTTGAAAGTCTGTCGCCTAGCACCTAACGACGTGTTCTGGCAGAAGTCCTTGAGAGCCAGTGAAATTACAGGCACATGAGACTTAAAAAAGTCAAAGTCAAATATTTTATTTGCAAGATGTAATAAATACATGTTGTAGGATTTATAATATAAAAAGTACCATATACATCCTTGCCATAATTAGCATGCAAATGATACATTATACAAAATTTAAAAATTAAAATATACAGAATTATGTCATGTTATAAGAAATAAAATTAATTAAACCAGCAATATAAAATAGAAAGAAATGACAGTGAATAAATAAATGTCAACGAAAAAATGCAAATAATATTAAAAGTCAAATTTTCAAGTTATAAATCAAAGATTTCATTGTCATTTAGATAATCAATTATATTGTAATAACATTTCTCCCTAAGGATGCTGTTAGGGTCTTGCACTGCAGGTGTGCTCGATGGACCCAATAAATGTTATGTTCTTGCACTGCACGTGTGCTCGAAGTAAATGTTATGTTGTTACACTGCAGGTGTGTATAATCACTGTATGTGATGAGTGCGAAGACCAGGGAACTGTAGGAAACAAACCCGATGATAATCTTTCAAACACTGATTTATTGTAGATAAGTAATTGTTTTATAAGAATGTAAACTGATGTATAAGCAATATGAACTAAAGGTATAAATGTGCGGATATAACAATATTTTTATGTGACCCCAATTAGCGAGTCATTGACATTGCTTACTGTGCGGTAACCCGTACATCTTGTCGGCCCAAAAAGGGGAAGAAGAAAATTACAAAAATGTAAAAACTAAAGTATAAACTTAATAAAATAACAATTCATGTATATAAGAAAACAATTAAACCTAAAGTGTTTTATCACTGAACTACACTTGTAACAGGAATGTCCAATCGCACAGACCGCGGTCGGGTTCTCGGGGGTGTAGCAGGCCCTTGGACCATCGCCGCCATCGGTATTGAGTGCGTAGCAGGGCTTTCCGGAGTCATGTTCAGACCTCCTCTGCGT
Organism: Plagodis dolabraria; assembly: GCA_963854805.1. Lineage (NCBI taxonomy): Eukaryota > Metazoa > Arthropoda > Insecta > Lepidoptera > Geometridae > Plagodis > Plagodis dolabraria. Next base: position 1,264,207 of record OY978443.1, read on the forward strand.
CTGCGCCATCGAATAACCATGTAGGCGCATCCCGTAGTAATTATCAGTCCCAGTATTGTGTACATAACAGAGTACTGGTGTACGTCATGGACGCTGAGTGAAGCATTTTCTTGTTGCTTAAGATTCGTAATTTGAGTCTTCATACGGTGCCAGCTGTCTTCATGGTTTTCGGGGATAAATTTCTCAAAGCTTGACGAGTTCAATATGGTATTTAGAACTGAAGTATCTAAATTTATTGGTATGTCTTGTTGGACTTGGACTTGACTTAAGTAGTTGTTGTGACCAAGTATGGAAAATGTGTTACTCTTCACAGTACAGCCTTGACCGATTTCTAATAGGCCATTTCCGGTCAGTGACTTCAATGTAATTCCAGTGTCAATGCAAAATATGCGCACTGTGCAGCTCCCACAACAAGAGAATAGCCACTGGATATCGCAATGTAACTTGATCCACCGCTCGTGACACGGAGCTTCTATTACACTACACATTGTTTTGTTATGAATTGTCGAGTTACAAATTGATTGTGTTATTTGTAACTCATAAATTGGTTTATCTATAGAGCACAATAATTTGTTTGTTTGTGTAAAAATGATCTGATAGGCTTTCTCGTCGTGCGCCTTGGTCGATGTTCACTTGTTTGTTCGTTCACTGTAACGTCCATACGTGTTGAATACAGCGCGTCGTTTGTTTGTTGTTCAATTTCCTCTTCAAATTCTATTGATTTCGCAGTTTTTATAATTAAATTTAGAGCTCGTTGCCTCTCTGACAATGATAAGTAACTTTGTCGTGGTATTTGTTGTTACGCAACCATTGTGTGAAACGTGATAGCCAGCCGATAATTGTTGTTATGCGCCGTGTCGTGCTGCATTCGTGTAAAAGTTGCAAAATTAAATCATTTTTGTAAGATACGGCAGCGTTTACACTATTTTTCTTGGCTTCTAATGCTGGTGTAACATATGTTATATTTTTGATCATGTGTGGATCAAACTTCGTTAGCCACTGTGGGCCTTACCACCACAGAGGATGTTCCAATAACTGTTGCGTAGTTAGACCTCTTGTGGCGCATTCGGCTGAGTTTTCTTCAGATCTAACATAATGCCAAGATGCTGATGGGAGGAAGTTGAGCATTGTACGAACTCTGTTGGCTACAAATTGTTTCCATCTATTGGGTTCTCCATGAAGCCAACCCAGCACCACCATAGAATCCGTCCATGCGTATATCTGAAGACCTTTCGGAATAGTTTCTACAGCCTTTTTCATAAGTTGTGATAGTAAAAGCGCGCCACAGAGTTCCAGTTTAGGTAACGATAATTTGTTCTTCAATGGCGCTAACTTTGTTTTAGCGGCCAAAAGTGATGATGTGTACTCGCCCTTATAATTTTTGGTGATTACGTAAATAGCGCATGCGTACGCCTGTTCGGACGCATCACAAATTCCATGTACTGTGTAATGATTTTTGTCTCCCAATGTATGTATTAATCTTAAACTTGTCAATGTTTTGAAAGTCCAGCTTCAGTTTTAACCACTCTTTATTTATATCTTCGCTTAAACATTTATCCCAGTCTGCTGTTTCTTCAGACCATGTTCGTTGAAATAGAAGCTTTGCTCGTATAGTGAGCGGAGATAGCCAACCCAGAGGATCAAAGATCTTGGAGATATTTGATAAAAGTTGTCGCTTTGTTATTTGTCGCTTTGTTATTGGGTGTTCACTGCGTGTACCGTAAGTGACGGTAGTAAGTTGATACTCCCGGAGGGGTTCCGCTGGTGTACTCCTCCAAATAATGCGTTGTAGGTGTTGATCAGATTCTCGTATAATTATTTGGCGAAACGTCTTCTCGATGTCAGCAGTTATGACGTATTTGTGTTGACGCCAAACTAAGATGAGATGCTGTAAATCCCTTTGTAGATTCGGACCACGTTCCATTAAATCATTGAGGCTGTAGCCTGAAGATGTTTTCGCAGATGCGTTGAAAACAGTTCTCAACTTTGTTGTAGTGGAATCAGTTTTCAGCACTCCGTGATGTGGGAGGTAACGTGATACTTCATTGTTATTTATAACTCGTACCTTAAGACCTTGTTGTTCGTATTCTCGTAAAAAATGTTTGTAGCTTTCAGAGAATTGTTAATTTTTCGACAGTTTGTTTTCTAAGTTGTAGAATTGTGCAATCGCCTTCTGTTTAGATTGACCCAGTTTTTGTTCGTATCCAGGCTTCATCGGGATGGCAACTTCGTATCTTCCGTTTGGTAAGCGCCTTGTTGTAGATTGATAGTATTGTTCGCAGTACTGTTCATTTTGTGTCAATTCAGCCGTTGTCGAGCCACTTATTTCTTCGAGCTCCCAATATTGTGCAATCTCCGACAAGTTGTTAATTACAGCATGACATTTAAAAGTTTTCACGTTGCCTGAGAGTATCCATCCCAGTCTTGTTTGCTGGGCGATAGGTGCCATGCTGGGACCTTTAATCAAACCATTCATGATGATATCGGAATAAACGCTCGCGTCTAGTAACAGATCAATAGATTTTGAGACGTTATAATCCGGATCAACCAATTGTATGTGTTGTAAATGAGGCCACTACTGTTTTTTGAACGTAGCGTTAGGCAGATTATTGATGACGTGCTTGATGACTAATGCCTGAGTCGCAAATTCATAATCTTGGTATATAGATTGACATTCGAGCGTGACGAGTCCCTTGCCAGATTTTGATCCATTTCCGATGCCAGATACAGATGCATGATAACTTTGTCGAGGCAATTTTAAGATCCGAGCTGCGTTTTCGGATATGGGAGATATTTAAGAGCCTTGATCTAGAAGGGCTTTCAATATTACGTAAGTTCCGTCAGCAGACTTAATCTTAATAGATAATTTTGCTGCTAATTTAAATAATTTAATTTTTAAAAGTTGCTAATAAAATCTCTTCATTATCTGTAGCGACGTGACTGACGCTGTGTTGTCTATTGTCTTGGTACGTTGAATTTTGATCTCTTTGCGTAACTGGAGCCGTAGGTACGGGCAGTGACCTAGCAGCTTCGATTGACCTGTTCGCCGATTGTGGCATAAGGTTCATATTTCCATATGCGTCATGTAACATCGTGTTGTGACTTTTTTGACAAATCTTGCATTTTTGTGCCGACGTGCACGGATTGTCGTTGTGTGAGTATAGACAATTCTGGCAATAGTTGAGTTTTAGTACGGTCATTAACCTCTCGTCCGGTGCAAATTTTATGAATTTGCTGCATTTGTAAATGTAGTGGTGGTCGTTGCAAATAGGACAGTTCACCGAACTTGTCGCAATGGCTTGAAATTCCCTGTTCAGAAATTTTCCATGTCGACCGCCATCATTTTGAAAATGTGGTTTATAGGGCTTGTTGTAAATCTTCTTCGATGTATACGTCTTGATATGTGGTGTTAAGACTTCTCTCTCCTTGTTATTTATTGGCTCTAAAGCTTGAAATTTATTCTCTAGGAATGTCATTAACTCGGAGAGCGATGGAAGGTCACGTGGTGATTTTCGTGCTTCTTTATAATCACTGTATGTTACAGGATCTAGTTTTTTTTGCTATGATGTGTACCAGCAACGGGTCCCAAGTACTTGTGTCGATACTTAGGTTCTGGATGGCGTGAATGCAATCCATAGATGTGTCATACAGACGTCTTATCTCGTATGCCGATTGCTTGTGAAGGACTGGTTGATTTGGGAAGATCTCAACCTGCTTAGTAAACAAGAGCTGAGGATTGTTGTATCTATATGTTAGCAGTCCTCATGCGGCGTCATAACCGTCTGCTGAGATATGTAGATGTTGCACGAGCCTCCCGGCCATTCCTCGCAATTTTCCTTTCAGATGCTGCATTTTCTGGGTTTTAGTAAGAAGGTTGTTGTTGTGAATGCTTTCTACATAGAGATCGTAAAATGTCGGCCATTGTGTATATTCTCCCGTAAATGTTGGTATATCGATTTGTGGTGTTGACTGCTGAAGATGCGATGTTGATGCGAGTTTGAGATTCAGAGTTTTCTTAATGCTCTTGTATGAATCTTCATAGGCGTAGAACTCATTATCGAACTGTGTATCCGAGCCTTGAAGGACATTATCGATTTGTAAATGTAAAGTATCGATTGCTTTCCAGCGTATCTGAATATCACGTAATTCATCTTCCAACTCCCACTTGTCTCGTATTTCATCAACTCGCAGGTTACTAACTTGTCGATGAAAAGCTCTAAAGTTCGTCCGCTGTAAAGCTAGTAGTTCCGCCGCCTGCCCCTGATTCAAAGATGGGCTTAGAACGCCGCTGATGTTGACGGCACTGTGAGCCTTGGTTGTAGAGTAGGCAGTGGGAGTTGGTGACATCGGTGCTTCAGTTGCAGGAGGACAGGTTGTTATCTTAATACGCACAGAATCGAAGTAGGTCCTAGCTTCTAGGTATTGATTTTCGACGAAATATGGCTCTTCACCGTTGTCATAGTTGGACAGCTTGTGATTGTTAACTTGAAACTCGGCCCATAATTTATCAAGGGCAGTCGTTCATTCAAGTACTTACGGTACGGGTCTTCCTGCTAGCGGAATCCTTGTTGAAGTTTCGTTCTAACTTCTTTATCGCTTCTACAATGTCTTGTTGGCGCTGAAGTAGATTCTCCATGTTATGTGATTGAAGAACTTGAAGAAACTTCGAAGATGTTTTAAGGTTTAACTACTTTCTCGAATGTTTGCCGAGAAAGTATTCGTTGAATGTTGTATCGTGATCCGAGCCTCTCTATGTCCCTGCGAACTTAGTACGGCTTTGCATGCGCCTTCTCAATTAAACTGGGGGATCCCGCTTGTGGGAAGCCAGTTAACCGATTCGCAGTCGTACGAAATCCACAAAGAACACAAAGTGACCGTAGTGTAGGACCACTGTTGCACTGCTTCACTTAACTTTTAATATAAAGTTTGATGGATTACTATTTTTAATGCTTTCTGGTAATTTATTATACATCCTTGGAGCCATACAGTATACACTTTTATTTAGTAAAGCCGGACGAGATGATAAGTTGCACAGTCTTCTTCCATGTCTAATTTTAAAATTACATACATCACCCAATGTCTCAAAATAATGCAGATTGTTTTTGCGAAAACAACAGTCTCATAAATATACAGGCATGGTAGTATTGTACCCTCGAGCGTTGTACAAGTAGATGAAAATATTTCCGTAGCTCATATCATAACTTGTGTTGTTACAGAATGTACCCCCGGCCGCCCCCGCCCCCCCCGCAGCGCCGCCACTCCGTCAGCGGGGGCACCCCCCGCGCCAAGCGCCCCGCACACACCATCGAACAGGTCACATGCTCTATATGCTACACTGGGGCTCGTATTCATAAATGCATTTCATCTTGAATTCAAAAAGATGCAATTATTAATATGAGTCTTACTGTTTTTCTACTTCTGCTCTTCATTACATTAGTCAAGTGTTCAAATATATGAATAGTGTTCTATATGCACTACATAACTTGTTTATTTATTTATTACTAGCTATTACCCGCGGCTTCGCCCGCGTGGACTATCCCGCAGGAACCGTTTCAGGTTTTTGGGAACCGTGTAAAAGGTGTCATTTAAAAATAGGTTACATTTTAATCTTTTTAAATTGACCCCATAAATCGTAATCGTTTTATAGGTCTTCACCAAATTATCCATAAAGTTTTCCATTCTGGTACACTTTGAAAACATAGTTATAATATACTTACCCCGCGGCTATCAGTTCAAACGTAGTGTCCCATGTCGAGTGTTGTAACATATCGATAGAGAACGCAGGCGTAGTGGTGAAATTGTCTCCGTTACACTTAGCATCCTAAAGACAATATCGCAAATTCTGGCCAGTAAGCCACTACATGGCTGGCTCTTTACAGCTCAGGAAAGGGCAATGCATGACATTGCCCTTTCCTGAGGCCCATAGAGTAAAAAGGATAGGGATTGAAAGTGGCTGCGTGCGCTACAATCTAGAATAATTCCTTATAAAATGTTGCGAATTAACTTCATGAAAATAAGACTGCGACAAGTTAACACAATTTTTTGTCGTGGCGTATTTGCTTCTTGCCTAATCGTTAATAACCCGTGAGTGTGTGCTCGCGAGACAATCAATGTATGTTGTAGTTTGATAGAAATTTCGATGGTCGGATTATATTATAATATTTATTACAAAACTTCTCTAAAGTGTAAACACGAAGTTGCCGATTGTTTAAAGAAACTCGATTGTCACTGCGATGCATCGCAACTAGCGCGTGTTGGCTGTGTATATGTTTTAATAAGATGTAACAATTATTTAGAATCTGTTGTATTTGGAAATTGTATGTAAGATATAAGGTCATCTATGGTCAAGTGTATGGTGCGATTAAGAGTTCATTTCACCCCTCTCAACACGGATTCCTCAGAGGGCGCTCCACTGTCTCAAATCTAATCACTGAACTAATGCTATGAACAGTGGTAAGCTAATACTATGAACAGTGGTAAGCTGGTAGATGTGGTATATACCGACTATAGCAAAGCTGCGTTTAACGATTTTTTTATTTTCTCATAAAGAACAAAGTTCACTTATAATGAGATACAGTTAATTATTTAACTTAAAACTAATTAATCTAATTAGCCAAGTTTCTATATGATATGTTAGTCCAGTGATCTTACAATATGTTATCAAATATATATTTTTTAGTTTCTTTTTAAATAAATTAATTTGACAGTCTTTGAGATCTTTAGGTAACTCGTTATAGAACTGTGCTCCTTCATACAATATGTTCCGATTACCGTACATTTTGGTTCTAGGAACTCTTGTCCTTAATTTGTTTTGATTTCTTAAATTATAAGTAAATGCTCTTTTAGTAAATTTAATTTATGTTCGTATTCTTTGTGATAGATTTTTTTTTATTAATATACATGTATTGTAATGGTAAAGTTGCTTTATGTTAAATATTTTTGTTGTTTGGTAAAGAGTATTAGTATTAGTTAGGTAGTGGTATTTAAAAAGGGTTTTGATAAGTTTGTTTTGTTATATCTGGAGGACATTTATATGTGCTTGTGCAGCACAGCCCCATATTTCGACGAGATATTGCAAATGTGATTTAACTAATGAGTTATAAATAGTCATACGGACTTCGTTAGGTATGCATCCAGTTACCCTGCGCAAAGCTCCGGTCACTGATGAAATTTTCGACCTGACTTCGTCCATATGAGCCCGCCAATTTAGTTTGTCATCCAGCTTAAGGCCTAAATATCTTTCCTGATGGGATCTATGAATAACAGTGTTATTTATGGTTAATGGTGGATGCTGTGGTATTTTTTTTATTTTTAGCTGCAAATATCATATAAGAGGATTTTTTTGTATTAACCGTTAGTAAGTTGCTTTGACACCAGATGCTAAATTTGCATAAATCGGTTTGTGCTTTATTCACCGGTTCAAGTAAGTTGCGACCAAAATAAAATAGGCAGGTGTCGTCAGCATATAAAGTTACATGTACAGAAATACCTATTTTGCTTTTACTATATATATAAATTAAAAAAAAACAAACTTCTTAATATCGATCCCTGCGGAATGCCGCAAATTATCCGTTGCCGACCACTTTCACAATTCCCCATTTTTACTATCTGTTGTCTGTTGGTGAGATATGGTTTAAAAGTCTTGAGGGCTGTTCCCGTTATGCCTATGTCTTCCAATTTGTTTATTAGTAGTTTATGGCTAATTGTGTCAAAAGCCTTTTTAAAGTCTATAAAAATGCCTAAACAGAAACATTTGTTATCCAAGTTATTTTTAATTTTTGTTATTAAGTCTATAGTTGCTGATAGGGTACTCGATTTTGGTCGGAAACCGTACTGATGTTCGTATAAGAAGTTGATTTGGGACAAATGGTATTCAAGTCTGTTGTATAAAACTTTTTCGAAAATTTTGGACATAACAAGTAGAACAGATATTGGTCTATAGTTCCCTGGGTCAGACTTAGTTCCAGACTTTAATATTGGTACTACCTTCGCTACTTTTAAAGTATCCGGGAAAACACCAGTACTTAAACATTTATTTATGCAATCTGTGAGATGTTTTGTAATGAAATCTGCGAGACACTTAACAACTTTAGTACTTATGCCATCCAGACCAGTGCTAGTGTTCGAGTCAAGATTTTTTATTATTTTTCCGATTAGTAGTACATGGCCTTAAGGCCGTCATTTCTAAGGGTGGTTAATTGTTAGCGTAGGTCAAGGTGTAGAATGTATATATCTTGATGTATTATTTTGATAGGTTTTGGGTATTTTGAGTCAAGATTTTTTATTATTTTTCCGATTAGTAGTACATGGCCTTAAGGCCGTCATTTCTAAGGGTGGTTAATTGTTAGCGTAGGTCAAGGTGTAGAATGTATATATCTTGATGTATTATTTTGATAGGTTTTGGGTATTTTGTCAGCTAGCTGTATACCTATAGAAGCGAAAAAAATATTAAATATTTCGCAAATTTTAACAGGATCACTTATAGGGCTTGAATTATCTAATATTAACTTTGAAGGAATATAATTACATTTCGTTTTGTTTGTTACTAGGGAGTTTATAAGTTTCCACATATTTTTTTAGAATTTTGGCATTTTCTAAATTGTTTTGTATAGTATTCTTCTTTATTATTTTTAATTAATAACCCAACTTTATTACGTTCCGCTTTAAAATCATTTTTCAGTTTTTCATTCTTATTATCCTTTTTTAAAAGTTGCCACAACATATTTCTTTTGTTTATTCCGTTTATTATTTATTTATTTATCCAGTCATCTTTGGGTGGATTGGACACTTTAAATTTGATAATTTTAGCAAGCTCAATCGAGTTTTTCAATAATGCTTCAAACTGGTTATAACAGCGATCATTTAAGTTTAATAATTCACTTTCACTAATAATGGTGCAAAGTCTACCGTAGTCGATTGCTTCATATTGTATTTTGTGTTTAGTACATTGGTAATGTTGCATTATTTCAAGGAATAGTTGCTTATGGTCAGATAAAGATGAGTCAATGACTGTCAAATTACAGAAGAGTTTACTGACATATGTGCATACATGGTCTAATAATGTTCTTGTCATACTAGTTTCTCGTGTGCAATAATCTTGATGTATTTTATTTTGGAATCGAAATCCAGCTTCTTGCAATGCGGTACAGTACTTATTTGTATCGTTTCCATTGATTAATAGGTCGATATTGAAATCACCTAGGACGAGACATCTCTTATATCTCTCTAACTGGTGTGAGTAGGCGTCTATAAAAGATTGTGTATTCTTTTTATCAGGTTTGTATATAGCACCTATGTTAAGAGCAAAACGATGTAGGTGTATCCATAGGTAATGGATCCCTTCAGTATATATCTCTTCTATAAAATCATATTTTAGACTGTTATGTATGTACATCGAGATTCCTCCGCCTCTTTTGTCCTTCCTATAGCTGTACACATGGGCATATTCCGGTAGGTTATAGTAATTTACTTCTGAATCTGACATAATCCACGTTTCTGTTAAAATAATCAAATGTGTCGTCCTTTGAATAGCCTTTAAGATGCACTTTAACTCGTCAAACCTTCCCTTCTTACGAATACTTCGCACATTAGCATATAAAATCTTCAAAGAATAAGTGCTGTGAGATATGTCAGTATGAGCAGATTTTATGTAATGGTTAACATGTTCTCCGAATTACTGCAGTTATTCGCGCTTTGCTGCTGTGTTATTGAAAGGTTATTGAAGGTTTTTTCAATACTTTTGGAACTCCTTTTACGTATTTAATAATAAGGTCTAACTCACCGTCACCTTCACGGCGTATGAGTTCCTCCTTCACCTTTTTAAGATAGTTTCTTTGAGACGGCGTTTGGTCAGCGTAAATGCGAACGTTATCAGTAGTCTTAAATTTATTTCTGAAAATTAATTTTACTGTGGCAGATGATTCGAAGCAAACCTTGATAGGCCGATTATTGCCGTAGGAATATTTTCCGAGTCTCATTGTTTTTAAGGGTTGTGGGCAGTCGTTGTTAATTGTTCTTATAAATTTCATAGTTTCATTCAAATCGTATTCTTGCCGAGTCTTTAAATTCTTCTCGGTGAGTTCCAGAATACCCACAATTATTATATTGTTCGATCGGTGTTGACGTTCTTCAAGCTCGACATTATGACTTCCTGAGAGTAAAGGGTGCTGCACACTTGTGACGGTATCGGCAAGCTAGTTAATAAAGAGTGTGGTTCTTCAGGTACAGTCAAAGTCACAGAGGCAGTACTTTTGTATGCTTTAAGTGATTCAATATGCTCCTCTAACGGAGACATTTTCATGCGAAGTTCTTTGTTTTCCAACTTTATATTCGTCATATCCTGGTGTAGATTTTCACATTGTGATTTTAAGTTTTCAGTTGTCATCTTTACTGTTTTGAAATCGTCTCTGATTTCAATTAGATCATGTTTTATTTCCAACAAGTCTGCTTTCTGTCCTTTTCCGAATTCCGTGAGAAAACTTATCATTTCTTTTCTGAACGAGTCAAGCTCAGTTTTAACATCCGCATCGTGTTCAGGTTGTTTCCTTTTTCTTAAATAAGTCTGACAATCATCTCGATTTATTAAACGGAAGTCAGGCTGCGAGCTTCCACCAGCCACGCTACTGCTTATGAGAAGTCCGCTGTTTGGTGAATGTTGCGCACTCATCTTTATAATTTTTTAGAAACCGGTCCGGTCCCTTCCTGGTGGTCGCAACGGAGTGCAGTTGGTAAAAGCGAGACGCAATATATTTTCTTACTCGTTCTCGCTCCGCTGGTCGCGTTTCGTAGTACGACTACTATGGATTATTCTGTGGCGATGATGCACTTTGCACAGGTTCTGTACGACTTAACCACTGGTTAGCACTTATACGAAACTCACTCTAAACTCTATATAACTACGTTTTATTCTCGAAAAGTCACTTCAAATATATTTTTAGATATTTTGCGCTTTTGATCGCATCAACAACAAAATACTTTTATCGAAACTTATTGGCATCTCTGGTGATCTATATCGGTGGTTCTCGTCTTACATTGACCGACGGACACAAGCTGTAGTGGTCAAAAACTATATTTCTAGGTGGGTGACCATTCCCAGTGGAGTACCACAAAGATCACTAATAGGCCCGTTATTATTCAAGATTTTTATCAATGATATTTCCACTTGCATTTTCAATTCTCGTTTGCTGTGTTGCTGACGATATGAAGATATTTAAATCTATAGAATCTTTTAATGATGTCCAGAGCCTTCAAGCTGACTTGATTCGCCTTGATAACTATATATTCACTAGACAATAAGCTTGATATCAATCCCTTAAAATCCTCAGTTGTTACCTATATGCTTAACTCAATACCTTCTATTTACAAATAACAAAACCATGAGTTATCTTCCGTCATGCGCGAGCTTGGCGTTATTCATGACTCCAAACTATTTTTTGATGAACATATAGAACTAATAGTTGCGAAGGCATCTAAAGCGTTAGGATTTGTCATGCATTCCTGTGCTTCATTTAATAAAATAAAAACTTTTAAAATACTATACTGTACTTTTGTACGCAGTATAATTGAATATGCTTCTCAAGTATGGAATCCACGATATTCGATTTCGATTTCTGGGGGACTATACTGCTCGCGTCCGTAGGGTTTTGGCCCTCGATGTCCTAAACGTGTCCCCTGGGTGGCGTCAAAAGAGCAGTACTTTTCAGGTGGTAGGCTTAGGCCGCGGCGTGTTACCACCCACCAGACAAAGCCATGCCGCCAAGCGGTCGCGTTACGGCATGATGTTTGGTGAAGCCATTATGGGAAATGGGTCGGAAACAGTTGCGCATATCACTGTAGTTAGTCGTGACACATTGAAGGTCAGTTTACCTGGCAGCCAATCTTGGAGAGGCACGGTTCTTCGCTGGCCGACCGCGATAGTTGGGGATCCAAGTAGTGAGCCAGCCACTCATGAAAGGCTGCCCGCCATCTCGCGAAAAATCCCTGAGGTGCGCCATCGTGCTGGTTAGCGACCAGACGAGAGGACCCGATGGACACCGTTGGGGGGGCTCGGGCGTCCCCGCGTCTCCAGGATTGGTTCCCACAAGATGAACAGGCCTAATTTATGTCACGGGTTGGTAGTATGCGCCTCGTGTCCATTTCAATCTCCCTTTATCTATCTTCACTCCCCATACAATGAAAAGAGGTAAACACAGAATAAAGGTTAAACAGCGGAAGCACATCCTCTCCCTCCAAGTGCACCTCTCGAACATTCGAGGCTTGCACTCTATCTCGGTCCACCACCATCTAGAGACCGCAATACCTCATATTATGTTCCTCACGGAGACGTCAATCAAATGTCCTGCTGACGCGACATACCTTGCCTGCCCTGGCTGTGTTCTTGAACATAGTTTCAAGGCTCAGGCGGGAATTTGTATGTATGCTCGCGATGACATTTGCTATCGGCGTCTCCGCAACCTAGAAGACCCCAAATTTTATATCATGTGGGTTCTGGTGGACAATGGCATGGAGAAAAATCTTTATGCTAGTGTCTACCGTTCGCACAGCGGATATGCGGAGACAACCAGGCTCGCAAACTACCTTAGTGAGGCGGCCGATGTGGCCCAACAGAGATAACCTTCTGCTCAATTAGTGCTTCTGGGGGATTTCAACGCTGGTTAAGTCATCAAGACTGGAGCACAGACCATGCTGGTCGAGAGATGCGCAATCTTACTTTGACACTAAACCTCACTCAGCTGGTACAAGGAGCCACAAGGATAACGGATGTTGATGGCAACACAGCCAATTGCTTGGACCTTCTGCTGACAACAGATCCAGACCGCTACCCGGTGTCGGTTTTATCACCCTTAGGTAGCTCCGACCATTGTCTGGTGAAGTCTGTATCAGTGTACTCCCCACCCAATCCCACTCCAAAAGGCACCCGGTGGGTGTGGCGATACAGGTCAGCAGATTGGAATGAGATGCGTTATTTTGTCGCGTCTTACCCTTGGCGGCAGGTTTGTTATTCTTCGAGCGATCCCTCAACTTGGGCCGGTGCTGTGACTGAAGTGTTACGTCGAGGTATGGAATACTTCATACCATTTTCTGCCGTCCCGATGTCCAGCAAAGCTCGCCCATAGTTTAATGCCACATGTGGAGATGCAGAAGCGTCAAAACAAGAGGCCTATTTAGCCTGGGCTGATGCTCGAACCCGCAAATTTAGAGATGTACGTGAAAAGAAGAAAGCATTTAACCAAGCCGCCAAGTCCTGCATAAAAGGCTCTCAAGAAGGCTCGCTTCGACCACATACGCCAAACAGAGAACAAACTTGCTTCTTATCCCTCGGGTAGCAAAGCGTTCTGGTCCTTGGCAAAGTCGATCGAAGAGAACTTCTACTGTGCCTCACTGCCTGCACAGCTGTAACCTAACAGCTCACTAGCGCACACTGCGGAAGAGAAAGCTAATTGATTTGCCTCTCTGTTTGCAGAGGCTTCACGTTTCGATGCTGGCAATGCTTGACCTTCGAGCCTGCCAAACTGCGGAACAATAATGTCAGAAATCCGCATTCGACAGTTTGAAGTACGCAAAGCGTTGCGCGATCTAGACGTGAACGAAGCTAGTTGTCCAGAAGGTATACCAGCTGTAGTCTTGAGGATGTGTGCGCCTGAGTTCACTCCAATATTGACTCGCCTCTTTCGCTTGTCTATGACGACTGGTCAAGTACCTAAGTCCTGGAAGCTTGCAAACGTGCAGCCCGTGCCCAAAAATGGTAGTCATGCAGACCCTGCCAATTACAGGCCTATTTCAGTCACTTCTATACTCTGTAAGACGATGGAAAGTGTACTGAACCACAGGTTCCTGGCATACCTAGAAGTGAATGATCTCCTCAGTGATACGGGTTTCGCCGAAACCGGTCTACTAGGGATCTTCTAGTGTATGCCACTCACATCTGAAGTGAAGCCATCGAGAACCACGGAGAGCCGCTTGCTGTCTCACTCAATATCTCGAAGGCTTTTGACAGGGTTTACGATAGCCTTATAAGCAAGCTTCCTTCATACGGCCTTTCCACTGGTTTATGTGTTTGGATTTCAGATTTCTTGATGGATCGGTCGATTCGAGTCGTCATCGATGGCTGTTCTTCCGACCAATTGGCTATAAACGCCAGTCCCTCAGGGATCAGTACTCTCTGCAACGCTTTTTCTGCTGCATATTAATGATCTGCTTAAGCCCGGTATTTTTGGGTACGCAGACGACAGCACCGTTGTGGAGAGTTATAATATATCTAACGCACGAACCAGTGCATTACAAATCCAGTCTCATAGGGAAGCGATGGTTCAGCGCTTGAACTTTTCTTTGAAGGCAGTCTCCGATTGGGGCGATGCCAATCTGGTTAAGTTCAATGCTGCTAAAGCCCAGGCGTGTCTTTTCTCCGCCAACCGGAGCCTTTTTCAGCTGGCTCCTACTATCAGGGATGTGTCCGTGCCGATAAGTAACCATCTCGAGCTTCTTGGCATCTCATTAACACCGACTCTCAATTTCTGCTTTTATATTGAGTCTAAAGCTCAGCTAGGTGTTTTGGCTAAGGTGTGATAATACTTCACACCGGGCCAGCTGCTTAATCTGTATCAAGCGCAAGTCCGGTCGTGTGTGGAGTACTCTTCTCACCTTTGGGATGGTTCTGCCAAATACCAGCTGGAGGCACTGGAAGCTATTGAGAAGAGAGCCAAGAGACTCATTAACGACGACGAACTTGTAAGCAAGAGACTCCAAAGTTTCGAGCATCGCCGCAAAGTCGCTTGCTTATCGGTTTTTTATCGGATACATTTCGGGGAGTGTGCCACAAAACTACATGATTTGATTCCGCTATCCTCATTCTATAACCGGACATCCAGGGATACTCAGAAGCGGGTCCGCTATATGGTTGATATTCCATTTACCCGAACAAAGCGATTTGTGTCTTCGTTCATCACAGTGATGCTATGAAGCTCCGTAACCGTAACCGAATCTATCGGATATCCGAAATAAAAATATATCCGTAACCGTAACATTAATAAAACAACATGTTTCGACAGCTTTTTGTTTCATCGCGCGCGCGCCACGTGAAGAGTGCAGTTTGTTGGTTATTTTTAGTCATATTCAAATTCAAATTCAAATTCAAATTCATTTATTTCAGGTAAATTAACCCATAAGTTCATTCAACATGCAGCACAATAAATAAATAATTAAATAGTAATCAATGTCATCAGTATAAATGTCATAATCAAAATAATAATAAAATAAAATGAAATAATAATAAAATACAGTATAAATGTCACAATATAAAAATAATATAATAGTCTTGTCCCTACAGATAGATCAGTTTAATACCTTCGCTTCGGCATTGCTACAGCAACATGTCGGTTGCAGCAATGCCGAAGGAAAGGGCAATCGAGCCTGGCCGCAATCATCGCCAGGACGGTGTTGGAGCTGGCCCGCACGCGACGTACCAATGAAATCGCCCGTTTGCGCATAGTCGCATGAAAACAATCCGTTCGCGCCTCCGCAAACATTCCTGAGGCACTGCAGTACCGGGGCAAACCCAACACCGCCCTGAACGCATTATTATATTGGACGCGGAGGGCACCGTAGCTTTTTTCAGTGTAATTAGCCCACAGGCTGCACGTGTAGAGCGATGTACAGTAGGCTCTAAAAAGAGTTACCTTGACCTCATTTGAGCATCGTGCAAACCTGCGGGCTATCATATTCGCTCTTACGGACAGGGCCCTCCGCTCCCGGTCAATATCTGCGTGGTCCTTGAGTTCACTCGTCACTATGTGTCCCAAGTATTTAAATTGTTCGACTCTTTCAAGGGGAACACCATTCAAAAGAACTGGCGGAACGTTCTGAGGGCATCTCGCCTTTTTGGTCTCAAAGACCATGTATTGGCTCTTAGTGACATTGTATATTAACCCATGGCCACTTGCGTACTCCTCACAGGTCCGTACCAGCTTTCTTATGCCACAGACCGAAGCGCTAAGCAGCACCATGTCGTCCGCGTAGCTTAAGTTGTTAACGCATGTTCCATCTATATGACAACCAACGTGTTGACTGCTTAGCGCGACGATGAGGTCGTTTATGTACAGGTTAAACAGCGTTGGGGAAGACAATCCACCCTGCCGGACACCACACTCAAGCCTATATGGTTCCGACATTGTCCCCGCCCATCGGACACTGTTTGACTGGTGTGCATACCAATATTGGAACATGCTGACGATATCCTGGGGCAAATCAGTGCTCCTCAGCTTGTTCCAAAGAAGGTCGTACGACACCAAGTCAAACGCCTTAGACAAATCGAGGAAGCATGCATAAATGGGAGTCTTACGTTCAGTATAGTATTTGACGGTGTGCTTAAGGCACAGTATGGCACTTTCAGTCGACAGCCTAGGACGAAACCCGAACTGATTATCGTGCAATAATATGTGCTTATTCAACTGTGCGTTAAGCAGACCGTCAAATACTTTAGCCGTTACCGTAGCGAGAGATATGGGCCTGTAGTTACTTTTGTCAGTGAGATCACTAGTTTTATTTTTAACAACAGGCACCACCACGGTTTTCATAATATCGTGTGGTAAGTATGAATGGCTAACGCATAACGAGTAAAACATAGCCAATACCCTAGAGATGTGCGGTCCAGCATACTGCAGGTGCTCAATGCTGAGTCCGTCGTGGCCCGGGGACTTTCCTCGCGACATATGCCGAATAACTTCGCCTACATCTTTCGCGAGGAAAGTCGTTTCGACTGTGGTGCTGCTCATGTCAGCATTGAGCGCCTCACATACAGGTCCTAGCAGAGACTTAACAGAAAAATGTTTTTTGAACAACTTAGCAATCTCGCTTGGGTCGCTGATGCCATCAACGCTCGCAGGAAGGCCAGGTCCCACTTTGCACTTACTGGTACCCTTCCAAAAGCTGCGAAAGTCACCTTTAGCATGTTTTGCAGTAAGAGCGTCCATTTTTATCTGGTCCTGATTATTCTGGCACCATTTTAACCGAGATTTGAACACTCTTCTGCTCTCACACATTTGTGTATACACTGGGCCGGTTTTGGGCCGCCCACAAAATACCCATTCTTTAAACCTGTCCCTGGCCTTCCTGTGAGCGTCACTCACATGCCGGTTCCACCCAGTTATACGCAAACCATCCCTTCCCCTACTGATGCTCCCCCTACCGACAACGGCTGCGTCTCGAAGGGCAGACACAATGTCAGAATAAAGCCTATCAAGAATACGCCTGTGGGCTGGGTCAGTACAATAAGTGTCAGCACAGTTCATACATTCCGAAGGAAAATCAATTAATTTTAAGTTTTTACAACACTCTTTTGTATACACATTGATTTGTTCCTCATTTCGTTCACCCCATACAAAACCTTCATTTACATTCATTATATTTGGAGATATTTTAGATGGTAGTACATTTAATTTACATTCTACTATAAGAGGGTAATGATCTGACCACAAAATATCGTATTCGACAAAAATGTCAACAACAGTCTGCTTAGCCGAGTGAGTGACAATACAGTGATCTAACCAGCTGCCAGTCCCATAAACATCACTTATAAAAGTAAAGGTGTCTGAATCTCGCCCTAGCACGTCAACGTCAATGCACGACCAATTCTGTTCAATACACAGGTTCATCAGTTCACTGTAAAATAACCCACCCGGCGCAGCATTATAATCACCGAGCAAAAATACAGATTCTATACCATACTCGTCAATAATAGCACTCACTGTACTCAGGCAGTCTGTAAACTCAGGTAAGTTTGACGAACAGTTGGTTGGTAAGTACACGCTCATTATAATAACTGCACTATCACTTGTTGATATTTTAATACCACATATGCGAGGATTATTACACTTTAGCTCGGACACTTGTTGGAAAGCCGCGTAACGGTATAGTAAAGCAACACCGCCGTAGTTGCGACCTTGACCGAGTCCGATAACTCGTGAGTCATCCATCGCAGAAGTCGCCGTGTACCCGAAGGCTCTGTCAATGGACCCGACGAAGGGAATGTCATGCGGCATCAACCATGTTTCCTGTAGGCATACAATATCGCAAGTACGACATAACTGCCTAATGCCATCAATCGAGCGTTTCACATTTTTACAGTTAAAACTGGCAAAGCGATAAGGGCGTCTATCCATTATTTGGTTTATTTAGACCGGCAGCAGATCTGCTATCAGCGTTCGCCCTGCTTCTTTTATAGTTTACGAAGCGTCTAAAAATGACACCAACAGGCCATAATTTTTCGTCCATGTACTTATGTAAATTGGTCTCCAAAATCGAGAATTTGTATGCTTTATGATTTCTATCGACTTTCATGTTAATCTTTTCTAAAGAAACCTGTTCTTGTGTTTTATTTTCAATATATTTTATAATATCGACCTCCTTTGCGGAAGTATCTATATTTGTTATGAACATAGGGATTCTGTTCTCTGCCGCCTTAAATGTGCATTCAAGATCTCGCGCTACACCGGACTTCCCCATGAAACGATATTTCCGCCGGTTTTTAACGTGTGTTACGGTCTGCCATCTCTCAGAGTTTTGACATTCGTCCGTCGTAAACTTAGTCATAATGCAATCCGAGGTTCTATTGTCACCCTCCTTATCAGCAGCAACCAGCTGAGGCGATAACGGGACACAAGACATTTCTGACGTAATCGTCGAACTCGCATTCAAACCGGTCCGAATGTTTACCTCTTGACTCCCGGGTAGCGGGCGCTCGCCCCGCGCACTTATACCGGTAACAACGCTAACATGTTGATGCACTGCAGACAGCTGTTGTTGACGTTCGTATAATTCATGTTCCGGAGAATTATTTACTTGTACCCTCATTTTTCGATTTTTTGATAAAGATGATGCCATATCATGTAGCTTCTTATCTTTAGTCGGTTCCGTTATAGAAGGCACGTCATGGTACTCGTGCGAGAGCCCCATTGGGCCACTGTCTAAGCATGCACCTCTTCTTTTATTTACCTTGAAAGACGACGTTGGTGACAATGAGTCATGCTTTAATCCTAGTATTTCTGCCTTTAGTTCCTCCACAGCGTCGCGTGTCGCATATGTTGACTTTATACATGCAATCTCGCTTTTTATGATAAGCATATCCTTTAACAGCTTGGAGCAGTCAAGGTTCTCCATCAAAATCGGGGGCAATTTGTCCAACTGCTGGCTTACAAATACTGGTAGAACGGTAGGCTCCGTAGACTTAAACTGGTTAATTATATCCGCCATATCACGTTCTTCCTTACCCTTGTTTTTGCGACTAATGTTACGTTTGTCAGACGGAACTGCATCAAAAAGTAACGACTTCGATTTTTTAATCTCTTCACTCGTAAATGCAGACACACAAATTCGCACTAGTGATTCCTCATCCACCACAGACACTTTGTTTTGAATATAACAAAGCATCTCATCGATCACTATATTACACATGTTACATTTCACAACGTTCGTCATTTTATAAATCGCAATTTACTTTACGTTCACGCACTTAGTAGTACACACGCCCGTCGTGGCTGAGAGTGCGCGCGCGACTGACATAACATTACCTCTTTTACCTTTTAGTTTGTTTAAGAGTTGACTTAATTTAAGAATGTCGTGTGTGCATTATGAAATTAATTTCTATAGACGTTGAAGCGAGAATAAACAAGTGAAGAGAGAAATGTCACTCACTGAAGATCCGCTTGCATGGTGGAGAATTCATATCAAGTACCATAGCTTAAATTAGTAAGACTGTACCTCTCTCCGCCTGCTGGCAGTGTACCGAGTGAACAGCTTTTCAGTGCTTCTGGGTTAATTTATGACCCCTTAAGGAATCGACTTTCAGGCTATAATGCTGCGAAATTGCTTTTTGTTAAATACATATAATCTTCCTCTGCTCAGTTTTGACTATTAGAACTGATTAGGCGATAGGCAACATTATATTTTGCTATAAGAATACATGATTTCTTTACTAAAAAGAATAATTATTAAGAAAACTATGTTATCACACATACATATTTAATATGATATACATAAGTTAATATGAGCAATGTGTAAAGCTTGTTTTCCAACTTTTAAATTTACTGCATTTTTATTTTAATAGATGAAACTTAAAATTTAAGGTATATAATAATTACTCACTTATATGATTACCTATTATATTACCAAATGATCTGAAAAGTCTAGATTGACAAGATAAAACCTATAAATAAAACCAAATTATTACATACTATTGGTGTTTATATTTTACTTTAATCTAATATCCGAAACCGAAACTATCCGGAACTAACGGATAATCAGAAATAATTACATATCCGTTACCGTATCCGAAACCGGAACCGTTATAATTTTATTACTATATTCATATCCTTAATACCATATCCACAACATCCCTATACTTCATCATGCGAACCGCCAGGGAATGGAACACCCTGCCTGAGTCTGTGTTTCCGGTTAAGTACAATATGGGGGTCTTCAAAACGTGAGTGAACAGGTATCTCCTGGGTAAGCGTGCTCCATCATCGACCGCATCATCACTTAACATCAGGTGAGATAGTGCTCAAGTGCTACGAGTTCACTATAAAAAAAGATATAATATCTACGTCACATGAATTAAGAAAATCCAGACTTATAAGGTAGGTATTTATGTTTTCGTTTAAAAATTCCATACAGTTCTGATGACTATCTTACTCTTTGCAAAAAAAATTATTTACTTCCTCTCTCAAAAAGAAGAGACATAGCAGATGTTACTTTTCAATTAAAAATTACTTGTAACGTAATAGATTGTCCCGAGCTACTAACCATGGTAAAACTAAATACGCCTTCTGAAATAGCGTTGCGTTTCAATCCTCTTGTACATGTTCCTCTAGCTAAATCTAACTACAGGCAAAATTCTTACCTGCTACGTGTGACCAGAAATTTCGATGAGATAGAAGAGAGTTGGCCTAGACTTATTTTGTACAAGCATTGCATCGGCTAGGCGGTTGTTGAATTTGAATTTAATTATAAGCATAATGTTTACACTAAGTTGTATCCTGGTGTTCATTATTTGAATGTCATTTATAAGATAGCTATCCGTGAGGACATATAATTGGTTATCTGTTGTTATTAGTTATATGTACAATATTTGGTATGCTGTTGGTCTTCCTAAGAAATAAATAAATATCGTACTATATTGTAATGGTTAAAATAATGTATGTATATTGCAGTTATATTGTTATTTTTGTATGTGTAAATAATGTGTATGTATTGCGTTGTCCATACAGTTGTGGCAACAGCTGAAGGAGCAGCGCGGCGAGCGGGCGGCGGGGGGCAGCGCCGGCGGCTCGCCCGAGCCCGGTGACGTCACGCTCTACGCGAGGGACAAGGTACACAGTCTCTGGTGGTCTCTGGTGCTGCTGCTGTGCCGACTGCCGACTGCCGACTGCCGACTGCCGACTGCCGACTGCCGACTGCCGACTGGCGGCACACACGCTCGCTACACTCAGTCCTGCTGCGGCGTTGAGTTGCCTCGCATTGCTGCACCGAATTTCACTTCAGCTCTTTGGACTAGTCCTCAACAATTGGTTTCTAATTTAGGCCGGATACCTGTTTAACCTTAACCTGTCTTATCTTTCAGTCTTACATAAACCTGTCTTATCTAAAATCTGTTTAACCTAAGCCTGCCTCACTTAAAACTTATCTTTCTTAAACCTGTATAACCAAAAACCTGCATTACCTAAATCGGTCTCACCTAAACCTGTCATACCAAAACCACTTGTTATAATTTCGTTATTTACTTTAACGTGTAATAAACGTCGATATTGAGCCTTTTAGAAACGAAAATCTCTATAGTAGTTAAAATGCATGTCTGAAGGAAAAAAAAAAAACTTGTTGGCTTAGTGACTGATAGGCTACCCACTTGGTATCACTACCTCACCTGATGGTAACTGTTGATGTGGTCAAATGTTATGCAGTTATTGTTGAACACTATTTGACATACACGTGTCACATGATTAGTACCAACATTTTGTACCAATAACAAAAATGTTTTATTCTTATGTTTCCCGCTAAAGGCATGAGCGTTTACGTTAAGCTTGTTGTTTGTGAATGCATGTAGTAATGACAATGTCGTATAACGTGAGGTGTGGTACTGTGCAGGCGGTGTCCTACAGCACGGGGCTGGAGCTGGCCCCGCGGCCCCGCACCTGCCTCGGGTCCGTGCCCGAGCGCCGCGCCCCGGCGGGCCCCGCCCCCCCGGCGGGGGCCCCCCCGGCGGGGGTGGGGGCGGACGGCGAGGCGGAGCGTGCGCGCGGCAAGCTGGACAAGGCGCACAGCACGCCGGCCTACGACCTGGGGGGTGTAGAGGGAGGGGCAGGAGCGGGTGGGGGAGAGACACCCGCTGCCATACCGGAATCCCCCACCACGCCCACCGACAGCCCCACGGTCAGTATCACATATATTACCGATGTAACATTACTTACTGTAACCTTGCACTGGCATGGTTTTGCTGCGTATTATCCAATAACATTCTCAAACCTGGCACTGTGCCCTGTGGGTAGACTCGCTCCTTAATATGTGCATACACGCATAACAATATATATCTTAGGGTTATTTCTTACTATAAAAATAGGATAAGTACTTTTTGTAACATGCTGAACGGGTACGAGCACAGACGAGGAGCATTAGACGTGCCCACACCCACGTGGCGCGGCGTAGCCCGTGACCTAAACGATCTTCTAATAATGTGTGTCATTAACGCAACAGACTAATTCTCACCTCACCAGAGCGAGGAAAATACTAGGTGTTATGTAAATAAATAAATAAATTAATTAATGTAAATTTCTAATAAAAATAAAATTTTAAATTAGTACAATACATTTGGTAATATTTAAGGTAAATTTATTTTGCTGGAACTTTTTTTGGAAAGTTTCTAATATAAAAAACACTTTCCACGTTAGTGGATTAAAACATTTTTCACGCTGATTTCGAATGATAAAGAACGCCTTGCCGAGAAATTAAGTTTTTCAACATAAATTATTAAAAAAAAGCTTGATCAGGGAATAGAGTCTGAGAGGTGGCGCGGCGGTGGAGAAGGCACTGAAGGCACTAGTAGAGAGGTGCGCGGCACGTTGCAGGTGGTGGTGCACAGCGCGGAGAAGGCGGACCAGATCCTGCAGTTCAAGAAGTGCAGCTCCGCCATCGGGGAGGCCCTCTCGCACAGGAGGACCCCGGGCCCGGACCGGCCGCACTGCGGAGACACGGCGCCACAAGGTTAGCTCTCTAACTAACTACTACACTGCACGTCACAAACACTTACCGTTATGTCTATATTATAACATTTAAATCAACTCTTTAGATCAAAAAGTGAGTTAGTAGATTTGCATTAATATTATAAAATAATTAATAGTTAATAATAATAAATAATTAATGTAATTCTTTCGACGGTCGATATGTTTCAAGCAATGTCTCAGGGTGATAGGCACAGTGCAGTTCTACCCTTGTACCCAAATGCATATAGGCAGAGGGTACTGCTTAATATCAGGTGGCATTCGTGTTTGCTTCGACACATCAAAAAGTTAAAGTAATACAAAATTTCGGCAGAAATGCCAAGCCCCAGGTGGCTGAGATGGTATTAAGCATCCGACGCGATATCGGAGGACGCGGGTTCGATTCCCGCCTTGGGCATAAAATGTTGTACTCCAATAATTTGTTTGATAAGATAGTGATTGTAATCATATTTATAAACATCAAAAAGTAATAAATAGTAGTAATAAAAAAATATAAAAAATGTCTCTAAAGATTTGTAAAGGTGTTTGTCCGCTCAACAAAAGTGTTTGAAGTCGTACAAGTGTTATGACATTAATCATGCCATTAAATGTATGATATCTGTCGTGTCGTGGTTTCTCTCAGATATGCTTGATTTCGACAAATGACCAAGTTTTATAATCCGTATGCACTCCAACGCATTTTATTGAATTGTCTATTTTTGTGATTTTATTGTGTCGGAAAAAGCTCGAGGCCCACCTGATGTTAAGTGGACTAACCTCAGTCTATAACAAATGCGTCACAAATCACGGATTACACTGCGCCCGTTACCTTTGAGACATAGTTGTTAAGTCTCATATGCCTGTAATTTCACTGTCTCTCAAGGACTGCTGCCGGAACACACTGCTAGGTGCTTGGCGACAGATTCTCTACTTGAGGGTGGTAGCTAGCCAGGAGGGGCATTCTTAAAATGCCCTTCCACCATACGGTGAAGCTCGGACCCGCGATGGGATTCGAAACCTGGACCTGTCGCGCGGCAGTCCTTAGCCAACGCCGTTGAGCCATAACTGCTTAAAAAATTAAATTATTATAGTAAAAAGCAGTAAAGTATTCAGGCAGCGTTGCCCGCGACGAGAGTGAGAGAGACAAGATCCTGGAGACTATCAACATAGCCATGATGGAGCATCGCCGCCGCTCGCTGCTGGAGGGCGCCACAATGACGCCTGCCAGGGGCCTGAAGGTCTCCGCCAGCGACTGCGGGAGGACACCCCCCCTCGACACTCCCACCGAAGAGAAAATTGCACCCAGGTACCATTTGTAAAGTAATGCATTGTAAAGGAGTTACGTTTTGGAGCATCCGTATAACTCAAACTGTCGTCAGTTCAGGGCTATTGCAAACGGTTGTGGGATGACCCAGTGCTATTTTTTTGAAAGCATCCAGGAATGTTATATTTTGATCAATAAGCTGTTACTATAAAATCGATGGAGTGATCCGGTTCAAAGGATCAAAGACTATCAGAAACCTCTATCAGTAAGTGATTATCACATAAAGTTGTTTACGTTCACATTGTGTGCAAACATTTAGAGCCTGAATTATATTTGAAAGGATGTTGTTCCAATAAATAAAATGAATGCAAAAAATGGGGCTCTATGTAGTTATGCAAAGTGTTTGCCTTCTCTGGCATACCTTCTATCTTATAAAGATAGAAGGTATGCCAGCCTCGGTCGGGGCTAAAGCATGCGCGCCATCAGTACATGTCCGCCATTGTTTATGTACTGCAAAATGTGGTTTTTCGGTAAACTATCTGTCATACTTGATAGTTGTATTCATCGTGTAGTGTGTAGATGTAAGCTAAGTAAGTAGGTATAGCAGATTTTAAGTATTGTGTGTATGCGATGAAACTATTCGGACGTTTCACTGTATCGTACGCGCATCCAAACCCCTCGAACCACCAACATCACAATCGGGTTCTCTTGGCGTAAATGCTGCCGGGAGAGGTCGATGGTTAAATGTTTCGTAACGGCGCATTTTTGATGTAGAAGGGCCAGTCCAAGGATCTGGCTGAGGCTTTTTCAGTGTAATGGCTCCTACGATGCCTATCAAAATACAAAAAATCTAAATAATTTACATCGCACATTTTTTCCCTGTACCCTTCATATAAATATCAGCTGGCCGCGTCGTATCAGTGGGCACACGCTCCACCACCGCGTCCTATTGTTCTCCGCATCTAGGTAACGGCACCGGCCGACAGGCATCGCCTCGCCACTCCGATACCTCATCCAGCGTTGGACGCACGCTAGTTTGCCCTCCGCTTTTTGGTTACTCACGCTCACGCCTCTCACTTACGTATTATTCGTTATTATTCATCTGTGCTTGTGTCTTTTTTGTTTACCTATATTGTTCTGCTGTGCTCGTTCCTTCTTCATTAATTGTTTGTATATGTGACTGTGATAATATATGTGCTTACTTGGACTATTCGCTTGGATTTTCCGATCGCATAATTTCAAGAAATACAGCGGTTAAATGGCCAGCCAGATCGTGTGATATAATAATAATAATACTACTAACAACATATACCGAGAAAATAGCTAAATATACAGACCTTTCTATAGAAATTAAAACCCAATGGCAAATAAATAGCACAAGGACAATCCCTATTATAATTTCTACTACAGGTGTCATACCCAAAAGCTTACTCACGAATCTTGAGATACTAGACATAGATACGTCTACATATAAACTGCTTCAAAAAGCAGTCATATTGAACACATGCAGAATTGTTAGGAAATTTTTGTCCCTTTAAAAGCACTTGGCTTTGGCCCGTGCCAAAACTACCTCTGGAACCCAGAGAGAACACAAATGTGTAACCAAAAATAATAATAATAATGTACATTCCACGGAAATGGGGAGGTCGTGGCTTTTTAAATGCCAAGACCCTTCATAACCGTGAAGTGTATAATCTCAGGGATTATTTCCGTAACCATGAGTGCGGGATGCATCGCGATGTCGTGGCGGTTGACAAGAGCCTCACACCGCTCTCCTTGGCGAACGATAACTGGCGCAAACCAACGATGCTGAGCACTGATGACCGCAAGGCAGTATGGAAAAGCAAGGAGCTGCACGGGAGGTTCTTCCGGGCCCTAACAGGGCCTGATGTGGACCTACCCGCTTCGGTGAACTGGCTACGTTTCGGAGACCTCTTTGGAGAAACCGAGGGTTTTGCCTGTGCAATTGCAGACGAAGTAATGATGACGAACAACTATCGGAAATATATCCTGAAGGATGGTACGGTCGACATTTGTCGAGCATGCCGCCGTCCCGGAGAGTCACTCGGGCATATCATTTCCGGTTGTTCGCATTTTGCTAACGGTGAGTATTTGCACAGGCACAACCAAGTGGCCAGGATCATCCACCAGCAACTTGCTCTTCAATACGGCCTTGTTGAGGCAGAGGTGCCGTACTACCAGTACGCACCGGCGCCAGTACTCGAGAATGGTCGTGCATTGCTCTACTGGGACCGCTCTATCATCACGGACAGGACTATTGTTTGCAATAAGCCTGATATCGTGGTGGTCGACCGATCCCAGCGCCGGGCAGTGCTTGTCGACATCACCATCCCACATGACGAGAACCTCGTGAAGGCCGAGAAGGACAAACTCAGCAAGTACCTTGATTTGGCTCACGAGGTAACCGCCATGTGGGATGTTGACTCGACGATCATTGTCCCGATAGTCATTTCGGCAAACGGCCTATTAGCGAAGAGCCTCGACCAACACCTCAAGAGACTCTCGCTAGACGGTTTTTTATAATATTTGTTTCTTTTTTATATATGAATATTGTAAAAAAATTAAATTATGTTATAAAATAAATGATGATAGTAATTAAAATAAAATTATTTAATCAGGTAACAAAACCCATTAGTAATTACATAACAATGAAGTAATAATTAAAACTTAAAATATGTTAGTAAAAATGACTATAAATTTAGACAATATATATTATCATACTACTTAATATTTTGCAGAATATTAATATGTACCTCATCTGTTTAATACATACACGAAATGCCTATTTATCGAGGAGTTGAGACATTCTGATACCATCTGCAAAATAATGTTCGAGCTCCTCCCTAACCTATTCACTAGTGAAGCTGTCTTTTCCATTTTGACCCATAACTTTAATTAATAAATAAATAAATAAAATAAACTTGTCACAGGACACTAAGTCAAATGCTTTTGATAAATCAAGAAAGCATGCATACACAGGTGTACGTCTCTCCGTGTAGTACCGAACAGTGTGTTTAAGACTCCAAATTGCAGTCTCTGTGGAAAGCCCCGGCCTAAACCAACACCACTGGATTATTTTTTGTGGGGCTGTGTTAAGGACAGAGTTTATACGGAGCCAATCGAAGCGATTGCAGCCTTGAAACTCAAAATCCGTCATGCGATTAACGAAATAGACACGCCATTTTGCCAAAAAGTGATTAAAAACTTTGTTGAAAGAATCGACATCGGACATCGTGCTCGTGGTGGACATTTGGCAGATATAATTTTTCACTCATAGTTGACAAACATTTCTTTGTTTTAGCGATTGCGTCGCCATAGGTTCGCATATATCGAGGGTGTAGGGTTAAAACCCAATAAGTTGAATATTTTTAGAAAATCACTTTTAAAGCTCACTACATGTAATTTTTTGTCCTCTTTTAGGTAGTTTATTAATATAAACCAATTAAAGAATCTTTCACAGAAATTGACTCACAAAATAACCCAATAAATGCAAAAAAATTGAATTTTTATAGTTTAAAATACTATAAAGCCACTTATGGGTAAAATTTTAATTTTTAGTAAGTGACAAAACCCAATAAGTTACACTTATTGGATTTTATCACAAACATATTTTCCTAATAAATAATGCATGCGCTTGTGATAAAATCACATTACAACACTTATTGGGTTTTAACAAATACAAATATGCCTAATATGCAAAGTATTTGTTCTGGTTAAAATCAGCTAGCAATAACTATGGGGTTTTTATTCTACCCTGGCACTCTGACCCTGATATTTAAAATTCATCTTATCTCGATGACAAACAGATGGAGATATCAGAAAGAAGAATGAAGCCAAGCAGATGATTAATTTTACTGTCGTGTTGGACAGCTGTTGTGAATTCACTGTTTCAATTCCTTCTGGCCACTAGCTTTCAACCGAAGGTGGGTTTGATTTTCGTGTTTTAGGGGTGTTTTGAGCTGGGAAGACGTCAGTTTATCGAAATATTTTAAATTATGTTATAGAACAAGTACATGTACATATTTTTTACTTACTTGGTACCTAGAGAACATAAGTAGATTACTGATAGGTAAATTAAAAGAGTATCTACATACTTATTTTGCCTTCTAGGTATTCAAATGTCTGGTTTAGATACTTTAATAAAATGTGATTATTCAGATGAAGATTCTACGTACTTACTGAAATTAAATGAGAACTCTCAGTTAAATACTTTTGCTGTAAAGGGTAAGTCTAATACAAAGCTAGTGATGAAAGCTTGTATTGTGTTTAATACAGTTACCTACTTCTGGCTACGTTTAACTTGACGATTGCCTACTTAGACTTGTTTTGGGTCTTCGTAGGCGTAAATTGGGGAAATATTAGCCTAACGTGGTCAATTTTTAACAAACAGAAGTTTTTTGTTTGACTGGGAGTGATTATTCGGGTGAGTTACGTATGTGCCAGATTTAGATATAACTCTTGAAAAGGTTTGGAAATCAGTAAAGCCTTTAAAATGACGTAAAAGAGCTCAAACATCAGAGTGGAAGAAAAACGATTGTTGGGCAAGAAGAGTGGAAGGACTATTATGTGTCATTAAAGGTGTAACTAGAACAGCAAAAGTTACCAAGCCTGTAATGTGTAATAAATGCATTTACTAATGCACAATATTGAAAAAAGTGACATTTAGTGTAAAAGTTTCAAAAATATGGATTTCATAGCTAAGAAA
Organism: Plagodis dolabraria; assembly: GCA_963854805.1. NCBI lineage: Eukaryota > Metazoa > Arthropoda > Insecta > Lepidoptera > Geometridae > Plagodis > Plagodis dolabraria. The sequence goes on from OY978443.1 coordinate 1,293,440, forward strand.
AACTTCATTCTGTCTTGCATCAAAGTTAAGCCACTAGAAAACTGAAAATTTTATAAAGCATCAAATAAGAAAGACTGAATGTGAAGAAAAAAATGTTTTTTCAGAGAAACAATTAAAAATATAGAATATAGAATCGGCTACTAAAAGGATTTTTGCGATATGTACACAATATTGTGATAAGTTATTAGAGACAAAAGTTTTTCTTTGTGACATTGTTCATAAGCTTGTAATCACGGATGCTGTCAATAAAGCAAATTCATTGGGGTTTACGCAGTAGATGAGCAACTTGAGAAAAATGAACCGCCACATAAATCAGAGACAAGGCAACCAGAAAGTAGAATTTAAACTATTTTATTTTATATTTAAATAAAAAGAGTTTAAATTTCATGACATGTTGGATCTTAAAAAATTAAGCACGCTTTTCTTTAAACTTTCGTGAACTAAACTCATATTTCTAAATTACTGACGGGTCTATCCACGCACGTTTATGTAAATGCGTGCGCGGGTAGACCCGTCAGTAATTTGGAAACATGATAAAGCACGCTTTTGACGAAAAACAAAATCAGCGATAACCAATAACTACCTGTTAACTGGTTTATATGAAAAGAATACGTCAAAGAAAAAAAAATATGTCAAAGGAACGCTGAAAATATACTTTAACTACGAGATTTTTCGATAAACTGACGTCTCCCCAGCTCAACACACCCCTAAAACACGAAAATCAAACCCACCTTCGGTTGAAACCTAGTGGCCAGAAGAAATTGAAACAGTGAATTCACAACAGCTGTCCATCAGCATTCCAAAGAAAAAGGATCTAGAGATGATGTGCATCAAGCAAATGATTAATCCTCATGCTTATAGTTATGATTTAGGTTAGATTTTTTTTTTTTTTTTTTTTTTTTTTTTTATACCACTAAGTTGGCAAACAAGCATACGGCCCGCCTGATGGTAAGCAGTTACCGTAGCCTATGGACGCTTGCAACACCAGGGGTATCACTCGCGCGTTGCCGACCCTGAAGAAATCTCTTCACGCCCTTTTTGAAGAACCCCATGCTATACTCCATCGGGAAAACCACGGCAGGGAGCTCATTCCACAATCGAAGCGTCCGCGGAATGAAACCCCTTTGAGCCCGCACAGTTCGATACCGTTCTGGTTCCAATGTGTGAGGTTGGACTCCCTGTCGATGGCGAGATTTTAGAATAGAAGTTTTCATCTTTATATAATCAAACATGAAAGAAACTAATATGTGTATTTTACTTAGTGTTAAAACCCAAAAAGTCGGCCCTCCAATTTTGTTATTTCAAGTTTATGTAAAATCTGAATATAAAACAATGATAACAATATGTAATGAATAATTTTAAATATATTATTTTACTTTCTATCTAGGTATCAGCGACGAATATGTGTAAAAAACAAGTATTTATATGCCTAAAACATTCAACATCGATTATCTCGCAAGTCAGTTTGAGCGACTTATTGGGTTTTAACTCTACATCCTCGATATACGAGTGTTAGACACGTGCAACCACGGTTGCATGAAACGAAAACAGTAATAGCTACGCGCAACTGTGGTTTCATGGATATCGTCAGCGTATTTTTATCGATATACGTAAATTGGGTCCAAAAACCGCTGCGAAGCCACTTGCAACTGTGGTTGCACGCGGCACTCACTACTATTTACCGGACGAACTTTTTTGTGTAATAGCATTTGCCGGCCGTACGTTAAGCGCAGCGTAATGTAAACAATTGTCTCTTGTGACTCAAGTATTTACCTTGGAACGATAAATATTTTTTACACTACATTTTACTGCAAATGGTTATCAAAACGAAGAGTAGCTATATTCTATTGTCTATTATGGCTAAGTTCCATCTCGCAATTAAAAAACAGAGTTCTTTTTTAAATACCCTTTAGTAAGTCATCTGACTATTTCTCAGTGTTTTTGACATTAAGTTGTTGTAGAAGTAAAACATGCAAAGAAACTCCGAACTAGAAAACTAACCATTGATGGTTTATTTATGAGTTAGCTTAACTTAGCAGATAGTTCCTAACTTTACAACTAGACCCCTAGGGGTGAATCGGGAAAGGCTTCTCGTTCGGAGTTTCTGGTGACGAGATTCTCACCGTCCGGTGAGAATCTCGTCACCGTGATGATTCATATGATACTTTTTGTAGCAGTACTATCAGTACTAATATTATAAATGCGAAAGTAACTCTGTCTGGCTGTCTGTCTGTTTGTCTGTTACGCTTTCACGCCAAAACTACTGGACCGATTTGAATGAAATTTAGTATGGAGATAGTTTGAGACACGGGAAAAAACATAGGATAGTTTTTATCCGACTGCGCAAAAAGAGGTTAATGTTTTCGCGCGATAACCGACATACGCGCGGGCGGAGCCGCGCCCGGAAAGCTAGTGAAAAATAAATTTATCTTGAATTTGGAATCGACAAAGTGTTTTAATTACATAACCCTACGATCGAACCTTACGAAGACCTGTGTAAATTGTGAGTTTTACATGGTCCTTCGTAGCCGAATTCAGCAGGAATTCAGCGAGTTTTTCATGAGCGACCAACGGGGTGGCTCGACTGGTATAGAGGGCAACGCTGTCCAGCCGGACAGCTACGAGCGAGTAGCTGTCAACCTTCTTACAGAGGCTATATAGGGCTCACTACCAGGAGAGTAGTTGGAATATTGGATTGGAGTATGGTTGTACCTAAGCGCACAGCAGCGGATGTCAAAAAATATAGTGAGTGTGTCTAACGGAGCAATACTGAATCGGAATTCAAAGCAGACAATAACTGTGAGTACTTTTAATAATTCTACGCAAAGTGAACTTTATTTCAATGGACATTTTAACTTGTATTTATTAGAGTCAATTAAGTAGTTAACTTTAAATTGTAAATGTAGTTTAGGACTTAGAATAGTTTGCTTAAAAACGAGGGAACGTGGAACCTATGCCCATTTTCTATTTTCCCTTTGTATAAAATTCTAAACACTTAGAAAACTCGTTTGTTGTGATTAGACTTAAAATTTTAAAATAAAAAATATTTTTTTTGTTGAATTACCAGTGTATGTGTTCTTGTAATTATAATACTTGTGTGTTTGGGTACTTTGCATTGAATTGAAGTTGATAAATTTATATAGTTTTCAAGATGGAATCGTTGTTGAATTTCCAAGACGATTTATTTAAAAGAATTTCAAAAGAGGCAGCCAAAGACCTGAGGGAGAAGCTTGCGCACCGAGTCGGTGACTTGGCAAAGACCAAGGAGCGCACCATGGCTTCGGTCCTCGTAAATGGTTTTAAGAAAAAGGGAGCTACAGCCGCCTCTTGGTGGACGAAGCTCTCATAAATCCATCCTCCTTAATGACCTTCCGGATCACATTAATGACGCAGAAATATATATGTTTGCCGATGACGTAGCAGCAGTAGTAGCGGCTCCTAGCGTACGGGCTTTAAAAGAAAAATTGACTGTTGTAGCAGGACAACTACATACATGGTTTTTGACAAACGGCCTCGCCCTCAATCTCGAAAAGAACTGCTTTATGAAGTTCGATCTATCAAACAGACCACAGGAGCCTATGATTATTAATGTTGGTGGAACTGTATTACACCAGGTGTCGAGCATTAAATTGTTAGGTTTTTAGATTGATAAAGCTCTTATATGGGACCTGCACATAGATAAACTCTGCTCGCGCCTGGCTCAAGCCTGCTTTGCACTGAGGAGACTTGCATCATCAGCACCTAAACAGGCGGTCAGGAGCTGCTACTTCGCAACAGTTATTACCATCCTCATGTATGGAGCCGTGGGGAGATGCTGCTGAGTGTGAGCGTGCTCTCATTCTACAGAAACGAGCCCTTCACGCAATTACCAAAGTGCTGTGGGACATATCGGCTCGGCCCTACTTTAAACAATTAGGCATAATGTCAGTGCCCGGAATACTTATATGTCAGGTGTGTATATTTGTTCATACACACCCCTCCGCGTTCAAGCTCATAGGAGAATCTCATGAGTACAACACTCGGAACAGGCATTATCTGAGAACCCCTTACTGCAAACTTGTGAAAACGAAAAAGTCAGTTTACGTAAAAGGCGCATCAATATACAATCATTTGCCGGTATGTATAAAGAATGCGGCTTCCGTCAGTGTATTTAAAAAAAAACTGAAGAGAACACTACTTGACGAAGTATTTTATTCGGTCAAAGAGTTCTTTGACGACAAGGATATGTAATGTACATCGTACAGATATTTAGATTTATTATCATAAGACAATTTATATAAATTTTATCTTCACGTTATATATACTTTTCACATTATAATTTAATAATTGTAATGTAATTTATTGACTTGTGAAGCGAATCTTTACCACTATAGAATCTGAATCTGAATCTAAACCACTTCGGGGCCATAGAGATGGCTTCAAGGTTGTCTGGAGTAGGCGAACTTGTCCTCATCGGAGATTTAAATTAATTAACTTATATCGACAGAGAAGATCTCTTCGAGATAAGGTACAATCGCCCAAACTTGGTTACAAACAGCCAAGAGTAGCTGTGCACGCACCGGAACCCAATGGATGTCGCGTACACACTGAGGGAAATATACTCAGGTATATACTCCTCGGCTCCCCGTATCCCTAAAGCAGAAAGGATATCATCATCAGCCGGAAGACGTCCACTGCTGAATAAATGCCTCCCCCATAGTTCGCCACAAAGAACGGCTATTAGCGACTTGTAGCCATTGGCTACCTGCGACTTTCACAATATCGTCAGTCCACCTCGTGGGGGGCCTACCAACTCTACGTCTCCCGATGTAGTGTGGTAACCACTCGAGAAACTTTCTTCCCTATCGGTTATCGGTTCGTCGAGCAATGTGGCCCGCCCAGTGCCACTTCAACTTGCAAATTCTGAGAGCTATGTCGGTGACTTTTTTTTTGGCGGTTGGTTTTTGGCGAATATCCTTGTTCCGGATTTTATCACGCAAAGAAACTCCGAGCATAGCTCTCTCCATAACACGTTGAGCGACTTTGAGCTTATCCATAAGGGCCACACCACAGTTAAGGACTACGTCTCAGTGCCATAAGTCATCAGTGGCAACACACAGTGGTTGAAGACTTTGGTCTTTAGGCTCTGCGGGATGTTGGACGAGAAGATGTCGCGTAGCTTCCCGAACGCTGCCCATCCGAGTTGAATTCTTCGGGCGACCTCTTTGTCGAAGTTGAACCTACCTAATTGGACAGTTTGTCCCAGGTATATGTAATGGTCAACAACTTCGAGCGTATCGTTCCCAACAACTACTGGTACGGGTGCAACATGGACATTAGACATAATGTTCGTCATGTGCATGTTCATTTTAAGATCCACCTGCTGGGAAACTCTACTGAGGTCGCTGAGCATTGTAATGAGTTCCTCAAGCGACTCCGCCATTATGACTATGTCAAGTAAGTAAGTGTAAGCAAGCGGATTCGCGTGGGCTTAACTTAAGTTCACTTCGCCGAGGGCAATACACCCAAAGGATGACTCAAACATTCTGGCGCCAATGGTCGCGCCAATATCTAACAAAATTTTATAAAAGGTACTGATGGCCAACCCAAATGCCGCAGCCTCGTATCGGGGTTGCAATGACAGTACGGGAAGACAATTTACCTGTGTGTCGTTGGTTGTATGGCAGGGTGATTGCGTCCCATCCAGGATAGGATAATTTGGTAGGAGTAGTAACTCTTAAGGTTAAAAATGGCACAATAAAACGTCCTGTGAGCAAGCTGTGCCTACTTCCTATTGCTCAGTAAAATCAATATGTTATAGATGTTAACAATTGTTATTTTATTGTAGATAATGTGTCAGTCAAGTAAAGTACCTAACATAGCATTTGAAATTTCAGGAATGTTATTTACTTCTATTAGTTTTAAAATGTTAGCAAAATTTCATTGTAATTTTAAGTTTGTAAAGGACAAGGCTATGCTTGTCCATGGTGGGCTATGTATGTAGAAGTAAAACATGCAAACAAACTCCAAACGAGAAACCTAACGATTGATGGTTTATTTATGAGTAAGCTTACCTTAACAGATAGTTCCTAACTTTACAACTAGATGGCCGATGTAGTAGAGTGGCAAGTTTTCTGAATCGCGGTGACGAGATTCTCACCGAACATATGATACTTTTCTGGTATGAAAAATGAATTTATCTTGAATTTGGAATCGACAAGGTGTTTTATTTACATAACCCTACGATCGAACCTTACGAAGACCTGTGTAAATTGTGAGGTTTGCAGTTGTGTTAGTGTATTGTGTTCGTATGCTTCGTTTATTTATACCAATAATAAGAACAACCTGTAACGTAAAGAGTATTCTTATCTTCGCTCAGGATATAATTGAACCAATATTTCAATTCTAGAATCCTTCGCTTCCTCAGGTTTCAATTACTCGCGCCAAATAACAACTTTGCAGTCCTTCATAACAAATAACGATTGTCCTTAATTACGTCGGTAACGATAGATAGAGGTGGGTCGCGAATTCCTTGGTAGGTAACGAATGATTGATTTGGGCCTTCCTAATAAGGGAGTCTTTGTTCAACAGTGGACGTTGTAGCTGATGATGTGATGATTTGATGCATCGGAAATCCCGATAGGCAGAAATTAATGAAGGAAGTTTGGAATGGATGAGCTCGAGGTCATTTCTTTGAAAACATTGCCAGTTGAAAAGCATCATCGGTTTTTCTGTCATAAATCTATTGGACAAAACACCTGTCAAAAGTGCATGCGAAGTGCCACTCAAGCAATTGAAGCTGCTCGTAATGTAGTGATGATGTTTTTTCAGATACTCGTACCTCCGCAGCACGTCACGGCGCGTGTCCCCTCCCCCCTCGCCCCCTCCACGCCCCTCCCCCGCGCCCCCCGCCGCTCTCCCCGCCCCCGCCCCCTCACCCCGGCCCCCGCAGGACGCACTCCCCGTGCTGCGCGCCGTCCCCCGGGGGAACGACAGAGAGCCCACCTCGCCGATGAAGCCGATGCGGCCCATTGATGCCACTCAGGTGACATTCTCACTACACTTAGAACTAGCTCCCTATATTGAAAATATATTTATAATATATTGTTATTGGTTTTGGGCATGACAAGAAGCGTCTTAAAATGTTGTGCTAATTAAATCTTAAGGTGTGATTTAAGACCTTGCTATCAGCTGATGCTACAAACCCATATTGTTCTCTTGATTTGGTGTTAAGATGCTAACACTATTGTCATGCGGCATGACTTGACTTTGTACAATATTTTATGGTTTGCCTGATAGGATGAAATTTGAAAAGTCGTGTAATTGGGTTATTTGTATGGTAACCGCCAGATCTCAGTGCCGCTCCGGCACATAACGAAGCACGACATCCGCATGATCCCCTCGGACCAGAGCCGGCAGCTCCCCGCCATCAACACTCCAACCGCCCCCGCCCCCGCATCCCCCGCTGACTCTTTGCAGTATGGCGCGTCCACGGGGGGAGGGGGTGGCGCGGAGGACACGAGGGGGATTGCGCTCTCACCCACCAGCGCCGTCAGGGGGATTTTCCCCACTTCAAAGTCGAGAAGTCTTAAAAAGAAGAGCTCAATTCTCGCCAGTAAGTATATAATGATGGTTTCCTTCTTTAAAATTAGACAAAAACTGTCGCCTAACTTTTATTTTTTATATTTTTTTTTTTTTTTTCATTTATTTTAGAGTCAACGAACAGTACATAACAAAGGATTACAGAAGTGTAATTCTAGGAATATAGCTAGTATATGTACCAACATCGTTAACCACAAATTATCGTAAATATTTGAACAGAGCAAGTGAAATAATAAAGTTTTATATAAAGTTCTACTTACTATAATAAGTTACTAACTAATACTGTAAGAGTATATACATTTGTGTATATAAACTAAACAACTATATAACTATATGTGCGTAAGAAAGCCAGTCGAACGACAATAGATTGATGAGGCAGACATTATTAGAGAAATGTTTAATAATAACAAAATATTTATTAAACTTAGTCAATTTGAATTACTGCCACCATCACCACTCAATGCATCCAATACTGACTTGCGGAAACCACTAAAACGTTCATGGAATATATCAATATTATTGAAATGATCGTTATAAAGTGTAGTAATGCGAAACATTGGTAATCGCTTACCAGAGTTGGTGCGACGGGCTGGTGTTGCAAAGGTTTTATTATCTGTTCTTGAATTCGTTCTCAAAGGAACTTTGTAACAAATTCTATCCACCAACTCAGGGTAATCATAGCGATTATGACAAATGTCATAAAGAACCATAACACTTAGTTGCACTCTTCTAGAATTTAACTCCGTTAAGTTATATTTTTTAAGAAGATCGCCATATGACATAAAACCTTGACTACATTTGTAGTGCATACAACGTAAACATTTCTGTTGAACCTTTTCAATATCTTCAATATAACATTTATAGTAAGGATTCCATACTGGTGCAGCGTATTCCAGCTGTGATCGGACAAGAGACTTAAATAATATATTATATGTAAGCTCTTTATTGAAATTTACCGCAGTTCGTATGACAAAGTTGTACATTTTGAAACCATGTGCTATAATATTATGTATATGTGTATCAAAGATAAATTTACTATCCAAAGTTATACCTAAATCTTTGATTACTTCGACTTTGTCAAGATTCGAATCGCAGAGAGAATAAGTAAAATTACATGCATTTATTTTTCTTGTGAACACAATTGATTTGCATTTATTAAGATTTAGTGCAAGTTTATTGTTATTGCAATATCTTGAGAACCGGTCCAGATCAGATTGAAAGTTTAAATGGTCTTGGTAAGTGTTAATGGTATGATATATTTTTAAGTCATCAGCGTATAACAAAAATCTACAAAATTTGAAACATGTATGTATATCATTAATATATAGTACATATAACAGGGGTCCTAATATTGACCCCTGGGGTACCCCAGAACTAATACAGACCATTTCTGACTCATGCCCATAGATTACAACTTTCTGGCAACGGTTACTTATGTAGGACTTAAACCAGCGCCAAAGATTTCCTCGGATACCGTTAAATGCTATTTTATCTAATAGGATTTTATGATCCACTCTGTCAAAAGCTTTTTGAAAATCTGTATAAACAGCATCAGTTTGTTTGTTAGTATCCATGTTATCAAAAATGTCTGAAGTATATATTAAAAGATTTGTGATTGTTGACCGATGTCGAACAAAACCATGTTGATCAGGTATTATATTTGCGTGTAAACTTGGATAAATGGCGTTATGTATTCTCATTCTCAAGAAGCTTTGACAGTGTGGATAAAATGGAAATAGGACGATAATTCTCTTCATCCTTTTTCGTACCACCTTTATGTACAGGTACTATTCTCGCTATTTTCCATGTTTGAGGACAAACACCTTCACGTAAGCATAAATTAAATATGTATTGAACAGGAATGCAAATGGATTGCGCCGTACGCTTTCAAAAGGATGGAGGAATATCATCCGTTCCTGCACCTTTCGTATGATCCAGTCTTAAAAGTTCTTGTTTGACATGATCAATCGTAAAACTTAAATTAGTAATAATTGTGTTTGAATTAACATCAACTAAACCTTGTGTATTTTCTATATCATAATTATTCGGAACTACTGATTTTTCAAAAACTGAGTCAAAGTACTTTGAATAAAAATTACATATTTCTACGGGATCACTAGTCGATTTTTGTTGGTAGCTAACATTTATAGGTATATCTTTATTTTTCCTTTTATTAGAAATGTAAGTCCAAAAGTATTTTACGTTATTCTTTATACTATTTTCTACCTTTTTAATGTAATTTTTATAACAATTATCCGACTCATCACGTAACCGCTTTCTATATATTGAGAATGTATCATAATCTGACTTATTATTATATACTTTCCATTTAATCCAGGCTTTTCTTTTATTGTTATATATATGTCTTAAGGATGAATTAAACCATACAGGAAAATTTGAGCTACTTATAATTTTCTTTGGAATATTTTTAGATATAATGGTGTAAATAATTTTATAAAAAGTGTTAGTAGCAACTTCAGCCGATTTATTTTTAAATTGCGAGTCCCAGTCTATATTCATTATATCATCGTTTATAACAGAGTAGTCGGCTTTATTGAAACAATATTTCATATGGGTATTACGTTGCATGTTTTTGATATTTTCAACGGGGACAGTAACATAAAAAGGTGGGTGAAACTCATCTAAAGGGACCATTGGCGCAGCATTAGCTACATCACAGTCACTGTTATTAGAAATAAACAAATCAAGTATGTCCGAGGATTTATTTCTAATGTTATTAAATTGAAAGCTTTTAGTCGAATTCAAAAAATCTATAAGCAAATTAGCAGTTCGGGAAGACGATGAAGTCTGTATCGGATGCATATACTTTACTAAAGAATACCAATCTATTGCAGGTATATTAAAATCTCCCAAAATAAAATGAAAGCCGTCACGACCACGTATAAGAATATCCTGTAAATAATTAATGTAAGAAAAATAAACATCATGTTTTTGTTTTGGTGGGATATATACCAACAAATTGTATAGAATAAAGTGCGATTAAACTGGAGCTCAATTGTTACGTAATCAATAATAGCGGCCGGGCACGCTGCTGCGGTCAGCGGCGGCAGGGACGGGGGGGTAACTATGCGTACGCGCGCATTTGCAGCAAGCGACCGGACTATCCCGATAAGAATTCCGCCGCCGTCCCGTCTCCCGGACCCCACGCGGTCCCTGTCACATCGGAATAAAACATACCGATCGTCCATTAATTCATTATCGTAAATATCAGCTGTCAACCATGTTTCTGTTAGTACAACTATGTCATAAGAATGCAATAAAATATTCATGTAAAGCTTATGCAGTTTAGTACGTAAACCGCGACAATTCTGATAATAAATAGTTATTACGTCCTTATCCATTGTAACGGTACACTATGAACCATATAAATAGGTGTGTATTAGAGGTGAATCTCTCTCGGAGTCGGTAATAGTAGCAAACTACATATTTAAAAGTTTGGCAGAAAAGTAGTATACATAAACACAAATCATGGTATTGTAATATCAATTCGAAATCTATTAATATTTCCTTTGTTGTTAGCATGTAGGTATAAATCTCGTAATTACTAAAGCATGGTAAATGGGTTACAGTCAGTAAAATCTGGATAATTATATTTACTTGTATATGGTACCGGGTACCATTACTAGAGTATGATATGATCAGTTTATGTAATAATAATATGATGCGAATATTATCAAAATAGCAAAGCTTATTACAGTGATTGTTTTTGATAATATATGATGAATATGTATCACTAAGATCACTACGAAAATTGAAAGTATATATTATTAGAATTAACAATTGAATGCCATAAGAAAACATGATCAATATTTTAGGCGTTAGTAGCTCATTGAAAAATATACTAAAATCAATTTTGACCTTATAATTATGATACTTACATAATGGGATGCTTTGCGTGCACACGTTAAACTTTAAAATACCTATAGCGTGGAACATAGCTGCATTTAATTTTTTATATATACTATGAAGTAACAAAAAAACGTTGTTGGAAGTTGCTACTTTTGGCTATTAATTAATTTATTAGGAGGCATCGGGTCAGGTGCACCAACAGAATGGCAAAATATGTTTGGAAATATGCACATAAAAGGCCAAATGTGCACAACATTTCCACGGCCAAAATATTATACTCTTAAAATTTTTGTTTAAACTAAAAATTCACACAATCATACAAATATATTTTCCTAGCGGTAGTGCCACGCTGGAGCCATATAGATCACAGCTGAATAGGCACGACCGAAGCAGGGAAGTAGTGTAAGTCACCAAATCAATCGATTTGAGAGAAACCGGAGGACCAACACATCCTACTCCATATGCATGTGTGGGAGTGCGATAATGTTCTGGATACGCGCATCGTATCCTCTGGTCCAGCACAATGAATACCTACTTATAAAAATAGCTCGGAACCCTAGATAGGAATGTTTGGGCAGGGGCCCGTTTCAATCCCCGTAGTCCCAATCTGTAACACGATGTCGTGGCGTATTCGACTGGGCTCCTGGAATGTCACAGGAAGACACCAGCTGATATATGTGCTGTTAGGCACGTGGGTATGAACCTGCGTGAACGGCCTACCTTTGGAGGAAGTGCCAGTTGCTCCGTCGAAAGGGACTTATCGCTAAACACCCTACAGTTAAAGAATTGATCAATCCGCCAACTGGAAAGGAATTAGATTAGGATACGTCTCTTGATCTCGATGGTGGCCCGCCAACAGCAATCCGTTGCTCGCCCATTTACTAACACTGAACGCATGGCGTCCAAAATAACAGTCACACACAAAACACCAATATTTATCGTCACTAATATGTATAGCAGTCCGCTGCTCTAATCCACCAGGTCGCCGCGACCTGAATTTGATGCACTCCGCATGCTTCGATTTCGACACACGTCCTCACGCGAATAGCCTGCCGGTGGAACTAAAAATGGTTTACCATACCGGTGGCGACCGCGCCGGCCAAAATAACAACAGACAAAATAACCGTACAACCCCTCTCCCCGGACGTAGAAGCCGTCCGCTAGCTTACTCTACCGGGAGGCGCGAGAGCATCGCTAGAGCCCGTTGCAAGATCGAGCCTCTGACCAGCGCCTCAGCGACGCGTGGTGTCCCATCCGGACGCAGAAACAATTTCAAAATGCGCCCCCTTTGCCAGCACAAACAAGGCGAGTTGGCTTCCTTCAACAGAACCAAATCACCCTCTTTGGGGAGATCCGTCCGGTCTGCCCATTTGACCCGTTGTTGCAATAAGTGCAGATACTCCAGACGACTACCCACGACGCCAAAAGTCATGGCCCACCTGCTGTAACAATTGAAAACGCGACAACCGTGCCATACGTTCTTCCCTCCAAGGGTACTCAGGCAGGGCAGTAAGCGGCTGCCCAACCAAAAAATTACCTGGAGTCAAAACCTCCAAGTCGTTAGGATCGGACGACAAAGGGCAGAGCGGACGTGAGTTGAGGACAGCTTCCACTTTACAAAAAATTGTGGCAAGCTCCTCAAAGGTGAGAGCCGTCTACTATCACCCGATAAAAGTTGCGTCTTGGCCGATTTTACCGCGGCCTCAAAAAAACCTCCCCAGTGGGGACAAACTGGCGGACTCATTCTCCAGGTTATCTCACAGTTGCTCTCAAAGATACATTCCAGATGTACACACATTGGTTTGAATACAAAAGAGACTATTATATTGATAATATAATAAAATTCGTCAACTGCCTTAGAGCTTTGAGCTTCAATGACGTTTATAGTAAAAATGACACAAATCGTTCGTTTAACAATTTTCATAATACATTGGTACTGTACTACAGATTATGTTTTCCCATCATAAAAATTTAGATTACTAAATACTCGTAGAATACTTTTAAATTCAAATGGATAACGAGAGGCCTTAAAGTATGTAGTAAAGTGAAACGTAACCTGTATCTTCAATACATCAAATCATCTAAACAAGACAAGACTATAAAAAAATACAATGCAAAAAATATTCTAAGATCCTTAAAAGATGCATACATCAGAGTCAAAAGTCATCGAATCAGAAATTTATAAAATCTTCAAACAAATATGTTGAAATCATAAATATAAAAAGCGATCAGCGAAACCATAAATCCGACCTTATATGTCGCCGGTGTGCAGTGTGTGTGTGTGGTTACAGAGCGGCGCATGGTCCCGTGGCGCGCGGTGTGCGGCCGCGGCGCGTGCAGTGTGTGTGTGTGGTTACAGAGCGGCGCATGGTCCCGTGGCGCGCGGTGTGCGGCCGCGGCGCGTGCAGTGTGTGTGTGTGGTTACAGAGCGGCGCATGGTCCCGTGGCGCGCGGTGTGCGGCCGCGGCGCGTGCAGTGTGTGTGTGTGGTTACAGAGCGGCGCATGGTCCCGTGGCGCGCGGTGTGCGGCCGCGGCGCGTGCAGTGTGTGTGTGTGGTTACAGAGCGGCGCATGGTCCCGTGGCGCGCGGTGTGCGGCCGCGGCGCGTGCAGTGTGTGTGTGTGGTTACAGAGAGGCGCATGGTCCAGTGGCGCGCGGTGTGCGGCCGCGGCGCGTGCAGTGTGTGTGTGTGGTTACAGAGCGGCGCATGGTCCCGTGGCGCGCGGTGTGCGGCCGCGGCGCGTGCAGTGTGTGTGTGTGGTTACAGAGCGGCGCATGGTCCCGTGGCGCGCGGTGTGCGGCCGCGGCGCGTGCAGTGTGTGTGTGTGGTTACAGAGCGGCGTATGGTCCCGAGGCGCGCGGTGTGCGGCCGCGGCGCGTGCAGTGTGTGTGTGTGGTTACAGAGCGGCGCATGGTCCCGTGGCGCGCGGTGTGCGGCCGCGGCGCGTGCAGTGTGTGTGTGTGGTTACAGAGCGGCGCATGGTCCCGTGGCGCGCGGCGTGCGGCCGCGGCGCGTGCAGTGTGTGTGTGTGGTTACAGAGCGGCGCATGGTCCCGTGGCGCGCGGTGTGCGGCCGCGGCGCGTGCAGTGTGTGTGTGTGGTTACAGAGCGGCGCATGGTCCCGTGGCGTGCGGCGTGCGGCCGCGGCGCGTGCAGTGTGTGTGTGTGGTTACAGAGCGGCGCATGGTCCCGTGGCGCGCGGTGTGCGGCCGCGGCGCGTGCAGTGTGTGTGTGTGGTTACAGAGCGGCGCATGGTCCCGTGGCGCGCGGTGTGCGGCCGCGGCGCGTGCAGTGTGTGTGTGTGGTTACAGAGCGGCGCATGGTCCCGTGGCGCGCGGTGTGCGGCCGCGGCGCGTGCAGTGTGTGTGTGTGGTTACAGAGCGGCGCATGGTCCCGTGGCGCGCGGTGTGCGGCCGCGGCGCGTGCAGTGTGTGTGTGTGGTTACAGAGCGGCGCATGGTCCCGTGGCGCGCGGTGTGCGGCCGCGGCGCGTGCAGTGTGTGTGTGTGGTTACAGAGTGGCGCATGGTCCCGTGGCGCGCGGTGTGCGGCCGCGGCGCGTGCAGTGTGTGTGTGTGGTTACAGAGCGGCGCATGGTCCCGTGGCGCGTGGTGTGCGGCCGCGGCGCGTGCAGTGTGTGTGTGTGGTTACAGAGCGGCGCATGGTCCCGTGGCGCGCGGTGTGCGGCCGCGGCGCGTGCAGTGTGTGTGTGTGGTTACAGAGCGGCGCATGGTCCCGTGGCGCGCGGTGTGCGGCCGCGGCGCGTGCAGTGTGTGTGTGTGGTTACAGAGCGGCGCATGGTCCCGTGGCGCGCGGTGTGCGGCCGCGGCGCGTGCAGTGTGTGTGTGTGGTTACAGAGCGGCGCATGGTCCCGTGGCGCGCGGTGTGCGGCCGCGGCGCGTGCAGTGTGTGTGTGTGGTTACAGAGCGGCGCATGGTCCCGTGGCGCGCGGTGTGCGGCCGCGGCGCGTGCAGTGTGTGTGTGTGGTTACAGAGCGGCGCATGGTCCCGTGGCGCGCGGTGTGCGGCCGCGGCGCGTGCAGTGTGTGTGTGTGGTTACAGAGCGGCGCATGGTCCCGTGGCGCGCGGTGTGCGGCCGCGGCGCGTGCAGTGTGTGTGTGTGGTTACAGAGCGGCGCATGGTCCCGTGGCGCGCGGTGTGCGGCCGCGGCGCGTGCAGTGTGTGTGTGTGGTTACAGAGCGGCGCATGGTCCCGTGGCGCGCGGTGTGCGGCCGCGGCGCGTGCAGTGTGTGTGTGTGGTTACAGAGCGGCGCATGGTCCCGTGGCGCGCGGTGTGCGGCCGCGGCGCGTGCAGTGTGTGTGTGTGGTTACAGAGCGGCGCATGGTCCCGTGGCGCGCGGTGTGCGGCCGCGGCGCGTGCAGTGTGTGTGTGTGGTTACAGAGCGGCGCATGGTCCCGTGGCGCGCGGTGTGCGGCCGCGGCGCGTGCAGTGTGTGTGTGTGGTTACAGAGCGGCGCATGGTCCCGTGGCGCGCGGTGTGCGGCCGCGGCGCGTGCAGTGTGTGTGTGTGGTTACAGAGCGGCGCATGGTCCCGTGGCGCGCGGTGTGCGGCCGCGGCGCGTGCGGAGGCGTGTGGCAGCGCGTGCGGGCGCGGCAGTGTGGCGCGGCGCCGCGCTGGGTGCGTCGGCACCTGCTGCTCACACACAACCTGCTCTACGCGTACAGGGGGCAGGAGGTACGTATGCTCACTGTACACTCGCAGCTCTACTACCCACTGTACCCACAGCTGACCCTCGCGTGACTCCCCGCAGTGCAACAAGGCCGACTGCATGATCTACCTGGAGGGCTACACGGTGTGCGCGGCGGGGGAGGTCAAGTCCCGCGCGCACGCGTTCAAGGTGTACCACACGGGGAACGCGTTCTACTTCGCGTGCGACTCGCGCGATGCCATGCTCGCCTGGATACAGCTCATACACCGCGCCACGCTGCTGCCCTCGCTGCTCTCGCAGGTCAGCACTACTTATTTATTTATTTATTTATTTCAGGGAAAACCAACAGCTAAAGTAAATTAAATATATAACACTAATAACAGAAAGCTAATTATAGGTTTTCACGTATAGTGACAACATAATTACAAAGTGTGAGCAATAACAATATCGCTTATGAAACACATTTATGTAAAAAAAAAAGTATTTTTTTAAGAAAGACCTTGAAAACAAAAAATGATAATTACAAAATGGTCATAGGAATTCGCAAGGATATAGCCTGCAAGATACAGCCGCAATACCAATCTACAGCTGAAGATTTGTGGGTCACTATAACACTAAAACAACGTCACTCTAATCAGTGTCTGAAAGTTCACCTCTGTGCTATATATTTATGTAAACAAAACCTTGGCTTATCGTTTTCTGAACAATTACACAATTTTTTAGAAAAACTTAATGAAATAATTTTGATTAATCCGCACGATAAGTATTTAATAATTGGTGATTTTAATTCTAGTTCTATATTATGGACGCGAAGTAGTGACTCACAAATTATGCTACCTTCCAATGTATGTACCGAAGACCATAGGGACCTTATCAATGACCTTCTTTTACTAGATTTATGCCAATATAACTGGGTTGTTAACCACCAAGGGAGGATACTAGACCTTGTTTTATGTAACGATCATGTGTTTGTCGCTGAATGTGATGACGCATTATCTAAAATTGACCCCTACCACAAGCCGCTTTTGAAAACCGTGCGGTTTGTTGATCTACCGTTATTGAAGCCGCTGTCCCGCGTCAAGTTTCAATTCCATAAGGGCAATTATGATGCAATAAACTGTGAAATACTGGAAATTGACTGGGCTAGTGAGTTCTCTTTACTAAATATGGAAGAAGCCGTAACATTATTTTATTCACAACTTGATAAACTCATAATAAAATACATACCGAAAAAAACTGTCAGAGAAGATGTCTATCCTAAGTGGTACTCACCTGCATTAATTAAATTGCTTAAAGAGAAATTTAAATACCTAAAAAAATATAAAATCTATAATAATTATTCCGATCAGTTAAGTTACTTTTTATTGCGCGATAGAAGTAAATTATTAGAAAAACAATGTTATGAGACGTATATTATTAGTATAGAAAATGCTATCGAGCAAAATCCAAAAATGTTTTGGTCATATGTCAATTCTAGGACGAAATCTAATAGCATTCCCGGTTCAGTACACTATCTAGAACAAGTAGCTTCTACAGGTGAAGATATTTGTAATGCGTTTGGATCCTATTTTAAATCAACATTTCTTACCCGAGACAGTATAAACTCAACATCTGACGATATTGATTTGCCAACCGTGACATCTCCCTTAGCTAGCATATCCCAAATTTTTATAGATATTGGTGTTGTGACTAAATTAATATTGAAACTTGACCCTGCTAAGTCAGCTGGACCTGATCGTATTGGGCCCTTATTTTTAATTAACTGTGCAAAAACCATTGCATTACCTATAGCACTTCTTTTTCGAAAATCTCTTTCACAGTGTATATTTCCAAAGATATGGAAGTCAGCTTATATTACACCAGTGCACAAGAAAGGATCTAAAAGTGATGTAGTAAATTATAGACCTATTTCTAAGTTGTGCATTATTGCGAAAGTATTTGAAAAGGTCATCTATGGTCAAGTGTATGGTGCGATTAAGAGTTCATTTCACCCCTCTCAACACGGATTCCTCAGAGAGCGCTCCACTGTCTCAAATCTAATCCTGCTGAATGAATATCTTACTGATGCTATGAATAGTGGTAAGCAGGTAGATGTAGTATATACTGACTATAGCAAAGCTTTTGATCGCATCGACCACAAAATACTTTTATCGAAACTTCAACTTATTGGCATTTCTGGTGATCTATATCGGTGGTTCTCGTCTTACATTGACCGAAGGACTCAAGCTGTAGTGGTCAAAAACTATATTTCTAGCTGGGTGACCGTTCCCAGTGGAGTTCCTCAAGGATCACTAATGGGCCCGTTATTATTCACGATTTTTATCAATGATATTACCACTTGCATTTTTAATTCTCGTTTGCTGTGTTTTGCTGACGATATGAAGATATTTAAATCTATAGAATCTTTTAATGATGTCGAGAGCCTTCAAGCTGACTTGATTCGTCTTGACAATTATTGTTTAGTGAATAAGCTTGATCTCAATCCCTTAAAATGCTCAGTTGTTACCTTTACGCGTAAACTTAACTCAATATCCTCTATTTACAAATTAAAAAACCATGAATTATCTAAGGATACCGTCATGCGCGATCTTGGCGTTATTCATGACTCCAAACTGTTGTTTGATGAGCATATAGAACATATAGTTGCAAAGGCATCTAAAGCGTTAGGATTTGTTTTGCGGTCCTGTGCTTCATTTAATAAAATAAAAACTTTTAAAATACTATACTGTACTTTTGTACGCAGTACAATTGAATATGCTTCTCAAGTATGGAATCCACGATATAATATCTACGTCACACGAATTGAGAAAATCCAGACTAAATTTATGAGATATTTATGTTTTCGTTTAAAACTTCCATACAGTTCTGATGACTATCTTACTCTTTGCAAAAAAAATCATTTGCTTCCTCTCTCAAAAAGAAGAGAGATAGCAGATGTTACTTTTCTATTAAAAATTACTTCTAACCTAATAGATTGTCCCGAGCTACTAAGTATGGTAAAACTAAATACGCCTTCTGAAATAGCGTTGCGTTTCAATCCTCTTGTACATGTTCCTCTAGCTAAATCTAACTACAGGCAAAATTCTTACCTGTTACGTGTGGGCAGAAATTTCAATGAGATAGACAAGAGAGTTGGCCTAGACTTATTTTGTACAAGCATTGCATCGGCTAGGCGGTTGTTGAGCAGAGAGTTTTTCGACTAACTGTTTGAATTTAATTATAAGCATAATCTTTAGACTAAGTTGTATC
Organism: Plagodis dolabraria; assembly: GCA_963854805.1. NCBI lineage: Eukaryota > Metazoa > Arthropoda > Insecta > Lepidoptera > Geometridae > Plagodis > Plagodis dolabraria. The sequence goes on from OY978443.1 coordinate 1,312,807, forward strand.
CTAGTGTTCATTATATAAATGTTATTTATAAGATAGCTATCCGTGAGGACCTATAATTGGTTATCTGTTGCTATTAGTTATATGTAAGATATTTGTTATACTGTTGGTCTTCCTAAGAAATAAATAAATAAATAAATAAATAAATAAATAAATAAATAAATAAATAAATAAATAAATAAATAAATAAATAAATAAATAAATAAATAAATAAATAAATAAATAAATAAATAAATAAATAAATAAATAAATAAATAAATAAATAAATAAATAAATAAATAAATAAATAAATAAATAAATAAATAATGAACTAATAATGTCGAAATTAACTTATAATAAAGTTTAATTATCGCCTCTGAAGAAATTAGTACTCAACCGTTGTCTGGCTGAGTTTACGCTCGTACAAAATAGATCCAGATCATTATGCCTGCAGATTTTATTGAATTGGTTACTAGCTCGCCATTAAAATGAATTTTGTCTGTAGTTTGTTCCTACAGTGGGAGTAGAAATAGGAGGGTTACATCGAGTGATTTTGAAGGGGGCATTAATGGAAATTTTGCTCAGCAGCTCAGGACAATCGATTTTGTTTGTAGTTATTTTTAGTAGAAAAGATAGGTCGCCAATTTCGCGTCTTTTATATAGTGGAAGGATATGGAACTTTTTGCAGAGTTCATCATAATCGAAAGACTTATAGGGAATTTTTAACCTAAAACAGAGATATTTGATAAATTTAATTTGAATTATTTCAATTCTATCTATATATATGTTGTAACGGGGTACCAAACCTGAGATGCATATTCGAGAATGCTTCGCACAAATGTACAATAGAGTACTTTGAACGTTTTAGCGCGACTTAAACTCGCCGAACTTCTCATGACAAAGCCCAGTGTTCTTGAGGCCTTGGAAACGATAGCATCAATGTGTTTATCAAATAGTAATTTTGAGTCATGTAGGACTCCTAGGTCTCTAACGACGTTACACTCTTGTAGTATTTTCCGTTGGAGCAAATAAGATGATGGCGTTGTATTAATTTTACGGGTAAAAGTAACTACGGAACATTTAGATGAGTTAAGGTCTAGTTTGTTGGCAACACAATAACTATCCAGCCTTGAAAGATCAGACTGAAGTTTAGTAATATCCTCAGCTGATTTGATGATTCTGAAGATTTTCATATCATCAGCAAAGCAAAGCAGGTGACTATTACGGAAACATTGTGTAATGTCATTAATAAATATTAAAAAAAGAAGGGAACCAAGCAATGATCCCTGGGGAACGCCACTGGGCACAGAAACCCAACTAGATATGTAGTTATGTATGACAATAGCCTGCGAGCGAATTTTTATATAAGAGGAAAACCACCTAAGCAAGTCGCCTCTTATGCTGAAGAGGTATAACTTTGACAGTAATAGACTATGGTCGATTCTATCGAAAGCTTTGCTGTAGTCAGTGTAAATTACATCCACTTGGAAACCATCGTCCATGGCTTCCGTTAGCAATTCATTGAAAAGAATAAGGTTAGAGGTAGTAGAGCGTCTCTTAAGGAAGCCATGCTGAGCTAAGATAAAGCAATGATGTAACGCTGCATAGATTTGGTTGTAAACTATTCTCTCAAACAATTTTGCAATAATGCAGAGTTTAGATATTGGCCTGTAATTGACGACATCGGTTTTCGAGCCTTTTTTATGACAAAAAAGGAGCAAGACAAAAGCTGATTTCCAGATCGTAGGGACAGTACACTCAGAGATAGATTTAAGAAATAGTAAGGTTATCGGTACACAAATAGATTTAGCGCAGTTAATAAGAAATATCGGACTTATGCCACCTGGGCCTGCTGATTTGGATGTATCAAGGTTTAATATTAATTTTAAAATTTCATCTTCACATATTTCAATACTACTGATATCATAAGTAGAGCCAGAGCCACACAAATTAGTTGGCATATTTATAGACTCTTCAGTGGCATCCGTTCATAGAAATGTTGAACTAAAATATTGAGAAAATATTTCTCGAATACCATTGGAGTTTTTGGATCGACTTTTAACATATGACCAAAATTGTTTAGGTTGTTTTTCGATACTATTTTCGATTAGTGCCATATAATTTTGGTAACATTGAGTTTCCAGTAAGAAAGCTCTTTTACGTAGTAATGTAAATGTTTCAAGGTCCGATTTCATGAAACAGGTTTTATATTTTTTGAAAAATTGAAATTTTCTTTTATCACTTTAATGAGTGCTGGAGAATACCATTTAGGGTACGAGCTTTCTTTAGTAAATTCCGTTGGAATAAATGGCAATTTTAGTTGATTTATGATAGAATAAAATAATCCACTGCTTTTTCTATAGACCTAGACAGAAATTCACTCGACCAATCAACTTCCGATATTTTTAAATTAATTGAATTATAGTTTCCTTTATTATAAATATATTTTGTATAAGATTGAGAGCTTAGACATTCAAGATGCGCAAAACTGACATGTATTAAGAGGGCTTTATGGTATGGGTCCATGGGCAAAAAGGGGTCATGATTTTCCATCACAGTGACGTCATCGTTTGACCAAACTAAATCTAAGAATCTGCCATAATTATTGCATACACCATTGAACTGGCGAAAATCATGCATGGTCATATAGTCTATTAAACATGATTCAATTGTGCCCGAATAGGTAGGTAGAAAATGTGAATCGGGACTTGGGGACCAACTAATATTAGTAAGATTAAAATCACCGACTACAATAAATTTATCACAGGAATGAAAAATTACTACCTCATTTAATTTAGTTAAATAGTTCTCAAGCTGCTGGTTAAATGAAAATCCCAGGTTTTGATTACAAAGGTAGATGCAACATAGGTGGATGTTCATATGAGATTTATCTATTAATCTGATGGTAATGGTGACCCATAAGTCTTCTGCAGTAGAAAGAAAAGTCTTCTGCGAGACAGCTTGTATTTCTTTCCGGACCGCTACGACTATACCGCCTCCATATTTTTGGAAAATTTTGTTATATTCCCGGTCACGACGCCAAACTAAATACCTATTATCAAACAGTTCCGACGTCGAAATTCCCTCTGGTAGCCAAGTTTCAGTTAATAATATTATATCGTAATTAGTACATATTTCGATAAAAAGTAGAAGTCTTTGTACGTAACCCTCTAACGTTCTGATAATATATACTTAATTCATTATTCGGGCTATCCATTATCGATTAACACCCATAGAATTACATTAGGAGCACTGTGCAAATATAAGCAGTTAAACAAAGAAAACATAGTTGAAGGAATCACGAGTAAGTAACCATTACCATAATTAAAATTAAGAGTAGTACGAATAAACAAAATCGAGTAGAATGATGAAAACTTAAGAAGAAATACTGATGGAAACAGATTATGAAAGTTTGTTTAAATCACTTTCTTGAGTAACTGTGAACACTGGAGAAGTGTCATTTTTTTCTAATATGGATTTTACCATATTTCACCCACACGTAATTGAAGCTTTTCTCCTTGGATAATGATTTGACCTTATTTAGTAAGGTTTTGTACTCCATATTGAGGTGGTCATTTATATAGATACGTCGAACTGAGTCACGAAACCCGATATCAGGGGCAGCCAGTCCTTTGCGCGCTCTAGCTGCTGCTATAAACTCCTGCTTGGTGTAACGATTAGTGAAACTCACCACAATATTCTTGTCTTTAGAGCCATGCAGCGGATCTATACAAATAGTTAATTTGAGCCTTTTGTATGTTACAGTTGATCTCTTTTCCAATAACATCAATAATGGAGAAAAGGTTCTCATCCTTCTTTAAAGGGACCCCTTTTATCTCGATGTTGTTGAGTCGGAACGTTGCACAGAGGGGTATTTGAGACATCTAGCTGGCCAAAATTATTTATCGCTCTTAATCAATTAGAAATGGTTCAGTATCTCATAAAACCTTAAATACAAGTGTATAAATACTCTTAACCTTCAGTAACAGGACAAATTCATACATTAAATTTGAATAAAGAGACAAAACGATGCGGTAGAAAAAAATCGTAGTTTTGTATAAGAAAATATATTTTATAACACAAAATAATGTATAAATATAATTATAATAAACAACTATCGCAAAACAAATTTAAAAACTTAAAATATAAATAATAATTAGGCATAACTTTCTTCACATATTAACATTTCTAATGTTTCCTTCATAAAATGATTTTGTTTTATTTTTTTAACAATTCTTCTTGATGCAAGTAGGGGATCTGATGTTAACAACAATCTATTCAAAACATCTGTATTACATTCTAATCTGCTGAATTTTTTTGCAAAGTTTTGCCTGTATAAACGAAAATGTTTATTTCTTGCTTCTGCTGCTTCTTCAGATAATTGTCCTATTGGTAAAAGTGCATCTTCTATTACAGTAGCCCCATGCATTAAGATTTTATGCATAGTAGGCGTCATATTATGTCTACCATATATACTAACATAAAGTGCGGCAGTCTTTGTAGTAAATTTTTTGAATTTTTCTGCGTCTATTTTGTACCCACATGAAATGCACTCAAGAATCACTTTGATTTTTTTGATAAAATTTATATCTAGACCTGTTACTTCAGCTGCCAACTCTGGATTTTCAAAAAATCTTCGACTGGTGTTTCCGTCATTTGTATTGCCAAATCCAGCTTTAGGAAAATCTACCCGAAGACCTAGTTTATTTTTAAATTCGTTTTGAATTTTTTCTTTGTTTTTTTGTATTAGCAGTTTGTCTGCTTCAGATTTTGGTGGCAAATCTTGCACACCGAGCTTGTAGGCAATATGTAATAAATTTTCAAATAGCCGAATTCTGGCATGTAAAGTAGATAAGCCGAACTTCAATATATCTGTATTAACTACATTTGTTTTATTCAAATCGTTAAAATCTTTTGATGTTGCTCCACATATGTAACATCTCATTGTAGATTTGGTCCCAGTTGCCGCGTTGTACACTTTTGCATCTATCATTGTTAGCATCATTTTGGTTTTAACAACATATGATCTTCCACCGATTGTTACTGATATAGGTTCTAATTTTTTAGCTGCGGCTTCCACATTGTTGATTTCGTCGTTCGTTATATCAATTGTTTCCTTTAAAAATCGTATACGGATAGGTCTACAGTAGCGGGGCGATGATAGAGTTGTGTTATGCCATAATATTTTATTTTTTTCCCCATACACTAAGCGTAGAGGCACAAATGAACTTTGAAAATGTGCGAGTCGCATCCGCTATCATTTTCAAACTTTTGTTTGAACTGAGCCTGTTGTGAGCCATCACAACCCATTTACAGATCATTTGAAGATCTCTCTCATTATCGCTAAAGGTTTTCAAAACGTCTTCTAAGTGAATAAGTAATCTTTCGGCAGTATGATTCATTATTCCTTGTAAATTCACTTCGGCACAGGTTTCGGTTACGCTAAAAAATTCATTGGAAGGATAACATTGTTTCTTATACAGCTGCAAAACTGAATAGCATGGAAGATTTCCTGTGGTTTGTCTGATCCTTTCATATTGGGACCTTGAAAGATTCGCATCTACAAACATTGCCAGCGCTTCTTCTGGATTGATATGCTTAACATGTGCCATGTCACGGTCTACTGACTTCCGGTATTCCTTAGCGCGGTCCCTATTTTCCGAAATCTCTTTCAAAATATTTGAAGCACTTCTATTGCCCTGGGCTCGCAATTCCATTTGAGCTGCATAAATTATATTCTCAGGGCTATCCGACAAACGTAGTGTCTCAGTTTTACGTCTTTTGCCTCGTTCACTAGTCTCTTCAAACGGTTTAGCGGGTCTACCTGCTCTTGTGGGTATTAGAGGTAATTCAAAAGTCCCATTCAGCCATTTTTCGTTGGTTTTTTCAAATAGATCACTTCTATATTTTGCTGCTACCCATCGATGCTTCATTTCTGATTTCATGCGTGCAAAATTACGCTTTATGTCCTTTATTTGTTCTTCCGAGTACGACTTATGTGAAATCAAATAATTTTCAACTTATTCTAATTGGTCGTTAAAATTGAGATCATTTTGTGATCTCATTAGACCAAATATCTCCTTGCGAGTCATTAAAGTACTTGCAGATGGTCCTGAAATAATAAAAACTAAATTAAATCAAAATTTCATTTTTTTACATTTTTAAGTACGATATCTAAAATTGCTCCAGATGACGGAGTAGGAATTAGTAGGAACCAATTTTTTTCCTTTTTTAAAAGTAAAAAGTCTATATATTACGAATATATAAAAATTATAGCCGGGTAATGCCGGGCACTAAAACAAAAAGCCTCGTAAAACTAAATTTTCTTGAAAAAATTAGGGAATTAAACCGGTATTTTTTCAAATGACGAAAAATAATATAATCCCGTCACAAACTTAAATATTTTAAATATGTAAAATAAGTCACTTACCAGCAGTTTCAGAATCCATAGCTAATTTTGGATTATTCACAACACAACATAAAATAAAAAATAGTTAAAATTGAGTTTTAAAGCACGAATATTGAAAATAAACAACCGCTTCGAGCAATGTCTCAGTTTCAACTGACTATATCTTGTTCAATTTGGGGTGGGTAAAAAAAATAACAATAGGGTTGGGTCGCCCAACTACCTGGCTCTTCTAGAAATGCATTTTTTTTTACCTGAGCGTAATTCTGAGAAATGTAATTTTGGCCGGCTACATCATGTAAATACTCCTATGTGCGACGTTGACCTGGTTTCGATACCAATATTTGAAGATCTGAATTAGTTCATATGGCACTGAGATACTGTCTAGTTTTTGCCACAGGATATCATAAGAAACCAGGTCAAAGGCCCTCGATAAATCGAGAAAGCAGGCGTAAATGGGCGTCTGTTTATCTTACCTGTTCTGAGTAAAGTATTCGAAAAAATTATGCTCAAACAACTTCTATCCCATTTTAATGAGCATAATATATTGAATGAGAATCAGTTTGTTTTCACAAAGAGCAGATCCACAACAGATGAAGGTGCTCAATTGATGTCACATATACTTGAAGCCTGGGAGAGTTCACAGGATGCTATTGCCGTATTCTGTGACCTTTCTAAGGCATTTGACTGTGTAGAGCACCGCACTCTGATTCGAAAACTTTCACATTATGGTATTCGTGGAAAAGCTCTGGATCTTATAAAGTCATATCTGTCAGACAGGCTACAGAAGGTTCGAATAAATGGCAATACTTCTTCCGGGTCTTTGGTAAGAATAGGAGTACCGCAAGGATCAATTTTAGGACCTTTTCTGTTTCTAGCATATATAAATGATCTGCCTTGCATGGTTAAAAATTTCTGCGATATAGTTTTATTCGCAGATGATACCTCCCTAATTTTTAAAGTAGATAGGAGGGATAGTGAACTTATTCATGTAAATAATGTGTTATCTATGATCTCTAAGTGGTTCGCGGCTAATAATCTTCTCCTAAATTCAAAAAAGACCAAATGTTTAAAGTTTTCTTTACCAAATGTTACTTATGTTGAACCATACATTAAGCTTGGCCTAGAAAAACTCTCTTTTGACAATGCGACAGTCTTCCTGGGAATTAAAATGGATTCAACTTTACAGTGGAATCCACATATACATGATCTATCTGGAAGACTTAGTTCTGCTGCATATGCAGTTCATAAGATAAGACAGCTAACAGACGTAGCTACTGCTAGGCTCGTTTATTTCGCGTACTTCCACAGTATTATGTCTTATGGTATATTGCTGTGGGGAGCTGCTGCTGAGATAGAGACAATCTTTATCTTACAAAAGCGTGCAATTCGAGCCATATATGAAATGGATCCTAGGGAATCCCTGAGAGATCTTTTTAAAGAAATTGATATTTTAACTTTACCAAGTCTGTATATATTTGAAAATATTATGTATGTTCGTAAAAATTTGAGCAAATTTGAATCAAACAGTGACAATCACGATTATAACACTAGGAATAAAGATAAAATAGCGGTGCCAGGTTTTAGATTAGCAAAGACAAATAAAAGGTCCTTCTTAGGCAATTGTGTGCGGTTTTATAATAAATTGCCCAAACCTATTACAACGCTCACACAAAGAAAATTCAAGTTGCATGTGAAGAATATTTTGATAAAGAAATCTTACTACACAGTTTGTGATTACTTAAACGACAAAAATGCTTGGACTGGTTCGCCTCTGCCAAGCTAGCGCCTAACACCTACGTAATGTAAATTAAGTATTGTAATAATTTTACTATACAGTATGTATACAGTATGTTAAAAAAAGGTTTAAAAGAATGGTTCCGAGTTTCTTGCCCGTTCTTCTCGCAGTGGCTCTATAATTTTTGTTTGCTGAACGTGTCAGTACAATGTAGTATAATTCAATATTAAAATTTGTAATTGACCTTCATAAGAGCGTCGTAGACGCCTAAATTGAATAAATGATTTTGACTTTTGACTTTTGAATAACCATGTTTCTTGTAAGGCTATTAAATCTGATGTCAGACACAATTCCCTTATATGATCTACAGAGCGTTTGACACTCTTACAGTTAAAAAGAACGAAATCAAGTATATTATCCATTATTAACTGTTTTCGGGCTGAATACCGTGTTCTCACCATTCTTTTTAAAGTTAATGAAGCGTCGAAATATAATACCTTGAGGCCATAATTTGTTGTCTATTTTTATTTATTTATTTAAGTATTTAATTAGTTAAAACGGTAAGTATACCAATTAAAACGGTAAGTCTAGAAACATTGATAGTTTACTCTCCGAAACAAAAAAATATAGGCATTATGGCCCATATCTTTATTCAAACATGCGAATGCCCGCCTGGCTAGCGACCACCCTCAAGTTGAAAATCTGTCGCCAAGCACCTAACGGTGTGTTCCGGCAGCTGTCCTTGAGAGCCAGTCATTCTAGGTTAAGCCTGTTAACACCTTCGATCACATCATCACTTACCATCACGTGAGATTGTGGTCAAAGGCTTACCTATCAGCAATAAAAAAAAAAAAAAAAAAAAAACATATTTTTTCCGGCATAATCGTTTATTGTGTTTTTTGATATATGTAATCTTCAATATCTTATCTTTATGCACTTTTGTAATAAAGATCGGGACTTTTATCTCAGCGACCTTAAACTTCCCTTCCTTGTCCCTGCATATACCTGCCGTACCTAGATAACGATAATTATATTTTCTTCGTCTAGAAACTTTTTGCCAGCCATCCTCGCTTATAAACTTAGTGTTTTTAGCCATTGTCGTATGGCTGTGACGGCCTGGAACAGTCGCAACGTTGTCGCTAATCAGCTGTGCGCTCGATGTACTCACAGGTGACGTCACCGTCAGTGCCCGCTGTCGATTGCATCTAGGCGGCGGTATTACCTGATTTGGCTATGGTTGCTCATTTCTATTCCTAATTGAGTGATTTAATAAAAAAATTGTACCTAAATCCTAAAATATCTAGTACCCATCCGATATGGTACTCTAAGAAATTATTAAAAGAAAGAGACAAATATCGTAACAATTATAAGAAATTCAAGAATCCTCTTGATGAACAAGACTGTATTGCCGCTAGAACTAGATGTCACAATTTAATTCAAGTGTGCTATGATACCTATAAATCCTCGCTAGAAATTTCTATATCTAAGAACAATATGAAAATTCATTCTGGTTATATATTCGAAATAAACGTTAAACCGTGGAAACCATTCCTAACGAAATGATTTTAAAAGACGAAACCTTTAATTGTCAGACCACTATTTGCAATGCTTTTGCAGCTCACTTTTCTTAAGTATTTAATAAAAATGTTTCCGCCTCATCTAGTTGCAGTCTTGCTAATAATAATTATATTTTTGATACAATATCTGACAATATCCCAATATGTAATACTTTAAATAATATCATTGTTACTCCTTTTTCAATTTCAAAAACTATTAAAAAGTTAAAAATGACCTTATCTTCCGGTCCAGATAGACTACCAGCAGTTTTTTTAATTAATTGTGCAGATAGTCTGTCAAAACCACTAAGTATAATTTACAATCGATCTCTAAATTTCGGTGTTTTTCCTTCTATGTGGAAGACAGCTATTGTTGTTCCTATTCCTAAAGGTGGTAAAGCTAATCTTGTAGCAAACTATCGTCCAATTTCACTTTTGTGTATTTTAGATAAGATTCGAATCTTTGATATGTCCATTGCTTACGAATCATCCAAATCATTTACTCATTCCGGAACAACACGGGTTTCGCAGTAAGAAATCAACTGTATCTAACTTGATATGCTATGTCTCTGACTTATCTGAAGCTGTTGATGATGGCCAGCAGGTTGACGCTGTCTATACTGACTTAAGTAAGGCTTTCGATCGAGTTGACCCACCAATTGCTAGTTAACAAGTTGTATGCATTGGGGTGGGGGTCCATGGCCAAATTTTAAGATGGTTTTCTTCGTATTTGTCCGGTCGATCGCAGAAAGTGGTAGTTTGGGGTTTTGAGTCTCAAGCATATGTAGTTTATAGTGGTGTTATCACATCTTGATCTTGTTTTTGGCTTTTATTAACGATATAGCATAAAATCTAAGATATTCAAAATTTTCTCTTTTTGCAGACGAATTGAAATTGTTTAAAACGATTAACAACATTGATGAGTCAAAACTACTTCAGCATGATCTCGATTGCATTCTCAATTGGACTATAGTTAACAAGCTTCCTTTGAACACAGAAAAATGTAAACATATTAAATTTGCTAAAAAGATTTTGTGTATTCCAACTGAATACACTTTGGGGTTATCTAAGCTAGAAGAAGTAGGACCCGTAAGAGACTTAGGTGTTGTCTTGGATAGAAAATTGACATTTATTCCCCATATCGATAATATTATTTACAGATCTTATAAAATGTTAGGATTTATTTGGCGTACCAGTAAGCAGTTCAAAAGTATACTCGCTTTAAAAGTCGTTTACAATTCATTGGTTCGTAGCATTCTAGATTATGGTTCAAATGTTTGGAGCCGGTCATATCATTGTCATATTTATAGAATAGAAAGTAATCAGAAGCGATTTCTTTTCTTTTTGACTGTACATCAAAGAAAAATATCTCAGTTAAACTCATATTCGAAGCGTCTGGCTCATTTTAATATGTTGACCTTAGAAGACCGGCGTTGGATAACGGACCAGGTTCTGTTATACAAAATTTTGTGTGGTCTAATAGATTGTCCAGAACTCGTCGCTAAAATTAACTTTACAGTTCCCCGTATGGGGGCTAGAATTGTGAATTTTAAACCATTTTCTCGTAAAACGTATAGAACAAATGTTGGACGTCATAGTGTTCTCGACAGAGTCTATCGAGAGCATAATACTCTTTTTAAGGCTGATCAGATTGACATATTAAATTTTTCTCTGCTCAGCTTGAAAAATTTACCGTCTTACCACAAAAATATCATAAGACATGGTCTCAACGCCTGTTTAGGTAGACAGTGTCTAAAAGTTAAATAGCGCTTAAACGCGGTTATTTTTTTTTAACCATAAAACCATGTTTAACACGTGCTTGCCTAAACACTGCCTAACTCGGTGCGCGTTTCATCTGCCTGTTTTGTAACTTAAGGGAACGTTTTGTTACATGCAGAAATTATTTGAAATATCAGTATCCTTTTGCACCAAAATTATATATTTTAGTTATTATTTACATTCATTATAGATGAATATTCAGTACATCAGAAGGCTTGAGTGTAGCTATTAGATTAAAAACACAAGCAAAGAGTACAAAAATAATGCTCTCCTATGAGTTATTAATCGATTCGATTTTTCGGAAAAATAATAATATTATAATTTGTAAAATAATCATGTTAAGTTTATTGTGTCTATATAAAATCTCAAAAAAAATCATATCTAAATATAATTTAAAGATAGATGTCGAGTAAAAGCTATGAATTAGGCTTCAAAAAATATTATTTTAAATAAATATTATATTTTTATAATTACATGTACAACAATAACATTCCTTGCTTACCTTATGACGAGCCCAGTGCCGTGAGGCGCACGCAAAGTGTAATTGAGGACTTACGAGGATCCACCCCGAGGATCACATGGTAGGAGATCTTTTAATAGATCCACAATTTTATTTTAAAAAAAATCGGTTAATCTGTTTCGCTTCCACTATAATACTCAAATGGGTTCACGCGTGCACGGTGTATTATATCTATATAAGTTGTCCATATCCACTGCAATTATCAATATTAAAAATGATAGAACTGAGTTACACACTGGTTAAACCAAGGCTTGCGGCTGTTTAAATATAAACACGTGACTAAGGGATGTTTAAGCCTAAACGCGTGTTAGGCGCCGTTTTGTGGTACAACATTTTTGAAACATCTATTCAACACATGTCTAAGGCGTGCTTAAGTCATTTGTGGTAAGACGGTTATAAGTATAAAAAAAAATATATAAGGAGCACTAAATCTCCTTAGCCTGTTAAATTTGTATGTCTCATAGTTTCCTTATATTTTCCATTGTTCCTAGTATTATTCATCATTCATTCCTAGCATTCGTTCAATTGATAAAGACTGTATGAAGGTATCTTTAAGGTATAGGTATATATTTTATGATACTGAATTGTTTCCAAAATACACATTGTAAGTGCATATGCGTTGAAGCATCATCAGTGATTCGTCATCTTTTGATGGTTTTGCGCAATTTTTGTTGTAAACTCACTCCACATATAAGCCATATTTGCGTCAGGCATGAAGTGTTTTCCTGTAATTGGACTTTCGCTATAAATTGTCTATTGAACTCTGTATGAAAGGCTTGTTTAGTGTTAAGTCTGTTGGAAAACCTTAATAAATAAATAAATATCGGTAAAAATACTAAGCGTGATCCCGCACAATTGTGGAAGCATGTCAGAGATAGGCGGAAAAATAGGCCTCTCTTAATTGAGTATGTTTTAGACGGGCCGGGCGGCTGCATTGGCGTTCGCAGAATACTTTAGCTCTGTGTTCCTGAGCAATGTTCCGGTTCTCGACGCTGAGGCAGCAGCACGGTCCTCTACTTGACTCGCGGCTCAATACTTTGGACAGCGTCACAATGACTGATCTTCGCCGTGCTATTCGTCGGTTAAAGGTTGGCTCGGCAGCCGGTCCAGATGCGATACCACCTTATTTAGTTAAAGATTGCTCATCGGCATTGGAAGTTCCATTATTATATCTCTTTAATCTCTCCCTCAGTTCTTCTTTGTTATCCTGATAGGTGGAAATTGTCGAAGGTGACTCCTGTACCGAAAACTGGTTCATCAACAGACATTACAAACCATAGACCCATCGCTGTTCAATCAGTTTTTGCTAAAATATTTGAGTCTATTATTAACCACCATCTAACTCGTCAACTTGAATCGAGTTTTGAAAATTCGCAGCACGGATTCCGGGTCTCTCGCTCTACAAACACGAACCTTGTCACGTTTGTTGATTTTATAAGTAAGCACATGGATGCTGGTTGTCAAGTTGACGCTGTATTTCTCGATTTCAGGCGGGCCTTCGATGTGGTTGATAATCACATCCTTTTGTTTAAACTCTCCTCGCTAGGTGCTAAGCTTTTGAAAATTTTCGCTCATTATCTCAGTGATAGGCGGCAATACGTACAACTGCAAAAGAACGTGTAGCCTACCTACTCCTTATTCTAAAACTACACATATAAAATACTATTTAAATATCCTAAAGTCTTACACTAATTAAACTAATATAATAAAATACTTACAGACACTTACATACATAATATTTTATATATACATTTAAACAGTAACTACTTACAAACTAAACGCGGTGATGCCGATTACTATTTATATAAATACTTTGTACTCATAAAAGGAAGATCAAAGATGCAGTGTAGTGGTTGTAAGATTGCACTGAGCGATGGAAAACTTTTGAAGTGCAGTAGTTGTGAATCGGATTATTGCTATGAGTGCCTAAGTATGACTGCGGAATCCGCGAAGGCGATCAGTCATAAACAACTTGCGGCCTTGATATGTCCTTATTGTCAAAATGTTACAAGGCGTAAAAATGCAGACAATACTCCATGTCGTGGCAGGGCTAATTACTCACTTGATGGGGCAGTAAATGAACCATTTGGCTTACCCAGTGCGATTGCTACGAATGACTCCATAGACAAAGACTTAATATATGAGCCAGTTACTATGGAGAGTATAAGCAAATTATTTGACACGAAACTGGCCCCCGACTCTGCGATCATAACTAGTTTGAGATCTGCGCTGAAAAAGGACCTCGAGCAGATGGTAGCGCTTGAGGTGGGTCATGCCATAGATAAGTTAAAGGTTGAATTCACTGCTGCGACCGACTTCATTTCTGCGGAGCAGCTGGACATAAAAGCTCAAATAACTGACAGAGATGCAGCAATCAAATCCATGGAATCTGATCTATCTGCTTCAAGGAACTCCATACTAAAGTTGGAAGCTCGCTTATCAGGTGTTGAAAAAATTTCTCGTAGCCTCAATCTCGAAATTCATGAAGTCCCTGAGACCAAAAATGAGGATTTGCTGACTTTGTTTAGGAGGCTTTGTGAGTGCCTCCAGGTAGTGGTATCTGACGGTGATATAAGAGCTTGTCGTCGCGTCGCGAAAATGGATAACACATCAAAGAGACCAAGAAACATTCTTGTTTCCCTATCCTCTCAGAGAATCCGTGATCTCATATTATCATCTGTTACGCGCTTCAATAAGGCCCACTCAAAGGATAAATTGGCTTCCACTCACATTGGCTTCAACGGAGAGACTCGTAGAATCTACCTGTCAGAACATTTGTCTCCTGAAACAAAAGAACTGCATAGTGCAGCTAGAAAATTTTGTAAAATTAATAATTATAAATTTGTGTGGGTTCGATTTGGCCTAATTTATATACGTCAAAATGAACAAAGTCCGGCTATACATGTGAAAAATTTTGACACACTTAGTAAATATCACTGAATCATGATTCTTTCCTTTTGAATAATAATTGTTTTTTTTAATTTAGCGCATTTATCAGCTCATAATGATTAACGTCTATTACCAAAATGTCAATAGAATACGTAGTAAGTTGTCAGAATTTTATTTAAATCTTTTAAATGCGAACTAAGATGTCGTATGCTTGACGGAGACAAATCTTAATAAAGGCGTTTTTGATGGTGAAGTTTTTGATGCTCGATATAATGTTTTTAGAAGAGATCGTTTGGACACCAACTCTTCAAAAAATGAGGGTGGCGGCGTTTTAGTAGCTGTTAAAAAAAGCTATCAAGTTATCCGTCAGGCATCTTGGGAGACCGATTTAGAGGACATATGGATCACTTTAATGTCGGATAATATTGCTTGTCTTAATATATGTGTTTGTTACTTACCTAGTTATATAAATAACATAAAATTAGAAGAATTCTACGCTAACTGCCATAGGATACTATTGAATAACTGTTGTGAAGGCAACTCTCTCTTATTGGGTGACTTTAATACGCCTGATTGTTCCATGTTTTCCCATTCTAATTCTACTGTACCTTCTGTTACTACACAAAGTAAAAGATTACAACTCTTAAATGAGTTGATTTCATTATGTAATCTTAAACAATGTAATAGCGTCGCAAATGTTAATGGAAGGATGTTGGACTTAGTTTTTTCCACTTTTGACGATGTTACTGTTACAGAAGCACTTGCAATAAGTAAATTAGATAGGCATCACCCTGCTCTCTCAATTGAAATTAGTTCTTTGAAAATACAAAAAGGTCTTAGAAAAAGGGATAATAAGCGGTTAAACTTTTTAAAATGTGACTATCAAAGCATTAAATTTGAACTTGATTCCATTGATTGGCATGATATTCTATCCTCCACAGATATAGATCTGTGTTCTGACATATTTTACGAAAAACTGTTTGAAATTATAAAACGATATACGCCAATAATTATATCAAAGCCTTCAACTTACCCCATCTGGTACAGCAAAGCTTTAATTAAATGTAATATTGAAAAGAATAAATACCACAAATTATACAAAAAATATAATAACCCCAGAGATTACGATTCATTTTCATTACTCCGCCAAAGATTTCAAAATATGGCTCACAAATGTTATAATAAGTACCTCTCATCAATTGAAGATTCTGTTGACAAAAATATTAAACTTTTCTGGAGGTTTGTAAATAATAGAAAAGGTCATGTGTCCATACCAAATGCTATGAAATTTGGTAGCGTTTCATCGTCTTCGGGACAGGGAATTTGTGAACTTTTCTCTCATTTCTTTGGTTCAGTGTTTGAAATAGATGCTCAGAGCTCATCTTCAGTTGCTTCTGATCAAAATGTACAATACTCTAATAATTGCCTAAATAGTTCACTATCATCAATTGTAATTACGGAACATGATGTATTACTCAAAATTAACCAGTTAAACGTAAACAAGAGCGCTGGACCTGATTTACTTCCTCCATCTTTTATTAGGGCTTGCGGAAAGCAGTTATGTGTACCCTTGTGCATTATTTTTAACAAATCTCTAGCCAGTGGTGTTTTCCCTAAGTGCTGGAAAGTAGCACATATCATTCCGATCTTCAAAAGTGGAGATAAATCTAAATGTGAAAATTACAGGCCAATCAGCATTTTATCTTGTTTTGCAAAATTGTTGGAATCTTTGGTGTACGGTTATTTATACAATCACATGAAACCTATGCTGTCGGATAAGCAGCATGGGTTTGTAAAAAATAGGTCAACAGTGTCTAATCTTCTTGAATATAAAAATTACCTTTGTAAAAGCTTTGCTGTAGGGGGTCAAGTTGACTCAATCTACACAGACTTCTCTAAGGCTTTCGACAAAGTCAATCACAGGTTGCTTTGTCGTAAACTCGCATCTTGTGGTATTCACGGCAGTTTGTATCGATGGATAAATTCCTATCTTAATAATCGAAGTCAACTAGTTGCTTTGAAGGGGTATCTTTCATCTCCAGTCGAGGTGACATCTGGTGTGCCGTGTGCCTCAGGGATCCCATTTAGGACCGCTTCTTTTTATTATGTTTATTAATGACCTTGTTGAACAACTGTCATGTCAGTGCTTACTATATGCTGATGATCTGAAGATATTCAAAGTTATTTTAACCCCAAATGATTGCCAGCTATTACAAAATGATTTAGATCACGTGTTGCAATGGTGCGAGTCAAATCGTATGTGCTTGAATGTCAGCAAATGCTTCATTATATCATTTTCAAGAAAGCGGAATATAATTACCTATGAATATATGATAAAAAGGCAAGTCTTAACACGCTCATATATTGCTAAAGATCTCGGCATATTGTTTGACGATAAGCTCTCATTCGTACCCCACTACCAACAGATTACTGCAAAAGCTTATCAGTTCCTTGGTTTTGTCTTAAGATCCACTAAAGATTTTAAAACGTCTCATAGTTTTCTGTACCTTTACTTTGCCCTTGTAAGAAGCACTTTAGAGTATGGAAGCACGATTTGGTCTCCGCACTATAAAATTCATTCCAATAACATAGAGCGTGTTCAGAGAAAATGTCTGAGAGTACTCTGCTATCGTCAGCATGTAGGACGATCGGATTTAAATTACGAACGAAGGTTGTTAAAATTTAATTTGCAGTCCCTTGAAACGCGTAGGAAATATTTCGACTTTTTATATCTGTATAAAATTATACATTCTGTAGTTGATTCCCCCGATCTGTTATATCATATATCCTTTAATATTAAATATAGAGCACGTACAGCCAAAGTCACTAATCTCTTTGCTCTTGAAGTCCATAAAAATAATACTTCCTACTTTAATCCTATTGTAAGAATGGCTCGTCAATACAATGACTTGTTAAAAAAGGACCCAGAATTAGATGTATTTAATCCTAGTCTAAGCAGATATGTTATAACTATAAAAGATCTTCTCCAACCTAAACCAATCAATTCAGACACAACAGCCATGTTGTGTCTGGATGATCCGTCTTATTATTAGTTCTAATTGTATATTGTGCCAGTTTAAGATTGCCAATCTGCAAATGTTAGTTTGTTTTGTGGATTGGTACTTTCTTTTACATCGTCTCGGAATTTATCTTACCTTTCTGTATACACATATGTTGAATTACAATCCAGGTCAAAATTTGTATAACATTTGTATTTTAGATAAGAAAATTGATTGTAATTTGTTTTGTGTATCTAAAATAAATAAAATAAAATAAAATAAAAGTAATTAATTTAACATACGAACGTATACACATTATAGTAACGCAATTAAATAATTAAAAATAAGTATTATTGCAATGGAAACAATTCCACACACAAAGGATCGGCTTTGCTAGGGCTGTCACGTGTTTCCCGCCGTGGCTGCGGTTTTTCTAGAGGGTTCCAGGGGAATTACCTTGAACTCTGTTTATGTAATAAAACTACTCGATCCGGTTCAACATAAGCCTTTTTATTACAGGTTCACATAGAATGGTTCAACAACATAAACCTTACCAAATGTTATTTTAAATTTTTAAATGTATAAGTTGGATATTTATTACAAGTTCACATATAATGGTTCAACAACATAAACCTTACCAAATGTTATTTTAAATTTTTAAATGTATAAGTCGGATATCCAACGGTTAGAAAAAATTAGAAGAGGAATTAAAAAAAAACAAGAGTTAGGGACGGTAATAGTAGGTGACGTCTGGTCGAGTTAAACGCTTGCTTTTGAAGAAGTTACTTACAAGTTAAACTTAATTATAATAAGTGAGACGACAACTCAACGCTCACATAAAGTATTTAAGTAGGACGACTGCTCAACGCCCCCCATGAAATGGATTAAATAGTACCTGGTTCAGCCTGGGCCTACCAGTTAGTTAAAGAAATTTAAACCCGACGCTCCAGTCTCGCTGCCATCCGGAATGGTAACTCCTAGGCCATCATCCGAGGTAGTCCAGAGGGAAGCCGGGGCCTTTCAAGTGATGAACCGGAAGTTTTAGATAATGTATTCACGGATACATTTAAATTAAATTAGAATAAGGAATATATAAAAAATAAAAACCCTGAAACAAATCAATTGCTTCGATATAGACACAGTTTAAATTTGAAGGTGGAGGGACAAAACAGCTTGTATGGGTATATACCCAATCATCAAGTTTTTAGAAAATTGGAAAGTAATATAGGGGTAAATTTTATATCAAAACGACGGGAGAGGTCCGTACTTGAGGTTAGACAACATGAACCTAACAGAAGAATAATGACTTCAACTATTTTTCACAAGTTGTGGCAAAACTTAATTATTGAATTTTTCCAACTAAATTTAATGAATTATATATTAAAAGAACCGGGGGGTTCTGTATTACAATTTAAATACAAAAGAAGGGGTGAAACATAAAAAGTTTCCATGATATAACTCAAGTTACGTTGAAACTTAATATATGGATTTTTCTAAGTAAATTTTGACAAATGTTGGGAAAACCATATATCAGTAGAACCGTTGGGAGTTATACTACATGTCGAAGATAAAAGAATTGATGAATCAACTATAGTTTCCAAAATTTGAACTAAGTTACGGTGGAAATTTCATATGTGAATTTTACAAGTTATATTCAACAAATGTTGGCAAAATGGTATATCAGCAGGACCGTTGGTGCCAATGCTATCTGACCATCCATGCAAATAACATCAAATACTAGTCCCTTCCAAGATTTTACACAAGTTAGGTTACAAAATTTATCTTGCAAGTTTCACCAGAATTTAATGGGAAATGATAGAACAAACTGCTTAGGCAGTCGAAGAAAATGAATCTACGCATGATTAAAGAGAATTAAGAACATTTTATAAGGAGTTGGGTGAAAAATAGCACATGACGTATGGAGAAAATTTACCATGAGGTCACTCACCTTTCGGGTTTAAAAATTTACAAAAGCTGCATTTAAGTAAGAGGCGCCACCGCCATCACAATCTCCATCGGTGCATTTTGCTGCCGCGCATCGCATTAAAATCCCTGCCTTTTTCTTCGTGAATCTAGAACTCGTAACGTTCCACAAGAAGATCGTCAGAAAAGAACAAATTCCTCCAGTCAAAAAGTGATGTGGTATCGAATTGCACCAAGCAAACGAAGATCGATAATCAATACGAGTATCGATTATTTTACCAAAGTATAGCATATCAATGGATTTTGCTATAGACATTTATACATTCAAAAGCAAGTATATTAAATTGCGAACTATGGATTGTTTGGTTAAATAACTACTATAAAAATATTCCAAAAGTTAAATTATCAAGTTATTAAAGTTAACGGAATGAGACATCGATAACAACTATCGGATGACCAAATGTATTAAACAAAATTCTTATTTAGGGAATGAGTATAACTGCAAGTTAATAATTATTGCATTAAATTGGTATGAATCACCATGAGAACAATAAAATTTAAGAGGGAAGTTACTATATTTAGTTACAGTAACGATTTAAAAAAGGTTATATTTATGGAATCGATTCGAATACTATTATTGAGTAGAATATTCGTCCAAGCAACAATTATCTTTAAATTTATGTAACACAACTACGGATTCAGTGGGATTCTAACCACTTAAACAAAAATATAAGTCGATTATTCAAAATCGATTAAGGGTAAGATTCAAACAAACATGGATCCTAATTAAGCGATCAATAGATTTTGCAATCACTAATTTACCATAAACAAATACAGAGTACGTAAACTACGTTTCATTCCACGAATGAGGAGAAAATGTCAATTAGCGGTAAATTTAAATTGAAATATTTAAAAATGAAATAAATTGAAAATAAGGCGTTACAGGGCGTAGAATAAATAGCAGTTACTACAGCGGCAGCTAGGCCGGTTTGGTACCCCATCACCGCGCCTCGCCGCGCAGCGCCCGCGTCCGCCCGCTGCGCTCCCACCGGAATGCACCGGCCGGCCGACGCACGCGCTCTGGCGATAGCCGTCTTCACATACGATCACTGACTCATATCCGCGAAGCCCGTGTCACTCGATCCCGCACCGCGCGTTCAAACCTTACGTAAATTGTAGACAAACTTTCTTGTTCGAGTATTACATTGTTTTCAATCGACTACATGTTATCATTGCTGCCTCCGCACTCCTTCTAAGAACGTGAGCGATAAATCTACGCTCCGCTACTGGTGCACGCCTCAACACGCCGCACCATAAACGGTGTCCCCGTCAGCCACATAACACGGAGTCACAACCGGACCAGGCATACCACTGACCGTGACACCACCATAAACGTATCTGACGAATTTTTCACCAGATCAGGAGTAAGTCAGGGTACTACTCTTGGACTGACCCTCTTCCTTACTATGATTAACGACCTACCAGCTGTACTTCACACAGCTCAATGTTTAATGTTCGCTAACGATTTGAAAATCTTTCAGCCCGTTAGCGAACTGGATGACTGTATGGAGCTTCAAGAAGATGTTGGGTCGTTGGTAGTATGGAGTCGGTTGAATAAGATGTCCTTTAACGTGTCCAAGTGTAAGGTGATATCCTTCTCCAGATCTCCAATCCCTTTTGTTCACCAATACGCATTAGAAGGATCTGCATTAGAGAAGGTAAGTCATGTTCGAGATCTAGGTCTGAATTTAGATAACTGTCTACATTTCCGAGAGCACACCATTTCAATTTGTAAAGAGGTAAATAGAATGTTAGGATTTATAATGGGAACATCCTCGCAATTCCAAGATGTAAGTGTTGCCGTCATGCTCGATAACGCGTTCGTTTGCAGTAAGTTGGAGTATGGTGCGATAGTTTGGGATCCAAGTGAACCTAAATACAGTTTGCTCATTGAAAGAGTTCAACGCAAATTTGCTAGATTTGTTTACAAACGGATGTACGGATATTACCCCTACCTCTTTCCTTCGCTATTTTTCTCAGGAATGATTGGAATCGATACATTGGAGTTCAGGCGTAAATTGCTGCTAATCATCCATTACTGCCAATTGTTACGTAATAAGGTCAACAACCCGATTGTGCTAGGTACTCTTGCCTTATTTGTACCCAATAAGTACACTAGTGCTGGAAGTCGTCGAAGGCATCAACTGTTCTCACCTCCCATTTGAGAACCAAGCACGCCAGTAACGCGCCCACACCTAGATTACTGGCAATAGTAAATATATTTTTTACAGGAGTTCCAACATGCCGATATATAACGACAGCATGAATAATATTATTATAAACTTAAATTTATTTTTAAGTAGATATTTAAGATAGTCAGCGTTTTGGTTTTTTAAATGTTAGCTTACTATTATTGTGTCTAAAAAATAAATAAATAAATCAGACAGCTGCCGGAACACACCGGTAGGTACTTCAGTCAGGTAATTTAGGTAGCCAGTAATATTAGGTAAGCCTGAACCACATCTTCGACGACATCATCACTTACATCAGGTGAGATAGCGGTCAAAAGTTAACCTATCATGCATAAAAAAAATAAAAAGTAACTACAGACCAATCTCCAATTTATGTCTCATAGCGAAAATATTTGAAAGAGTAATTTATGAACAAGTTTCCTCCGCATACTTCTTTAAACCCCACTAAACATTGTTTTCTGAAAGGCCGCTCAACAGTCTCTAACCTGTTTCTTTTTCATTTTTTTTATTTTTTTTATAAATTTATTTCAGGTAAGTTACACCCATACATTTATACTAGTTGCGTTTTATAATAAAATTAAAATAATATTACTATCAAATTACAATAATTAAAACTAAATACATTTCATAATTTCTATCAGAATTAAATAATTTACTGTCAAATATGGTGTCAAAATTTTAACCAAAATGAATGAAAATTGTCATAATTAAAATAAATAAAATAAAATAATGTCAAATCCATTCATATCAAACAAATGTAATAATAGGTACAAATAACAGTCAAAATCATCCTGGTAACATATATAACCACATCCACCTTACACATTAGTACCTTCTCTTCGGCATTGGTACTGCCACATGTCTATCGCAGCAATGCCGAAGGTAGGGGCAGTCCAATCTGAGTGCAATCATCTCCAGGATGGTGTTGGAGCTGGCCCGAACTCTGCGACCAAGGACGCTGCACGTAAACGCATGGTCGCATGAAAGCATGCCGTGTGCGCGTCCGCAAACATGCCAGAGGCGCTGCAGAATCGAGGCAGCCGCAACAACATCCTGAAGGCATTATTATACAGGATACGGAGGTCATTGTACGTCTTTTTGCTATAGTCAGCCCACAGACTACACGTGTAAAGGGATGTACAGAACGCTCTAAAGAGCGTAACCTTGACCTCTGCCGAACAACGTGCAAATCTGCGAGCTATCATGTTTGCTCTAACCGAAAGCGACCTCCGCTCCCGCTTAATGTCCTCGTTGTCTTTGAGGTCAGTGGTGAGTATATGCCCCAGGTACTTAAATCGCTCGACCCTTACTAGGGGAGTACTATTGAGCAAGACAGAAGGTGTGTTCTGAGGGGCTTTTCCCCCGGACTCAAATACCATCCACTGGCTTTTTATTACATTATACTGTAATCCGTGACCAGACGCGTACTCTTCGCATGTTTGAATCAACTTCCTTAGTCCACATATTGAAGCGCTCAGCAGTACCATGTCGTATGCGTAGCTCAAGTTGTTAACACAAATGCCATCAATGTGGCAGCCGACATGCTGACCGCTGAGCGCCACAATAAGCCCGTTTATGTATAAATTGAACAAGGTTGGAGAAGTTAACCCGCCCTGCCTGACACCGCACTCAAGCTGATATGGGTCTGACATTGCCCCTGCCCATCGTACATAGTTAGTCTGCTGCGCATACCAATACTGGAAAATGCTAACAAGTTCCTGTGGCACGTCAATGTCAATGAGCTTTTTCCATAGCAGGTCATAAGACACCAGATCAAAGACTCTGGATAAGTCGAGGAAGCAAGCATACACTGGGGTTTTACGCTTTGTATAGTATTTGACGGTATGCTTAAGACACAGTATGGCACTTTCTGTAGATAATCGAGGACGAAACCCAAATTGGTTATCGTGCAGTGCTACGTATCTGTTTAACCGTGCGTTAAGCAAACCGTCATAAACCTTAGCTATTACCGTAGCTAGAGATATAGGCCTGTAGTTACTTTTATCGGCAAGGTCGCCAGTTTTATTTTTCACTACAGGCACTACAATCGTTCTCATAAAATCCACTGGCAAGTACGAATGGCTCACGCACAGTGAGTAGAACATAGCCAACACTCTAGAGATATGAGGTCCAGCGTGCTGCAGGTGCTCAATGCTGAGTCCATCATGTCCTGGAGACTTGCCTTTTGAAATTAGTCTTATAGCTTTATTTACACCCTTTGCTAGGAAATTAGTCCCCACTACTGTTCCGTTCATGCCAGCACCGAGCACTTGCCTCGCCGGACCTAATGGAGAGGTCACAGAGAAATGATTTTTAAAAACATTAGCAATTTCTTTGTGGTCATTCACACCATCGACGCTCACGGGAAGGCCAGGTCGTGCATCCCCTTGGTTGTACTCTGCCAAAAGCCACGGAAATCCCCTTTGGAATGTTTTACTGCCAGAGCGTCCATTCTTATTTGGTCTTGATGATTTTGGCACCATTTTAGTCGTGATTTAAACGCTCTTCTACTGTCACACATTTCCCGGTATACATAGCCAGACTTAGGTCTACCACAAAACATTTTAATGACTACATAACCGAAGCTACGGAAGCGGGTAATCAGGTTGACGTAGTCTGCACAGATTACAGCAAATGCTTTGATAGGATTGACTATAAGCTCCTAATAACTAAGCTGGAATGCATAGGCATACGAGGCGTCCTTCTGAGGTGGTTTTCTTCATATATAGACAACCGATCTCAGGCAGTTGTAGTCAAGAGCTATATTTTTGGATGGGTCTGAATTACTAGTGGAGTTCCTCAAGGTTCCTTGCTTGGACCTCTTCTCTTTTTTAATATTTGCTAACGATATCTCTGAATGTTTTCATAACAGACAATTATTGTGCTTTACTGATGACATTAAAATATTTAGTTCTATTAAATCTAGCATCGTCGGATGCTATAAACCTACAGTCTGACTTATTACGCCTTGACGCTTACTGCGCACTTAACAAGTTAGATCTTAACCCATCTAAATGTTCTGTAGTACCTAACCTTCACCCGAAAAATAATGTTTTTATCGTTGTCATATAAGCTGAAAGGCCAGCTACTTCAAAAAAGCAATGTAGTTAGAGATCTCGGAGTAGTCCATGACTCTAAGCTTCTGTTTGATAACTATATTGAGTCTATTGTTGTTAAGGCGTCACAAGCTTTAGGCATTTTTTTATCATGCGTGCTTCTGGTGATTTCAAGCGAGCATAAACATTTAAAATCCTTTATTACATCTTTGTCCGGAGTAACCTTGAGTACGCATCACAAATCTGTAGCCCCATATATGACAAGTACATCTCGAGAATTGAGCGAATCCAGACCAAATTAATTAATATATGTGCTATCGTCTGCGCATTCCCTACTCATCTGATAATTATCTTAACTTTTGCAGACAGTTTCATCTCTTCCCCCTCTCTAAAAAATGTGAAGTCCTGAATAAAATACCAGAACCTGGTATTTTATCTAAACGTTACTATAATATCATTGATTGTCCAGAAATTGTAAATTAAATTACACTTAGTGTTCCTTCTAAAATTACTAGGTTTAATACCCCACTGTACGTACCCGTAGTATCGACTAATTATAGACGGAACTCTTACTTACTGCGAGCAAGTAACAACTTTAATGAGCTAAGCAAGCATTTCGACCTTGACCTCTTTTGCACCAGCGCTTCCTCAGCAAGGCGACAGCTGAGCAGCAAATTCTTCAAACCGTCGTTAACCAGCACATGTCCTATTGTAACCTATTTCTCTATAAGTGTTTATGTTAAGTTAATGAAAGTGCTTATATTAGCTATATATGCAATCTATTTGTGAGAACCTGTAATTGGCTTTCTAGTGTCTATAATGCTAGTTTATTGTATATGTATGGCGTAAAAAGCTGTTGGTTTTCCATTAAATAAATAAATAAACCCATAAAAAATGAGATATAATAACAAAAATTTTGTGAGTGTCTCCTTGTATTCACTGTATCGGAAGCTTTTTTAAGGTCGATGAAAATTCCCATGCAATTTGTTTTTTGTCAATATGTTGTAGTTACTAAACGTGTTTTTCTTTAAACAACCTTTATGAATATTTTCATCATCGATCAACAGTTCAAAAGTTAACTAGTACAAAGTTATTCCAACCAACTAACATCCCCACTTATCTTCATTTAGTCAGAATAAATATTTAGTAGGGATGAGTTATGAGGTTAACCTTCGTCCCATCACAGGCAGACGCATCGCGACACTTCTCCGAGACGGACTACTCCGAGACGGAGTCCGATACCGAGAGTCCCGAGAAACGGTCCGACAAGGACAAGGAGAGGGACAAAGATAAGGACAAGGACAGGGATAAAGACAAGTCCAAGTTTGGTTCGTTAAAGAAGCTGACGGGCCGCGTGCAGCGCAGCGAGTCGCAAGAGAACGTGAGCCATTCCTCCACCAGCCTCGACAGGAAGTATCTGCGGTTCTTCTCACGGCATAAGAGCAAAGACGATACCAAGCTTAAGGTCAGTACATTCATCTTATTTATTTTCCTTACATACATAGCTCTGCAGGTGCCGTAAAGTATTCCGCTTAATAATTATGTCTCTAATAATATCCCCATTTCTATTATTCTTATACACTATTAAGGAAAAGTGCTGCGAATGAGCATCAGTCCACTACGAAGTTTTATTAAGAGGTTTCTGCACATTACGCGTAAAATAGGGCTTCTTTTGTTGTACTAATCAAAATATTAAAATAAGACCCATAAATTAATAAATACTAACCACCAATAATGTTTGCAAGAGTAGTGAAAAAAAACGTAACATATGAATCATTTCGTATCTAGGCGCTGTATTGCTATTAAAATGCTGTCCTTCTGGATGTTCTTAATTTTTAGGGCAAGTTTTCATAGTTGCAGGTATTGTTACAAATACTTTCTTTGCAATAAGCTGGTCTAATTGTTTCATGCGTCTCGAATTAAATCTCTGTTTGTTTTGCGTAACAAACGGGTTGGTCACTACATAAACCTATCTAAACATTGTTTCTGCACTATCGACTCAAGTAATTTGATAGCCGTTTCCCCCCCAGAACAAGCAGTCGAACGTGCCAGTCCCCACGGAGCACTACCGGAGCTATCGACGCGTCCCCCCACCTCCCCCCGCCGGCGCCTCCCCTCCCCCCGCGGCTTCCTCCCCCTCCCCCTCGCCTGCCCCTTCCGCCACTCCCTTTAACACAGAGCTGCGCGCTTCCAAGAAGATCCCCAAGCCGATCAACTACATCCACGCGTCGAACCCGAATCTTCTCGACTTCGAGAAGAGTGACTTTGTTACGAAACCGACGCTTCAAGTGCCCACTAAGCCGAAGGTTGCCAAGGTTTGTACCTTATTGCTTTTCTAGGTAGAAATTATTCCATGTATTGTTTTTTTTTTCTAATTTGTATACTCTTTTCTGCTTTCCTTCAAATTAATATCGTTCCTCGGAAACACGATTGTAAAGAATACGTTTATTGATGGGCTCACGTTCTCGTTGCATCTGCAGACAGAGAACCTGGTGGGGTTCGTGACGTTAGAGCAGTTCATGCTGAAGAAGCAGGAGGAGGAGCGTCGGCAAGTGTACTCCAACCGCGTGCTGCTCGGCATCGAGCGGGACCGCAAGCATCTGCAGCAGCGGCTCGACAGGATCGGTATGTACCCGCCTGCTGCTGCTTCTGCAGCCCTCGACAAGTGTACTACAGCCGCGTCCCGCTCGGCATCGAGCGGGACCGCAAGCATCTGCAGCAGCGGCTCGACAGGATCGGTATGTACCCGCCTGCTGCTGCTTCTGCAGCCCTCGACAAGTGTACTACAGCCGCGTCCCGCTCGGCATCGAGCGGGACCGCAAGCATCTGCAGCAGCGGCTCGACAGGATCGGTATGTACCCGCCTGCTGCTGCTTCTGCAGCCCTCGACAAGTGTACTACAGCCGCGTCCCGCTCGGCATCGAGCGGGACCGCAAGCATCTGCAGCAGCGGCTCGACAGGATCGGTATGTACCCGCCTGCTGCTGCTTCTGCAGCCCTCGACAAGTGTACTACAGCCGCGTCCCGCTCGGCATCGAGCGGGACCGCAAGCATCTGCAGCAGCGGCTCGACAGGATCGGTATGTACCCGCCTGCTGCTGCTTCTGCAGCCCTCGACAAGTGTACTACAGCCGCGTCCCGCTCGGCATCGAGCGGGACCGCAAGCATCTGCAGCAGCGGCTCGACAGGATCGGTATGTACCCGCCTGCTGCTGCTTCTGCAGCCCTCGACAAGTGTACTACAGCCGCGTCCCGCTCGGCATCGAGCGGGACCGCAAGCATCTGCAGCAGCGGCTCGACAGGATCGGTATGTACCCGCCTGCTGCTGCTTCTGCAGCCCTCGACAAGTGTACTACAGCCGCGTCCCGCTCGGCATCGAGCGGGACCGCAAGCATCTGCAGCAGCGGCTCGACAGGATCGGTATGTACCCGCCTGCTGCTGCTTCTGCAGCCCTCGACAAGTGTACTACAGCCGCGTCCCGCTCGGCATCGAGCGGGACCGCAAGCATCTGCAGCAGCGGCTCGACAGGATCGGTATGTACCCGCCTGCTGCTGCTTCTGCAGCCCTCGACAAGTGTACTACAGCCGCGTCCCGCTCGGCATCGAGCGGGACCGCAAGCATCTGCAGCAGCGGCTCGACAGGATCGGTATGTACCCGCCTGCTGCTGCTTCTGCAGCCCTCGACAAGTGTACTACAGCCGCGTCCCGCTCGGCATCGAGCGGGACCGCAAGCATCTGCAGCAGCGGCTCGACAGGATCGGTATGTACCCGCCTGCTGCTGCTTCTGCAGCCCTCGACAAGTGTACTACAGCCGCGTCCCGCTCGGCATCGAGCGGGACCGCAAGCATCTGCAGCAGCGGCTCGACAGGATCGGTATGTACCCGCCTGCTGCTGCTTCTGCAGCCCTCGACAAGTGTACTACAGCCGCGTCCCGCTCGGCATCGAGCGGGACCGCAAGCATCTGCAGCAGCGGCTCGACAGGATCGGTATGTACCCGCCTGCTGCTGCTTCTGCAGCCCTCGACAAGTGTACTACAGCCGCGTCCCGCTCGGCATCGAGCGGGACCGCAAGCATCTGCAGCAGCGGCTCGACAGGATCGGTATGTACCCGCCTGCTGCTGCTTCTGCAGCCCTCGACAAGTGTACTACAGCCGCGTCCCGCTCGGCATCGAGCGGGACCGCAAGCATCTGCAGCAGCGGCTCGACAGGATCGGTATGTACCCGCCTGCTGCTGCTTCTGCAGCCCTCGACAAGTGTACTACAGCCGCGTCCCGCTCGGCATCGAGCGGGACCGCAAGCATCTGCCGGCAGCGGCTCGACAGGATCGGTATGTACCCGCCTGCTGCTGCTTCACTTGTACCCGCCTGCTGCTGCTTCACTTGCCCTCGACAAGTGTACTACAGACGCGTCCCGCTCGGCATCGAGCGGGACCGCTAGCATCTGCCGGCAGCGCCTCTACAGGATCGGTATGTACCCGCCTGCTGCTGCTTCACTTGTACCCGCCTGCTGCTGCTTCACTTGCCCTCGACAAGTGTACTACAGACGCGTCCCGCTCGGCATCGAGCGGGACCGCAAGCATCTGCCGGCAGCGGCTCGACAGGATCGGTATGTACCCGCCTGCTGCTGCTTCACTTGTACCCGCCTGCTGCTGCTTCACTTGCCCTCGACAAGTGTACTACAGACGCGTCCCGCTCGGCATCGAGCGGGACCGCAAGCATCTGCCGGCAGCGCCTCTACAGGATCGGTATGTACCCGCCTGCTGCTGCTTCACTTGCCCTCGACAAGTGTACTACAGACGCGTCCCGCTCGGCATCGAGCGGGACCGCAAGCATCTGCCGGCAGCGGCTCGACAGGATCGGTATGTACCCGCCTGCTGCTGCTTCACTTGCCCTCGACAAGTGTACTACAGACGCGTCCCGCTCGGCATCGAGCGGGACCGCAAGCATCTGCAGCAGCGGCTCGACAGGATCGGTATGTACCCGCCTGCTGCTGCTTCTGCAGCCCTCGACAAGTGTACTACAGCCGCGTCCCGCTCGGCATCGAGCGGGACCGCAAGCATCTGCAGCAGCGGCTCGACAGGATCGGTATGTACCCGCCTGCTGCTGCTTCTGCAGCCCTCGACAAGTGTACTACAGCCGCGTCCCGCTCGGCATCGAGCGGGACCGCAAGCATCTGCAGCAGCGGCTCGACAGGATCGGTATGTACCCGCCTGCTGCTGCTTCTGCAGCCCTCGACAAGTGTACTACAGCCGCGTCCCGCTCGGCATCGAGCGGGACCGCAAGCATCTGCCGGCAGCGGCTCGACAGGATCGGTATGTACCCGCCTGCTGCTGCTTCACTTGTACCCGCCTGCTGCTGCTTCACTTGCCCTCGACAAGTGTACTACAGACGCGTCCCGCTCGGCATCGAGCGGGACCGCAAGCATCTGCCGGCAGCGGCTCGACAGGATCGGTATGTACCCGCCTGCTGCTGCTTCACTTGTACCCGCCTGCTGCTGCTTCACTTGCCCTCGACAAGTGTACTACAGACGCGTCCCGCTCGGCATCGAGCGGGACCGCAAGCATCTGCCGGCAGCGCCTCTACAGGATCGGTATGTACCCGCCTGCTGCTGCTTCACTTGTACCCGCCTGCTGCTGCTTCACTTGCCCTCGACAAGTGTACTACAGACGCGTCCCGCTCGGCATCGAGCGGGACCGCAAGCATCTGCCGGCAGCGGCTCGACAGGATCGGTATGTACCCGCCTGCTGCTGCTTCACTTGTACCCGCCTGCTGCTGCTTCACTTGCCCTCGACAAGTGTACTACAGACGCGTCCCGCTCGGCATCGAGCGGGACCGCAAGCATCTGCCGGCAGCGCCTCTACAGGATCGGTATGTACCCGCCTGCTGCTGCTTCACTTGTACCCGCCTGCTGCTGCTTCACTTGCCCTCGACAAGTGTACTACAGACGCGTCCCGCTCGGCATCGAGCGGGACCGCAAGCATCTGCCGGCAGCGGCTCGACAGGATCGGTATGTACCCGCCTGCTGCTGCTTCACTTGTACCCGCCTGCTGCTGCTTCACTTGCCCTCGACAAGTGTACTACAGACGCGTCCCGCTCGGCATCGAGCGGGACCGCAAGCATCTGCCGGCAGCGCCTCTACAGGATCGGTATGTACCCGCCTGCTGCTGCTTCACTTGCCCTCGACAAGTGTACTACAGACGCGTCCCGCTCGGCATCGAGCGGGACCGCAAGCATCTGCCGGCAGCGGCTCGACAGGATCGGTATGTACCCGCCTGCTGCTGCTTCACTTGCCCTCGACAAGTGTACTACAGACGCGTCCCGCTCGGCATCGAGCGGGACCGCAAGCATCTGCCGGCAGCGGCTCGACAGGATCGGTATGTACCCGCCTGCTGCTGCTTCACTTGTACCCGCCTGCTGCTGCTTCACTTGCCCTCGACAAGTGTACTACAGCCGCGTCCCGCTCGGCATCGAGCGGGACCGCAAGCATCTGCAGCAGCGGCTCGACAGGATCGGTATGTACCCGCCTGCTGCTGCTTCTGCAGCCCTCGACAAGTGTAGTACAGCCGCGTCCCGCTCGGCATCGAGCGGGACCGCAAGCATCTGCAGCAGCGGCTCGACAGGATTTTACGTTTGCCTTTCTCCGAGCCCATAACTACAAACTCTCACAGAATTCCTCCAAATACAACGCCCACTCTACAATGTGTGTATCAAAACGAAGTTAATCTCCATTATTCTCTGCAAAAAGTTTCATATTCTTCCACTGTATAAAAGACGCGAAATTGGCGACCTATCTTATCTACTAAAAATAACTACAAACAAAATTGATTGTCCTGAGCTGCTCAGCAAAATTTCCACTAACGCCCCCTTTAAAATCACTCGATGCAACCCTCCTATTTGTACTCCCACTGTAGGAACAAACTACAGACATCATTAATTTCTATGGCGAGCTAGTAACCAATTCAATAAAATCTGCAGGCATAATGATCTACATTTATTTTGTACGAGCGTAAACTCAGCCAGACAACGGTTGAGTTCTAATTTCTTCAGAGGCAATATTTAAACTATATTGTAAGTTAATATAGATATTATGAGTTAATTATTTAATTATCATTTTTTGATTTTCGAGATCTTTCTTAAAAATATTTTAAATACCTTGGTTTTTGAGATATTTTCCTTTTTTCACATAAATGCGTTTCATAAGCGATATTGTTATTGCTCACACTTTGTAATTATGTTGGCACTATACGTGAAAACCTATAATTAGCTTTCTGTTACTATACGTGTTATATACATAAGTTACTTCAGCTGTTGGTTTTCCCTGAAATAAATAAATAAATTATTATTTTGGACAATAAGGCCCCAGAACCGATCATCAATTCTGTGCCAATACGAGACCAAAACATATCTGTAGAAACGTAGGTGCATAGACATATGTAAAACTTATATAAAGGCGTGACGATATGTTTTGTAGATAACAGGTAGTGAAAGGCTATTATTTCCGTGATCGGTTTGAGGGAAGCCCTTAGTTAGACCGACAATAACTGACGTCCCGCCGACAGTGCCCGACGTTATATACGGCGAGGTGGGCGCCGCCGACATCCCGCTGCCGGTGCTGGAGCTGCAAGCCGCCGCTAGCGCCGCCTCCGCCGCTTCGTCCATCTCTTCAGCTAGTTACAAGGAGCGCCGCCCAGAACCCGGGAAGGGGAAGCCCATATCTGTCAAGGGAAAAGACGGGTATGTATGTTGTTAAAAATCACAATTATTGCTTGAATAGTTTAATAAAATCATTACACATACAAATTTTGCATTACCAAGTTTTTTCTTGTTTCATTTCAAACATTATGTACGTTTCACATTTACAGGAACGTTGGATTGAGCGCTTACATTTTTTTATACAAATACTTGACACTTGTTAATTAATTCCTTGTTACCAATATAAAATCTAATCTCAAGCGACTTATTATGAATATTACGATTTATAATTGCAGTTTTCTATTCTCTATGTAGATTAAAAAATAACAATATAACTTTCTTGATAAAATCTAATCTCAAGCGACTTATTATGAATATTACGATTTATAATAGCAGTTTTCTATTCTCTATGTAGATTAAAAAATAACAATATAACTTTCTTGAATCTGTGTCAATAGGTTGGTATCGTCGCATGTCAGATTGTTTTTAGTGTATAGTGTAGCAATATTTTATATACATAATATAGTGGCCGTACCATGAATATATTCAATACTACTCAAACCAAAATAAGGGCCACTAATATTTGTTCATGTATCACGAAAACAGAAAAGACATAACATTGTTTAACTTACGTAACTACAAAAGAAAATCACTGGAAAAAGAAAAATACTGTTCATGTCATTTTTATTTCTTCTTTTTAGTGACGAGTATGTCCTCCTCTCTTAGTAATGCACTCCTGAAGCCTCGCATGCGTACTCTAAATCAAAATAAATTCTTCAGGTTTGCATCTGGGATCTCCTCCCAAACACGTTTAAAGCGCAATGAGCTGCTGTTGGTTGTAGACCCTTTTCATTCATTATCTCTTACCGTTCGTTTCAATTGGTACCATGGTAATACCTCAATATGAGACTGTTCTAGTACAGCTTGAGCCGCACGAGCTGTGTGCACGGTCATTGTCATGCATCAGGATGAATCCAGGAGCCATGATGATCCTCAATGTAAAGTTCTGCAGTTACGGTAACCGCGTTTTTTGCGTGGTGAGCTCAGTTTTACCGTGTAAGCTAATCCCACACCAAACCATTAGGTTGGGGCCACCGAAACGGTCAACTTCGTGTTTGCAGGACGGGAAACCGCTCGTTGCGTCGTCTCCATACGCTAATACGCCAATAATCATAAGTGAATTTGCACTCGTCTGTACAAAGCACCTTGCCCTACTGATTAATCAACCAGTTCAGATACTGATGGGAGTGTCTTAAACGCTTTGCAAGATGAACCCTGGTCAGAGAAATTCACACAACTCGTGACATTTGCTGATTATTTTTACATTTTGTTATATTTGTTCATAATGAAACAAGGGAATTTACTCATTCTTAAAAAAAAATATTGGCAAAAAAATCATCACGATCATTGAACACAACATTGTGCACTACATGTAAATAATTATCAGTTATATATAATTAAATTTGTAATTTTATTTTAATCTGAGATAAATTCAACATGTGTACACTTGTTATATTATATGAATTTGAAACTTTAATTAACTGGTATCTATTTTATTTATTTAAGATACACCAACAGTATACATATTAAATAATCATAAAACACGTTCTTATTGTTAAAATTCTGATACCTATACCTTTTACAGGTGTTCACAACATTTTTCAAAAGTGAGTGGTAAAGCGGTTATATAACGAAAAACATAATGTTATTAGAACTGATTTACTACAACATTGATAGGTTAAATCATCAACTGTAAATACCATCTCAATATACTGAATTTATTTATTAGACTATTTATAACTTAATTTTATGCAATCATTACTTTTTTTTTATTGTTATAATAAATGAATAATAGGTAATCATATCATAATAAAATAATAGGAAAACAAAAAAATAGTAACGATTCTTCGAATGCAGAATAATTTTGAACATGTCAAAACATGTCCCCTAAATACGTACTTAAATAATTTACCCCTAAAACCATTAAATGAATCGTGAAATGTATCCAAATCACTAAAAGAAGAACTCGTTGTAGGTACGAGCTATTCTTAAAAGAGGAGAATTACGTCCTAAATTTTTTTTTGGCGCTTGGAATTTTAAATATTTTTGATATTCTTTAGCGCGGATAATTATGCGGAATGGTTAACGAAATATCACTTTAAAAAGAGGGACAGTCGATAAAGTTATGGATCGTTTTATAAAGAAAAGTAAGGTCACGAATTTTTCTACGGTCCCGCAATGCATACATTTTAAAGAAGGATAAACGATGTACGTTAGGACTTCTATGAGAGATTCCTGGACAAGAAAAGGCTAGCGACCGTGTAAACGCTCGTTGAATACTTTCAATTCGTTGAGAGTGCACTGTGTAATGGGGGTTCCAAACCACGCTCGAGAATTCGAGATAACTGCGTACCATAGAGTTATATAGTAAAATTTTTGTACGATATGATTTGAAACTTTTGGTATTTCCACGAATGAAGCCAAGCTGTTGAGCTGCTTTCTTAACTATTGAATATGCGCTCTAAAAGTTAATTGGCTATCGATTAAAACTCCCAAATCACGCACCTCACTGACCTCGCTGAGAAAAGCATCGCTCAAAGTGTATACCGAATTAATAGCATAATAATAAATTCATTTTTCTTGCGCGTGTATTTAATATAAAAACATTTTTGGACCTTCAGATGCATTTGGTTTGTGTCACACCATTCTTTTATATGGTTTATATCAATCTGAATAAGTTCGATATCTGTGTTTCCATTAACTACTTTATAAATTTTAAGGTCATCTGCAAATAGTTTATATTTACAATGTTTTATTTGCTTAGTAATATCATTGATGAATATAGAGAAAAGGATAGGACCCAAATGCGACCCCTGTGGAACGCCAGAATTAGCGTAATACTTTTCCGAATCATAGCCATTAATGGAAACTATTTGTTCTCATTTTTCTAAATAAGAATAAAACCAATTTAGAAGCGACCCATGGAAACCAATATTTTCTAGCTTTTTTTGTTAGTAAACAAGGAATGACTAACCTTGTCAAACGCGCTACTAAAATCAGTATATACTGCATCCACTTGATTCCCTACATCGATTTCTTGAGACAATTCAGAAATAAATCTGACCAAGTTTGTTTCGACAGAGCGACCTTTGATAAAACCATGCTGGTGTTCCGAAAGAAGCGGACTATAATGATGAGATACTATTGGACTTATAAGTGCTTCGAATAATTTTGAAAAACAGTTTAGGATTGAAATTGGTCTGTAGTTTTATACGTCCTCAACGTTTCCTTTTTTATGAAGAGGTATAATTTTGGCTCTTTTCCATACGTCAGGAAAATCTCCTGTTAACAAAGAGTAGTTCATTATGAGCATCAACGGTAGCGCCAGTCAAGAACCACAACGCTTGACTAGAATAGATGGGATGCCATCGAGTCCTGGTCCTTTATGAACATCTAATTGCTTAATTTTCTTCAAGACTTCACCCTCTGTAAATTTAATATTGCCAATACAATTATGGTGATGAATAATATGAAGATCACTCATATTCAGTCCATGCAGTGAAACGTTGGTACTGGAGGTGAATGCCTTCTCAAAATTATTGGCAAATAGAAATTATTGGCAAATAGATTAGCTATCTCTTTACCAGAACAGGCAGTTTTCTCTTCCATGAACATTTCTGCAGGGAGTGTCGATCGTTCTTTACGTTTGTTTTTTACAAAGCGCCAAAAAGCTTTCGGATTCTGAGCAATGTTTTCTTTTGTTTTTTTTTTTATATATTTTGAATACAGAGTATCAAACAGTTAATGGCCGCGTTCTCTCAGAATATTGTACTCAACTAAATCACGAGGGTTTTTGTATTTGCGATATTTTACTCGCAACTTGTCCTTCTCAGCCAGCGATTTGACTAATGACTTATTAAACCAAGGAGGGAATAACTTTCTACTATATTTATACTTAGGAACAAATTCATCAATGGCATTGCCTACTACCGTGTATAGGATAGAGGTCATTTCGTTCACTGAAACGCAGTCCGTAAAAACTGCGTTCTAGTCCGTGTGTTTTAGACGGAATGTGATACCGTTGAAGTTCGCTTTGAAAAAAAAATTAATTCAGTTGTCAATTTTGGACGAAGAAACTTTAATTCGTTGTGTGGTAACGTGAGAGATAGAGGAGGTTGTTTACGGTCGAGCTTACTCAACAGATCAGGAGGTGCTGTTACAGAAAGGTAACAGCACCTCCTGATGGTTATTAGTGCTAATGGCAAGATCTAATGTTCTGTCATCTTCATTACGTATGTCATTAAATTGATGCATACGGGACATGGAAATGAAAACTACCAAGGCGGTTCCTAATGCGCTGCTATAGTTAGACGGCGTTGTAGAATTATTAGATTTGGTCCATTCTATGAAAGGTAGATTAAAATCTCCAAGTAGGATAACTTCGTCAACTTGGTTTACATAGCATTGTCCAGGAATACGGTTAATACTTCTAGTTTCACAGGCGAAGGGATGTAGACAGCACAGATGGCAACCTCCTTTATATTTCTACCTGCACTTATCTCAACAACTACCCAAATATCTTCGAAACTGGATTCCCAGGCTTGCAAGCGAGTTGACTTGATGTTACGCGAGACTGCTATCAACACCCCTCCACCGTCTTTTTTTCGTGAGGAGATGACCCAGAAAACACACGATCACGTCTATGCACAACAAAACGAGAATCAATGAATTCGCTGCTATTTACGCTTGGATTGAGCCAAGTTTCAGTAAAGGACACAATGTCATAAGAAGTTTGCAGTACATTGTTAAAAACGTCATTTTTTTTATGCCTGGTAGGTTAGCCTTTGACCACTATCTCACCTGATGGTAAGTGATGATGTGGTCGAGGATGTTGTTCAGACTAACCTAGGATTGTTTTAGTTTTTATGCCACGTATGTTTTGATAGTATATAGTAGCCATTTGTATTTATCATAAATACCAGAAACATTGAAATAGTGTGAATATAACAATTAGACAATCAATGGTTAGTCAGAAAAAAGGAACTATCTGTGTTACGTATTTGAAGAGCTGGACTGACTTCATCCTTTCTTGTGTAGATTCTTCCGTCGCGCACCCAAATGAACTTCTATCCCAGTTCCTTTGCCTTCCTTCTAACAGCGGCATGTAGAGCCTTATTAGCAGGGCTCAAATGTTCGGCTACAAAAATAGGAACGTTGTTTCCCCCGAAGCCGAGGTGCTGCGAGTTCAACTTATCACGAGGGTTATTTTTATTGAAGAACTGAACCGCAGCAAGCAGATTATCACGCAAAAGTCGGGTTCGCAGCTTTAATACTATGGTACGGGGTCTGTCACTCTCCTTATTTAATTTTGCCACTCTAGATACGTGAACTATGTCTGTCTCAGTAATAGGACAATCAATCTTCTTGACAAGTTGTTCGATTGTTTTGGAGATATTTTCGGAACGACGCTACGGTACTCCATTTGATTTCCACATTACACTCCCGTAGGTGCTGCTCCATTTGATTCAATCGAGCATTAAATCCCCTTTCGAGCTCGACTACCGCGGTGAATGTTTTAAAACGTTTTACGTTGATATTGCAACATTCTAGATCAAACTTTAAGTTGAAAGTATAGCATATCATAAAATCTTTGACCTTTATCTGGTTATTGCATCCTGCGCACTCAAAACTGACATGTTGAAGTGAATTTAAGGTACAAAAATTGTATTCCAATCACACGGACGTAGTAACTGCTAGCTGATCTGCGGCTACAGTATGCGAGCGCCGTAGAATACGCAATAGTAGTCGTAGCAATCGCGTTCGGCCGGTGACACAGATGAGACACGGGCACCGATGCGTTTCCAGCTAACACAGAGTCGACACAGTGCACTCTTTTGTTTACACAGAACACACCTCTTATTGAAATAGTTTTGGTTGATAACTTAAACACTTAGTAATTATAAAGATATCCAATATCACCACTAGTTGTGCTACACTATACTTTTAAGATTTTTACACGTAGATGACTAAATTAACAACTTTGAACATAAGTTTGCAATTTATTTGTTGCGGACAAAAATAATAAACCGTCTACCACTTTTACGCGCTACCTATTTTATGAGATTATTCTGATAAATACCAAGAGTTTGATTTGATTCCAGGTACGAGAAGATAGTGTACACAGACGACCCCCCTTCGGGGGGCGAGCGGGAGGGCCCCCCCTCGACTCCCCCCCGCCGGCCCGCGCCGCCACCCGCCCCTGAGCGGTGGCGGGACTCGCTGCGGAGGAACGATAAGGTAACTACTACAGTACATCATAATGACCTTAATAATATATACAACATCACGGCTTCAACCTAGAAGTGCTTGCAAACGTGTTGCAACACCATGTGCCTTCAGACATGTGTACTTGGAATATAATGCGAGGCTACCGTATTTCCATCTATCAATGATTGTATGACATATTCTACTTTGAAATTGTACATTGCTTACAGCGGCCTTTGCTGTTGTGAATTACGGTTCTGAGCTACACAAATGACAATGCCATTGGATAGTATCTGAAGGGCGGTAAGCATTCCCTTTCGACAACATTATAACAACATGGTTGTTCGTTAAACTATGCGGTCGGGTTGAACCCTATCTCTATTCGTATAATGTTCATATTCGGGAGGACGCGATCTGTTGTTAATATGGGCGGCGTGGCCGCCGCCGCCGGTCAGCCATTTTTAATTTGCTATCAGTTCGGTTCATGAGCCAGTCCGAATTACACACGCGGCCGTGTTTGTTTTGCTTTGACATAGGGAACATGAGGTCATGTAATGTGCGCGAAAGTAGTGCTAATCAGCGTTAAATTGGGTTAGGGTTCCGGCAACCTAGTTACTTCTGACGCCGGGCGTCCAGCATTCAACATCAGTACTAACATTATAAATGCGAAAGTAACTCTGTCTGTCTGTCTGTCTGTCTGTTACGCTTTCACGCCAAAACTACTGGACCGATTTGAATGAAATTTGGTATGGAAATAGTTTGAGACCCGGGAAAAAACATAGGATAGTTTTTATCCAACTGCGCAAAAAGAGGTTAATGTTTTTGCGCGATAACCGACATACGCGCGGGTGGAGCCGCGCCCGGAAAGCTAGTTTTATATAAGAGGAACTATCGGTGCATTAACGAGGACAGGACGGATCTCTTCCTGTCTGCGGGCAACGTACTTTGACATCGGGTTTGAGGGAAGTTTATTCAAATATAATCCCTAGATTTATTGAACTGCAGTTAGAATAAGTTAGGTGGTTTGAAATAATAATCCGTTCAGTGGAACGATCAGCGAGCCGTCAGTGGGTGAGTGGATTCCCGCCATTTCGTTTGCCCGCGTGCATATAGTAGTATCATAGATCGGCTGGTGTCTTCCTGTGACATCCAGGAACCCAGTCGAATATGCCACGACATACGTGGTAAAGTGTGGGACTACGGCGATTGAAAAGCGCCCCTTCCCAAACAATGCTTACAAATAGATCAGAGCTCAGGGAATACCAGCAATAAAAGTAAAAATTGTGATGGATGCGCTTTGCGGCAGGCTTTTGACCACCTGTACCCACATTTACATGTACAATAGATGTTCTACATATGAATGAATGAATAATGTTTTTTTTTTTTTAAATCCTATTTATTTTTAAGTTCCACATTACAAGCTATATGATAAATAAATAAGTCATAAGATAATAATAGCCCAGTCATTTGGTCGAAAAAATAGAGGTTACCTGGAAAGTTTTCCGGGAGTTTTGAAAATTGGCAATTTTATAGATTTGATATGCTCTTTCCAAATTTCAACTTTGCCATCCCGTATCCGCCGCTCGCGCCGCCATATTGAAAAAATGGCGCCCAAAAGCAGTTTTTGATAATAACTCCTTTCCGGTGAATTTTACAGGAAAAACATATATATACAAAATAAAAGTAGAAAAAATTTCCTTCAATTTATGTCATATTCTTTTCTTTTCTTATATCAATAGTTTCTGCGTACGAGCGCCGTAAACCATTATACATCCACACCAACGTGTATTATTTACTTTGAACTGCTCATATTGTGATTTGTAAATTATAAAAATTATACGAAGGTTAAATATTGTTTCCTAGAATGAAATTTCTAAAATCGTTGGCAGTGATTTCTATACCGTAAAATTTAAACGTAATGACAGAGTAAAAGCACTTGGTGTTATGAATACAGGTATTCGGAAAGAAAACGAGTTTGTCCCGATTAATCCTTTGTTAATTTTCCAAATAATGTGCATACCTAAAGATTCTGAAGAAGAACTTGAAAATTTTCTTGCGTACGAACTTGCTCCATTTCCGTTATCCCTTTTTAATGATAAGGGCATGCGCAAATGTATTAACTCCACGATGTATCAGGCATTTGAACAACATTCTGGCGATATCAATTTTGAAAATACGATATACATCATCGATGGAGGATACTTATTCCGTTATCCCTTTTCAATGATAAGGGCATGCGCAAATGTATTAACTCCACGATGTATCAGGCATTTGAACAAAATTCTAGCGATATCAATTTTGAAAATACGATATACATCATCGATGGAGGATACTTATTACACCGAGTCGTTTGGCAACAGGGCGAATCGTTTTCATCTATTTGCAATAAATAAATACATTACTTACGTCCGATCGCACTATACCTCCAATGCCATTATAGTATTTGACGGATACCCAGAAGATTTAGCGGCCGCAGCAGCCCGTAGTACCAAATATGTAGGACGATCCCGACGATCACGTAAAACTGCTTCAGTAGACATAATTTTTGACGAAACAATGACGCTAACTGTGTCATAAAGTAAATTCCTGGGTAACGATCCAAACAAAAACCACCTCATTGAAATGTTGAAGATAAAATTTGAAGCTGAACACTTCGTGGTTAAAGAAGCCACCGAAGATGCTGATACGTTAATAATTAATAACGCAATAAACTTCTCATCGGCATTTGATTTCGTTGTAGTTGTTGGTGAAGATATAGATCTTCTCGTTCTTTTGACGGCACTATCAACGCATTCAAATATATACATCCTCAAACCAGGAAAAGAAAAAATTTCACGACAAATATATAAATAAACAGTATAAAAGATAAAACAGCCGCAAATCATATTGCATTTTTACATGCCTTTAGTGGTTGTGATACCACATCAGCATTATTTTATTAAGGAAAAATTAAATTTATCAAAGTACTTCAAAAAACTCAGATTTAAACGATGTTATCGAAGTATTCAAAAAT
This sequence comes from Plagodis dolabraria, assembly GCA_963854805.1. NCBI lineage: Eukaryota > Metazoa > Arthropoda > Insecta > Lepidoptera > Geometridae > Plagodis > Plagodis dolabraria. The sequence goes on from OY978443.1 coordinate 1,354,863, forward strand.
CCAAATGCTTATTCAGAAGTCATTGCTAAAGCTGGAGAACGTTTCCTCATCGCATTATACAGCTACAGCGATATGAAAAGTCGGAAAAGTACATCTCTAAATAAATATAGATAATATGCATGCTTCACAGCATCAGCATATAAAAGAAAATTTAATATTGCGTCGCTACCACCAACAGAAGCAGCAGCACGACAATATTCGTTTCGAACTTATCACCAAATTTAGCAATGGTATGGAAACGAATAAAATGCAGAACAATGGGGATGGAAAAAAGATATGAACGGGCTCATTCCTGTTACTATAATCGATCCTCCTGCTCCGGAAAGCTTACTGAAACTTATTTCTTGCAAATGCAAAAAAGGTTGTCAAAAAGCTTGCGGATGCAGAAAAGCAAGACTAAAGTGCTCCATTGTGTGCACGAACTGTGGTGGTTCTGTGACTTGAAGAAGGAGAAACGGACACTATTCTCGAGCAAATAATGAAATCGAGAACGAAGAGGACCACGATGAAACTGATGTTCCCATCGTCGATGATGCCGAAGGAACTTCCGTCTTCGATATTTTAATCGGTATTAAAGACAATGAAAACCCAACACCTGGTCCGTCAACAAGACTGAAGCGACGGAAATTAAACTAAATATTTAAATAGTGAGTCAGATGTGGATTAGGCCTACTGGGTATACCACGATAAAAAAAACGCGCCGATTTCTCTACCTGATGGTGGTGTGGAGAGTATTTCTGTCGAAACGTGTATTGAATTATACTTTACGGCGCTCCTACGCCGAAACCATTAATTTTAGGGATAAAAAGATTATGACATAAATTGTAGGAAATTTTCTCTACTTTTGTTTTATGTAGATATGTTTTTCCTGTAAAATGCGTCGGAAAGGAGTTATTATCAAAAACCTGCTTTTCGGCGCCATTTTTTCAATATGGCGGTGCGAGCGGCAAACATACGAGGTGGCAAAGTTGAAATTTGGAAAGAGCATATCAAAATCTATAAAATTACCAATTTTCATAACTCCCGGAAAACTTTCCAAGTAAAAATACTAAATGACTGTACTATAATCTAATATAGGTAACTTAATATTTATTTGCGTAAATACAGAGTATGACCATAATAGAGATAGATGTACCATAAAAAATAATAAGTTATATATTAATGTCAAAAATAATATTAAATTTAATTACTGGAAGAGTAATGGACAATCAAATAACCCACCCCTAACTGTACCTGGTGCAAAAGTGCCCATTTGGCACACTGGCGGCATTACCACGCTGGATAGCTATGGCCAACCTTTGCACCAGGTACGAGCTGGAGCGGGAGTCACCCGTTTTTTTCCTCAACCTTTGCCCAATTTCGTGAACCAAACTTTTAGCCTCAGTGCCCCAGCAGCCCATTGTCTCCACGGCAATGGGCACAAAATAATCACCGCCACCCGCAGAGAGTCATCGTCAAGCAAAGTGCCCAGGTGAGGTGAAGGTAGCGCGTGCAACCATGCCCCCGATTCCGGCTGCGACACAGCCCTAAGTCTAGCCCGATCGGCCCCCGAAGAACCCTCCAATAACTGCTCCTGGATCCGCTTAGCTGAGACGTCATCCTAAGAGCGCTGGATATGCGATGCTTCAGGGCTTGGTGCACCCGAGTTGACGACAGACCAAGCTGACTCGGCACCTGACACAAAAGGTATGCTCGTCCAGTCACCATTGGAATTGAGAATTGTAGTGACGAGATCAGCCACCCCATGCGCCGACGCCAAGAAAGCTGGCAACCCTACATCCCGCGCGCACCGCACCCCGAGACCCCCATACCGGATGGGAAGAGTAGCTTGCCTCCACTGAGGCTCATTAAAAGAGACATTTAAGATCGTCTCGACCGATGATTTTAAAGCCTGGTCAAAAGAAGAGACTTCTTCAGCATAAAGCCAGGTAGGGGCAGTCCGCAAGATATATGTTATTTTGGGAAGGGCGAAGCACATGCGCAATAACACAATCGCCACATGTGCGGATAGATCTCTGAAACGTTCTTGAGCTATCAGGAGAAGCCGTTTGCGAGATGCGATAGCTTCTGGCACTCCCTCAGGAAAAATAGGAGACCCTAGAAGGGTGAAAGAATCACATGAAAGTTTTTTGAGGCCAGGCAATAGAGAGTCGAAACGTGAAAAGTGTGTATGAGCTTCAATGCCGCAAGGAAAAAATTCGCATTTGGAGGGATTCACCTCTAGACCCAGTTCCTTGAGGCGAGAAATGGTGTCTCCAGATCCTGGTGAACGTCCTCCGGTAATCCCCCAAGGGTGCCATCGTCCAGATACCACAAGTTCAGGGTCGATTTAAGTTCTAAGACCAACTTGTGGATTGCTAAGCTGAAGACGAGAGGCCCCAACGGATCCCCTTGCTGCGTTCCCACTTGAGAAGAAATGAGCTTGCCTTCAAAGAAAAGATTAGAAGGAGAATAATACACTTGATAAAGAAAGTGATACAAAGAAGGAATTTTATCCTTGACCTCGCTCAAAAGCACGTCTCTTTCCAGGCTCTTAAAAGCGTTACTTAAATCGAGCTTAAGCACCACGCAGTCTGAATGCTTGGGGTCCATGACGAACGTACGCGTCGCATGGATAGCGGCCTCGCATCCCCGCTGCGTCCCGAACCCTAACTGGTGCGGCTGTAAGTATGCCGACATCGCTTGTCTGATGGAACGGCACCCCAACTTAGCTGTCAGCCTCCGAAATACACTACCGATTGCTATAGGTCTTATGCCTCCCCCTCTTTTTGCAAGTGCGCAAAGAGTTGCTCCATACAAATACGGGGACACTACCAGATTCAGCTGACCCCTTAACAGAAAATTTACGAGCTTTGTCAAACAATCAAGTAAACGCTGACCATTCTCACCTGCAGAACCAGATGTTAGCTCTTTTAAATGGCCCGGACGAATCCCGTCCAAGCCCGCTGCAGAACCACTGTAGAAAGAGTTCAACGCCAGCGCGACGTACTCTACCGTTACAGAAACCGGGGAAGATGACGTATCCGGCGCTGACGGGAAGTTGAGAGGACGCGATGGTTTCGGGTGCTTCAGTTCGAGGGCGTTTAGCGTGACGGGGTCATATAGCGCAAATGAGTCTTCAGAAACTAAAAGCCGGACAGCTCCCCGCAGGTCACCCTCGAAGACTTTAGACTCGATGTTCGCCTTCACCTTTGCTGTCATGTTGCCAGGTGCGTCCTTCGAAGGAACTTTCAACGCGTCATCCGCAAAGTTGAGAAGCATGCACCAGTCCTCAACACCATTACAGCCAACGCACCTATCAATTATTTTGCACAGCTTGCCTGCAGCCTGGTTTCGCGCACCTTTAGGGACGTGCCGAAGTACTGGAGTACTCGCCTTCAATATCGCAAGCCTATCCAGAGAACACGGACGCGATGCCTGCGGCGGCGCCTGGCTCACCGGTTGGGAGTCGGATACTGAGAGCGAGGTCTGTGGAGTAGCGCCCGGCTGACGCATACCTTTGTGTATGCGGCCTATATGGACCCTTAGCCCATGTGAACTAAAAGTACGTGAAGATCCAGGGCAGAGAGGACAAATAGAAGTCGCGGTTAGGGCACTCATTTTCAGGTTGGAAAATAAACATACAATAAAAAGTGTTTAAAGTAACAATAACTTAGGTAGCTAACATAAAAAAAATTGATTCAAAACAAATTGTTCAATGCAAATACTAAAGAAAAATACAAGAATTAAGTATATATAGCTGAATAATCTTAAAATTACAGTAAAATCATCAATTGAATCAAATCAAGCTAACTGGCTTTACATAAGTACAAAGTTCAAATCAACAAATAAATCATTAAAAAAAAAATTATATATGTGACTTAAAATAAATAATTACAGAAGGTATGAAATACAATTGAACCACAATAATTTACACTACATGTGAATAGTAATTAAAGTCAACTAAGATAATAATAAAATTCAATATAAGTATGTCAAATAATAAAAAAAAATTGTAATGCCAAAATAATATTAATCATAAAATAATTAAATAAGCAATCCAAATAGTACTAAAATGTCCAACCTAGTGAAGAACAACTTAATCGAGGAACGTTAACGTGGACCTATCGTTGTATGAAAAACCGATTCATTAGACCAGGTCCTGCCATCTGTGCCATGTAGTGCAAAGCGCGCCTCGGCCCTGTGGGGTAAATAGCAAGGTCACGGAGTCGATGACTTGATGGGTCGCCCGCGCCGCCCGTCAATATAAGATGACGCGAAGGGGTGCCAAAACGGCAAAATAGATGTCGCTGTATGTGGTATTCTAAAAGGCAGTATTTTATGGCAATTTTCCCATAAAATTCCCCCACTGTGTAGCACAAACAAGTCACTTTCTTTCACTTGAAACACATTATTGTGCACGGATTCACCAAAACAAATGCACTCGATGGAGCTCCAAAAATTGAAATTGCAGGGCGACGAGGTTTATCCCTGTTAGTCTAGTTGTTTCCGCTGCGCAGCTACGGGATAACACCCACACGTAGGCACTGTGCCTGGAGGTCCACAAATCTATCGCGGATTTCGCAAATAAACACCAAAAAGTATTTATTAAATCCAAAAAACACGGAGGTGCCACACTTCGCCGGGGATCTCCTACCCTCCAAAAAAACTACACTTAAAAAACTACAAATAAATTTAATTGCGACAAACAGTATAATATATAATATAGTAAAAGTAAAATATATAATTATGGCCACATTGAAAAATAAACAGTGTTTGTCACAAACCTTTTTTTTTTTTTTATTTTATCATGAGGAAAATGCTTTAACGCATACACACCCGCCAGGAGCAGGTGGTTATGTCGGACTCAGGGTTAATAAAAGACCCCACTACCGACTAAAAACCTCATGGTGTTCCGTCGTCATCGACTATTGACGGGGGTCGCGGGGTCACTCACGCTCTCATCCGCAGCCCCCATCAACGTCGCCGCCCGCCCACACGGGCCCAGCCACTGGGATTTTCTCCCCCGCCCATTGCCACTTCGTGGGTTGCCCCGGAACACAAGGGCATCCACACCTCATGAGGACCTAGCCCTGATGGGGGGTGTCGGCTGTCCCCACGGCCAGCACCCCAGGTCCTCCAAGCGGAGACGGAGTGCGAGCACGATCGGCTCGCCTCCGTATTCGCGCTCTGCGGAGCGGAACAGAGAGAGGATCCCTCTCCCTTTCCCGCACCTCTGCCTCCCTTTGTGAGACAATTGTCTCGCAAAACGAGGCCACCGCCTCCCACGACCTCTCGTCACCGACCATCTGTAAGATAATGGCCGGCAAGGAAAGGTCGGACCCCACAACCGCGATCAGGGATCGCCGCGGTCCCGCTTCTCCTGGGCATGCCTCCAGCGCATGCTGGGCGGTGTCTTCCACGCAGCCGCACTGGTGGCAGGCCGGGGACGGCTCCCTTCGTGCGACGTTACACAGGTATCTCCCGAAACAGCCATGTCCCGTGAGAACCTGCGTAAGCCTGAAGGTGAGCCTCCCGTGTATTCTTCGGACCCACTCTCCGAGTACGGGCCGGATCGCTTCGAGAAGCCCCCCTCTGTGTGGGACCTGCGAGGAGTCTCTCGCCCCACGTGGCAATAGCGTCAGCTATGGCGTCATCGCGCCAATGTGCCACCTCCCGCGGCGCCGGTCGCTCGTGCGGTCCCGAGCCCGTGCTCTGCGTTGGTAGACCGAGGCTAGGACTTCAGCCTCAAGGTCCCACGGGAGCAGTCCGGCGAGGGGAAAGTCTTGCTTTGCGCTTGAATAGCCAATTCTGGTACGGAATCCTTCAGTTTACAGCTGAACTCGCCCCTCTGCTTTGAGGGCGGTGACCGCCTAAGCCCCCCCGACTGCCAAGCGGGCACTAAAACGCCGGCTTATGATTCGCACGACGCTCAGCAAATCACGAAGATGAGTTCCTCCGGAAAGCGCCAAGAACACGCTGCTGCCAGCAGCGAGTGCCCAGGCGCACCAAGGAAACCCCGATCATCTAGACCCCCCGCCAGAGACAGATCCCTGTCCAAGTGGAGGATCCCCACTGACGCCTCCTCCGAAGAGGAAGAAACAGAGGGATCTAGCCAATTCATGCTTGCCGTACAGGAAACTGCCGCGGCTGCCAGACGCGAAATCCAACAGTGGCGGGTCGAACCGCTGGACGACGATGCCCCCGTGGTATCGTTGATCTCACCGGACCCGTCACCACCCCCAAAACCGTGTCCTACGACAACAGAAGACCCGGCCCCCGGTCTGCGCCGTAAGCGCAACGAGGAGGCCACAGAAGAGAGCAAACGCGCCTGCGCCCGCGTTTCAAACGCAGCGCCAGAAACGCAACACCCGCGCGACCCACGCCGCCAACCGGCCCTGACTTCCGCCACTACGCCGGGACCACGTGCAACCTATGCCGCTGTAACCACGGCTAGCATTAGGCATGCACCGCTCCCAGCTGCCAAGACAACCACAGCTAAGACAACGATGAAAACTGTACCGGCGCACAAAGAAACACCCCGCCCGAACGAACTCCTGTGCATGCCGGGAGTAAGATTAGAACACTGCAGAGGGAGGAGTGGCCCAGCTCAATGCCACAGATGCCAGGCGTTCAGGCACTCCTCCCACAACTGCTTCCGGCGGCAGGCGTGCGTGAGGTGCGGAGGTGACACTTCGCGCGCGACTGCCCACGCCCCATGGACGAGCCCGCAACATGCGCGAACTGCGGCGGTGCGCACACCGCAAACAACCCCCGCTGCGCTGTGTTCCTCGAGGAGGCGCGGGCACGACTGCGACTACCACCACCGCAGCTAGAGTTCAGCGCGCAACCGCGCGCCCCACACCGACTGCTACGAAACCCGAACCCAGTTCCACCCTTATGGCCACCGCCAACGGCCCTCCAGCCCGCGGCACCGACCACGGGGAAACCAAGCAGAGGAAGAAAAATAAGAAGAAGAAGAAGCGCGTGTGGAAGGGTGTCACCCCACCCACCGCTCCCACACCAGAAAAAGACCTCTCGCCGGCCAAGGCACTACCTGCCCAGGCTGCGAGACAAGGACGGAGCCATATACCTTTTTTTTTTTTTTTTTTTTTTCACCCGGGAAAATCCTTTATGGATACCACCCGCCCCGGGGGGAGCGGAGTGGTTATGTGGGAGTCCTCGCCTGAAGGGCCTTACTACCCCCACGGGGGGGTAGTAAGTGAGGTTACCCACTAAAAACCCGGGATGAGCAGTCTGCCGCCTAGTAGGGCGAAATGGGGTAGCGTTAGCAGTCACCATCTCGCCCCGGCGGCCGGCCCGTCACCGATGACGGGCCCCGGCCAATGGAGGGATGACCCGGCTCATTGAGGCCATCCCCCAGACGTGTGGGATCGTGCAAGCCAGTGGAGAATCCCCCGACTCTCCACCGATGATCCGCACAGCACTAGGAAAGAGCGAGAAGGCGCCCGAATCGCCTTCTCCTCCCCCCAGTTCGTCTACGCCGGAGCGGGTACGCGAGGACGTCGTCCTCCCTCGCCCGCTCCGCAGCCTCTTTCTGCGCCATCACCGCTTCGCAGAAAGAGACCACCGCCTGCCACGGTCCGTCGCTGCCGAGCATAGCGTTAACCACGCTCGGCAGCGACAGATCTGCGTCAATGACCGCTGTGAGGGTGTGCCGCATGGGACTCCATGCGGCGCACTCCTCCAGCGTGTGGAGCGCCGTGTCTTCTGGCGCTCCACACTCGTGACAGGCGGGGGTCGCCTCCCGTCTCGCGATGTGATGCAGGTACCTTCCGAAACATCCGTGTCCGGAAAGCACCTGCACCAATCGGAAGGTCAGCGACCCGAATCGCCGCCCTACCCACCTCCGGAGGACCGGGCGAATGGCATCCACCGTCCTCTGTCCGGGGACCGGTGGAGCCAGGTCCTCCGTCCACCGCCTCAACAGGGCGGCCCGCGCCCGCCGTCGCATGCGCGTGACCTCCTCCCACGCTGGAGGCTCCCCGCGGGATCTCCTCGCCGCCACGAAGTGGTAAACTTCGGCGAGGATCTCCGCTTGGAGCTCCCAGGGGGGATCACCGGCCAACACGCATCCCGCCGTCCAGGACACCGTCCAGTACCCGCGTATCGCCCTCGTCGCGATGACCCGCTGCGGACGTCGCAGCAGGGCCTTATTGGCGCGACCGAGGGCGTCCACCCAGACAGGTGCCCCGTACAAGGCCATACTCCGGATCACTCCGGAGTACAGACGACGACATGTGGCGTTCGGGCCGCCCACGTTGGGCAGCAGCCTCCCAAGGGCGGCAGCGGCGCCTATGACTTTTGGGGCCAGTTGAGTGAAGTGGGCCCCAAAAGTCCACCGCCCGTCCAGGATGAGACCCAGGTACCTCATCTGGGTCCCAACCCGGACCAGGACCCCGTCCAGGTCTATCCGCGGTCCTGGAGGGGGTCCCCCCCGAGGCCCATGGAACATTAGGGCCTCGGTCTTGGAGAGGGCGACCTCCAGCCCCAGGGCACGTATGCGGCCGACCACGAGTGTCGTGGCCACCGTGGCCCGCCGCACCGTCTCCCCGAGGTCCCTCCCCTTGACTACGACTAGGGTGTCATCCGCGTAGCACGCAACCCGCATACTTGCGGGAAACGTGCCGCGGAGCACCCAGTCGTAGCCAATGTTCCACAGGAGCGGCCCCAACACCGACCCCTGCGGAACCCCGCAGGACACGCGACGTCGCCTCAGACCGTCGCGTCCCTCCACCAGGACCTCGCGGTCCTGGAGGTAGTCAGCCAACAGCCTACGCAGATACAGGGGCACTCCGTGATAGCGGAGCGCCTCCCGTATTGTTCCGTGCGGTAGGCTGTTGAAGGCGTTGGCAATGTCCAGCGAGACAGCCAACGCCTTTTCCCCCCCGCTGACCGCGTCCTGCGTCCACCCCTTGATCCAGAGCAGGGCGTCTATCGTCGACCGCCCTGCTCTGAATCCGAACTGGGCCTCTGAAAGTTCAGGCCCAGTTCCCCCCAGATGCCGGATGACACGGGAAGCTACTATTCTCTCCAGCAGCTTCGCCGTGTCATCCAGCAGCACGATTGGCCTGTATGCGGCGGGCGAGTCGGCGTCTCGCCCTTCCTTCCGCAACAGGCACAATCGCCCGTCCTTCCAGAGCTTCGGAAACTGACCCGACGTGAGGCACGCGTCGAACAGTTCCCGAAGCTGACCGAACACGAGGACACACCCCCACGACCCGGCTGTGAAGCACAACCGGCGTTTGAATACCGCGGGCAGGGGTATTCAAACGCCGGCCTAAAATGCCCGATACCGCGACCGCGTGGAACATGCCATTCTGTGCGAAGAAGAAGCGATTTTTTAGTCCGGCGAGGACGCACGCAACTTCGCAGGAGAGTGTGCGGTACCCTCGACACACTCTCACTGCCATCACTCTTTGTGCCGCAAGCAGTACAGAGGTACCCTCTCGGCGGAGAGAGCCTGCCCATATCGGGGCGCCGTACAGGGCCATGGAGCTGACCACCGCTGTATAGAGGCGGCGGCAGCTCCCTCCTCCTCCACTGGTGTTCGGGAGGAGGCGACTCAATGCGCCAGCTGTCCCCAGGAGTTTGGGGGACAGCTGCCGCATATGCGCATCGAACCTCCATTTACTGTCGAGGATGACGCCGAGATATTTCAGCGACGACCCAACAGGAATGAAGGTTCCGCCCACCACAGTGGTGGAGCCTGCAGGCGGCGCCCGTCTTCGGCCATAAAAATAAATGGCCTCTGACTTGTGGAGCGCCACCTCCAGGCCCAGCATCCGTATTCTGCCCACGATCGTCGCGACACCGGCCGTGGCCAGAATTGCCGCCTCCCTGTAGTCCCCTCCCCGAGCGGTAACCAATGTGTCGTTAGCGTAGCAAACGACGCCGACGCCACGGAGGTTAGCACCACGAAGGACCCAATCATACCCAACGTTCCAAAGGAGGGGGCCTAGAACCGACCCCTGCGGAACGCCGCGCGTCATTGGACTTCGCCCCTTCCCGTTCGTCGTCGGGAAGACTACCTCACTTTATTTTTTTTTTTTTTTTTATGCCTGATAGGTTAGCCTTTGACCACTATCTCACCTGATGGTAAGTGATGATGTGGTCGAGGATGTTGTTCAGACTAACCTAGAGTTACTGGCTCTCAAGGACAGCTGCCGGAACACACCGTTAGGTGCTTGGCGACAGATTTTTTCAACTTGAGGGTGGTAGCTAGCCAGGCGGGCATTTGCAAAGTGCCCTACCACCATGCTGTAACGACTGCTATCCTAAGACAACAACCGGGACCGACGGCTTAACGTGCCCTCCGAAGCACGGAAGCGCTCAGTAGTAATGCCCAACCAGCGGTCACCCATCCAACTCATGACCGCGGCGGACGTTGCTTAACTTTGCTGATTGATTCAGAATGGTTAAGCAAACTTGGCTACGAGCGCTTCAAACTCTATCGGAAAGATAGTCCCCGACGAGTCTTCGAAGGCACTGGGGCACTCTATGGTGCTCCAGTCCTTCGAGTATCGTGGCCCAGGGCAGCGTGTTGAAAGCGTTGGCAGGAGATGGCATCTAGCGTCGAGCGACCTCTCCGGAACCCGAACTGGGTGGGTGCGAGATCGGGTCCTGTCATCTCCAGGTGCTTGACAAGGCGGGCAGCGACGACACGCTCCAACAATTTGCCCGCCTCATCAAGCAGCACGATGGGACGATAGCCCGATGGCTCGGCTGCGGGACGGCCCTCCTACCTCAGAAGGACGAGCTTGCCTCTCTTCCACCGCTTGGGGAATTTGCCCTCCCTGAGGCATCTGTCAAACAGAGCTTTCAGGGAGGGTCCCAGATGCTCAAAGGAGAGTGCCCAGTTTGTCACAACTCTATACTAACTCAGCAAAAAGTTGGTTGGTTGCTACCAGCGCAGCGCTGGTCTTCCGTTAGTATATTTAGGTGACCTCACACACGTGTAAATAAACTGTGCGCGCTCAAATAATAAATATTTGGAAACAAAAACCCGTTTGTCCATATGAACAGACATTAATAAAAACAACTATTCATATACTAACTTAATTAATTAATAATTATAATCTTGTCTTTCAATTTAACAAACTTATTAAACTAAATATGATTTCACTAAATATAAATTTTATAATATAAGTAAAGATCACATACAACTAACTAAATTGCAGTGGTGTCATGAAGATGAAGTTCCTATTTTTTTTGATGGGCATATATATTTTTTGAGATTACTCCTAAATGTATGCAAACAATGCAGATTTCTTATTGGTGGTGGGATGTTGTTCCAACATTTCGATGCAGCGTAACGGAAACTTCCTCTAAAGGCGGCTGAGCAGTGCCATTCAGTCGCCAACTGCCTCGAAGCTTGTCGGGAGCCTTGGGGCCCACGACCTACCAACCACTTCAACTTATTGCTCAGATAAGACGGCATTTTATAATTTATAACGCCAAACAGGAGACATGCAAAGTGTACCTTTCGACGATGCATCATTTTTAACATCATAGCGTTGTTAAGAAAAGGGGTACATGTGACCTGATCGGGATGTTAAAACAGAATCTGGCACATGCGTTCTGCACCCGTTGTACCAACTTTTTAGTTTTAGCAAGTAGCCTCGGACCGTAAACTGCATCTATATAGTTTAACTTGGATAAAACCAATGACTCAATTAACTGTATACGCAAACTTTCTTTCTTCATATGAACTCTCATGCTTGGGCACTTCGTATGTGCTTTTAAAGTGGTCGTAAATCTGTTCATTCGTCAAGAGAAGCTTTCCACTTTGTTAATTGAAAATGTTTTTTGAGTATTGAAAAGGGTTTTTATCAAAATTAGCCTCATGTTTTGCTCTATTCAAGTTATCGTGATTTTCTGTTATTTGTAATGATATTCCTTGAATTAATTTTAGAATTGATCTTAATGCCCTGGACAGTTGATGACTTGGATGGTTATCGCCCATGGCCTTAGCATTCCTAAGTTGCTTTATGAACTCTCTCTTCTTCACTTCTTCCTCCGTATTTTCTTTGTTTTGGTGAGCATAATTAGTTGGTGGTGGATAGTGCTCGAAAAAGTATTCGTAAATAGTATTCTGGAAAGTATCTACTTGGCTGTTTAAATCTTGTTTTGATCCTGGATGGTCCAGGACGACTGCCAAGTTATGGTCATGTACTTTCCAAGTTGACTGTTTAAGGGAAGGGATGCTAAGACGTGCCCGGATGTTATGGACTCCTGGTAGCTATCACCCAATGGCTCACCTTGGGATATGTGAGGGTCAACTCTATCCGCAGTGATGGTTGAAGAACTTACCGACGGCTGTCGTGCTTCCATCATGTGTCTTTAAATGCTTCAAGTATCAGGCTTGTATTAAAATTATAAAACGCAATAAATAATTGAAATTTTAAAAAAATATATCTGTCGTCGTCGGCGTCTCCATCGGCGTCGGCGTAGTCGTCGTCATTATGCAGACGAGTGAAGCCGTGAGTTATGTATATTTCTATTGGTATAACGTATATAAGATAAGTTTGTTCTCGGTTGCAGGTCCACAGCACGGCTAAAGTGCCGACTAGTGCAGTGCCGTCCCCAGCACTGGATACGTATGTACTTTACTATATTATTATATTTTTTATTTTTTTTGAAATTAATCATGTAATATGGATCCCAGAGTTTGAAAGAAAGAGCTATTATTGTTATTATTATATATTATATAAGATTAATGTTTGTATAGTAGTGAGCCATTTTGCGAATGCTCTCAGGGATAATATTATTTGCTGTATTATATGAAAATAAACGAACGAGTATAAATGCGTTTGATGGTATTAATAGAATAATACATCGGTTTGTCCCAGTTGGAACAACAACAATAACAACAACAACAGCAGCGACAGCAGCCCGTCCACCGGAAGCGGAAGTGGAAGCGGAGGCGGCGGCGTCTCGCGACTGCGGCTCATGTTCGGGGGGCGGCCGCACGCGCAGGTATCGCTCATAGCGCATATATGTACTAGTCTACATTACATTATAATGTTCGTTTTTGTATTTATCTCACAAAGAAATTCTCAGCACCAGTTCGGATGAGAAACCTGTTATGTGACAATAGGCTCTACCTCTATTACATTAGGTTGCCTGCCTTGCGAAACGTGGATGCTTTGACACTGATACTCTCTGTGACGATAACGTTTGTTTGATTTCCGTGGTGTTCCTTTCAAGCTTCCTTTTTTACTCAATTACTCAATTTAATAAAAGCGTTAGATTCGAATCCTCGTACCGTAGATAGATATCCCGTAACATTTGGTCGTTCGAGCCGGACAACGAAACGCTTCCATAGGTTTCACTTAGAGCAGATAGAGTGGGCTCATCACTCTTTGGTAAGTATGTGGACGGAGATGTTCTACACCTAGAGAGAATACGGACTTTTTAAAGATAGCTATCGGATCGGACTTACCGTTAGGTAGTATTGCGCAGTGGTGCTTGTAATCATATTTAGAAATATACCATTAGGTACTTGACTTGGGTGGTAGCTGTGCAATCATGCAATGGTCAGAGCGTAGTCAATTTCGTTTGCCGCCTGTGAGATAAGATTTCATGGGACCAATTCACTGCCTTGAGGAACAGTTGATATAGTCTTCAGATAGGGACTCGCATTGGTATTCACAAGCCGATTAACAAAGATATGCATCGTAGACAGCGTTGTACTAAAGGTTTAAGTTTATAAAATCTCCTGTGATGTCTCAATTAAATAAGTGATTGTACATTACTAGTCATGTACGTGGACTAAGCCGAATTAATTTCTTATATTTAAGACATTAATAACGTCGTTTTGTCGATTCGGTTCTCTGCGAGTAAAGAAACGCAACTAACGATAGACTTTGTATAAATGAGTTTGTTAACTTATAGAAAAGCCTTTGCTTATTCTCAAACCTTTGCCTTTTATTATGATAATGATGTGGCCTAACATTGTAATATTAGGTTAGACTAAATGATTGAATGTGCTTTTCCCCGCAGTCGCCCCCCGCGGGGTCGCCCCCCCGGGCGGTGGGGGCGGCGCCCCCTCCCCCCCCGCCGCCGCGCATCGATGGGGGCGCGGGGCGCGGCCACTACCCCCACCTGCAGTGCCCGCCCACCTTCCAGCCGGAGACATACTCCCTCGCCTCCCACCCGCGCCGCCCGAGGGACAGGGACACACACACATAGCCTCTGCACTCACACATATTTCCTACTTGGAAGAGATTTGGACGCCATCTTGTTTTCAAGATTTTGGCGCCATCTTGTTTTGAGGAGATTTGGGCGGCATTCTACATAAAACGATATAAACGGCACCATCTTGCGATTGTGAAGCAATTTTAATAATTAACCTGTCAGAGCTTAATTTGTTTTACAAATTGTGATTGTAATTATATTTTACAAACTATACTATAAGACTAAAGAAAAATATTTGTTTGAAAAAAATTGTGTATATGTCATGCATGTCTTATAGAAACGACGCCCTAAAGTCTGCGAACGAATGTTAGACACGAAAATATTATGCGAACAGACGGACGCACATAATGTCCAATAAAATAATTAGAGACAATATTTCCATAATATTTGTAGGTAGTTACATATTTTATAAAAAATAAATCCTATTCTTGCTAATTATTAAAATAAAATATCGATGTCTTAAAGTCAATAGTCAATAGTTATCTATCCTGTGACATATTACTGTAACGAAAATGATGTATTAAACAAAATGGCGCGTTTGTAATGTAATGAGACTGATGGTATATACCTAGGTATGTTGTAGTAACGATTGTAGGTACGATGTAATTATTAAACATATCGATTTGTTGCATTATTTATACGATGTTTTGAATCGATTTTGGAAATTGTACTTTAAGTAACTGAAATAATAAATAAGTAACAATGTTAAGTGTTGTTCTGTCACTGAGGGTGCGGTCACACTAGGCACACATTAACTGTTTGCTCGCTGCTCACTCATACAATATATTTGATTCAATTTATTTATATTAATATGAAAGCTTTTTCAATTACACATATTGATAATTATTTATAAAATTATACATTGTTAATTACTCAAATAAAACATCTATACTTATATAATGAAATGACATTCTCGTGCGTTTCACACATATTTAAATTAAATAATAAACCGGCAGTACGGTCAGGTCGGTCGGTTTGGAGCATATCAGTCGGTCAGCGCGAGTGGCGGGCTGCTGCGCCGCGCGACCTGCCGACCTGTCCGCGGGCACGCTTCTACTGATAGCTCGAAACCCGCGAGACGTATTCGATCTCCAACGTGAGGGTTTTTGCCGGTAGATTTATGAAATTTAATATATTATTGTAATGTCAAACATAGATAAAAGTTTAATTTAAAAATAACTATTATTCACATAATTTCATCAGTAAATTTACTATTAGTTATCATTAAAAACGTCACAGTATTCAAAGACTAATATAGCCTATTATTAAAATGAAGACATATAGGAGGGTTTTTTTAAATATCCACCAACATTTTTGTACTTTGAATCAAAATTTATCTGGCGAATATCGGAATACTGCTTCTTGTTGGGTTGTCAAGGCGTGATAATCTTTATTTATAAAAATTACGCGTCACGTTGTCTGTCCGCGATGGACTCCTAAACTACTGAACCAATTTTAAATTTGATTTGAACACCGTGTGCAATTTGATCCAAATTAAAATACAGGATAGCTTACATCTCAATTTACAGTCATAATTACCCGTGCGAAGCCGGGGCGGGCCGCTAGTATAATATATTTCATTATGAATTAAGATTTTCAATATTTACCGGATAAAATGTAATGTCTCTCCAATCTAAAACAATAAGTTGTTTGAACAAAGTCAACAACAATAAGGTATGAATGTAATACTTCTGTTGTGCTTACGGCAATGAAACCCTGTCAAAAATATACCTTAGCATAATAACTTTTAGTGTTCTCAATTTTATTTGTTTCTTATGCAAAATAATTACACGTAGTAGTCCTCGCAACCATTCAACCCATCGGCATACGCGCAATGTGCCCTCACATTGCGCGTATGCCGATGAAGTTGCACAGTTGAGAGTAAGACACAAGAAAAATGTTGGCTTCGTGTGACCGCGCCCCGTTAAACTCTGTATTGCGACAATATTAGATAAAGTCGATGTAATAAATAATTAGCAAAAATGTCCAAATGTAAACAGTACATGCGATTTGATATTTAGTACGAGCGCCGGTCTAGATATTTGCTGTTACAGTTTAAACGACCGGAATCGGCAGTACGTTTATTGCACATTTGGTTCTTATCGTTCAGGTATCTGTTCGAGAACGCATTTCATTATACTGATGTTGAAAAGGTAAACACGCAAGGTGCTGTTGTTCTACGTGTACAATTGAAACTTACTTTTAGAACCAAATGAATATCAAAATGCAGAAAAAAAACAAAATCTAATTTACAAATAATAAATTATATACAGCGCCCTCTGTGGAAATGTCTACATTAATCAACTCAAAGGGGTTTGATTACGAGTTTGCAAATGATTATTCGTTCCGGCGCCGGCGCTGCACTTGTTACAGATATAATTAATTCGTGTACATACCTGGGCCGTTACATGAGATAAGCTTTTTATACAAGGATTGCATTCTAGCGAAATATATCTATCTATCAAAACGTATCAAAATGAAAACATACATTCGGATTTTAACAGTCTACGTTTTAAATTTTTCATGATATATATTTATTTTAATAATTTAGATAATTAGGAAAGAAATCGTCTTATGATATACCATTGTTATTATATATTATATAGATAATAAAAACGAAGAAGGTAGAAGGAAAACTTTAAGACGATAATTTGAACATTTTAAATGTACCAACGGACTGGAATAAAGGTGCAACATAAATAAAATTGTTCAGTAGCACGTCACACGATGGAGAGGGCTTAATGGTAATAACAAAATTTAAAGGAAAAAAAACGAAATTTTTATATTATATGGGATAACTATTTTAAGATTACATTTAGTCTACGCATATTACTTATACAAAAGCAAGTTAGGGATCGCGACTAGATGTAATATGTGCAGTACGTAGGTACAGATGGCCTGAAACGTTACGTTGATACTGTACAAGTGTCCCTGTGGCCGCACTGCACACGTCAGCTCCTGCCCGAAGCTCGAAACTGAGTTATGTAACTAGAAAACGCCAACAAGTGTCATTTATTGGCGTTCCAATTAAAGCTTTAATTAAGCTATATTTTTGATTGATTTCTGTGTAGGAGTAGTGCTTTTAGAACGTTAGCACATATCGTGTAATGCAATGGGAACACTGAGCAGAATTAAGAACAGTACGCATTAATATCGCGCCAAAGTTTTGTAATTGGACGTGCGCGCTCTGTATCTTGCTCTTTCAATATAATTTTGACTTTAATGTTTTATGTGATTAAATTTATCCTGATATTGTACTTGAAATGTTTGTAACTATTAAAGTTAATGTATAACGCTGCTCAATAACATTTTTCTATTTATATTGTGAATGTTCGCAATAAAATTATTTACCATATGTTTAGGAATTGATTTATAACTACTCAAATGTTATTTAAGCGAACGATATGTGTTTAATATAAAATTAAAAAAGGGCATACTAAACAAGCAGCGAATTCTTCTTTCTACGGAGACTGTCTTTTCGTGAGACAGAGACGAAAACCCTTCCAGTCGTCTCTCTCGCGCCTCGTGACGTCGACACCGACACTACCTGAAGGGAAGCCTCACCCTCGGCGCAGGAGATCCGCACCACATAACGGAATACACTCACTAAAACACTTTAGATATTTATCTCCAGTACCTGAAATGTTAATCAAACTTCATTAGATGACAAACTAATTATTGAGCGCTCATTGGTGAATGGTAAACAATGACGCGACGAGTGCCCAATGAGCGATCAGTATTTAGTCAGTCAACAGATGAAGACTGACAAAACTTACGCGAACAGAGTTTAATCTAACACCTAAATTATTTAATGTATTAAATATTTATAGTATGTCTTTACGGATTTCACTAGGTATACCTTTAAAATGGATAGCTTTCCTATTCTTATGTATCTTTTCATAGCAGAGTATAACTAACACGATTTGTTTTGTTACTGGAACTTTAACCCGTTGAACAGTGGATTATTTTGTTTCAAACGGTCGTCCTGTGTTCCCGATTAAGTATATAAGGACTATTCTATATCCTCCTGCTAGATGCCGTAGAACGTGGTTAAGGGAATTATAATGCTCCGTATAAGCAGCATGTCACCACTCGCGCCTATGTGAGTGGGGCTTTACTGCACAGTAGGCGCACAATGCCTGTCGGTTGTCAAAGATGATACTCCGCCGACTTCACGTGAGTGGTATAAGGATAGTAAGATGATGCTGACAATGAACACTTCAAAATAAAGAAGTTTTACTAGTGTACATGTAGAATTACAATTCGCTTTATATTAACTAAATAGGTATCTATAGGTATAGATATATTACAAGGCAAGCGTAATTGGTACAGCTGGAAGGGGAGGAAATTTATAAATAACTAACTTTCCGGGCGCGGCTCCGCCCGCGCGTATGTCGGTTATCGCGTGAAAACATTAACCTCTTTTTGCGCAGTCGGATAAAAACTATCATATATTTTTTTCCCGGGTCTCAAACTATCTCCATACCAAATTTTATTCAAATCGGTCCAGTAGTTTTGGCGTGAAAGCGTAACAGACAGACAGACGGACAGACAGAGTTACTTTCGCATTTATAATATTAGTACTGATACTAGCTTTCCGGGCGCGGCTCCGCCCGCGCGTATGTCGGTTATTGCGCAATAACATTAACCTCATTTTGCGCAGTTGGATAAAAACTATCCTATGTTTTTTCCCGGCTCAAACTATTTCCATACCAAATTTCATTCAAATCGGTCCAGTAGTTTTGGCGTGAAAGCGTAACAGACAGACAGAGTTACTTTCGCATTTATGATATTAATAGTACTGATTACTATTCCTTAACTCATGTTTTTTGTGTATTCTTAATTACAGAATATAATGTAACGCATGTATCATAGTTCCGATCGCCCCCTCCCCCCGCCCCCGCCTGCCGTGCCTGCCGCCAATCCTGAGTGTTCGCTGTTTATTTAGTATGCTTGGATAGTCGTTCTGTAACAATATTACTGTAAGTTGTTTTAGTCAAACGAAAGCCGTCTTCTGAGTACCTAGGTATACACTTACTTCTGAGTACCTAGGTATACACTTACTTCTGAGTACCTAGGTATACACTTACTTCCTATATTTTATCTAATATATTGTTAGGTACCTATTTTCGAATATGACTTATTGATATTAATCAATTTTGAACGGCCTACAGTATAGGGAGATATACGATATATAGTAGCGAAGTCCCTGAATATGTTAGGTAGCTTTAAAACTTTACACAGTATAATCGTAGTAAGGAGAGTGGTGGAATAATAAATGTTATGTATACAACTTTACGACAGTTTAGTCCTGCTTAAGGCGCCTACAAAATATTACTACACGGTTAATATATCTCAATACTGTATACTGTTGAAAATAGATAGATATTAATGTATTTTTTAAATGTTGACTATTACTATGAAATAAAGTTTAGTGCTCAATTTTGGAAGTATTTGTATTGGTTTGTGAGCCAAGTAAATGCTTCTATTTAGGTACATACATACTTACTACGGTATTGTATTGTATAATAGATAACCATTCGCTAAGTAGGTACAGTAAGTGGTGACAGTTTGAAACATTCAACTTAATGATTGGAGATGAGAATACAATAATACATATTTACGTAAAGTTCATTATTTGATTGATTATGACTAAAATGTTTAACAAAACCTCAGAGATAAATTAGTTACCTACCTACTAAGAGATATTTACAACATTCTGTATCTTTCCAATCATTAGGATACTATGTTAACTGCTTTTTGAATCAGAAGATGGATTGTTTTAAAATGCATGCAAATAATATATATTTTGCTTTATAAAGCCACGATTGAACTTACAGATTTTTTTGCAAGTAAATAATTATGATAATTTGATCATTTGCTTTAATGTAATTTTGAAAAAGCGTACTATAACGAGTAAAAAATAAAATTATTATTTGTGCTTCCAAAGCCAGAATATTTTAAGAAATAAGTAAGTTCAAAAGTTCTTTATACGCACAGGGTTTACCTGTTAAGAAATTTTAAAACCTTATTTTTGTCTTAAAAAATTCGGAGTAACATTATTCAATCGAAACTATTATCTAATAAGAGTGTTATTATTTTATTTTTTTAATAGAATAATGTGAACATATTATATTCCTACTAAGATAAGTTGATGTCGTATTTATATACCTACACGTATAAGTAGGTAAATCAAAATATGTAAACGCAACAAGTCTGTGCTCAGAAAGTCACAGCTAATAAACTTTATCGACATCGATACCTGTTATTTCATTTATTTTTCCTTTAATGTAATATTACCATTCTCTTTTGGTGTATTATAAGGTTCAGTATGTATATTTTAAAGTTCAGTACAAAAGCACAAAATCATATATCCTGGACGGTTCCAGGTTATATCCACTTCTATCACTGAAAAGTATGAAATAACTTGTTAAATCGGTACCATTCTGAGCTCCCATATTTATGGTCCGAACTCCAAAAGTAATTTCGATTGCGGACTGTTAGTGCCACTGCTTTCCAGTGCAAGTGGATCCAGTACGGTTTTTAAATCCTCTTGTTCCCATTACGGTGTCGCAGCCAAAGATCTATCTTAAGTCGAATGAGTATATTTTTGGGCTCAAGACTGCACTGACAAATTGTAACAAAAATATATGATAAAAAATATGGGTAAAAAATAAATATGCTCTGTTCTCCGATCGGTACGCCGCGCGCCGCATCGCGCCGGTTGGTGGTAGGTGCGGGACTATTTCTTGTTATCACCTCGATTCAGTATTTTGGTAGAAGAGGCGGAAATATATCTTCCCACTGTGCTTTTTTTGACAGTAGGTATACATTCCTTGAGTTCCTAGCGATTGAAAACGCTACAGTTAAACCTGATCACTTGCAAAAACGTCCTACAAGTCTGTCATTGAGGAAACGAGGGTTTGCTTAGGCTGTGACTCTTGGAGGCTGACGGGCCATATATGACAACGTGTTCACGCCACCACCGGCGTGGTGGCCTCTAAACCGGAACTGCGCGGGGGTGCGGGGAGGATGCCAGGCTGCGTCCGCGATGCCCGCCCGCACACCACTCACCTATCATCTAGCAAAAGGGAGATACGTACCAATTCTAAATTAGCACGATCTATACCGTCGCGCTCCAATATTAACTATATGTACCTAAGTATCTTCAGCCTACAATAAAACCATTCCAACTACTTTTCTTGTATCAATCGTATACAAAGTTTTTTATTTTTTTTAAGTAGTCTTGTTATCAAAATTGCGACTTGAACTGGCAGTTTCTAAAACGTGGCCCTATTTTCTAAAAAACATTTAAATTCATCTATAGTAGGGAGCTGAGTTAATCTACCTTTATGCTCTTCCCATTTGCTACAAGTTTTTGGATCCAACTTTGCTGATACGAGATATATGACCAAAGGATCCCAACCATCAGTAGGAACGTCCAATGTATTGAGCGCACTCAAGTGTTTACAAACTTGATCACATATATACCTTATAGCTTTAAAAGACTCCTTCTGAATATTATTTAGATTTACTAAAGCATTCAAATGATTATTGATTAAAATATTTTTATTATTGTATCTGTCGCATAATGCCTTCCACGCAAGTTCGTAATTATTTGAGGCAAACTCCAGGGATCTTATTACAACACTGGCACCAGACTGCAAGGAATTTCTTAGATAGTGAAATTTGCTAATAGGTGCAATGGCATCATTGTCGTGTATGAGCGTTTTGAAAGTGTCCCTGAATTCGAGCCATTTCGTATAAGAGCCGTCAAATATTGGCAAGTTAATCACAGGTAAGTTGACAGGGTTGGTTACGTTATGGTCGTGACAACAACTTGATTTTACCGACACATCAGAACCATTACCTTGTTTATTCTTGGCTGAAAACAAATCAATCATTTCCTGCGCTAACGCAATTTGTGTATAAAACTCACTCTCAGTTACGTCGCGTTCTAATATTTGATCGTCTACATTATCGCAAAGTTCTTCAATTTCTGTTTGTGTTCGGTCAAAACAAGACATTAATTCTTGTAATTGAATCAATCTTAACGTAATTTCTCTTATCTCTAAACTAGATGCTTTATAATCGTCAATATCACTGTATTTCTGAAAGTAATTTTTAAACACGACTTCTAAACCCAGCACGTTTTCTTACTAAAGTCTTTAAATATTCCTTGGAGTCACCCTTACCTAAGTTAATATTTAATGACGGTATAGGACTTTTAGGTCTTGTTTTATCACCGCCCTCAGCCATTTTAATAATATAATGAGCAAACAAACAATATTATCGTTACTAAAAGGGTATACAATATCCAGCAATCAGCAGTTCAAACCTCGCAGCTGTCGCTGAACGCGTCAACCGCACTGGTCGCGTCTGAGGGACTCGAAGGGGTCGCGCGGCTCGGGCCCGTTCGCTGCAGGCGGCCGAACCGAGCTAGAAACGCCGCGTCGGCACCGGGCTGCACACAACGGCACCGCTACGGTACGATCAGAAACGATCGAATATCCACTGGAATGTTTAGCAAATAATGTTGGAATAATGATGATAACTTTGATAAATACTCGCATGTGTATGCAGTTATGTAGATACTATAAGTACCTTATAAGTTATAATGGAATAATATGACTGAAATCTTTCGATAATGAAATGCGGTTATTCACAATGCTTGGTTGATAAAACAAAGTTTACTATAAATGATGTAGCAAATCGTGCGTCTCAGGCTATGTTCTATTAATAGAATAAGTGGGTAGGTTATGTTACCTATGTATAATAATGCACTTGAAACCACGGATGCTAAGCAAATGAATTAATATACTATTTTGGGTACGATATAATCATCACGTATCATTGTAATGATAGGGCAAGGCTAGCAATTATACTGATATAGGTAAGTAGGCACTTTATGTATGCATAATTAATTATAAAGATGCAATATATTTGTAAAATAATTGCAGTGCAGTGGAAAGATTTAACAAAATGTATAGTCGTGAAGGGAAGGTAAGTACGCAGTGTGCTAGATAATTACCTCCGATACGTAAGAAAAACAAGCATTTGCAAAGATAGAAACAGTTTGGAAAGTAGGTAAAATAGGTATACCTAATAGGAACGGGCTTACTTCCTTTGTCGTGAAGACCTCCGAGCGATGTAATGATCCATCCAAAGGCCACAACACATGACGGCAGCACAGTTATACTGATATAGGTAAGTAGGCATCGGCAAGTTGCTACCTTTACGCAGTCTTCTGTCAATAGAAATTGCCCGGTATGCAGTGAAGATCATTACGTTTATCAATGCGCTAAATTTAAGGCTTTGGAAATAGACGACAAGCTTAGTGAAGTTTCTAAACACAAGTTGTGCACTAATTGTCTTCGACGTGGTCACTCGAATGCACAATGCAATCTAAAGGGTTCCTGCCGCATCTGTAAAAAAAACACAATACTATATTACATAAGAATTATAAAACACTTACCCAAACTAGTGTTGTACCATCAGCTGCTCCAGTTAGCTTATCGGCTGTATCATCAGGCCAAGTGTTATTGTGTACTGCAATAGTAGAATTAATTAACGTACAAACTAAAACTACTTACCAAGCTCGCGCTCTTCTGGATTCCGGAAGCCAATCTTCTTTTATCACTAAGAACCTGAAAGAGAAGTTAGGTCTCCAATCTAAGAAGGTAAACACACTTAATGTGACCGGCATAAACGGCGTGGTCTGTCCCATCACTGAACGTTGTCAACTCAAACTTAGGTCTCGAATTGGTTCTTTCAACAGAAACATAAACTGTTTTGTAGTCCCGAAGGTGACTGGTACCTTACCCAACGCACAGATCAATATAGAGAGTTTAGGTATTCCGGACAACATAACCTTAGCCGACCCGGCATTTTATAAGCCTTCAGAAATAGATATGCTCTTGGGCGCCGATCACTTCTTTGATATTATTGGATCCAATAAAATTAGTTTAGGTCAATATATGCCTATTCTGCAAGACAGTTTACTAGGGTGGCTAGTAGCTGGTCCTACCGGAGAAAGACACTGTGACAGTGAAATTCATTGTAACTTCTTGCAAAGTGATGAATCATCAGTGTCACTAAAAAATATCCACAATTCAATAAAACAATTCTGGGAGGTCGAAGAATTGCCTTTAGATAATAATGCCTACTCTGCAGAGGAACTATTTTGTGTAACCCATTTTGTTAAAAATTTCCGTCGCTTACCTGATGGCCGCTTTTCAGTCATGATGCCACTAAAGGAAGTACCTGAACAGGCACTAGGTAACTCATTCCCTATGGCCATGAAACGTTTTTTTAAGTTTACAAAACAAATTAAATAAAAATCCTTATTTAGAAATACAATACAGAAAGTTTTTAAAGGAAAGTCAAAGTCAAAGTCAAAGTCCTTTTATTGGTAAATGCACATTACAAGTCATTTTGGATACTAAATTATAAATTAACAAAATAAATATTTCAAAATAATTACTTAACACTAAATTAACCCTTACTTAAAATCATAAGCAGGTAACAAAGTATATATATACAGTAAAGTTACTAACTTTCACATTATTATTTATTTATAGGTAATCATTGGTATTAAATACGTTTAGTACTATCAAAGTTTAAAAACTCTTCAAAACTATAAAATGTCTGCTCGATGAGCCAGCACTTCAATCTGTTTTTAAAGCTACCGTTACTTGGAGCGTCTTTTACAATATCCGGCAGGCGATTGAAGACATCTGGACCTGCATAGTGTGTCAATTTACTTGTTTTGACTAGGGAGTGGGGAATCTGCACTAGCCTACTTCCGTTGCGAAAATTATAAGAGCCCGAGTCATTGCGCCTCGGGTATACATGGGAATTAGTTTTTACGTATATTGCAACCTGATATATTAAGATGGCAGGCAATGTGAGAATACCAAGTTGCTTGAAGTAGGGCTCGACAGAGGTGTAGCGCGAGACTCCCACGATGGCTCGCACAGCACGTTTTTGCGATCGGAACGCGCGCTCCCAGTCGGCAGCACGCCCGTACAGTTCCGCGCCGTACTGTAGCCGCGAGTCTTTTTTTCTTTTTCAATATTCTTTATTCAATTATAAAATTAAAACTAATGTTTACAAATCTAGTGTACATTAAATCCTAGACGAAACAATACTAAAATAAATATACATGTTTTTCAAGCTAACCGCTTATATAAAACTTATAAAATGACATTGATTATAATATTAACATAGTACTTAAGTAGTAATTTAAATATAAATAAAATAATTGTACACATATGTAAGCTTTAGAGTGAGCTTTACATTTATGAAGTATGAATAATAAAATTATAATTTCAAACGTACCAATTATACACGGTAGTACGCATAAACACCGATCGAGGCAGTTATCAGTAAGCAACAAGAACTCGGTCAGTACGTCACAACACGACTTATGAGCAAATATGTTGTTTATACACTCCTGCGCAAAAGTACGGTAAGATCGCCACCGAGTCGCGAACGCCACAACGACACTCATATCCATAGATAAGCGGGCGAGTTTGGCTTGCGCGACTGGGTAGGAGCTCAGCGCACTTAAGCAGAGAGCTGTACCTATTCATCGCTGACGTTGTAGTCGAGGAATAAGTGATGGGGTAATTTATGTCGATTATATGTTTTATAATAAGAAATATTGTTTTTTCGTGATTTGCAAATATTTCTTATGATTTTGTTATAATGCTTAGGGTTAGAGTCAATGTAAAATTTTTTCGATAATTTATAAATAAAATTATTTAAACTAGGTAATCCTATTTCTATGTGAAGTTTTGCAAGATTTGTATATATAGGTGTGTTATATGAGTATTTCACTGCTTTGTTTTGGAGAACTTGTAGGGATTTTATGTTCGTAGGGCAAGTGCTACTCCAAACAGGACATGCATACGTGATACAGGGACGCACTAGAGAACAATATATGTAAATTTTTATTTCACTACTCAGGTAGGATCGCCTATTCAAAATTGGGCTTAACGCGTTTAATGCTTTTATACCTTTTAGCCGCAACCTTGAAGTGTTTTCGGTCCAATTAAGCTTATTATCCAAAACAACACCCAAGTACTTTACAGAGCGACTCCAAGTTATTTTGAAGCCATCGATTTGTAAAGTGCGCGTGGGGAGAGTTCGTTTTCTTGTAAATACGATGGCTTCGGTTTTGGAAGCATTGATCTTTAGTTTCCATTTATGGAAAAAGGACAGAAGCAAATCAATGGACAATTGTAATCGATCTATGATCAAATCTATATCATCAGACGAAGTAAATGATGCAGTATCATCAGCGAAACATGCTATGTGGGTACGTGTTTGGATAGGTATGTCGTTTAAGTAAATTAAAAAGAGGAGGGGCCCTAAAATTGAGCCTTGAGGAACTCCAGCTGGTACGAGTTTGGAAGAAGACGTGTAATTTTTAATATGAACTCTGAAAGAACGATGATACAGGTAAGATTGGACAATTTTTACAAGTGACATTGGTGTATTTATGTTTACGAGTTTGTGGATGAGGGCATCATGCCAGACAGTGTCAAATGCCTTTTCAATATCCAGCAAGAACATCCCAGTCGACTTTTTGAGGTTCAGATTGTGTGATACTGCCTCCGCGACCCTGGCTAATTGTTGAACGGTTGAGTGACCTTCCCGAAAACCAAATTGTTCGTCAGGTATAATTTTGTGAAGAACGCGGCTCAATCGAATGGATAACAATTTCTCGAATAACTTGCCAAGACAAGGAAGCAGACTGATTGGGCGATAAGCTGTTGGCTCTGATGAATTTTGTCCTGCTTTATGCACCGCAATGACTTTAGCTGTCTTCCAGATAGGTGGAAAATAATTTAGTTTGAAACAAGCGTTAAATATTTTTGTTAAGAGTATTATACATTTTTGGGGTAGATTTTTAATAAGTAAATTAGAAATGTTATCTGGTCCAGCAGCTTTACGGGCTTTTAGCTTGCAAATACAACTTTTAACTTCAGCAGGTCGTACGAGATTTATGGTGTATTTGTCAGGAGGGTGGTTATAGAGTGCAGTTAATGAGCAATCAATAGCGGGTTGCTCAGAGCTGGCCCAAGAGTTGGTCAGGAGCATATTATTATAAAACGTATTTGCCAGAATTTCGCATTGCTCCTGGTGGTCAGTAGTTAGCGTACCTTCACTTGTTCTAAGTGCAGGAAACGGAGTATCACTTGAAGAGCGCAAGCTTTTGACAACGCGCCATAGATCGGCACTTGGGCCATCAATATTTTTTAAATTTGCTTCCATTGTTTGCTATTGTGAGACGTTAGGGCATTACTTATGTCAAACTGAAGTGAGTTGATAATTTGCATCAGCTTTTTGCGTATCAATTTGGAAGTTTCAACAGCGGCGTATCTACGAAGTCGATTTTTCTGTTGAATCAATCTTTTGAGACGTCGAGGTATCGTAGAATGCGGTTTTAAAGTCGAAACAGGAACACAAGAGTCTCTACAATTGATAATATCTGTTTGAAGCTGTGTTATGGAGGAATCAATTTCATCTGTAGATTGAAGGGTATTAGATGAAAGGAATGTGTTTATGTTAAGTAGCAGGCGCGCGACACCTCTGTGGATACCACTCGGGACACTCGTCTGAGCGCAAAGCACGCGGCACTTATTTTGCCACAAAGGGTGTGTATGTGGTTTTCCCACGTCAGACTTCTGTCGATCTCGAATCCCAAAAAGGTTGTGCTCCCTACCTGCTCCAACTTTATGCCGTCTACTAGTACGGTGAGTGGTCTCGTGGAATGGCCCGATAAGACAAAGTGCACGAATTGAGTCTTCTTCAAGTTTAGAACCAGACCATTTACACGGAACCATCCAGCGAGGTGTGACGCAGTAATGTTCAGGTTCTCCTCGAGCTGGTCTAACTTAGGCGCAGTTACCACCGCAGCTACATCATCCGCGTATATGAGGATGTCTGCGCACGTGATTGCATCGGGCAGATCGTTAAGCAAGAGGGAGAACATTATATTCGAGACCGAAGAGCCCTGTGCGACACCAATTGTTGCTGATAGTGGGTCTGATTTATTGCACCCATCACCTGCATCGACGACCTGAGACCGGTCTCGCATCATATCAGTGAGTACCGAAAACGCGTTCCCGACGATTCCATAGTGCTTCAGCTTGACTGCGAGTACCTGGTGGTCGGCTACGTCAAAGGCCTTGGAAAGGTCGCAGCACAAGACTGCGACTTGTTGCCTGCGTTCGCGAGCGTCCAAGATACGCCGTACCACCTCGCGAGTCAGAGATGTAGTGGATCTCCCCACACGGTAGGCATATTGGTGTTCGGAGAGCGCTTTGGTGTCCGTCAAGTACGCGATCAGCCTAGAACTCAGACCGTTTTCGAACACCTTGGCAATAGCGGGGATGATGGAGACCGGTCTGTAAGCGTCCATATCGTCTCGCTTGCCCTTGCCCTTAAATATAGGTGATATTTTCGATATTTTAAGGGGCGTGGGGTACACGCCTTCCTTTAGGCATTTATTAAAAAGATTAGCTAATATAGGCGCAAGTGGTTCGATGGCTGTTCTGATGAGCTCCATGGACATTCCATATACGTCCTTAGATCTTTTAGGGGGAATACGGGTCATTACAGTTCGAAACACCTCATCGCTAGAAAAAGTGAGTAGTCTTAGCGAGCGATCAGCCGGATGACCAGCAGCCCATAAAGTGCGGTGAACTGCATCTACGTCTGCTCTCGGAGCTCCGCAAGCTAGCGCGGCGTTTATGAACCTCAAATTCATAGCGTTAGTAGCGTTCTTTCGAGAACTGAACTTTGCCCCATTGGTATCCTTAACTATTTCTGAGAATATGCCGACCTAGGTCATTTAAATGAAATGCAAAGACCCAGCTTTGGGTATTACTTACCACATCACTGTGTTGTTCGGGAACAGCACGAAACTACCAAACTTAGAGTTGTATTTGACGGCTCTGCAAAATCTAGCTCGTCCAAGTCCTTAAACGATATTCAGGCAGTAGGTCCTGCCGTGCAGAGTGACCTTTTTTCCATCCTCATTCGCTTTCGTATCTTTAAGTTTGTACTTACCGCGGACGTCGAAAAAATGTACCGCCAAATTGTTGTAGATGAATCGCAGCGCCATCTACAACTTGTTTTGTGGAGAGATAACATGGATGAGCCTATCAAAATCCTTCAGCTTAATACAGTTACCTACGGCATTAGCTCAGCTTCATTTTTGAGTGCAAGATGTCTTCTTCAGTTAGCACTTGAATGTCAAGATGATGTTATAGCCACTACAATCAGGTCCCATTTCTACGTCGATGATTTAAACACAGGGAGTTTCACAGAAAACGAGTTGAAACACATATATGTAAATGTGACTAAGGTCCTCGGTTCGGCTGGTTTCCCTGCTGCGAAAGTTTCGAACAAACTGTCCTCAGATTCTATGCAATAAATCAGAATCTTCTAACTGTCTTGAATTCAATTCTGATGCTACTGTATTGGGCTTAAAGTGGTCTCCTAAATCAGATCATTTACAATTTCCAAGTCAAATTGAAGTAAATTCAAAAGTAACTAAGAGAATTATTATCTCTACAATTGGTAAACTATTTGACCCACTGGGGATAGTTTCTTGTTGCATCATTAAAGCCAAAATTTTGCTACAAAATTTGTGGAGTACTAAATTAGATTGGGACGACCCAGTGCCAATGCACTTCGCTAAGACGTGGTTTAATTTCATAAATAATTAGCACCTCATATCACATCTATCTATACCTCGTCATATAATGTACGACCAGATGACCTTAGGTGAAGCTACTATCGAGTTGCATATTTTTGTGGATGCCTCCCAGCTTGCATACGGCGTTTGTACTTATGTGCATTCTTATTCTAGTGATAATAACGTTACAGTAAGGTTGTTGTGTGCTAAGACAAGAGTTGCACCTATAAAAGCCCTTACGATTCCACGTCTGGAACTATGTGCTGCTTTATTAGGTGCTCAATTATCTTCAAAGGTATTTGAATCCATACCAAGAAGCATTTGCATTACTCATAAATATATGTGGACAGATTCAACCGTCGTTCTCAGTTGGTTAAAATCACAAGCCAAACAGTTACCAGCCTTTGTTCGTAACCGAATCAATAAAATTAAGGAACTCACCCAAGGTTTCCAATGGAAACACGTTCCAACAGATCTAAATCCTGCAGACTTATCTTCTAGGGGTATTGATCCTCAGAATCTGCAGTCAGCTTCACTTTGGTGGGAAGGACCATCGTTCCTAAAGAAAAATACTCCTGAATGGCCTACTCAGCCTCAAACTTCTTCATCAAATAAACTATTTGAAGTAAAAACTCTATGCGCTATCGACGAAGACCTACGTAGTGTGGAGAATTCGTTCATTTTATTTGAAAACCATTCTAACTATTTAAAATTAAAACGAACGTATGCCCACGTATTACGCTTTGTACACAATTGTAAAATGAATAGCGTTAAATTAACCGGACCTTTAAAAGCAGAAGAACTAGAACGATCATTAACAGTTTTAATAAAATGCAGTCAGCAAGAGTCATTTTCTAAAGTCATTTCAAACATTCAAAAACAAAGTCAATTACATCACAAAAGCAGATTGTTGCATTTGAATCCATTCATGGATTCAAATGGTATCACGAGAGTTGGAGGCAGGTTGCTCCAGTCTCAATTTCAATATGAAAAGAAACATTCAGTTATATTAGATGCCAAACATCATTTTACTAAATTACTAATGAGACATGAACACTTGCGTTTATTTCATGCAGGTCCACAGTTACTATTGCCTTCGTTTCGTGAAAACTTTTGGCCTCTAGGTGGCAGAAATTTAGCCCGCACTATTACTAGACAGTGCGTTACCTGTACCCGTTTGCGAGGTAAGACTATTCAGCCCATAATGGGAAACTTACCGAGCGCTAGATTTAATGAGAGCTTTCCCTATATTTGCTGTGGAATCGACTTTGCTGGTCCATTTCTAATATCATCTAAAAAAGGTAAAGAGAACCGCATTACAAAAGCCTATTTATGCGTCATTGTCTGTCTTTCTGTAAAAGCCATACATCTAGAAGTTGTGAGCGATCTCACAACTGAAGCGTTCATACTATGCCTGCGCAGGTTCGTATCACGTCGAGGTAAGCCTTATGCGATTTATTGTGACAATGGCAAGAACTTTGTAGGAGCCAACAACGAATTAGGTAGAATTATACGGTCTAGCCAGCAATCAATTTCAGACTTCGCCGCTAATGAGGGTATACGGTTTTTTTTCTGCCCGAGTTACTCCCCCCATTTTGGTGGTATATGGGAGGCTGGGGTAAAGTCCGCAAAATTTCATCTCAAACGCGTAGCTGGTAATGCTTCCCTTACGTTTGAAGAGCTAACAACTTTGTTTGCACAGGTAGAAGCAATCCTCAATTCCCGTCCACTCTCACCCCTCTCATCAGACCCAACCGATCTCAACCCTCTCACTCCTGGGCATTTTCTAATCGGTCGACCGCTGATGTCGGTGCCTTCACTACCAATCAACACTACCAGGCCAAACAGATACCAACACATTGAGCAGATCCGACAACACTTCTGGGGGCGATGGCAAAAGGTGGCTGAGCTGCAGAATCGAACAAAATGGAGAAAGGACTGTACACCTGTTCAAGTTGGAGACCTTGTGGTCCTAAAAGAAGACAATCTGATGCCACTGCATTGGCGTATGGGCAGAGTCACAAAATGTCATTTTGGACGAGATGGAGTGTGTCGAGTAGCGGATATCTACACAGCTAAAGGCACCATCAAGCGAGCTGTAAACAAGCTGTGCCTTTTACCAATACCTAGATCAGATGAACCAAGCCCTGAAAACCTACTTACTCAAACTTCAGGAACTTCCGTGGACAATAACCCGGAGATCCCTTTGAAAGCGTGAGCTTTCAACGCCGCGGAAGATGTTCACACTACCACCGGCGTGGTGGCCTCTAAACCGGAACTGCGCGGGGGTGCGGGGAGGGTGCCAGGCTGCGTCCGCGATGCCCGCCCGCACACCACTCACCTATCATCTAGCAAAAGGGAGATACGTACCAATTCTAAATTAGCACGATCTATACTGTCGCGCTCCAATATTAACTATATGTACCTAAGTATCTTCAGCCTACAATAAAACCATTCCAACTACTTTTCTTGTATCAATCGTATACAAAGTTTTTTTTTTTTTTTAAGTAGTCTTGTTATCAAAATTGCGACTTGAACTGGCAGTTTCTAAAACGTTGGCCCTATTTTCTAAAAAACATTTAAATTCATCTATAGTAGGGAGCTGAGTTAATCTACTTTTATGCTCTTTCCATTTGCTACTAGTTTTTGGATCTAACTTTGCTGATACGAGATATATGACCAAAGGATCCCAACCATCAGTTGGAACGTCCAATGTATTGAGCGCACTCAAGTGTTTACAAACTTGATCACATATATACCTTATAGCTTTAAAAGACTCCTTCTGAATATTATTTAGATTTACTAAAGCATTCAAATGATTATTGATTAAAATATTTTTATTATTGTATCTGTCGCATAATGCCTTCCACGCAAGTTCGTAATTATTTGAGGCTAACTCCAGGGATCTTATTACAACACTGGCACCAGACTGCAAGGAATTTCTTAGATAGTGAAATTTGCTAATAGGTGCAATCGCATCATTGTCGTGTATGAGCGTTTTGAAAGTGTCCCTGAATTCGAGCCATTTCGTATAAGAGCCGTCAAATAATGGCAAGTTAATCACAGGTAAGTTGACAGGGTTGGTTACGTTATGGTGACAACAACTTGATTTTACCGACACATCAGAACCATTACCTTGTTTATTCTTGGCTGAAAACAAATCAATCATTTCCTGCGCTAACGCAATTTGTGTATAAAATTCACTCAGTTACGTCGCGTTCTAATATTTGATCGTCTTTATTATCGCAAAGTTCTTCAATTTCTGTTTGTGTTCGGTCAAAACAAGACATTAATTCTTGTAATTGAATCAATCTTAACGTAATTTCTCTTATCTCTAAACTAGATGCTTTATAATCGTCAATATCACTGTATTTCTGAAAGTAATTTTTAAACACGGTTAGACGACTTCTAAACCCAGCACGTTTTCTTACTAAAGTCTTTAAATATTCCTTGGAGTCACCCTTACCTAAGTTAACATTTAATGACGGTATAGGACTTTTAGGTCTTGTTTTATCACCGCCCTAAGCCATTTTAATAATAATATAATGAGCAAACAAACAACATTATCGTTACTAAAAGGGTATACAATATCCAGCAATCAAACCATTCCAACTACTTTTCTTGTATCAATCGTATACACAACGACATATCCCAAGTCTTAAAGGAACAATGTCGGGTCAGCCATATACCGGCTGCGTTCAGCCGCGGGAAGCTTCGTAATCTTATATGAATAGGGAAATAACGGACGAGCCAAGTAAAATTGGAATCACCACCGAATGAACCCCTTGTAGTCACACACAACACGGAGATTGGTAATACTGCAGAAAATCATCAAGATGGCGAATACTGTCTCCAGAAATCTTGATCCTGAAGTTGCGTGGGAGCAATGAACGATGCCGAAAATCGTGAGCGTAGGTACTCTTCTGCCGCGAATTTTGTGATTCAAAATGGCGTTTTGATGATGCGATGCTAACCCGCGAGGAGGCTGTGTTCAGTAGTGAAGTTTCTAACCAATTATTGTTTTGTCATGTGTCCTTTTTTTCATCGGTGTCTTTCTTTTCCAGCACGGTTTTAATTTTAAAATGCCCACCATCATGTTCTTAAACACTTCGATTAAGTATTTTGTATTTTGAATACTTAACTGTTTTCTATCTTGAGTATACCTAATCCAGAACA
Organism: Plagodis dolabraria; assembly: GCA_963854805.1. Taxonomy (NCBI): domain Eukaryota; kingdom Metazoa; phylum Arthropoda; class Insecta; order Lepidoptera; family Geometridae; genus Plagodis; species Plagodis dolabraria. Next base: position 1,388,950 of record OY978443.1, read on the forward strand.
AACCCAATATGCTACAATGAGATGAGATATTTATGCAAAAAAATTTAACTTAGATGGAATATGTGTTAAAGAAAATTATACATAGCCCCGCTATTAGGGATATTTAGTTGGGCTAGGGGTGCAGCTGGCCTCTATATTGACGTCACCATCATTGTAGGTACTAGGTATTTATTAACATAAAAACAAGAATGTACCTAATGATTTCATGTTTGAAGTTTGAAATAACCACTTGATTTGATCGTACAAGACGTTTTATATATTTTACTTTTTTACGGGATATAAGGGCAAAAAACAGATCGGTCATCAGGTGGTAAAAGTGATTAAGTACGTCATTGATCAGCATGATCACCATGAGAGGATGCGTGCCGGCTTTTGAAATATGCTCTCTTTTAGAAGTCATCGGTTCGTAAATAGTTCATGAGACAGCTGGTTCCATATTGTAGCAGTGCGAGGTGGTTGTGGGAGCAAACTGCTGTGAGCCGCATCGCACGGTTGTGGACTTCCACACGTCGACATAAAACTTATGAAACGTCGTAATTTTGCTTGGATGTCCGATTGCGAAGTTTAGTTACAGGTATTAGACCGAACAGTTCCTGGTGATCGAACATCTCGAAGTCGATCTGATCGGAGAGAACTTGGTCGCCGACGAATCGAACCGCTTGGGGGTGAGAGCACTTCTCCATGTGAGGCTGAACTTGAGCCTGAGATGAGCCGACGTGAAGTACCGTCTCGCTTTCAAGCTTGTTAAAGGCTAACTTAGCCTTAACTTCCAAGTGATAGTTATCGAACGGCGCTCGATGTCAACGCCCATCGTTACACGTCGTACAGTTACTATAAGTCTGTTTTTTTTCAAAGGAGTACTGAAAATTTTACTGCGTTGCTATTTGCCCCCCTAATCAACATAAAGTCCGTGCCACAAAAACTCTGTAGTTAAATGTCTAAGATTTTTTAACCTGTAGATGAGTTGTGTGCCCTCCATATTTACTAGACGAATTCAAGATAATTACCAGAGTCACTACCAGTCTTGCACTTCCGAGCGTCCGGTGAATACATCGCCGCTAATCGTGTTTTTAGGAATAATCTGTGGGCAATATGCCTTCCTTGTGACTTAAGACTGCACCAATTATACAGGCACTGTGAGAGATAAGAAAAGTGTTTCATTTCACGTGTAATTATTGCTTTTATTGTTGAAATAGAAAATATCGTCATTTTGTTTTAACTTAGGAACTAATCTCAATGACATGGATGAGCGAGATTTGAATTAAATTTGGTATGGAAATAGTTTGAGACCCGGGAAAAATACAAAGCATAGTTTTTATCCAACTGCGCAAAAAGAGGTTAATGTTTTTGCGCGATAACCTACATAAGCGCGGGCAGAGCCGCGCCCGTAAAGCTAGTTTTTGACATAATTACCTTACAAAATTATAAATTGTAATTTGTTTACCTACAGATTATCACAACGAGCTGTGAAGAGAGCTATACTTGGCGGTTCTTTGGTATTTCGCGATAAAATCCGGGACGAGGATATTATTTATGGATCTAGAACTGACAAAATCGTCAAAATGATTTATAATTATACGGAACCCTTACATTGCGACTCCTACTCGCACTTGTCTGGTTCTAGATAGGTAATGTTTCAGAAGACGGTAATATTTTTAGCCGCACGTAAGAATTAAGAAAGAATGGGTGCGCTGGTAGCTAACTTGATATTCAACAGAAGTGGATTGGCGAACAAAAAGTAGGTAACCTCTGCCCGAGTCTCATAATTTACATAATAAATGAACTGCGCATGACAATTAGCTGAGGCTGAGTGCGATTTAATAAGAACACCGGGGAATAACTCAATAATGTTACGTTTGAAATAAAATTTGCTATGTTGTCCTGTGACTCCGGTAATGACGCCTCTACACGGTTAGTTAAAAATCCGGACAGCCGCACTAAGCGTTGACTGTGAAGGCAAATATTGCAGTGGGGCGGGGACACAGATTACCCCTAATAGATAGCACATTACAAGATTTTTATTCGGACTCACCGAAGATAGAGGTAGGTGCGGGTGCGGGTTGACTAAAACAAAAGCGTTCTCATTGGCTATTTCAAGGTCGCACTAGTCATTATACCAAGCGGACACTCACCGTAGGGATGGGCTGAGTCGTAGGAACTTATTTTATTTGCGATAATTAGGTACGTTTGAATTTTGTCGATAGAAATACTATTTATATTTTTACTTATAATCCTTTGAACAATCAAAGTAGTTTTCGTTCTACATATTTATATTAGTTTTATGAATATGTTAGGTATTGCATTTTCAGCAAATGCCTCCTCGTTCACTTAAGATAGATCTAGGTATATACCTAGGTACATATAAGGTGGATATTAATTCATCAACAATACTGCGGGGGATGGTGTAGGATCGATAACGGAATGTGTTCCACTCATGTTTAATTTTCATATACACAAAAAGTCTGTACTATTGCTTAAACTGTGGCACGTGGGCTTTGGGTATACCTAATAGCAAGGACAACCGCTGTCTACGAACACGGTGTATCTACGCTATCCATACACACGCACGATTGCTATGCGAAGTCAATGAACTGCTATACTAGGCACAATAGACAGCTGTTTTGTGTACCTATTCTGCCTAGTCGGTCTTTGGTGGCGTGCGACAAAAGAACGCGCGACGCGGTAGCGGTTTAACACAATACGGCCTACCTAAGTAGCTGCAACACAATACAGTACGTACCTTAACACAATACAGAACGGTACGGAGAGGCGCTTGCCGTTTCTCTGGATATCTCGAAGGCCTTTGACAGGGTGTGGCACGACAGCCTGACTAGCAAGCTTCCCTCATACGGCTTACCCGCTGGCTTATGTGCCTGGATAACAGACTTCCTGAGGGAAAGATCAATACGAGTGGTCGTGGACGGCTGCTCGTCTGATCAATTGGCAATTGATGCCGGGGTACCTCAGGGGTCAGTTCTCTCTGCAACCCTTTTCTTGCTGCACATCAATGATCTCCTTAAGCCCGGTGTTGTTGGGTACGCGGATGACAGCACTGTTGTAGAGAGATATTTTGCCGTAGCACGAGCTAGTGGACCTCAAATCCAGTCTCTTAGAGAGGCCATGGTTGAGCGTATGAACTTGGCCTTGCAGGCAGTCTCCGATTGGGGTGATGCCAATTTGGTCAGCTTCAACGCCTCCAAGACCCAGGCGTGTCTATTTAGCACCAAGCGGAGTCCGTTCCATCTGACTCCCACTTTCCAGAATGTATCTCTATCCGTGACGAGCCAACTTGAACTGTTGGGTGTTACCCTAACATCGGACCTCAATTTTGGCTCGTACATTGAGTCCAAGGCTAAATTAGCTGCCAAAAAGTTGGGAGTCCTGGGGAAGGTTAGGCGGTATTTCACACCAGGGCAGCTTCTTAACCGGTATCGAGCGCAAGTCCGGTCATGTATGGAATACTGCGGCCATCTCTGGGACGGTTCGGCCTAATATCAGCTCGAAGCCTTAGACTCCATTGAAAGACGTAAAAAAAACCTCATAGGCTGCGATTCTTTGGTGAAGACCAGACTCTGACAAGACTCTGACAAGGTTGAAGACTAAGCCTTGAACATCGTCGCAAAGTTGCCAGTCTTTCAGTGTTCTTCAGGATACATTTCGGAGAGTGTGCGATGGAGTTGCATAACCTAATACCTGCATCTCCTTTCCACTACCGGACTAGTGATAGCGTCTAATTGACATCGGGTAGCGTTCGTACGTGTGAGAATGGTGAAAATTAAACATGAGTGGAACACAATCCGTTATCCATTCTACACCATCCCTCGCAGTATTGTTGATGAATTAATATCCAACTTATATATAAAAAAAAGCGATGTAAAACTTGTTAGGAAATTAATGAACAGGCAGGTGATTTAATTATTTACATAAACGATATAAAGAGAAATGTTCTGGTTATTTACATAGTGTTATTTTACTTTCTGTAGAAATACTGGATTGTAGTTTAAGGAGTATTTTTACTGAAAGTAAAAAAAAACAATATTTATTCTTTAATCTTTGATATCAAACATTACTATATAGGTAATTTTGATAACAAACCAATTCCAATTATGGGTTAGGAAATTGTTTTCGGTAAGTATATTGATCAGTGCACCCGGTTGCATCTATCCATTTTTTTCTTCCCTTTTGAGTATTTATGTAGGAAACCTTTATAAAAAAACAAGTGGCAAAGTTGAGCCGGGACAGCAGAGTAGTAAAATAAAAATCTTTATTGGTATGAGTTGGTCAAAAATATAATTGCCAGGTTTCTATACTGACTACTGTTTTAATGTTTCTATTATTTATGTAATTTAAGTTAGGTAATTTCCTTGGAAAACACCGAAACCCTCTTTGATTTAGTGAATTTCACAACACTAGCGTTGCACGTGTTTTCGCCAAAACGAGACAATGCTTGCAACAGCTGCCATGTGGAACAGAGACAAGTAACGATCTTTACCTAATAGTACCAGTATACGCTGACCCCTCTTATAACCAGTAAAACAAGATTATCTGACTTATTAATTTAATCTTATTCCTTCTTTCTGGTAATTTTGAACTCCAAGATAACTTTTCATACCATTTCACTGTACGTGTAGTAGTAGTAATTTTATCTTATTTTGTTAACTCAAAACAAATTTTCACTGGTGCTAGAACACGGGAGCGTATAGGTGCTCACGGGTCTGACACTTGATCGAAACTGAAGCTATGATTAAAAGCGTTCATTTATATTGAAGCATTTGCATCGATGCGTGGCACGCGACCTGCGTCTTGTTTGCGGAATCTGTAGGGGGTAATCTGTGGGTGGGGAAGTCCACTGAAAATGTTTAGAACTGCGAGAAGAACGGGCAAGAAACTCGGGGGCACTCGTTTTTAATTTCTTTTAACAATGTTATTACTACTTATGCCTAGGTACTATATATGCTTCTATTATGAAGATGACATGTGATAGATTGGCAGAGGCGGAATCGTCCAAGCATGTTTGTCTTTTAAGTACTTAATTACAAGCTGTATTGTAGGATATTGACTAGGCAGACCAAGTGCTAACTATTAACTGTGCCTAAAGTAACGTTACTGAATACTTCGTAAGGGTCAAAATAAAGAATCGAATTATCATTGATTGACGTCAAATCAGTTGGTAATAAAATAGTGAGAGACAGGATAAAACTAAGTACTATCAATGACCTAGGTGTCATTCTGGATAAGATACTTACGTTTGTACCTCATATGGACTATATTACTAAAAAAGCGTCAATTAGGTATGCTCGGTTTGTAATAAGAAATGGCAAGGTATTTCGTAAAAACAGCACAAAGAAACTACTGTATCATTGGAGCATTTTGGAGTACTGTATAGTGTTGTATGGCAGTCTCATTACGCTTCTTATAATAGAGAACATTCAATAAGGATTTGTGTGGCATTTGGCACAATCAACTAAACATGCAAGAAGATAGATACTTACTATCATATAATGTTCGTTTGTTTGTTCCTAATCTCATATCTACAAATATCACAACCCAATTTGTTCGAAAATAATAAATTGAGTGCTACTTTACAGTATAGATAACTGTGTATTCTAGCAGAAAAGTTAATATAATTTTATCTAAGTACTAACTGTGCCCGCGACTTCGCGATTGCCGTAACCACATGCCACCTTGCTAAAAGGTGATAGAATAAATTAATGAAAAAAAGAGATAGGAATATATTAATTAAATTAGCGCCATCTATTCAATTAGCTGCAAAATTGAATTATCTATCGGTTCTCAATACGATACCACTACCAGCGTTACTCGCTGAAGTAAGTCATCAATAAACTGATAGAGGTCGCTAAATCTAAATTTTCAATCTACAATATAAGATGTCGCCTGAGGAGATAGAAATATTTTCAAAATATTATATCTAGTTAACTAAATAATTATTTATATCTTAAAATAAATAATATTTATTAATAGGACTATATAACAATAAAAACTATAGGTCCAAAAATAACATCTGTGAGGAATGCTTTGTCATTTAACTGTCAAACTAATGAACGTCAAAAAATCGCCACGGGTGATTTTTTTCACTTCCTATTAGAGGAACGTTGTGTTTTTAAAAACTATTTAAATAGGCTTAACTGATTGGAGTAATTATTCCAACGGTTTAGTGGCTTTTTTCGTGACCATATTTGGTAATGAAATGGGGCATGAACATCCAGCATAGTTTGCTAGTTCCCGACAGTGAAATTCGGCGTCACTTTACTACTTGAAGAAGTGATTGAAATAAGAACCTACTAATAATTGTAGATTAAACTCAGTCTATAACTTGTGATCTATTAACTTCGGAAACCCCATTGCACGGGGTTCCAGTACCAGGGTTCCAGTACCCGACGAGGCTGACCTCCATACGACCCTGAACTCCGACCGTCCCCTGATCTCCAGCACCGACCGCGGCCAATCTCCCGTCTCTACAGCATCTAGCTGGGACAGCCTACCGGCGCGTCAGTGTTGGAGCTGAGCCACTGCACGGCAGACCTGCTGCTGGGCATCAACTCGTTTACTAGTGGACCGGAGATAATTATTATAATTATATTATATCATAATATATTAGTAAATATAATTTTCTTCTTCTAATTTTATTTATTATTTTAGAATGAATAACAATCTATACTTATACTAAAACTGTAACAGGTCCAATTCTGTACATTTCAGATATTTTGAAAATATTTTTTAAGCGCACTCTGTAGATGATACTGTTTGTCTGTATCACGGCCACGTATCACTCCAAAACTACTAAATGGATTTAAATAAAACTTATCACGATTTGAGTTCATACTACGAAGAAGGACATGGGATACTTTTTATCCCGAAATTCAGCATGGTTCCCCTGGGAAAGGGGATGAAAGTCAAAATTTACACTTAGTTGTAATTCATTAACGTATAGTCCGATTTCAATCATTCTTTTTTTATAAGGATAGTGGTACTTTAACCATGGTACTTAAATCACCCCACAAGCATCACGTCACCCCACGGGTCGCCCGGCACCCCTTAGGCAGCCCGGCACCCCATGGGCAACCCGGCAATCTACGGGCATCTCGGCACCATACGAGCAGCCCAACACAGGGCCTATCACAACTTATAAGTAACACACACGAAAAGAACACAATAAGATACAGTATAGAAGGTACAGAATAAATATGGCAGAGCCACACCCGAGGAAGTTTGCCACACCAAACTGTCTGATCCTATATAGTATGGGCGCCAATGTCACCTTCATAACTAGCAGGGGTAGTAGGGAGCATAAAATAAAAAGAAGAACTGATTTAGAAGTATTAGAGAGAAAAGTGGATCCCAGACAGGTATGGCAATTAGCAAGCAAGAGTTGATGCCCAGCAGCAGGTCTGCCGTGCAGTGGCTCAGCTCCAACACTGACGCGCCGGTAGGCTGAGTGGAAAAGCCGTTTTTATTCTCTAGAGGATAAAGTAAATTGAATTTAGAACATCGTGTGCACTAAGTTTGTGAATGAAAAAAAACATTAAACCTATTTACTGCTACCTCTATGGTGCCGAATATATACAACTTGTTTTTTATTTGTTAAAAACTCAGACTCGGAACCTTCTTGGTGTTCTTTTTTCAATTTGCTTTGTACGCGGTTCTTTACGCGGCATTTTTTCACGTCATTGTTAAACCTTATATTAAAAACAAGAAACTTGAAAACAAGTGAAAAAACTAAAATGAGTGATTCTAGCGACGAGGAAGTTTGTTTGACGCCAACAGAATTGACTGAAACTGTTAATAATGCGCAAATGAGCTTTCTCCCTCAATTTGCATTTAGTCATTTCCTCGCTGAGCTGAAATGAAAAGTTACGTGTTGCTCTCGAGTGCAAAGATTTTTCACCTCGTGCTCTTTTGATTCCCTCGCTAACGCTCAGGATTCTAATTTAGAATCACTCGCTGCGCTCGTGATTCAATTTTAGGATCCTTCGCTTGCTCGGTCATCAAAATTGAACACGCGGTTAAAAAGCAACTTTGCACTCTTGTATAACAAATAACTATTGTAGGCTATTAGTGTTTTTATACTAATGTAAATCCCGCTCTCAGAGAAGCCTAGACTATACTCATTGGATTATAATTAGCATTAAATACTATCACAAGCATTGCAAAAAGAACAATATAACACTAGTTAAAATGTAAATGGCGTCTGAGTGCAGCAGTGATGGCCGAGTGGTAATATATTATGTTGGTATGGTAATAGCGGTAATAATATGGAGTGCAGTGCCGTAGGTTCCTGGGTCGATCCCCACCGCTGGCTTAAGCTTCACCGCATAGTGGAAGGGCATTTTGCAAATACCCGCCTGGCTATCTACCAGACAATCTGTCGCCAAGCACCTAACAGTGTGTTTCGGCAGCAGTCCTTGAGATCCAGAAATAATTCAGGCACATGAGACTTAACAACTGTATGTCTCAGTGTGGCGGATATAGTACAATTCGTCATATGACGAAATGCACCTGTTATAGGCAGAAGTTAATCCGCTTAATATCATAACCTCGTGCTTGTCCCGTCATAACCAGATAAAAAAGTACATTATTATTATTAGGAGGAAAATACGATACACAATTTACTTTAGTGCAACAACATACCTAAGTGTCCATATTGAATATAGATGGAGTCAATTTATAACTCGGATAAATAAAGAGTAATAAAGTAAATTTATACATTTAATAGACCTTCAAATTTTATTTAATGATTTTGATTATGAATTCTTTGCCAATTACGTTTAAATTGTCAACGTTGACTTTATCCCTAAAAAGAACAAACAGCATAAATTTCAATACTTTGTAAGTTTAGGTACCTTACATTCATATGCGAAATGGTAAATGGTTATTAGGTTTCAGAAAAGTCCGTATCAAAATAATCACTAGTGACAAAATGTAAGAGTGAGTAGCACCACTCGTATATATTGATATCGTAGGTATGAGAATTTTAGTCACAAGTGAGTTTCAAAAATACCATATTCGGTGACTATCGGCCATTTTTATGATCTTTAGTTACTGAGTGAGATGCAAAAAGCACACTCTATTTCCTCTATACAATCAACAAGGACTAAAAACTCCGAATTCTCGTATAGTTTCCAAGCTACGATCAAAAAATTACAATAAAATAATTTTTCAATGCAGATTATTGTAATGCGGAACCTTGATCGTGTAAAGCACATGTCGCTTTTGTGCGATTTTAACAGTTTTTTTCTTTATCTGAATTACCAAAGTAATGTATCGAGTGTAGCGGCAGATAGCATAGCCGCTTCACCATGTAGCGACACTCGGTACCGTTGTGAAAATGATCCATTTGCATTAAACAACGAAAAGCAACGAAATTCAAATGAAGCTGTCCTTTTCCATGTCACTCTCTATCCATTGGCATTCTCATACCTTGTAGCAAGCATTTGTTGTAGCAGCTGGCCGTCGGCCGTCTATCTGCCCCTTGGACCTAGGTATCTATACCGTTTCAAACTTATATAGACAACAAATTAACTTAGTAGAGCTCATTTTACTACTGTACGCCATACGCCAGTATACGCCAGACTAAAATGTAAGGAATAAGAAAATAACGTTTGCTGTATTTAGATTGGTAGATACATACTTAAGTATTATAAAGCAGTATGTGAATTGCATGCTCCAGCTTCTCAAATTATATCATATATCTAATTCGGTATTCGATGTCAATTTCGTTTTAAATACGTATCACTTAAATATTCTGCTGCTCAGATTATTGATTGTGTCACTCGCCGACATTAATGGTCATCCGCAGTAAGAGTTCAATAAATTTATCAATAAGGCATCAGATGTAGGCATGTCGGCAAACACTTGTTGCAGTTGATTGACTGTAAATCGAAGTTATAGAAATTTAAGTGAGACTAACTAAATCACATTTTAATAACACGACAGAGGTTAATTTCGTTCAATTCATCCAATTCATTTCGTTCGGGCAGAAATTCTAAAACTGTCTATGGATGGCACGCTGGGCGAACCTAAGTACCATATTTTACCATGGCGCTAGGAAATTCTCCTATCCATGCTATAGCCGGGTATTGAAGGTATGACAAGGTATATCAAAGCTGCGAATTTGTATCATAGTTAGAAGACGCATTGTAGGTTTTACAGTTTCCAGTCCAGATGATGTTGAATAACATTGAGGAGTAAGAGAGAAGCCAATGTTGAATTCAAATGCAAATTTAGTGCTATTATATAATATAGTACAAAAAGAGAGTGGCGGTGTTTTTTCATTAATCTGTTCGATGATGGTGCTGGTAGATTCACGAACCCTCGTAGAAGTCGTAGCCGTCCGATTAGTATCCGGCACGACGAGCCACCCCGAGATTATCCGAGACCTGCTGGAGCAGATTACCGTGGTGGCCAACTCTAGTCGGGCCACTGTACTATGCTGTGGTTTTTACCGGTCGCCCTGTCCAGTGGGTCTAACCACACCATCCAAATTATTCTTTTCTCTCACACGATACTTACTGGACTCCCATTTGTTGCACAGAATTTTCTATCTCTCTAATTCATGCAGCACAAGGAAAAAGTTAAATAAATCATGACATTTGACGGGTTTATCGGGACTCGCACGGGCCTCTCACCGCAACTACAGGATGATATGGGGTGTCGAATAGTATTTTACTCCGCCACCTCACGGAACGTATTACATTTTTGTATAAAAACCAATGGCTGCGTTTGTAAATTTTTAACACTAACCTTCGTGATAGGTAATATATTTCGATTCGTAGTTAGCAATTCCCGAGGGAGGACGTTATAACTCACGCGGATGAAGTCGCGAGTAGAACCTAATACCTAGTAAAAGACGAGCTCCAATGATTATTTCATCGTTTTTCCTGGTAAAACACGGCAAACTCGAGATTAGCCATTAAATCACGCTGAGACGTTCAAACACATAAATACGGGCAGGTTTTTACACGAACCCGTGAGAAATAGATATGAGATGTAATCGGAGAGAGTGCTCGCCGAACAGACGGCGTATTTAATATTTATTATTTGATGTATTAGTCCTACACGAGTATTTATTTGAGAGAGTCTGCCGCTGCGAGAGACAAATCGTTCAGGCTTTGATTGTTATTAAAAGATGTCCTGATGGAATGAACAGACATATTTATCTAGAAGAAAAACACATAAGGTTTTACTTATACTGACTTCATAAGCTGAGAAAACTATGTGATTATAAAAAAAAAATAATCCTATATTCACATTTTTTTTTTTAATTCAAAGTTGAGATTTCATAATTCAAAGTGTCATCCATAGATAAAAATTAGATGATGGTTACTCTCTCTCCTTTGTTAACATAGAGATACTTGTGAAATGCAGTGAGTTTTAGACCTATAGCAATATTATAGAAGTCATGACATTGCTCCTATGCCAATTTCAGCATACAATCACATACTTAGCATATGTATATAATTGCATTTTTATCCTCCTATTTAAATATTCCTGCTCATTCACACCCATTCCCTAACACATATATATCTGCCACCTCACATAGATACATGTACGTACACATACGCCCACGCAAATGATATACCCACTCGAATAAAAAAATGTGGAGTCTCCTCCTCCAGGTAATCATCTACTGAATGACCTATAGAAAATATACATGTAATGTATATATTATATATTTTCAACACCTGAAACATCCCTAATTAGTGAATATGTAGAACTCTGTGTTAAAAATCTATTTGTAAAGTCCCCAAGGGTGCCCAAGTTCTTGTTATTTTTTATCTAATTTTAATTATAAGCATTTCATAATTTGTGTTTTTAATATATAATGTATTTATTATTTTTATTGTTATTTGGGTGCGCAACGTGTTAGTGTACGTGTGCTAAATATCTCGAAAAAAGCTTATACAGCCCGTCTCCGCAGTGATATATACAAGAGTAGAGTACTCTATGGTCAGTGACCCACGTGACGTCTTACGAAGCGCACAATGTGATACCAACCGCTAATGCACTATTACATTTTAACAGATGAATGAAGGTTTTGCCTGGGAATATTATAACGATATGTTGTCAAATTTAGTTCTTGCTCTTGATATTTTTTTGTAATCATAAACTTATGTCTCTGTAACATTAGTTACGCAGGCGAAATGTTGTAAAAGTTGCAAGGCATCTGTGAAATACATGTTCTGGTTCATGGTCTGCTTATATTTCATGCCCACAGGGTGGCTCGTTATTCAGAGGAGGTAAAATTACTATTTTTAGTGCTATATCCTTCTACACGAGCAGTCTATGGCTAAATTGCAATGCATTCAGTGTTGTTACGGCTGCTGCAGTTCTGTAGCGCATCGGGCACGTTGCGTTGGCCGAACCACGTGTTGATTATTACTGCGCGATCATGCGGGATCACACGCACATCCTCGGGCCAACAGTAATTGTATTCTGCAGCCTCTGCAGGTATTCGGAGACAGGATTGATTGCCAATACGTGAACCATTGTGATATAGTTTGTTTATTGGCTATATAATTAATAAGTATTCACACTTATTGTAGACTTCTCACTACTTGACATCTGTAATTAAATGACTATATAAAATTTGTAGCCAAAGTTTTTTTACACATATGTTAATTACTTATTTTCTTTGTTAATTGTTGGTAAAGAATGTAATTATTATAAATTCATTTTGGAAATTTACTACTTAAATTATATATATATATATTTTTATATTGTACTCGAAACCATTTTATGTATAATATGTGATGACGAAATTAGGAATAACTTTAATTGACTCCCGTTCTTAACTTGTAACTTACAGCTGTTGTACTCATTGCCTAAAGTAATGAAATAGTTTGGCCTCTTTCAGCTGCAACTATTTTCCCCGCTAGATTATTTAAGCCATTGCATAGCTTCTATCGCAGGCCTTGAGCGTGGAGACCGAATCCAGAAATTCCGTAACGAAAATAACCTAACACCTCCTACTTCGACCGGCACATCGGTGATACTATATTTGATCAGCGCCTCTACAGTGCGTAAAAGGAACTAAATTTTGGCAGAAAAAAGGGTTTGACAACTACATAACGTGTCGAGATTTATAATTGCATAAGTTGATAAAAAATGCTATGTACCTAATAGCTTTACCGCGGCAGTCTCCAAGTGCCACACGTCTTATTTTTTTATGTGTTATCTTATCACATTCGATTTTGAAACTCGTCTAAACATAGTAAATTTTTTTTAACATACGAGTACTGACAATTTTACAGCGTTGCTATTGGCCAACGTAATCAACATAAAGTCCGTTAAACACGAACTCTGTAGTTACACGTAGGTACATTCAGTTGAGTCTTCGACTATCTGCGCGTCGATAAATATTGCTTGTAACGAATCAATACTAAAGTTGCAACTATTGAATTAGAGTAAGCAAAACAAAGATGGTTTTGAAAAAATGTTAAAGCTAAGTTACGAAATCGCTTCGTCATACGTTTGCCGACGTATCACTGTGCGCTTAATCTAATTGAACTCGTTTGTTGAGACCAAGGCTACGGCAGGAAATAACCAAAGTTATAAAAATTATGAAGTCTGAACTCTTTTGTTACAAGGAGTAGCTAAAGTGTATAGATAAAAATGGTGGTCATGTCTCAATCATGTCATAACCAAGATAGAAATAAAAATGTACCGAATCGACAATCATGTACAAAATATGTTTGAGCAATTTATATAAGTCAATTATCTGCAAAAAGTCAATCAGAAGGATGACGATAATTTTTATGATTACAAGAATTGTAGCATAATTATTTGATTTATTTGTTCTAGTGCAAATAAAATTATATACTATTACAATATTGTTTTAAATTATAAAATTACTATCTACATATGAAATTTGGAAGAAAAATATGTCATAAATAATGCATTATATTTGGTCGTGGCTTTTATACCCACGTATCTCAAAGAGGGAAACGCGTTATGAGTGCGTTCCCGCCATGCGTGCGCTCTCGCCGGCGGCAGCGGCATACTGCCCTCGCGTGGTTTGCGACCGGCGTCTACACAGTGGGAAATAGTGGTCCCGAACCACGGTCGACAACGCATGCTCGCAATCCAAGGGCGTTGGAAATTCAAACGTAATTTGGTCGCAAACCATCTTCTCCACAGTTCGAAACCATGGTTCGGGACCATGGTCGCTAACTGTCTGGCACGCTCTTAATTGTGCACATACGCGGACTAATACGACAAGTGCGTGCGCACTCTTTCTTGCCTCTCATGAATGTAAGTATTAAGTTAAGGCCTAAATAATACTTAAAATAATAAATATATCTGACTATATATATTTATCATTTTAGGTGGGTCCTAGGTATGACTAAACCTAGGTATAACCAGGTATATTATAAATATATCTAGTTATACTTTGGTATAACTAAGTATATTTACTCGTATTATATTACTTTGAAGTTTAATACCCGTGGGGTGCCGGGATAGAAGTGAACCTCACCATATCATCCCATGGGTGTCGTAGGAGGCGATTAAGGGAAAAATACTGGAAGATGAGCAGCAGCGGCTTCTAAAGAACTGCCAACTTACACTGCGATCCCCAAGACGCCTGCCAAGCCATTATGTCAAATACCCCCTTAATACGATCCGGCTGTTACAGTATACATTTACGGTGATAATGCATTTACGCATTCTCGTCCACCCATAAGGGAAGGCGCCCGTACTCATTGTGGCTGTTTGCCTCCAGACTCAGGGCAACACCGCCGGAACACATTTCAAACCGTAACCACCACGACCACCAAGTCCACAAATGGGTTACGATCGACCTCAAGCCTGAACGTCCAAGGTCTTCTTACGGCAGGTCAGACGAGTAGCTCTACCGCGTGCTAAATTTCGGTACTTACCCGTGGAACACCTCGTAGAACACCTGGGTGTTCCACGGGTGAAAAAAATCTCCCGTGGAACCAATTCTGCCGCAGAAGATTAAATATACTCTCTCAACTCCTCTTCCTTACCATCCCCGGTTTCGAGAGCGCCTCCGCCAAGACAAGGCGGGGACCTAAGGGGGAAGTTATACCTAGTCAAATACAAACGGACCCGGAGCGATTTTTAAAGGAATAGGTATAAAAAAGTTTCATAGAGGAGCTTATGTCTTATGATGCCGGAGCAGTATGACAACGTATAACTATATACTGTCTGTTTCATAGTAACTGCATGATGCATATGGAAGCAGTGACAGCTCAGTGGTATTGGCTATGGACTGCCGCGCAGCAGGTCCATGGTTCGAATCCCGCCGCGGGCTTGAGCTTCACCGCATGGTGAAAGGGTATTTTGCGAGTGCCCGCCTGGCTAGCGACCACTCTCAAGTAGAAAATCTGCCGCCAAGCACCTAACAGTGTGTTCCGGCAGCACTCCTTGAGAGCCAGTGAAATTACAGGCACATGAGACTTAACAACTATGTCTCAGGGTGACGGGTGCAGTGCAATTCGTGACTTGTGACGAAATTCAGCTGTTATAGGCAGAGGATACCACTGAACATGAGGTGGGCCTCGAGCTTGTTCCGTCACAATAACATATAAAAAAAACTGCATATCTGTTTTATAGCATAAAATAGCGTAAATATTAGTTCCTCAGTGTTACAACACAACTCAGCTGTTTTGTGTAACGATTCTGGTACGAAAAGATAAATCAAATAAAATAATATCGAGAAAATTCTCAAACATGAGCGAAAATATTGACATTTCTTTTGAATAAAGACTACGCGAAGTATCGTATTTACGAAGGTACACAGAAAAACCAATATCCATTGATAGTGTGTTTTTTTAATTTGGAACTAAAACGCGCCAACAATGTCGTATGAAAAATATTTGCAGGCGTGCTTGGGCGTAATTTGAATGAAGATCTCTTTCATCCTGGTTTTCATAGATTGAAGCTTTCGTTGTCTTCATAGAGATATAAACTACTATTGTTGTCTTACTACAAAATAACCACAGACATATTATTTATTTATCGACACGGCAGAAAAAAAATGATGACAAAGCAAACAATTCCTTTCTGTTATTTTGACAATAAAAATATATTCGACGGTTCTGAAAGTGAAATAGATGTTGATTGCACTCCACTCGTGGAAGTCCGTGGAAGTATGAGTTTTTCTCACAGAACACTGCGAGCGCATTAACGCAAATTTGTGTGGCAAAAACACAGCGCCAAGAAATATATATACCTCTGCAGATAATAGAGAAATATATATAGTTCCTCACTTGCGGCTCGTCATTCAAGCTTATACTTGACCTGCAATTGGTAATTTCTCGGCCATTGCAATAATGTACTATTAATTAATAAACGACCAAATGCGGGTTGGGCCACGCACATGAAGGTTCCGTCGAAACCCGTTGTAAAAACGATCCTCCACTTTTCCTGCTAAAGCTAAAAATTATTAATGTAAAAGCATTCTTATTTATAGTAGGTAATATGATTGTGAGAACAACTTCATTGACCACAAATGACGAGTAAGTACTTAAAAAAATTTTTTGTCAGTAAGGCATAGGGAAGTAATTTAATTTATTTTCTATAGCAATAAATAATTATTCAATTCTATTCTAAAAAGTTGATATTTATTTGAAATAAAAATCAAAAGTATACACCGATAAATGCAAGTAAGCTTATAAAAGGGCTATTATACTATATAACTAGTCTGGCCATAAATACTGTCAGATAAAAAAATACTATTTTTCAACTAATCAAAAACTATTATTTTGGATTAGGAACGCGTTTATTATGTTCAGAAGTTCTTTCGATTTTGCGCCACTCTAATATTTTTTCGTGTTCAATATCAAATTACAATATGGAACGGGGTGTTAAAGAAAATAGGATTGCATTGATCACCATGCACAAAGTGGGTATGGAGCCGCTGCCGTCGGTCATATTCCAGACACTTCAAATCTTGGTATCAGCGGTATGTTCGTATATCGTAATATCAACGGATAAAACAACACTTCCCTGTCGTAGAACATAAAAGATTAGGGCAGCCGCGTGCTGTTAGAACTACAAAGGCTGTAAATGCTGTATGAAAAAATATTTAAAAATTTTGCACAGGAGTATGGTCATTTCTATAATCATGCTCTTTGTGAAAAATTGGGAAGCACCATTAAATTTAGATCACGTCACTCTTAGATTTATGATATTATTCGATATCGCTAATCATAACTAATTAAATTTTTGGATACAACGATTTGACGATATAGTTTATTTTCATAAATTGAGTCTTATCGTTGAAAATAAGACTCATCGTGCGCATTGCATAAGCGAACACGAAAAATGGTTTCTAATGTGTAGATAACATCAGCGAATCTTATCTACTTAGTAATGTAAATAACGATAAACGCTTACTTTCCTACAGTCTAGAATGAACTATGGAGAGATAGAAAGAACTACATTTGTAAGCACTAGCTCTTTGTATAAGCAAACAGCGTTAACCCGTTGCGCGTGCGTGTTTCACCCATGCAAACATAGATGCCGCCACTGCCGCTGCCAGGAGCCTTGAGTCAACAGTCCTGGAGTACACGAACTGCATGCAAGAGTGACGTGCTGCGTTGTCAAATCAAGGATACGGGCACGTTGGGATACTTGTATAATGCTATTACATACTTACATAACGTTACTTTTGCTTAGGTTTTGAAGCGCTCGTAGCGAAGTTTGCTTAGCCTTTCTGAGCCGATCAGCAAAGCTAAGCAACGTCCGCCGCGGTCATGAGTTGGATGGTTGACCGCTGGTGACATTACTACTGAGCGCTTCCGTGCTTCGGAGGGCACGTTAAGCCGTCGGTCCCGGTTGTTGTCCTAGGATGGCAGTCTTTATAGCATGGTGGTAGGGCATTTTGCGAATGCCCGCCTGGCTAGCTACCACACTCAAGTAGAAAATCTGTCGCCAAGCACCTAACGGTGTGTTCCGGCAGCTGTCCTTGAGAGCCAGTAATTCTAGGTTAGCCTGAACAACATCTTCGACCACATCATCACTTACCATCAGGTGAGATAATGGTCAAAGGATAACCTATCAGGCATAAAAAAAAGGTAGACATTACCATAGATTTCTACTTGCTTGTAGGTACTTATAGAAATCTTTTGTTGGGGTTTCTTTAACTATCCCTTGTCTAGGTTGATATGTAATACTAGAATAGGTATATCATCATCATATCCATGACGTCCGCTGTTGAACATAATAAGTTGAACGAACTGCCATCTTACAATCTTCAGTGTGAATTGTTAAAAGTAAATAAAAATTTAGATAAATCCCACGTTGAAACACCCCAGGCTGATTACACAACTGAGCTATAAAGGAAGATGAGTGATGTACCATCACTAGGGTCACTGCACTCAGCGAAGCTAGAACAATACAGCGTTTCTATTGACGGTAGTTTCCTTCTTACTCCGGTCATCTTGTTCGCACATCTCCGGTTGATACAACGCATGCATGGTGGTAGGGCATCTTGGCATGGTGGTAGAGCACTTTCGCATGGTGGTAGGGCATTTTGCGAATGGCCTTCTGGCTAGTTACCAATGTGGCTACTGGAGCCACCAAATGAAAGAGGAGAGTATTCTTTAGAGGTCCATCGTGAATTGAAACTCCTTTAAGTTAAGTATATTATCCATACCTTAAATACTACATCAATTGGTTATTATGTTATACTTAGATATCACTTATTAATGATCTGTCTAACTTGGGAAGCGTCAAATTAATTTTCCGGCAGCTAAGCTTGAGAGCCAAAGTCAAAGTCAAAGTCAAAATCATTTATTAAATTTAGGCGTCTACGATGCTCTTATGAAGGTCAATTACAAATTTTAATATTGAAATATATAATACTACATTGTACTGCCACGTTCAGCAAACAAAAATTATAGAGCCACTGCGAGAAGAACGAGCAAGAAACTCGGGGCCATTCTTTTAAACGTTTTTTAACAATGTGTTAAGTACATACTATACTTATAGTAAAATTATTACAATACTTAATTTACATTACAGGCGCTAGCTTGGCAGAGGCGAACCAGTCCAAGCATTTTTGTCGTTTAAGTAATCACAAACTGTGTAGTAAGATTTCTTTATCAAAATATTCTTCACATGCAACTTGAATTTTCTTTCTGTGAGCGTTGTAATATGTTTGGGCAATTTATTATAAAACCGCACACAATTGCCTAAGAAGGACCTCTTATTTGTCTTTGCTAATCTAAAACCTGGCACCGCTATTTTATCTATATTCCTAGTGTTATAATCGTGATTGTCACTGTTTGATTTAAATTTACTCAATTTTTTACGAACATACATAATATTTTCAAATATATACAGACTTGGTAAAGTTAAAATATCAATATCTTTAAAAAGATCTCTCAGGGATTCCCTAGGATCCATTTCATATATGGCTTGAATTGCACGCTTTTGTAAGATAAAGATTGTCTCTATCTCAGCAGCAGCTCCCCACGGCAATATACCATAAATGACAATACTGTGGAAGTACGCGAAATAAACGAGCCTAGCAGTAGCTACGTCTGTTAGCTGTCTTATCTTACGAACTGCATGTGCAGCAGAACTAAGTCTTCCAGATAGATCATGTATATGTGGATTACACTGTAAAGTTGAATCCATTTTTTTTTTTTTTTTTTTATTCCTTATAGGTTAGCCTTTGTCCACTATCTCACCTGATGGTAAGTGATGATGTGGTCGAAGATGTTGTTCAGGCTAACCTAGAATTACTGGCTCTCAAGGACAACTGTCGGAACACACCGTTAGGTGCTTTGCGACAGATTTTCAACTTGAGGGTGGTAGCTAGCCAGGCAGGCATTCGCAAAGTGCCCTACCACCATGCTATAACGACTGCCATCCTAAGACAACAACCGGGACCGACGGCTTAACGTGCCCTCCGAAGCACGGAAGCGCTCAGTAGTAATGTCACCAGCGATCACCCATCCAAGTCATGACCGCGGCGGACGTCGCTTAACTTTGCTAATCGATTCAGAATGGCTAAGCAAACTGCGCTACGAGTGTTAAGTACATACTATACTTATAGTAAAATTATTACAATACTTAATTTACATTACAGGCGCTAGCTTGGCAGAGGCGAACCAGTCCAAGCATTTTTGTCGTTTAAGTAATCACAAACTGTGTAGTAAGATTTCTTTATCAAAATATTCTTCACATGCAACTTGAATTTTCTTTCTGTGAGCGTTGTAATATGTTTGGGCAATTTATTATAAAACCGCACACAATTGCCTAAGAAGGACCTCTTATTTGTCTTTGCTAATCTAAAACCTGGCACCGCTATTTTATCTATATTCCTAGTGTTATAATCGTGATTGTCACTGTTTGATTTAAATTTACTCAATTTTTTACGAACATACATAATATTTTCAAATATATACAGACTTGGTAAAGTTAAAATATCAATATCTTTAAAAAGATCTCTCAGGGATTCCCTAGGATCCATTTCATATATGGCTTGAATTGCACGCTTTTGTAAGATAAAGATTGTCTCTATCTCAGCAGCAGCTCCCCACGGCAATATACCATAAATGACATAATACTGTGGAAGTACGCGAAATAAACGAGCCTAGCAGTAGCTACGTCTGTTAGCTGTCTTATCTTACGAACTGCATGTGCAGCAGAACTAAGTCTTCCAGATAGATCATGTATATGTGGATTCCACTGTAAAGTTGAATCCATTATTTTTTTTTTTTTTTTTTATTCCTTATAGGTTAGCCTTTGTCCACTATCTCACCTGATGGTAAGTGATGATGTGGTCGAAGATGTTGTTCAGGCTAACCTAGAATTACTGGCTCTCAAGGACAACTGTCGGAACACACCGTTAGGTGCTTTGCGACAGATTTTCAACTTGAGGGTGGTAGCTAGCCAGGCAGGCATTCGCAAAGTGCCCTACCACCATGCTATAACGACTGCCATCCTAAGACAACAACCGGGACCGACGGCTTAACGTGCCCTCCGAAGCACGGAAGCGCTCAGTAGTAATGTCACCAGCGATCACCCATCCAAGTCATGACCGCGGCGGACGTCGCTTAACTTTGCTAATCGATTCAGAATGGCTAAGCAAACTTCGCTACGAGCGCTTCGAATAATTAATTGGGAATTAATTATTAGCATTATTTATTCGCGAAGGAAGACTGTCGCATTGTCAAAAGAGAGTTTTTCTAAGCCAAGCTTAATGTTTGGTTCAACATAAGTAACATTTGGTAAAGAAAACTTTAAACATTTGGTCTTTTTTTAATTTAAGAGAAGATTATTAGCCGCGAACCACTTAGAGATCATAGATAACACATTATTTACATGAATAATGAATAAGTTCACCATCTTTCCTGTCTTCTTTAAAAATTAGGGAGGTATCATCTGCGAATAAAACTATATCGCAGAAATTTTTAACCATGCAAGGCAGATCATTTATATATGCTAGAAACAGAAAAGATCCTAATATTGATCCTTGCGGTACTCCTATTCTTACCAAAGACCCGGAAGAAGTATTGCCATTTATTCTAACCTTCTGTAGCCTGTCTGACAGATATGACTTTATAAGATCCAGAGCTTTTCCACGAATACCATAATGTGAAAGTTTTCGAATCAGAGTGCGGTGCTCTACACAGTCAATAATTGTAGTAATTGTAAGTTAACCTGAATATCATCTTCGACTTCATCATCATATACCATCAGATGAGAAAGTGGTCAAAGGCCAGCCTATCAGCTATAAATAAATAAAAAACGTCATGGGAACTTTAAATATCATAAATTAGATCGGCAAAAACACTCACGTAGGGGATCGAATACGTCGGCCGGTTTGCCGGTCTAATTAATAATCAGTATTAATATTATAAATGCGCAAGTAACTCTGTGTGTCTGTCTGTCTTCCGTAACGCTTTCACGCCAAAACTACTGGACCGATTTTGAAGCGCTCGTAGCGAAGTTTGCTTAGCTATTCTGAATCGATCAGCAAAGTTAAGCAACGTCCGCCGCGGTCATGACTTGGATGGGTGACCGCTGGTTGGGCATTACTACTGAGCGCTTCCGTGCTTCGGAGGGCACGTTAAGCCGTCGGTCCCGGTTGTTGTCTTAGGATGGCAGTCGTTATAGCATGGTGGTAGGGCACTTTGCGAATGCCCGTCTAGCTAGCTACCACCCTCAAGTTGAAAATCTGTCGCCAAGCACCTAACGGTGTGTTCCGGCAGCCATCCTTGAGAGCCAGTAATTCTAGGTTAGCCTGAACAACATCTTCGACCACATCATCACTTACCATCAGGTGAGATAGTGGTCAAAGGCTAACCTATCAGGCATAAAAAAAAAAAAAGGAAATTTGGTAAGGAAATAGTTTAAGACCTGGGAAAAAACATAGGATAATTTTTATCCAACTGCGGTATCCCGGCCGCGTATCACTCCAAAACTACTGAATGGATTTCAATGAAACTTAGCATGATTGGAGTTCATACTACAAGGTAGGATAATTTAGCTTTTTAACCCGAAATTCAGCATTATAGTCAAAATATACACTTAGTTGTAATTTATTAACGCGTAGTCCGATTTCAGACGTTCTTTTTAGGGTTCCGTACCCAAAGGGTAAAAACGGTCTGTCCCGCTGTCCGTCCGTCCGTCTGTCCGTCCATCCGTCCGTCCGTCTGTCACCAGGCAGTATCTCAAGAACGGTGATAGCTAGACAGATGAAATTTTCACAGATGATGTATTTCTGTTGCCGCTATAACAACAAATACAAAAAGTTGGCCAAGTGCGAGTTGGACTCGCTCACGTTAAAACAAAAAAAGGTTAAAATATGAAGTCTAATGTTGTATAGCTAATGGTACGGAACCCTTCGTGCGCGAGTCCGACTCGAACTTGGCCGATTTTTTTGTTAGAATAGTGGTACTTTAAAATTTATCCCGTAAATATTTCAAAGTCATCGGGTTTGAAGTTCAGAAATAACAGACATCACAACCTAAATATTACGTTCCAAATAACTTGACACCCAAAATGTACAGAAACCTTTCAACGTACGGCTCATCTTAAGCTGGCGTTTGCACTTTATCGTATAGGTATAATAGATAGGTCTATAGTCGGACCTCTCCAAAAGACTGATTTTTCAAACGATAAAACACAGGTTTTTTATTACGATAAGCACAACTTCCCTACGTATATTTTTCATAACATGCAATGCTCTAATCAGTCTAATCTATACATATAACAGGTTGCAGAAGGCGGGTAGGGAAGCGAGAGGGGTAAGACGCTTAAATTTATCTATTTATACTTATAATAAAACTGTAACAGGTCCACTGCAGTTTCTGTACATTGCAGATATTTTGAAAATATGTTTTGAGAGCAATCTGTAGCTGATACTGATGCAAAAACTGGTTTTTTTTTTCTGGCTGTCTGTCTGTATCCCGGCCTCGCATCACTCCAAAACTACTGAATGGATTTGAATGTAACTTAGCTCGATTCGAGTTCATACTACGAAGAAGGACATACGATACTTTTATCCCGAAATTCAGTACGGTTCTCTTGGGAAAGGGGATGAAAGTCAAAATGTACATTTAGTTGTAATTTATTAACGCGTAGTCCGATTTCAATCATTCTTTTTTTGTTACAATAGTGGTTATTTAATTATTTTCCCGTAAATATTTCAGTCCTCAGTTTTGCAGTTCAGAAATTACAGATATCACAAACTAAATATTTCGTTTTAAATAACTTGGACCGCGGAATGTTGAGAAACCCTTGAACGTACGGCTCATCTTAAGCCCACAGGCAGCCCGAAACCCCACGGGAAGCCCGACACCCCACGGACAGACCGGTATCCCCCGGGCAGCCCGGCGCCCCACGGGCAGCACGGCACCCTTATTTAGTTTTGCAAGCTTGCTACGATCAAACTCTAAAATGTGGTACATTTGAAGCAGTGATAGCTCAGTGGCTTTGGCCATGGACTGCCGCGCAGCAGGTCCATGGTACGAATCCCGCCGCTGGCTTGAGCTTCACCGCATGGTGCAGGGCATTTTTGCGAATGCCCGCCTGGCTAGCGACCACCCTTCAGTGGAAAATCTGTCGCCAAGCACCTAACGGTGTGTTCCGGCAGCTGTCCTTGAGAGCCAGTAATTGTAGGTTAAGCCTGTTAACACCTACGACCACATCGTCACTTACCATCAGGTGAGATTGTGGTCAAAGGCTTACCTATCAGCAATAAAAAAAAAAAAAAACATTCACCACAATCAGTTTTTTAAACTACATAATTATCTTTCTATTGACGGATACATTTCGGAGACTGCGCAATGAAAGTGCACAATGTAGTCTTAGGTTTTCGCGATTGTTACACTTTGTAATTAAACAACTTTAAACGATTTAAATCGCGTATATTTATCATTATTTTTGTCCCGACGTTTCAAACACTTCTTAGTGATCGTGGTCACGGGGTGACTGTCGGGACAAAAATAATGATAAATATACGTGATTTAATCCGTTTACAGTTGGAAGTGCACAACTTTAGTAGATTGTTATACAAGGGTCGAAAGGAATTGGTAACTTTCACCCGCGGTCAGCTCTCTACTTTTCATTTCGAATTTAAAGAAAGTAAATAAAGTAGCTTTTCTAAAAATTATTCTTTGATAAAATAACATGTACTTACTAAAAATTTATTGAGAGGTTTGAACTATTTGTGAAATTTTACGTAAAATTTTGTTTGGAATATTTACGGGCGGCTAGAGCCCGAATAGGAATCTCTCTGCTTTTCACTATATTAGATAAGGAATAAAGATATAAATATAGTATGTTTTTATATTATTTATTTTGATTTTAATAACATGAGCAGTATATTTTTAAAATTAATGCGGCTATAGTCCAAGTAGGAATCGATGACTTACATCCGTGTTGAACACTCTACTTTTCTAGGTAAAAAAATAGTAGTTTTTCTAAATATTTACTAAAAATAATAAACATGAGTAGAAGACACAAAGATACACTAGGAGTTAGAACAATGAAATTTAGGGAAAGTTTTAATATTTTTTTTACCTACACTTTCTACCTTATATTTAGTTACTACCCTGCCAAACATAGTTGTTATTAATTGTTTTACAACAACAGAATATTTTACAACGAAAAATCTTAGACATATAACTTTGTTTACACCAATGTTTTTCCCGGCCTTAGGTGGGAAAAAGCGTCTCCCACCCGCTACTCAGATCAAACAAACACTACTTTCCGAGAATGAGAAATAAAAAAAATCGAGCTACCGTCAAACAAACCGCCGCGCCTTTTAAAAATCGAAATTCTAAAGAACAAGGTACTTTGCTTTAACATTTATTGTGCGAAAGAACTCTCTGAGTTACTTAACTACTGTCTTCTGGAAAATACAACCCGGGAGTTTTGAAATCCAAAGTAGAAAGCTCCATTCTGAGCTATGGTTTACTATAAGAGTGCTTCACCGCAGACCACAGTGTTGCTTAATATGAGATAAACAGTGCACAAATGTGAATAATTAGTGTGCAGGTACGGCAATCGCGAACGAAGTCGCGGGTACAGCTAGTATTTAAATATGTGTGAAACTCACGAGATTTTCATTTCAAAAACATCGAGTCTGTGCTTAGCAGTGGATGATCCTGGTAATACAATTAGTAAAGTTATTTACATCTTTATTTCACATTTATATAGTTAGTTTCAAAATGTAAGTTGTTGCGTAGCGGTACCCTCTACTCGAACTTACTTTTGACCAACATTAAGTTGCCTTCAATGGTGTTGTCATCATTTTAAAAATATTGCAACTTAATCAAGCAATATGTAGTATTTCTAGCGGTCACCCATCCATGTCATGACCGCGGCGGACGATGCTTTACTTAGCTGATCGGTTAAGATCGGCTAACACTCAATTAATTGAAGCAAGTTATTTATTTCCAATAAGAAAGTCATAATATAAATTTATCCCTCACATTACTAAAAAAAATGTTTTTCCTCTCGTAAATTTGTAATAAATTAAATAAATTCACGAAATATTAATCGACAAAAAAGAAATAATAATAGAGAAAGTAACTTCATGAATTTACAGTTAATTTGAGAAGTAGCTCAGCTGCTATAAATATTTTAACGTACATAATATTATTCCATCGTCCAAACAATATGTGTTAGGTGCGAGTGCTATAAAACGGAACAAATCTGATGCAGTTTCGTCATTTCCATAAAACACTCACCTGCCGGCGGCGGCTGCAATATACTCCACCTGAGCGTGAAACACCAAAGTTCAGTCCAAATAAAAATTTTAAACTATATTTACGGGACGTCGCACAATAAACTCTGAGCGCAAACAAAGTCGTTATAGCCGCGATGAGCCCGTGAAAATAATACCTCCCTGCGACTGTGCTCATTGTAAACGAGCGAAGTTTTTCTATTTCCTGCGTTTTGAGCCTTACCGGCCGCCCTCCCCCGCCCACCGCTCCAGCCCAGAGCCCGCGCCCCGCTGCGCCGCCCGCTTGAGACCCGATGATGAATAGTAACATCACCTGTCTTCTAACTTGGAGCCGCAGCTACCAAACTTTTTGTCCGTCAAGTTCCGGGTAAGCGATTACGAATGGGCTCCGAATAAAAAAGTTGTGTTATGGTAAAAAGGTGGGAAAGGTATTCGGGTCTGTCCTTTTGATACGCACGACCTGTTTTACCACTTCCCGAATAAATGGCTATGCGAATAAGTTATGAGATGTTTTCTCTCTTATTCAGATGTTCTTTGTACAGTTTATATCTGCTACAGGAACGTAGACATTATGCTATAGCAGCTGTAAAATAGCAATCGTATCATAATTCACATAACACTAACTCCTATTATTAGTTGTAGGATTTAGTAAACCAAACCAGTTTAAAATAAACAGTAGGAAAGACCCAAAAGTGTCACCAACTTCGGCCGAGGGGTGAATAAACTCAAACAACAAAGGCTAACACGAGCCGTAGGCATTGTTTGCCGGATTAGTGCGGCTGATCATAATCGCCACTGAAACAGATTATACGAGTGTCCCGGAGAGAGAGCCTACTTTGTGTTTCACGATGGTTTCACGCCATACCAACTGCTGTATATTCTGTGTCTTCGCAACTGGACCGCTATTGTTATTCGCTACTCTGATGGTTTATGAAAGGCTTGTTTATAACCATCGTTATACTATGTGGTGCTAGCAGCCATAAACGTTAATTATCTAATATTGTTAAAGCTAGAGGGAATCGAAGGCTTCTTTTCAAATATGCTTTGATTAAGTTAAAAGTATTACGTTTTTTACTGCCTCATCTATTGGTAGGTGATGACACGGAACATGTTAAATTTGAATGGGAACTGGCACTCAAAACTATTTGTCGGAGGTGTAAGAGATAGATTTCCTACTTGAATCGCTTAGAACGTGGTAGCTAGTCGGACGAGCTTTTACAAAATACCCAACCTCCCGCGACAGGATAAGACCACTGTTTTTGTGGATCTTCATGAAATTACTTTATAGTTATAGTCACTGCTCCATCACTACTTCAAACAGGTATTCAGCATTATCAGTCATAATTAGTTGATCTGTAAAGTGGCAATTGGACTTAATGAACACTTTTTAAAATAAAACCTGAAGCAATGATGGCTAACCGGTAATAGCTATGAACTGCCGCCGTGCTTCAGGTCCATGGTTCGATCCCCACCGGCAGCTTGAGCTTCAACGCATAGTAGAAAGGCATTTTGCAAATGCTCGCCTGGCTAGCTATCATCCTCAAGTAGAAAATCTGTCGCCAAACACCTAACTGTATACTACTAACTACTATATGTTTTTTTTATTGCTGATAGGTAAGCCTTTGACCTTAATCTCACCTGATGGTAACTTATTATGTGGTTGAAGATGTTAACAGGCTTAGCCTTAATTACAGGCTCTTAAGGACACCTGCCGGAATATATCTTCACATGCCTCAATGTGACGGGAGCAGTGCAATTGCTTCGAATAAAATGTTTCTGTTATAGGCAGATCAGGAGGGCCTCGTGTTTTCCATCACAATTAAATAAAAATATGTGTAGGCTATTGTAATTTAAAACTTAACGAACTATCAATATATCTGAATCTGAATCCCAAGCATAGCAGATCTATTTATAAAAATATCATTATGTGGTAGATAGATAGATAGGTCATGTTTTTGTACTCTCCTTGTACAAACAAAATTATATGTTAACTAACTCCTTATATGAGAACAATTAGTATATTCTGGTGGCAAATGGTATCCAGTAACCTACAGAACACAGTTTACGTTTTGCAAATTAATTTAATTAGTAACTACTTACGAGAAAATAATGCAATTAATTTGTAATCAAAATGAGAGTACAAGTTGACGAGCGAGTTGTAGGCCGACTTACCACCAATATCCTCTGCGTACAAGATGACTTCGATCTCGAGTTCTTCAAACATCAGCTGTACCTACCCCGGCTCTTCCCCCCGCCCCGCCCGGGGCGCTTCGAATAATTTAACTTTCCCCTCTTAGTCGCCTGATACAATGGAAATATTTATAAGGAGTTATTACCTATTGTGTTAGTAAAGAAACTCCATTATAAAAATGTTGTTTCATTGCGAACAAGTTTGGTTTCAGAGGCGGGAATAAAGGGTGGGTTTTCTGAAATATGTTTATTTGAATTTTATAAAACAACGTTTTTCATTTTAAACTTGGTAATTTATCCAATTTTTCAATAACGTCTTGAGTTTGGACAGGAAAGTTGTCTACAATATATAAAATTATGTGTCAAAAGAATCATATTTTGAATACGTACCCCCTTTGTAACTGGCGTATTTTATTCTGTTTGGTGTAAAGACATACAAAAATTTAACAAAATGTTGAACTTTTAACGGTATTTTAACCTTCAGCATATTATACTACTCAAAACAAAATAAGGGCCTATTTTTATTTAATTTGTTGTGACTTTAGTATACTGAAAGTAACAGATTAGTAGCATTATATTGATACTAGCTGTACCCGCGACTTCGTTCGCGATTGCCGTACCTGCACACTAATTATTCACATTTGTGCACTGTTTATCTCATATTAAGCAACACTGTGGTCTGC
The DNA here is from genome assembly GCA_963854805.1 of Plagodis dolabraria. Lineage (NCBI taxonomy): Eukaryota > Metazoa > Arthropoda > Insecta > Lepidoptera > Geometridae > Plagodis > Plagodis dolabraria. The sequence continues at coordinate 1,418,017 of OY978443.1, forward strand.
GGTGAAGCACTCTTATAGTAAACCATAGCTCAGAATGGAGCTTTCTACTTTGGATTTCAAAACTCCCGGGTTGTATTTTCCAGAAGACAGTAGTTAAGTAACTCAGAGAGTTCTTTCGCACAATAAATGTTAAAGCAAAGTACCTTGTTCTTTAGAATTTCGATTTTTAAAAGGCGCGGCGGTTTGTTTGACGGTAGCTCGATTTTTTTTATTTCTCATTCTCGGAAAGTAGTGTTTGTTTGATCTGAGTAGCGGGTGGGAGACGCTTTTTCCCACCTAAGGCCGGGAAAAACATTGGTGTAAACAAAGTTATATGTCTAAGATTTTTCGTTGTAAAATATTCTGTTGTTGTAAAACAATTAATAACAACTATGTTTGGCAGGGTAGTAACTAAATATAAGGTAGAAAGTGTAGGTAAAAAAAATATTAAAACTTTCCCTAAATTTCATTGTTCTAACTCCTAGTGTATCTTTGTGTCTTCTACTCATGTTTATTATTTTTAGTAAATATTAAGAAAAACTACTATTTTTTTACCTAGAAAAGTAGAGTGTTCAACACGGATGTAAGTCATCGATTCCTACTTGGACTATAGCCGCATTAATTTTAAAAATATACTGCTCATGTTATTAAAATCAAAATAAATAATATAAAAAACATACTATATTTATATCTTTATTCCTTATCTAATATAGTGAAAAGCAGAGAGATTCCTATTCGGGCTCTAGCCGCCCGTAAATATTCCAAACAAAATTTTACGTAAAATTTCACAAATAGTTCAAACCTCTCAATAAATTTTTAGTAAGTATGTTATTGTATCAATGAATAATTTTTAGAAAAGCTACTTTATTTACTTTCTTTAAATTCGATATGAAAAGTAGAGAGCTGACCGCGGGTGAAAGTTACCAATTCCTTTCGACCCTTGTATAACAATCTACTAAAGTTGTGCACTTCCAACTGTAAATGGATTAAATCACGTATATTTATCATTATTTTTGTCCCGACAGTCACCCCGTGACCACGATCACTAAGAAGTGTTTGAAACGTCGGGACAAAAATAATGATAAATATACGCGATTTAAATCGTTTAAAGTTGTTTAATTACAAAGTGTAACAATCGCGAAAACCTAAGACTACATTGTGCACTTTCATTGCGCAGTCTCCGAAATGTATCCGTCAATAGAAAGATAATTATGTAGTTTAAAAAACTGATTGTGGTGAATGTTTTTTTTTTTTTTTATTGCTGATAGGTAAGCCTTTGACCACAATCTCACCTGATGGTAAGTGACGATGTGGTCGTAGGTGTTAACAGGCTTAACCTACAATTACTGGCTCTCAAGGACAGCTGCCGGAACACACCGTTAGGTGCTTGGCGACAGATTTTCCACTGAAGGGTGGTCGCTAGCCAGGCGGGCATTCGCAAAAATGCCCTGCACCATGCGGTGAAGCTCAAGCCAGCGGCGGGATTCGTACCATGGACCTGCTGCGCGGCAGTCCATGGCCAAAGCCACTGAGCTATCACTGCTTCAAATGTACCACATTTTAGAGTTTGATCGTAGCAAGCTTGCAAAACTAAATAAGGGTGCCGTGCTGCCCGTGGGGCGCCGGGCTGCCCGGGGGATACCGGTCTGTCCGTGGGGTGTCGGGCTTCCCGTGGGGTTTCGGGCTGCCTGTGGGCTTAAGATGAGCCGTACGTTCAAGGGTTTCTCAACATTCCGCGGTCCAAGTTATTTAAAACGAAATATTTAGTTTGTGATATCTGTAATTTCTGAACTGCAAAACTGAGGACTGAAATATTTACGGGAAAATAATTAAATAACCACTATTGTAACAAAAAAAGAATGATTGAAATCGGACTACGCGTTAATAAATTACAACTAAATGTACATTTTGACTTTCATCCCCTTTCCCAAGAGAACCGTACTGAATTTCGGGATAAAAGTATCGTATGTCCTTCTTCGTAGTATGAACTCGAATCGAGCTAAGTTACATTCAAATCCATTCAGTAGTTTTGGAGTGATGCGAGGCCGGGATACAGACAGACAGCCAGAAAAAAAAAACCAGTTTTTGCATCAGTATCAGCTACAGATTGCTCTCAAAACATATTTTCAAAATATCTGCAATGTACAGAATTGGACCTGTTACAGTTTTATTATAAGTATAAATAGATAAATTTAAGCGTCTTACCCCTCTCGCTTCCCTACCCGCCTTCTGCAACCTGTTATAGGTATAGATTAGACTGATTAGAGCATTGCATGTTATGAAAAATATACGTAGGGAAGTTGTGCTTATCGTAATAAAAAACCTGTGTTTTATCGTTTGAAAAATCAGTCTTTTGGAGAGGTCCGACTACAGACCTATCTGTTATACCTATACGATAAAGTGCAAACGCCAGCTTAAGATGAGCCGTACGTTGAAAGGTTTCTGTACATTTTGGGTGTCAAGTTATTTGGAACGTAATATTTAGGTTGTGATGTCTGTTATTTCTGAACTTCAAACCCGATGACTTTGAAATATTTACGGGATAAATTTTAAAGTACCACTATTCTAACAAAAAAATCGGCCAAGTTCGAGTCGGACTCGCGCACGAAGGGTTCCGTACCATTAGCTATACAACATTAGACTTCATATTTTAACCTTTTTTTGTTTTAACGTGAGCGAGTCCAACTCGCACTTGGCCAACTTTTTGTATTTGTTGTTATAGCGGCAACAGAAATACATCATCTGTGAAAATTCCAACTGTCTAGCTATCACCGTTCTTGAGATACTGCCTGGTGACAGACGGACGGACGGATGGACGGACAGACGGACGGACGGACAGCGGGACAGACCGTTTTTACCCTTTGGGTACGGAACCCTAAAAAGAACGTCTGAAATCGGACTACGCGTTAATAAATTACAACTAAGTGTATATTTTGACTTTCATCCCCTCTCCCAAGGGAACCATGCTGAATTTCGGGTTAAAAAGCTAAATTATCCTACCTTGTAGTATGAACTCCAATCATGCTAAGTTTCATTGAAATCCATTCAGTAGTTTTGGAGTGATACGCGGCCGGGATACAGACAGACAGACAGACAGACAGACAGACAGACAAAAATAAAAAAAAATATAGTTTCGGCATCAGTATCAGCTACAGAGTACTGTAAATTTTTTTTTTTCAAAATATCTGCCATGTACAGAATTGGACCTGTTACAGTTTTATTATAAGTATAGATTACGAACTCTTTGGTTTCTGATCTCATTCATGCTGGTGTTCGTGTTCCAAATTTAAAAAGCTATTCATTTCAGGAAAAAATCAATTGGATCTTATCATGTTTTGCTTCGATTGTCTTCTTAGCTTTTATCGCTTGTTGAAGGAGAAAAGTTTTACATTCACTTTTAATTTTATACACTCAATTTTAATTGATTATTTATCATCTCGCGTTAATCATGCCACCAGCACGAAGACACATGGATGAAATAACTGCACCCAGTGCCTGTACAATGGTTCAAGAAGGACCTTCACAGCGTTGTGGGTTTGCAGTTCAGTTTTTCACAGAGCTATCCAAAATGCATGGAACCACTTTCAAGAGACCGGCAGTGTTGCCAGAACACCTGTTTCAGGTAGAGTTCTTATACTAACGGTACACGTGGATCGGTACGTCCAGTTAAGGGCTAGTCGGGATTCTACGTACAGTAACAGCCCGTAAGTTACATCAGCTACGACTGACAGTAGGTGCTCATGTCACTGAAAAAACTATCTGTAATTGACGAGTTGTTCGAATTCCTCTGACCAGGGTTCAACGTACAAACCGTTTAAGGTTTTCCCATTGATATTTGAACTGCTGGATTAATCAGTAGGGTAAGGTGCTTTTTACACATGAGTCCAAAGTCAAATTTTTTAATGATGATCGGCGTATTAGTTTGTGGAGTCGACGCGGTGGGCGGTTTTTGGAGTCCTGCATCCACGAAGTGAACCGTTTCGGTGGTCCCAACGTTTGGGGTGGGATTATTTTACTGTTACATTGATTCTAGCTTTTACATTTATATAAAACCGAGTCGCTCAAATTTAAAAACAACTCAAATATAAAAACACTTCAAATTTAAATTAATTCTAGGCCGACACCCCACGGGAAAACACGTATTTGAATACCTATATGTTTTTAACGCGTTTTTTTAGTTTTGGTTATTTCAATTTGATTAAGTAATTTTTTTTTTTTTTAGTTGAATAGCATTTAATCTGTACTAAATCAATAAATACTAATAACATCAATTTATAACCTAATTTCTGTAGTTTAGTAGTCACTGTGAACAAAATAAACACACATTAGCTCAATTTATCATGTGTTGTAAATAAAGCTTCACCTACATTTGACCGATTTTTCTACATACCTATTAAATGTATAGGTATAGTAATCGCTAAAACCTTGGAAATATCAATTCATATCTGTTATTAAGCCGTCAATCAACTTTCATATAGTTTGATATTGAAAGATGATCGTACCTCAAATATGATGATAGAACATCGTCTATCTCATTGTATCCATCGCCCTCGGGCAAACAGCCGCAAACTCATCGAAAGCGTTCAAAAGACACGTCCACCCAAGCCACAACACTGAATAGGCTGGCCACACGTTACTCACAAACACGAACGCTAAGCACACTTGATTTCGTTTCGTAGTTTTTATAATGCTCTTTGGTCATAAGGTTATTCATTACTAAAAATGATAAGGTCGAAGAAATATGCCAAACGATGCTACTGTATCGCGACAATCTCCGATAATATAGAAGTCTAACTCTCGCCAATTTAATCAAAAATCGTCACAAAGTATCTACGCGGTAACTGGGAAATCTAATTTAGAATTTATAAATAGGCTAAAGATAAATGATGTGAATGTGAGATATTCAATCCGAAGTGCCCTTTTAATTATAACAAAGACCTATGACCACAATCTCGCCCTATGATACGTGACATATGTGGTCGAGGGTGTTAACAGGCTTTTTATTTTTATTTATAGTTGATGGGCTAACCTTTGACCAATATCTCACCTGATGGTAAGCGATGATGTGGTCGAAGATTTGTTCAGCTTAAACTAGAATTACTGGCTCTCAAGAACAACTGCTTTTTCCACTTGAGGTTATCATGGTGAGCATTGTCAAAATGCTCTTCTACGCGATAGTCCATAGCCGTTGTCACTATAACATCACTGCATCAATGAACTTGCACATTACTTGGAGCATATACTTTTGTTTTTAGTTTTTAATAACATGCACATATATCAGCTACTTGATAGTTAGCAGTTATCATAGTTTAATACAATAAGTAAGTGTGAATTTATATTTATGTGGAACCGATCTTGGAGAACTATAAAGTGATAATTATTGACATTTACTGAAAAGTTATATTTTTATTCAGTAAACTAGTATCAAAAACAGAGTAGACATTGATAGAGACATTTTACAACCCTATTTCTACTCATGTTGGGTTTTATCACAGAAAAGAGATAGTATTTTATATCTCTATGGGTTTTATACATTATTTTTATAAAAAGCGTGTTTAAGTTACGAATTATATAATATTCGGATGCCAGATGGAAATTAAAATTGGTGAAATCAACCAACACATTAACTTTATAGTCTTCAACTATTGCGATGGTCTGAGATATATGACCAGCCTAAGCCGGCTGTATTGGATTGGAACGGGCCGTCATGTCAGAACGCGTCACTCGCTCGCCGCGCGCTCTGTAAACAGTTTATGTAAAACGACGAATTGAATAAAGGAAAGGATCTATCTTGGGTCGCTTGCTGCCGATGCTACTGGGCCGCTGCTTACACTTTGTTATTACAAACTTACTGCTGGTTTCCAAAAAAGTTATATTCTAAAAGGGTACCTTATCTTACATTTAACTTTATCCTTTGAAAACCAGTTTCAACGCTGCCTCTAGGTTGATGCACGTAGTCAATGGAATGGGTTACAAATGGAATGATGAATATTGATGATACAAATCGCATCTAGTTTGTAAACTAAACTGTCCTCATGCAAATATCAAACAAAGGATTTGATATTCGTTAACAAGAGCATAATCGCATTGTCTTGTCAAAAACTCTTTATAGAATTACACTGTTAGTTACAGTAAGCAGTAAAACTATCTAATGACTTATTTAATAGTAATATATAATCAAAGGGAGCTCCTATTCAGAAATTCTTCAAAGTTTACGCGGTACTATGACTTTAATTAGAGGAATTATTGTCACTTAAACTATCACTTAGTTTAAACTTCTCGTCTTTGTAACTCACCAACTATTTGAGTTGAGCTCCTCGTCGCGTTAATGAGAGAGTCTCCTTAGCTATTGTAATATATTCTAGAATGATGTCATCATTAAAGCCTTAACTAACATATTGAAATAATTTCTTACTTTCACATATATCCATCATCTAATTTATTTTACGGTACGTTTGATTTGTTAATCTGTTAATAAATATTTCCACTTGTACCAATCATGGCATACTATTTCTGTTTCATTCATTCTTATCATATTTTAATACTCACCCGTCTGTTGGTCTAGCCTTTCCCAGAACAGCTCAGTTCTGGTAACACTATGTTCGCTGACGAAGGGGAATCGCTTCTAAATGTTTCATTCACACTTGCCTTGTACATAATACTTGCATTGGTAATCACCTTTCTACGTGTCTAAACCACCTTATACCTTTATCGAATAACGTCACTATACCATATTATACTCATTCACTTTACACTGTTTACTAAACACATACCTACATTTCAAAACTTTAGCAGTCTCTCATCTCAGTTATTTTTATAGACTTTTGACGGGACACGTGTGAGGGCCACCTGAAGTTGAGAAGTAACCTCTGCCTACAAGAGATGCATTTCGTCACAAGTGCCGGACCGCACTGCGCATCACCCTGATACATACAGTCGTTTGTGCCTGTTATATTAAAATTACTTACAATAGATGCATGGTGACAGATTTTCTAGCTAGCTAGCCACCCGAGCATTCATAAAATTCTCTGCCACCATGCGGTCAAGCTCAAGCAGGGAGCAGTGGGGATCACCCGCCTATCACTGCTTCGCAGCTGGAATTATTCGACTTCTATCCTTCTTCCGCCATCCTAAGCATTCACTTACACAAATTGTAATTTTGAAAAACTTCGAGTATTTAAAAAAAATTACTAACATTCTGACGAACATATAAAAATATTATTCAAATTGTGCACTTTTACTTTATTACCAGTCTAAAACTAACTTAAAATTATTTATTGTATCATAATATGGTGTATGTAGGTAATAGTCTTTAAATAAAATCAATTAGGTTTTAACAAATAAAAAAAGTGTTAAACTAAAAGAGCATAAAAGTATGTGACATTATATAGATGAAGCCTCACAGAAGAAACTAGTTTAAATTAAATTTAATGTCGGTTGCCTACTGATATCGTATACTACATGTGATTCCACGCCACATGTTATGTAATAAATAAATTTAAAAAAAAGAACAATATATTCAAATTGTAAGCTAGTTTTGGAATATATAGTGACATAAACATTAGAAGTCGGTCCGCTTCGGTGTGATACGCGGCAACCACTGGCTCGTCGGCAAATATGATAGAATAACGTTGCGATATCGTTATTATTATACACGTTTTGTTATTCAGCTAGTTTGGGCACGATTACGTCTATGCGACGGGACGTCGGGCGACGGGGACGGGGACGGGGCGAGACGGGGCATGTCAGCACGCTATCGTCCCGACGGGATAAGTAGCGAATATCAATCATCTTCTACTCTACGATGTATTCTCTGTTTACTTTACAGTATCTGTTTACCGACTTCAACTCGACTGCTAAAGCTTTGATGTGCTGAAAGTATGATTGACGCGATGACGTTCAAAATAGAAAATGATTTCTATATCATTTCAATATAAAGAAGAAATTTGATAAAATATGTGAACTGATAGGCGCCTTTATAATGTATTCAAAAAGCTTTCAAAATATTATTTCAAAAGTTTCATAGAGCTTTTGAAATTGTCTATATCTGATCAAACTTGCAAATATTACAATATTTTCTAAAAATATTTTATTATTCTCATTATTATATCTCTTTATCAATAAATTCAATGATTAATCGTCATCGTCGTTGGGTTGAAAGAAAAGTTTTTTATAGCTTCAAGTAGGTATCGCAATCGTAACTCTTCCATTTACAACTTTTATCGCAATGTTACTAAAGTGTGCACTTCATTAATTGTAATTAAATTTAAACTTAGAACAGTGAGACGATGCGATTTGTTTGTAAGTTTGTCGAGTGACTCACTTGAATTGTTCAGCCAACCAAATGGTCGAAACCTATCCACTTATAAATTGGGTCAGAGTTTGTCTCATTGTTCATAGAATAATAATACCTTCCTTCGTCCAAATTGAATGATATACTATGTAATTGCTTATGATAAAGTAATTAGTTAGTGATCTGAATAACACAATGAGTATGTCATAGAGTTCATTATATGTCATTACTATATCTAAATGCATGTACCACTGCACGAGGATTCCCCATATCGCAGAAGTCAGACATTTTATACCTTAACTTCTTTTATGATCTTGGCCGGTAAGGATTCAAACCTGACTTCGGCTAGGTATCATCTCTAAAACCTTTTTTATAATGGGACTTTCAATTTTACGAATTTTAACTAATTGCACTTAACAACCTGTAACAATCGACGCAGATGCAACCAGCTCGCAACCCTTGCGCGTTTGTTCACCTTTTGATGTTTCTTTCGGGAATATCTTTTTTGTTGCCAAATCTAGGGTTGCTAGTACTGACTTTTCTTTTCATTGCTATATTATAAAGTGCCAGTTCTTACATTAAACATTTGTTATAAATGAAGCTGTTTATATATAAGTTATAAGGTTTATATGTGAATTGTAATATATAAACTGTTATGTTTTGTGTATTTATTTTAAATAAAATTTGCTGGCTTCAAACATAATATGATACGCAATATAAGGGTCAACTACTAATACTACCCGTCATTTCTCACTCAAATTTAAATGGGACCACATGGCGCAGGCACCACAACTTCCGAATATAAAAAAGTCATCAAAATCGACACACCCTGCAAGTAAAGAGCTATGAGGTACACACAAAAAAATACAGATGAATTAATAACTTCCTCCTTTTTAAAGTCGGTTAAAACGATTTTTTATTTCACAGAATAATGCACAAACATCGTATCACAAGCAATAACCTAAAGGCGAGTGTGTTGAGTATTTCATTATTTATTGCATTTATTTTACAATCGCGTTCTATAATTTTTATGCTCCTGTGTTCAATTGGAATGTGAGGCATGCACACTAATTATTTATAACGTTAAAGAAAGAAATATGGAAACACTTAAAAATATATAATAATAGCGATTTTAAGAATACTTGCAAAGGCAATCATTGAAATAAAACACAAGTGGTTCAAAACCGATTCTAGTAGTAAACCGTGTCAGGAATCTTTGATGACAATTGGCAACCCTGTGTTTTCCCCTCCCAACCCCTCGACCCGTGTCTCCCTGTCCCAGCGTCATGTCCCGAGTGGAACAATTAGCATTTAGATTAAACAAATAAACGGTATCGCGCCGTGACCCGAAAGAATTATCCACTTTATTTATTATCTAATTATTTTATTTATTGCGCTTGTCCAGCGGAAGCGTCGAGTTATTGCGGGGGAGTGAGTGCGCTTCCTGATCGTTTTGTAATTATTGAGTGGCGTATATTATATTGATGTGAGTTACGGATACATCTCTCAGCAAATATTGAGACACACCATACTTTCTTCGCCTTCCTCTGTTCTTATATCTGTCCAGAACCATACTATCGAACACTCTCTTCCGAAAAAAATACTAAGTTTATTAAAACAATGCGTAATGTTTATATACTTAATAACATTATACTTGACCATGCAAAATTTTCTGTCGAATAGAAAATACCTTCAAATTTTTATGGGTGCTAACCATTAAAATTTTATTAGATTGTTTAATTAATTATACTCAGTAAACTGAACAATGGTACGGATTAAACAAAAAAAAATTTCACTTTATTTGTATCTTTGGATCGTATATATTACTACCGGCTACCTATTACAGTTCCAAAGATACAAAATAAAGGTAAAATAAATACATATATATATATATATATATATATTATATATATATATTTATAAATATATATATATATATATATATTATATATATTATATATATATATATATATATAAATATATAATATATATATATTTATATATATATATATATATATATATATATATATATATATATATATATATATATATATATATATATATATTAATTAATCTTCAAAAAAGGTCGGAAAGATGGACAGACAGTCGAGGCTTAGTAACAGGGTCTCGTTTGTGTGTCACAAAAATATGAGACATTTTTTTTAGCTAAGATTAAAAAGCTTCAGTCAAGTTAGATGAAACTGTGCAAATTGTAAACTTTGCCTTTGCATATATTAGAAACTTGACTTATGAGTTTGGCCTCATAGTCTACAAACTTCGAGCATAAATACAGCACAAAGGTATTACAAACTAGTAGTAAATCATATTGCAAGATAATATGATTTGCCTTTTGGCTATTTTGAGGCAGAGGTCACCGTGTAGGGTCAAGTTGCTAGACGACGACGTTCAAACGGCTTTGTTTGAGTCTTAACTTTGACCTATCCGGAAGTTAAAATATGTCAATTACGGTTATACGACATATTATAATGATGCCGCTACGACGTCTGTTATTGGTCGTGCACAGTTCGTGTTTCAGGGACCCGGAATTTTTTCGTAGTGTAAACATCTTGTTACATGTTAAATTGTAAAGCAACATAAATGTATAGTTTTACATTGAAATTTAAATATGTAGGTAAATATTTAAAATCGTCGGATACATACTAAAAGTATGTTATTTACGACGTCAGACGCGTCGAGAATGACATATTTTCGCGATTTGACGACGTCACATCGCTACCTGGGAGCCAGTATAATGACAAACACACATGTCGGATTGTAAACATCAAGTTTACAATCTAGACATGTGTGTGCAGTGCTGCGCAGAACATTTACATACCTACTGAAAATGGAATTGTATACTTATTGAGTACGTATCGGGTAAATACCATTTTGAAAACCATTTTCAATTAAAGGTTTATCAACATAGGTATTTAAAGTTTTAAATAAAGCAAACTGCAAGTTTGACTCGCCTACCAAGTGTTAGGTGTGCATTCCCGAGATTTTTATGTATTTTTTAAATTTGGAATCATAGTCGCGACACAAACTTGCATTTCGCCGATTTTTAGGAGGAAAACGGAGTTCCATTTACTGAGACTGCTGTCTGTCTGTCCGAGTATGACATTGGTCTCTAGCCGGTCTGAGATACGTACCTGAATATTTGATATATTGTGCAGAAACTTTACCCAAAGATAAATATTGAAATCACAATTCAAATATATAATTTTCAAGGGTTATTTTTTTTCCTATACACGAAAATGTAACATAATAAACTTTTTTACTCCCTAGCACGTGGTGTGTCATTGTCTAGAACTTATGTAACTGAAGTACAGCTTAAACATCATTTAATTTTTATTTCATAACACAAAAGAATCGGTGGCCGTCAAATTCATCAATTTGGAACATTTTTGTTCAAGAGTTTTTCTCCAAATTTAAAATAGTTACGAATCTGAAATTTCAGTCTATTATGCACCATAACCTATAATTACAAACAAACAAATACTGAAAATGCCACTTTGTAATGCAGTTCTGAAGCTGTGATTAAAACCTGTATTTTTATTTTGTACGGGTAGGTAATGTGTTTTTTAAACTGTAAAAGTATGTACACTGTGATTATTATTAGTTACAGGATATATAAATAATAAATAAAAAAAAAACGAGAGATAATTGGTATCGAGATAGTAAACGAAATATCGAGAGCTCAAAAGCAATTAAAAGCACGCAAATATCCTGTTACTAATAATAATAATAGCTTTTACAACAACCCGTATGATAAATTCGGCATCCTAAAGGAGCGCAATACTCGCACTTGGCCAGTTTTTCAAATTAGAGTTTTGTAAATGCTGTTCGTGACGAACTTTATGTTACTAAACCTTATATAACTTTTACCTTATTGATGGTTATAAAGACTTACCAACCACTATAGGATATAGGTTAACGATTATGCTGATTATTTAAAACAACTGCGATGTGTTATTAACGGATATGGTTATAAAAACACATTAGCTATTATTTCGAATTTAAACTAATCATAAAATTTTCATATTACATCCAGCACGCGGGTGTGTTTTGAAGCAGGTATCCCTCGCATTGTTCTATTTTTCCCGGCCACTAGTATTGCAAAAAATATTTGATTCCAACTGATAAACGATAAGAATAGTAAGACGTTAGAGTCAGATCCAAATTTATACTCACAGACAGATTCCGTTACTCTTTTTTTCATCTACAATTTGAACAAAACTCGATTGCTATCATTTGAAGTATAAACGCATAGTTTGCTGAAAAACAAGCACGTTTTTATAGAGTATGGATTAGCCATCCATGTCAGTTTGATGCAAGAAGGTGGCAAGTTCGGAGATGCTCTTATAAATATAATGATGTACTTCTTGGAGCCCTATTTGAGTACAGTTCTATATTAATATTGCCGTCTGTTACTGACTCAAACTCTGCCCGTACTTAACAACGATAACCACGCACGGACTGAAAAGTAAACAATCAACATAATTCTGCATCCAGTTTTTTTTTATTTAAGCGCCCAACTGACCTTCTTGGCGCTAATTTCATCAGTTTCATAGGCCTTGTGGCTATAAAACTGATAATTGTTATTTGTGCAACAAGAGAGCAAAGTAGTTTTTTGCTGCGAGTGCTGATTTTGAATCCTGCGCAAGCGAAGGATTCAATGATACCATTGTTGTATCTTGACTATGGTGAGAGATTGGGAGAAGGCACGAGATGCAAAAAACTTTGCTCTCGTGTAACACATAACTTTTCACTTCAGCAGCGAGAACACTTAAGGAGATAAAATAATAAATAAGAATAGCTTGAAATAACTATTGACTTATTCAACTCTTTACGCCAGCCACAAAATTTTATTCCCGCTCTTTTATTTAAATTAAGGCGTGTTCGGAAATAGCACCCATGATATTTTATTATTCAAAATATATTACGTCATATTTTAGAAAATAGAATTTAATATTTTCAGATTAAATATCAGTTTTATTTGCAGTAAATAGTTTTTATTGATAATACTACCATAAGTTAAAAATTCAATAAATAACATAAAAAGACATTATTATCTTGTAAGTAAAATTTCTTTAGTTAGTACGAAATTCCGAACGTCTTGGTCTTTGCGGTCAAATTCAAAATCGGAACTTCGAAATGGCTAGTTTTTGTCTCTCTCTTTCTAACGGCGGGAAAGAGATAGAGTCCGAATGTTTCGAATTGTAAGATTGATCCAAGACTAAATAAGATATTCGCGGCTATCTGAAAAAAAATAATGAAAAGGTTACTTTGTCTCACTCAATCGCATTTTTCTCACAGATTTTAGGCAGCATAACCTACATGTTTGAGCTACTGAAGTGAAAAAGCTATTATTCCGCAACTGAATACCAGTGCACGTTATTCCAAAATTAACACTAAAACAGTTAAAATATTATGTTTACCGCTAAGAAATGTAAAAAATTCAATTAGTGTTAAAACAATATATTTGATATTGCAAAAAATCTTCTTCGAATCTCGGGTACTACGTGATTAAGTGCACAAGTTAGACAATCTTCATACTCGTAGTTATATTACTTTGACTGCCTCTATGGTGGAGTGGTGTTAACGGCTTTTGTAGCCTCCAGCTCCTGGATTCGACCCTTGGGTCAGTTACTTATTGGATTTTTCTAACAAAAAATTATTCAGTAGCTGTCTGAAATCTGCAACTGTGACTAATAGATGGCAAACGGCTCGCCCCCAATTATCTAGGACCAAATTACATAATATGATAAGTAATTTGACATCAGATTGACAGCTGTATCAAAGAATAAATGCTATTCAAGATAAAAAATGATACCATCGACCTTGGCGGTATAACTCCATAAACTAAAAACAAATATGGCCACTTTACTGCAGCTGATAATGTATACATACAGCAGCGTGAACATATTATATGTTCACACTGCTGTCACATGTCATGAAGCTACAAACCAACGAGTACTCTTTTTTCCACAACAAAATCTAACAAAATATTTAATGATCTATGATAGCAAAGGCCTATCATATTTTAATGGTTAATAATATTCAGTTATCCATGTATTAAGTTAACCCCAATTAATTAATTACAAAAGCTTACACTATAATAAAATACTCTTCCTTCATGAGAAGGAAATTGAATGAATGATTTTGAATTTAATTTGGTTCCAACATGTATCACCATTCCAAAACATGCTTAGTCATGTCGTGACGAAGTAAGCAATAATTTATTCTATCCGTAACATCTTTATTGTTATGGTAGAGTTCCGGCGCGGCGGTAGTATCCGCAGGCCGCGCTCGCTGGTTAGTTTAAATTAGGGCCGTATATCAATATCAACGCATACTCCCCCGCGGGCAGTAATGCCTTAATTAACGCTTGCTCGTCGCCCGACGGCTATTCGCTGTTACACCAACAACGATCTATGTGTACCTTGTTACTTATTGGAGGATATACTTATTTTGAACATTCAACCATTCTCTAATTTACTATTTTATACACTAAGTGACTGTGGTCTTTAAAGATATTCCGAGTAGTTTTTACTTAGCCTACACCGTCCGTTTCTAATATCACAAATACAAATTTTTAAAGCACAATATTTCTCACCTGTAGTGGGAATCAAACCCACGTCCCCTGGTTTTGTGCACTCGTTGCCCTAGCCACTGAGCTATCGAGTATCGCTCAATTAGCCGAAATTTTAGTATACTTCAACAGTCATGGGACGGTGCGCGGCCATCAACCAGACTACTAGACTTTATCTGATCGAAACAAGTGCTTTTTCAAACACTTAACTCTCGCATTTATGTCGCTACTCTTCTATATTTATAAGTTATGATTACAAGTGCTGTCGTAAGCGGAAATCACATTTACAAATTTTTGGAGGACAAACTTTCTCAGGTGCAGTTATAATCAAACGTTCCTTGTGATCATATTGGATTAGAAATAAAGGCTGTATCTTTTCAAAAGTATAATAGTTCAGCTAGTTGAAGTTTTCATAAAATATTGTGGAGGATTAACTAAAAATGCACAATAAAATTAAAAACGTTAATTATTATTTATACCACACCCACTCAGATAGAGTCTCATTGCTTCTTCAAAAACGTGTTATATAGTTTGTCATTTCTCCCTTATAAATGTGCGGCGGATAAAGTTATACAGAACTTCATTCCTTCCCTCCGTAGCAGTGAAAGAATGTTGTATGAAAATCAATACCTGCCTTGCTAGTGCTCTTCTGTTTTTTAGCTTACAAAGAAACGAAATACAATCGTCAAATTTCAAAAATGTTTTATATCAAACAATTAGAAATAAACGGTCAAATGCGTGTCGGGCCACGCACAATGTAGGGTTAACGTAGTAGCCCGTTGTCATAACATATATATATATATATATATAGAACGATTCTGTAGGTCTATATTTTTATATATTTTATATATTTATGTATATATATATATATAAATACATTATCCTTATCTTAGTCATTTTAAAGGAATTATTCTAAGGATTTTATATTTGCTACAAAATAATCCAACACCCAAGTTTAACGACTATTACTGCAAAACTAATAAAGTTATCTCAATCGCTATAGTTTTCCTTTAAAGTACATGAACTGCACTATTATCATGAATTTATCCAAATTTTTCGAGCCAGTAGTTTAGCTTTTAGAGCGGGGAGACGCCCTGCTGAAACAAAAATATGCTCTTTAAAGTTTAATATCTCGTAAATGGAGCATCAAATCGAAAAACAATATTAGCAACCCCTTAGTCATTTTTAAAGACCTATTAAACGATACCATATATGATGGGTTAGACGACAAAAAAAAATCATCCCCACTTCACATGTCTTTCTCCCGAGTGATACATAGTGTTTTATACTAAACCTACGAGGAAAATAAAATCATCAAGTACCTATAAATTTTCTCGTATTTGTCCCGAGACATCTCCGGAAGTAAGTTTTTTATGACTTCTTGAGCTGTATGAGCTATCATATAATACAACACATATAATACATATTTAAAAAAAAATATTTTATCACTTAGTCGGCGTAATTGTTTTACGTACCCGTACAAAATTTCAGTTTTCTAGCAGTAACGGTCTCTTAGCAAAATCTTGAACAGACGGACAGATAGACGGATATGACGAAACTATAAAGGTTCCTATTATATGAAGAACACGGGTGTTTGAGCGTGAACTTACTATGAGTCGATATCGCTATCGACAATGTGAAGCGTGACGCGACCGCGGACGTACCACACTCAAAATCCTGAGGAAGGCTTCCGGTAGAAGACGAAACATTGTCGATAGCTATATCGACTCATAGTAAGTTCACGCTCAAACACCCGTGTTCTTCATATAATACATATAAATATGGGCGTAAGTTTTTATAATATGATATAAAGGTTCCTTGTCAGGATTACGGAACCCTAAAAAGAGGTGGGATTATTTTCGTACTCGATATTCAAAGAACAGGTTGGAAACTTTTCTCTGCACTACGAAAAAAAAGCGCAACAATTTATTTGTTTCGTTTTTTAGGGTTCCGTACCCAAAGAGTAAAAATGGATAGGTTCCTTTTTTTTTTTTTTTTCACCCTTTGGTACTGAAACTTCGCTGTCCGTCCGTCCGTCCGTCCATCCGTCTGTCACAAGGCTGTATCTCAAGAACGGTGACAGCTAGACAGTTGAAATTTTCACCAATGATATATTTCTGTTGCCGCTATAACAACAAATACGGTTGTTGTCTTAGGATGGCAGTCGTTATAGCATGGTGGTAGTGTATTTTGCGAATGCCCGCCTGGCTAGCTACAAGTTGAAAATTTGTCGCCAAGCACTTAACGGTGTGTTCCGGCAGCTGTCCTTAAGAGCCAGTAATTCTAGGTTAGCCTGAACAACATCTTTGACAACATCATCACTTACCATCAGGTGAGATAGTGGTCAAAGGCTAACATATTAGGTATAAAAAAAAAGTTGGCCATGTGCTAGTTGGACTCACGCATGTTAAAACAAAAAAATGTTTAAAATATGAAGTCTAATGTTGTATAGCTAATGGTACGGAACCCTTCGTGAGCGAGTCCGACTCGCACTTGGCCGTATTTTTTTTCACTTAATATATTAAATAAATAATATTGCAATACGATTTTCATTATATCAAATAATTTTCCATAATGTCATCTGATAGTAGAAGTGACGATTTTATTATGATGACGCCACCAGAAATTAAAATACAGCTCCAAAACTTCCTTCAAAAAAGGTTTTATATCAAATAATTAGAAAAAAGAGGTGGGATTTTTTTCGTACTCGATTTTCTATCACAGGAGGTCGTCTACCTTTCCCTGCACTACGAAAAAACGCGCGGAAATTTATTTGTTTTGTTGAGTTTTGATTTTTACTAAATTGATAATTTAACAGTACGCTTTTGACAATATTTTCCAAAATGTCATCTGATAGTGCAAGTGACGATTTTATAATAACGGTGCCACCAGAAATAAAAAATACAGCTCAAGAAGTCATAAAGAATTGACTCCCGGAGATGTCTCGGGAAAAATACGAGAAAATTTAAGGGATCCTCAAAATTTATGATATACCTGATGATTTTATTTTCCTCGTAGGTTTAGTATAAAACACTATGTATCACTCGGGAGAAAGATATATTTCTATTCTCAAGTTTACTTTACTCTCGAACAGAAATACATCGTTTTCTCCCCTCGATGTACAATGTACATAAAATGTAGTAATAAATGTTAAATTGTTTAAAGGTTGTAAGTCTTTAGAGCAACAGTTCATCTTGGTAGGCACTACTGCAGTGGCGTATGTGCTGCTTCGAAACAGTAGTGTGCAACCACTTCAGTGTTTAGGTATGAAGGGCATTCTAGCAACTGAAAATACTAGGTTAACGAAACCTAAGGATTAACGTTTCGGAGTGACGAGTACAGTGCAGTGTTAAGCAGGATGAAAATGGTGACACTGTCAGCTGGGCCGGTTTTTCCAGCTCATAAGAAGAAAGTTGAAGTTAGTTGTCAGAAATGAAATTATTTGAGGTTAATGTTTTTTTATGATAAAGTTCACTGTCTCCGCTGACTGCCCTGCTCGTCTTCAAAATGCTTTAGATACCTCATTTTGACTTGATATCTGTGAATCGTTGCACGCTTGTTTCCATATATAATATGCACTGCTTTTGTGCCAACATGAAGTCTACAGAGAAAGGTAGAATAATTAAAATATCATTAAAATTACACATGATATCTCGCATCGCACGGGTCCTTTGATCTTGCGTCACACTGTGTCCCTTGTGTAGTCTTCATTATTCATCGTTGACAAAGACTGTTCTATTTGCAAGACGTGTTATAGATTTTTATGAATATTTTTTGTATATATCGAATGAATCGCTAATCCAGGTCCAAGAAGACTAAGCCAGGACTGAAACGTGAGCGTCTCGGTCCTGATCGTTTTTTTGTATTGCTTATAGTGTACCCTTTAGGCACAATCTCACCTGATGGTTAGTGATTATGGGGTCGAGGATGTTGTTCAGACTAATCTAGAGTTACTGGCTCTCAAGGACAGCTGCCGGAACACACCGTTAGGTGCTTGGCGCCAGATTTTCAACTTGAGGGTGGTAGCTAGCCAGGCGGGCATTTCCAAAGTGCCCTACCACCATGCTGTAACGACTGCTATCCTAAGACAACAACCGGGACCGACGGCTTAACGTGCCCTCCGAAGCACGGAAGCGCTCAGTAGTAATGTCACCAGCGGTCACCCATCCAAGTCATGACCGCGGCGGACGTTGCTTAACTTTGCTGATCGATTCAGAATGGCTAAGCAAACTTCGCTACGAGCGCTTCAAAATCTAATATGTGTCACTGTAGTGGTACCTACCACTACAGTGACACATATTCTGCTTTAAAGAAGTGGTGTGCAAAACTACTGCTATAAGGTTTGAGAACATTTACAAGTTACATTGCTGGGCAAACGAGAGATAAAAAGTATCTCAGAATGAAGAGCGCAGTGCAGCAAGTATTTTGTAGTGGTAGCCGAGGTGTTACAGCAATGGACTGCCGTGCCGCAGGTCCATCGATCGATCCCCACCGCCGCCGGCTTGATCTACACCGCATGGTGGAAATCTCACCTCGGGAATCTCATCTTCGGGAATGTTCACCTGACTAGCTACCACCCACAAATAGAAAATCAGTGGCCAAGCACCTAACTAGGTGGTCCAGCAGCAGCCCTTGATAGTTATTTAATTACAGGCACCTGATACAACTGTATGTTTCAGGACACAGTGATGGGCGCAGTGCAATTCGTCCCTTGTGAAAAAATGCATCTGTTAAAGGCAGAGGTTACCGCTTAACAGCAGGTTGGCGTACAGAGGATTCCGTCACAATCACATTAAAAAAAAGTTAAGCGGAAAGGTCTAAACTAACACATTATTGGACAGATTTGACGCTTACCATCAGCCAGGCAACGTGTCTCGTCTCTCATATAAAAAAAAACTTTCGTTATTTTGGAGTATAATCTGTCGATTGTTATAAAAACAATCAGATACATCATACGTAACCGTTTTCTTTACATTATATACATATTAATGATAATTTATCGAAATGGGGCTGCTTGTTACGATTATTCACAGTAATTACATTTAGCTAGCGCACATAACAAATCTACTTTATTGTAAAACCACTGTTCGCAGGTGAGAGCGCGTGGTGCCGTTGACACCCGGCTTTAAATTCTGGGAAATGTGAGCTGACTCCTGACCTTATTCATCCCGTAGGATGAAGTGTTTATATGCACTGAGAAATAACCCAACTAGAGTTTACTTGAGTTATTAAGATTTAGCTTTACTAAGGTTCAGTATTTTACAATGGAATGTATTCAATAAGCTTTATTCGCTTTACTTCGAATTCTCGTTGCAACCTATTCTCTGTATAGTGTTTTTCAGAAGTGATTCTCGTTACGTATACTCACTGTAACCCCGTGGGGTGCTGGGTAAGAACGTCACCCCCATTGCTACCTGTGTGTGTCGTAAGACACCACCGCCCACCTCCCGGTATATTACCTTTAGTCGCCAATAAAGGTATAAAATACCGGAAGGTGGGCAGCAGCGCCTTCTGAGGAACTTATATCTTTAACTGCGATCCCCAAGACAAGCGTGGGGATTATGGCAACCCCCTAAATGGGGGTGGCTGTATTCAGTAGTGGACAATCTGGCTGATACAGTACAGTACTCTATACTTGCTGTACATCGAAGTACACGCGGGCACAAATAATTTTGTACAACATAGAAGTAGAAATTGTATTAATACTAAATCAAATAAGAAATTACAAATTCAGTTGTATTATTTTTCTGAGGTGTGTAAAAATTTACGGGCTAGACTTGCATGTTTTTGTTTGTTTTATGTTATTGTGACGGAACAAGCTCGAGGCCCACCTGATGTTAAGCGGACTTACCTCTACCTATAATAGATACATTTCGTCACAGGCCCGAATTGCACTGCGCCCGTCACCTTGAGACATAGATGTTAAAGTCTCATGTGCCTGTAATTTCTCTGGCTTTCAAAGACTGCTGCCGGAATATACCGTTAGGTGCTTGGCGACAGATTTTCTACTTGAGGATGGTCGCTAGCCACTTCCACCACGCGGTGAAGCTCAAGCCCGCGGTGGGATTCAAACCATGTACCTGCATCTCTTCCTACGGGAGCCGTAAGAAGCGACAAAGGAGAAATACTAGAAGGTTATGCAGAAGTGCCTACTGAAAATCTTTTTCTAAGAATCTTTAAAGAATTAGTGTCCCGGTTACCAAATAACACAACCCATATGCAAAGGGAAAACACAAATTGTTATATGTAAACTTTATTCAGGAACTTTGTTCAGGTCCACATGGTCAATCACGCATGTAAAAATATTTTTCATGATGATTTCTCTTTATATTACAAAGGTGCGATTATGTCCTACCCATTTTAAAGTAATATATCTCCTAAATGTTCAAAATGTTCACAGACCGTCAGGTTTACGACGCTGTAACTCAAAGAGAGGCAACTACCGTATTCAAGAACATTTATTTTGTTGGTAAGCGACGCGATTGTTTGCTTGGTAGTGTTCGGTAATATGGACCATAGCTGTTGTCACCTTCCTACCAAGCAGGGGTAGTAGAGGGCATAAATAAAAAAGAACAACAGGTTTAGAAATATATTGAAGATATATTTAGAAGAGTAGATAAAGTAAGTAGATTGAGAAGGGTCGTGGATTTCAGACAGGTGGCGTGTGGTAGGCTTCCTTGTTCAAGGACTTATCTCCGGTATTTGTAGCATAGTAGGTGCTCAGCAGCAGGTGCTGTGATGCACTCCGCTCAAGGTCAGCCTGTTAGCCCCGCCGGTAGGTCGTCCCAGCCAGATGCTGTAGAGACGCGTCCGTGGGACCGTAAAGTGGCAGCGGTCGGTGCAGGAGATACTGGGCCTTGTTGCTTGCAGAAAGCTAGCGGTGTTTGAGGTGAAGCTGGGAGATCTGCCGCTTACTGGAACCCTGGAATCCACATGGCTCCGGTTAAAATAGGTCCAGTGTGACGTTGAGCTGGTGGGTCCACTGTCCCTGCTACTGAGCATTTGGGGACGAGCAGAGAGCCTTTGAGGATGTGGCCCGCCAGCAAACATGAGGTTGCCTTAAGGGCTTAGGTATAAAAAACACAATGATATTAATAAAAGTTGAAGTTAATTTTTGAAGCAGTGATAGCTCAGTGGCTTTGGCTATGGACTGCCGCACAGCAGGTCCATGGTTCGAATCCCGCCGCTGGCTTGAGCTTCACCGCATGGTGGAAGGGCATTTTTGCGAATGCCCGCCTGGCTAGCGAACACCCTCAAGTGGAAAATCTGTCGCCAAGAACCGAACGGTGTGTTCCGGCAGCTGTCCTTGAGAGCCAGTAATTCTAGGTTAAGCCTGTTAACACCTTCGACCACATCGTCACTTACCATCAAGTGAGATTGTGGTCAAAGGCTTACCTATCAGCAATTAAAAAAAAAAACAGAAAAATAGAGAAAAGGCACATATTAGTTACAATGCATTAGGAGCTTAAAGAGCATTCCTAGCATATAATTATCACATTGTTGAGTGCACTGGTTGTTATAATAGGTTACATACCAGAAGTATTGGCATGGAGTTTACACATGTTCTTAACCCTTCTTGTGCAATCCATTCAAAGATAAATTTGTGGCAGCTTGAAGAGTTTACTCACATATGAAATCAAGCACATGTTAAATGTAATAAAGTTACAAACAGACACTAAAAAAATCAGATACAGAAGTATTTAACACATTAATTTAGATAGATAGATAGATAGATAACACTTTATTGTACTTTCTTATTACAATTAATATAACTAACAAAAAATGTTCATCTTAAGATAAAAAAGATAGTACAATCGGCGGCCTTATTGCTAGGCAGCAATCTCTTCCAGGCAACCGTAGGCAGAAAAATCAATTTGATTAACATCGGGGTAGAGTGTAAAACTAAGTGAGATTAGTAAACTAATTGCACATTTAAATATATATACAAGTACCTATTGTAAATATTTAATATCTGTATAATATATATACACACAAATAAACATAAATAAATAAATAATACACATTAAATACACATATAGATACAAAAATATAATTCATGGTAAAAACAAATTATTTAATTGTGATCCATTGAGGAGAGGTAATACATTTTAACATCATTTTTAAATGAGATAATCGATGGCGCTTTTCTTATTGCTTCTGGTAAAGAGTTCCACAAACGAGCAGCTTGAATGGTGAAGGACTTGTCATAAAATGAACTCGAGTGTAAAGGTACCTCCAAAACAAAATTGTCTGATGATCTCAGATTAAGGTTATTAGAGCAGCTCAGGAATTTAAAACGATCCTTAAGATAGTGTGGGGCTGAGGGATTAAACAAAATACTATAAAGAACAGACAGAGTATGAGTATTCCGGCGAAGACGAATAGGGAGCCACTTGAGCTTGTGTCGAAAATAAGAAACATGGTCATATTTTCGTAAGCCAAATATGAACCTAATACAGAAATTTTGAAGACGCTCAAGTTTGTTTAACTGGTCCACGGTGAGGTCAAGATAGCAGGCGTCAGCATAGTCAAGGATAGGAAGGAGAAGAGATTGTGCAAGCGCAATTTTAGTTGCCGTGGGCAAAAAGTTACGTAGTCGCCGTAAGGAACCTGCTGAAGCAAACATCTTGCAACTAACGTTTTCAATTTGAGGTTTCCATGACAACTGCTGATCAAACG
Source organism: Plagodis dolabraria (assembly GCA_963854805.1). Taxonomy (NCBI): domain Eukaryota; kingdom Metazoa; phylum Arthropoda; class Insecta; order Lepidoptera; family Geometridae; genus Plagodis; species Plagodis dolabraria. The sequence goes on from OY978443.1 coordinate 1,441,560, forward strand.
TAATGCCAAGATTTTTTACAGTTTTACTATATGGGACAGTAATACCATCTAAGATAACAGGCGGCAGAGTTGCCCAGTCTAATTTCGATATCATACGTGAGCTACCTATAATTATAACTTGCGTTTTTGCTGGGTTCACTCTTAAGCCAAAATTAGTGCTCCATTCTGTTCCTCTCAAGTAATTTTTTTTGTTACTTGATTCAAGTAGATGATTTCCGTTCGGTTGGCTCGTAACAAGTGAGGACGCACTTTTGAATTGTAACACCCCGAGCGTCCCCGGAAGTCTCTCACCCAAAACGTTACCATATAAGGCAATGTTTCGCTACTAAATCGGTGGTGAGGGTGAGAGCCAATGAGAGGCTTTATTTCTTTGCAATTTTTGCTAAAAAATCCGGTGGAGCCGGAAGTTCAATGACCGTCGACTTTTATCTGAAGTTCACTCAACTTTGCATTGTCGGTAATGTAAATGTCGGTACGTACATTATTGCGACCTCTACAGATTTAATGATGAACTAAATGATTTAATGACGATCAGTACTACAGTAAGGTGTGCAGAATGTGTGATAGCTAACGGTCATTCATATCATTTAGTTTGCAGCAGTTTGAGCAGATGGCGCTGTTCTTTAAATTGTCTGATCAAAGGTAATTTTATTTTAATAATATGTATAATTTATTGTACCTGGCTTTAGCCAGGTTAAACTGTATGAAACATAATGAGTAGCGACATATATGTATGGACAGGGGCCCTTTTCAATCCCCGTAGACGTGCAATCCATTCAAAGATAAATTTGTGGCAGCTTGAAGAGTTTACTCACATATGAAATCAAGCACATGTTAAATGTAATAAAGTTACAAACAGACACTAAAAAAATCAGATACAGAAGTATTTAACACATTAATTTACACCATTACCTAGCAAAAAGTTAGGTTATTTTATCACAGTATGTATTGACTAGATCACAGAATATATACATCTTATATATCTATCACTCACCCTAGAACGGGGTTGAAAGCAAACGCGAGAATTTAGTTAACTATTTCGTTACTTGATTCAAGTAAATTTTAGATGATTTCCGTTCGGTTGGCTCGTAACAAGTGAGGACGCACTTTCGAATTGTAACACCCCGAGCGTCCCCGGAAGTCTCTCACCCAAAACGTTACCATATAAGGCAATGTTTCGCTACTAAATCGGTGGTGAGGGTGAGAGCCAATGAGAGGCTTTATTTCTTTGCAATTTTTGCTAAAAAATCCGGTGGAGCCGGAAGTTCAATGACCGTCGACTTTTATCTGAAGTTCACTCAACTTTGCATTGTCGGTAATGTAAATGTCGGTACGTACATTATTGCGACCTCTATAGATTTAATGATGAACTAAATGATTTAATGACGATCAGTACTACAGTAAGGTGTGCAGAATGTGTGATAGCTAACGGTCATTCATATCATTTAGTTTGCAGCAGTTTGAGCAGATGGCGCTGTTCTTTAAATTGTCTGATCAAAGGTAATTTTATTTTAATAATATGTATAATTTATTGTACCTGGCTTTAGCCAGGTTACACTGTATGAAACATAATGAGTAGCGACATATATGTATGGACAGGGGCCCTTTTCAATCCCCGTAGACCCACACTTTACCACGAAGTCGTGGCGTATTCGACTGGGTTCCTGGAATGTCACAGGAAGACACCACCCGATATATGTGCTGTTAGGCACATGGGTATAAATTGGCGGGAGCAACTTACCATCTGACGGCTTGCTAGTTGCTCCGTCGAAAGGGGCTTATCGCTAAACAACCGCTTTCTAGAATGTCACAGAAAGACACTAGTCGATATATATGACCGCGCGCAAACAAAATGTCGGCAACTTCCCCTCAGTGGCTCGCTAGTCGCTCGGTCAAACAGGGTTTATTTGGAAACACCTATCTTAATGTGACTGCAGTCCACTAACGAAAGGAATTCGATTCTAATAGACCTCCCTGACTCCCGAAGTTGAAGCACGTAGCCAGCTGAAGTAAGGATGCTCTCTTACTCTCGATAAATGCCCGGCGTCCAAAATAACTCTTATCTATCTCCACACATAAACACAATAACACACAAAACAGTGCCTCTATCACTGATTCGAGTCCCTTTATACGTGACCGCTCGTAAAACTATTTTGCAGCACGCCCGCATGCGCGCAACCAGAACGGAGATTTATAGTGGACTGACTTCAAATTCAAAAGGTAACCGCGCGCTGTCTCACACATTCACAAATCCATCGCGTTATCGCTGGATGACATGAATAACAAGATTCGTGTCCGCGCGAATATAAATACTAACGCTCCGCGGTAGTGTTCAAAACCGATTGTATAGTTTATTTTTGTTTATCGAACAATATATTTAAATAGCTACCTTGTTTGTACGAAAATGTGATGGATTCCCACAAAACCCATTGAAAATAAAAATTGTGTCTAATTGTTTCGATATACCAAAATAAAGTCAATTAACACAGTGGTTTGCAAAGTCCAAGCAGTGCTTGTGGAATGCAGTGTCACTAAAGACGGTATACACTGTTTTTTAAAGTTCAGATAAATAACATCTGTACTTATCTACATGTATTATATGACTAAGAAGAAAGCAAATTATATTTATTAAGATACATATATTAATGTATATTCGATTATTTATATAGTATACATATATCTTCTATGTGTATGTATGTGTCATACCCGACTGCATCATTATTTAATGTGAGAAGGAGATGGCGGTCAAACGCAATACTATGATGTGAAAAAAATACCCTTATTCGATATATACTTCTTCCTTTCCATCATATCCGATAGATTGTTTAAGTTCAATTTTGTGCGCAAAAAGTCAGTTTTTATGTTCGTTGAGAGTCAAATGTAAGAAAAATAGGTCTACTTGTATATGATATGACAAGGCTAAATTGGTAGCATTGAAACTAACTATTTTGCAAAAAAAACGGGCACTTTAGATTTTTTTCTCTACTTCGATGAAGAAGAACAAGAAATAGGTTTTGTTAATTTGACGATGTATTGGCATGTTTTTTGAAGCATCCTGGCATGATTCTTTACGTTCTAAATTTAAAATTTGAAATTATTTAAAGAAAAATAATGATTATTGAGGATTATTCTACAATTGCTTTATTAATGGCGCGAATTGCTGAAACGATTTTTAACTGATTACGATATTTTAAAACTTTTTGGATATTTTCTGCAAATAAAACAATTTAATCTTTCTTTTTACATTAAATACCACTTTTTGTTATGAGTGATAAAGCGATAAGGGCCGGTAAAATTATAGCCCTACTTGAAGAAGGTTTTTCGCAAACTTACGTGTCTCAGCGGCTAAATGTGAGTCATTCAACTGTCCAGAGGACTTGGCAACGGTATCAAGAGACTGGTTCAGTCAAAAGAAGACCCGGTTCAGGAAGAATACGATGCACAGAACCAAGAGATGACCGCTTTTTGGTGAGTCTGGCGTTGCGTAATCGTAAGGCGTCAAGTGTGGACCTGAAGAAGAGCCTTGAAGAAGTAAGAGGAGTAGAAGTTAGCTTGTGGACGGTCAGGAGGAGGCTTTTGGCTGCCAATATCAAGAGTTACCGCCCAGCTCGGGGCCCTTAATTACTCCATGAGCACCGTGTTGCTCGACTTCAGTTTGCTCGGAACTGTGCTTCATGGACTCTGGAGGACTGGAATAGACTATTGTTTTCTGATGAAGCTAGAATCTCTTTGTGTGGAGAGGACCGACGCCGGCGAGTGCTGCGAAGACCACGGGAACGCTATGCGGAAGTGTGTTTCGAAGAATTCACTCCTTATGGCGGAGGCTCCGTTATGTTTTGGGCAGCAATTAATTCGACGGAGCGTACGGAGTTAGTTTTCATAGAAAATGGAACATTAAATGCACACCGGTACATAATGGAAGTCCTAAATCCATATGCAGAACCCACATTGACTGCACTTGGGGAAGATTCCATTTTTATGGACGATAATGCTCGCCCGCACCGTTCTGGTGACGTGGAAGCGTACATGCAAGAAGTTGGGATCCGTCGTTTAGATTGGCTAGCTCGAAGTCCTGACCTCAATCCAATTGAGCATGTGCGGGATGTTCTAAAGAGACGGGTAAGATCAGTGCAACCTGCTCCACAAATCATCAGGGAGCTAAAAAGAGTCATTGCAGAAGAGTGGGAACGTATTCCTCAAAACGTAATTAAAAACATCGTGGAAAGCATGCTCAGAAGGATTCAAGCTGTGATTTTGGCAAGAGTAGGTTTAATTAAAAAAAGTAAATAAAAAACTTGTTTTTATTGCCGACCACTTCTTATTGTTTGGGCGTGTACATCGATTTTAAAGAATCTATCGTATTTTTTTCTTTTAATTGCTCGAATTCACTTCACGCGCATTAATTTACACGATTATAAGTAAACAGACTACGTCAAAGAAATAAATTTCATTTAATTAACTAAAATCGACCTTAGAACGTAAATTTTCTTAGGTGCCCGTTTTTTTTGCAAAATAGTGTATTTTAATTTAAGACGCATTTGTTAGTATGAGCATATTTATTAATGAATTTTAAGACACACTCACTTAATTCTCTAATTACTAAACTAGGCTGATTGGCTTGTATTATTATAGTGTCTAGTACTCCTCTGTTATATTTTACATCTTGGATCTAATTAAAGTCCACATACAATGTTACATATAAATTAATAATTACTTACAAGGTTATTATGTTATGTGCAGCTGATGCAATCTTCTCAGTTTTGATCTACTTAAGGCAACCTGTTTTACCTCTTTGTACTTTACATTTACTTGTTGTTTTATTTGGCTCATGTAGCTGATCCGTGGCCTACCTTTTCCTAGTTTTTCTGCTATATTCCCTTCAATTATGTTTTTATTATTTAATTATATATTTTTCTAATAAAGTTGCGCAAAGGTGGTCAATCATTTTTCCTCTTTAAGTTAAGTCTCTCATGCCCTCTAGGCCAGGCGAGCATTCGCAAAGTGCAGCTTCCACCATGCGGTGATGTTAAGGCCCGCAGTGGGGCTCGAGCTGAGGACCTGCACTGCGGTAGTACATAGCTATTACCACTCCCACTCGGCTATCACTGTTTCTAAACTTTTTGGTAACCATTTCACGTTATTATGGTATGAGTAACTTTAAAATAATGCTGCCCTCATTATCTTTCTAATTATTAAACACCTATGCACATGATTCCATACATTACCGCTGAAACCGTCAGAAATATCAAAAATTACGGTTATACGTTTACATGTTATCTGTTGTAAAGTAATATATTGGAAATCAAAAACAGTAATCACCTGGCAACAAAACCAAAATAGAAAAAACTACTAGATCTTATTACTCTAATAGATTTTCGAGTAAATAAAACAACCTGTCTCGCCGTCTTTTTCATACTCCTTCACCTCTATAAACCATTGATACAATATGATACCACAACCACAAGATGGACATAGGATTATTTTTAACCTAATTTATTGCTTAATCGTAATTAATAATTTATTATAACCACAATACACGAAATGTTTCAAAATCACTTGTAAAATCAGTGTGATGATATCATTTTGCAGAACCAAATAATATCTACCACCGAACCCAACCTCCTGTGCTACCCAGCAGCGTTTGACAGCGTTAAACCGCACCTGTTTCCGTTTCCGGCGCGATCACACACACACATACAGACAATGGCGCAGCATATGCGTGTGTGTGTCAATAATACATGAGATCTGAATTTAGAATTAGAGGTTAAGTGATTAGGTAATAGTCTCGTGGTTAATTGATTGGTGCGCCCCTCGCCCCGCGCCCCTCGCCCCGCGCCCCGGCCGCGGTGAATTAACTATGAACTGTCGGATTGGATCATTGTCATGGTTTGAAGGCATAGGTACCTACACTATTCATTATATTGTTCACGATATGATATTTGAGTTCACCTATATATATATATATCTGTATGCACATATGATATAATTCTATCGTAATGATTTTTATAGGATTGTGAAGGAACAAATATGCTTACTTAAAATAATAAATTAATTAAGCTACTTAAATTATTAATTATATAAATAATTATAATAATAAATAAATCATAATAAATAAGGCACACATTTGTAAAGCGGTAATCTTTAGCTATGCCAGATGAATTTCGACACAAGTGACATACTGCACTACGCCGTCACCCCGTGCTGTGCTGTCACATATACGAACTGTATATTTCAAATTTTATTAAGTGCCTATAATTTTACTAGTTTTAAGAACTGCTGTCGGCACTCAATGTTAGGTGCTTGGCGATCTACTTGAGGGTAGTATCTAGCCAGGCGACTATTCGCATAATGCCCTTGTACTATGCGTTGAAGCTAAATCGAACCCTGGATCTGTGGCAAGGCTATTATATAGCTAGTACCGCTTACCATTCAAATGCATTTTAATGATATGCCGGTAACCGATAAAATTATGTGCTTTAAACAGTACTTAGTAATAGTACTTACTATCTCACTTGTTTGATGCGGTTGAAAATGTTGTTCTACTTAAGAGTAGTATCTAGACGGGTAGGCATTCGCAAAGTGCCCTATCACCTATCATAACCAAAAACGACTGTTATTCTAAGACTACAACCGGTACTGACTTCGATGCTTGGTACTAAATGCCGCTAGCGGTCTCACATCAAAGTAACGAACGCAGCGGACGTTGCGTTATCTAGTTAATCGGTTAAGAACGACTAGACAAGCTACGCTTCGAGTATTTCAAACTGCATCATTTCTATTTAGCGTAATTTTATAACTAAGTGTCGGCTGTACGTCCGCTTTAAAAGACTGTATCGTCAGAACGGATGTAGGTAGTTGGGTACAATTTGCAAAGAATTTTTTTTGTACAGCGGATTGGTTAACAAATAATAATAATAATGATAAAAATAAAAGTAAAATCCTCCAAAAAAGGATCCTCTCTGAAGTAATGTGTATTTCCTTAATATTTGTTTTTTTTTTGCTCTAATAGCAGATCGGTTACATACACAAGCGCTAAACTTGGTACGATTATAGTCTGATATCTAAGGTATAACAAGACATACTAAAAACAACTAAACAGGTCGGACTCCCGGTAAGGGTCACGATGAGTGTGAAAGAAATATCAATTCTTTTATACATCCTGTTTTGGAACGGAACTTTCGGTATGGGAGTACAACTGGCACTTAGCCGGTGTATTACATTTTTTATAGATATTTACCAGAGCAAACACAAGTCACTGTCGAATTTTTTTGTAATTCCACCACTTTCTATTCATGAATAATCATTATAAAGATGAGAACAAAAAATACATGATCCTAATAAATGCAATGCAAACAAAACCACCGGTAGATAACATAACAAATTAAATAAACTCTAGTATCTTGATAAACACGCCTCACTAATCAATCTTGAATCTTGTTCGAGTTTCAGGTAAGTAACTTTGTTACTTGGAAAAGCAAGTAGGTGTAAAACAAGTGAGCCCGTATATAAAGCCTTCTAAACACGCAAGTTGATCAAAGTTACCTATTTACCCAAGAGCTAAGTCGTCTCTAACATACTGTTGTTTAATCTGCGGCATCTCTCGTATCTGAGCCACTGATATCTTACATTAATTATCTAGTGCAAACAAGCGAGCCTAGTGTTTGGTTACCGCGCGCCGCGCCACCCGCGTCTTGCCTTCACCCCCGGGAAGTTCCAGCGCGGGATAACTGTGAACTGCCAGCGCAGAAAATGTAAGTAAGTAGGTTGGCTTCACACTTAGCATACCTAGATTCAGATTCAGATAATTTATTGCTATATTATGTCTAAAATCAATACTGCTGCTTCGTGGATTAATAAACAGAGCACTAATTTTTTTTATGATTGTATCGAAACACGATCTATAGCCACCTGATGTTAAGCGGTAATAACAAGTGTTTTTTCCCCCGAAATATTGCGTACGGTGTGCACCTCGCGTATCAACCTGAGACATTGTTAAGACTCATGTGCCTGTATTTTTAATGACTCTTAATGACTGCTACCGGACAAAATTGTTAAGTGATTGACGACAGATTTTTACTAAGCAGCTATCCAGGCGAACATACTCAAAAAGCTCAAAGCAGTGGTTGGCATCGAACAATGGACCTGCTGCACGGCAGTCCGTAGCTATTACTGCTCGGCTATCATTGCTTCGCAAATGTCAGGATAGTACTGACATCCAACCAAATGTCTTCTGTATAGTAAATCGCGTATATTTTTCATATATTTTGCTATGGAGAGATATCTATGATCACCACATGACATTTTGCAATGGATAGATATGAAGTGTTGGTAATGTCGGGATAAAAAAAACAATGAAAATATTATTATTGTTGTCCTCTTAAACTTTTTATTCACCGGAAATGTATGTTGATTGATTATATACTTCTCGGTACGTAAGCGGCAAAAGGGATTATTGTATAAATAGTTCAATGAAAACCTACCAATTTTCCCATATAAATTACACTCCCCCATGATATCATTCACGCACTGCTAAGGTAGGTAGTTTTAATTCCACACAACTTATGCAATATCCCACACGGTGGTGGTAGAGCATTCTACGAATACTTGATTTACCATCCGTGAGTAGAGACTATTTGTTATTGGCATGTTTGTCCCCAATCGATGAGATCCACTAATTTCTAAAAATTACCCGCCAACCCGATAAGGAGTCGACGAATGTTATCACTTATTCGGGTAAGATCGTGTACGCAAACAAATATTTATAAAACTGTTACAAAAAAGTAGCTATTGTTGCCTCGTTGCAATATTTTAAAAGTATAGTTATAGCTTAATATATATACATATATATATACAAACCATTTTTTTAAATCATAAAACGGCAGTTGATTTAAAACATAAAAGTAATATATTTTCACTGTGACCACGATCTAGGGGAACAGTTTTAGCGTCGCAATCAAATCGTGATTTGAGCGCGCCTGTTTACGGTGTCTACACTACATAAGCTCGCATTACTAACACTGGTTTGTACGACAAGTTGAAATACTAGTTTACTCGCTTCTCTAAATTATTGAACATTTTAATTAAATCCTTCGTAGGTTTCTGTAGAGTTCTAGGGAGAAACATTTTAAAGTGTGTCACGATCATCAAATATAATACAGATTTCGCAAAGACGGATTAAATGTTCTTTATAATAATGTATGGATCGTGTACCGAATATACAAGTACATTTATTAATTATAAAATTCAGCATACAAAGATTACAAATTAGTTTTTTAAAGTTGAAGTTGAAACCATTTATTCTATTGGCAGTTTAATGCATTAAGATGAAAGTAAAGCAAAACGTATAAAGCACAAACAAATACCGCAGCCCCGTGGGGTGCCGGGTTAAAATTGCACCTCCCCATATTATCCTGTGGGTGTCGTAAGAGACGATTAAGGGAAAAATACTGGAAGGTGGGCAGCAGCGCCTTCTAAAGAACTGCCAACTTACATTGCGATCCCCAAGCCTCCTGCCAAGCGTGGGGATTATGGCAAATACCCCCTTAATAGGGGAGGCTGTGTTTAGCAGTGGACGATCCGGCTGTTACAGTACATACAAATACTATGTATTACTTCTCAATATATATATATATATATTTATATAACTTCCAAAATATAATTCGGAAACGATATAAGAGATATATACCTAAGGGTTAAGTCATAGGAAATCAGGAATGCATTCGATTGACATCTGATAATAATCCAAAATGGTGGAATTCAAGATGAGCGCCTTGCTGTGCTGAAACGTGCTGAAAGAAAAGTACTCAAGGTGCTTTAATTTTATTATTTCACTTTTTTCTTTGAAATTAAATTCAAAATACAAATTTAAGTAATCTATTTGCTTGCATAAAAAAAATCTTAATACTCTTTTACAATAAAAAAGCAATTTTCTTATAGCCTAATAATAATAAATAAATACTAAAAAGCCTCCTCTCCTCTTAAGATTTATCCACTCTGTTTTATAAAACTGATTTAAATAATCAGGTTACTTATTATATAATCTAATACACATTTCTTTTATAAACGTTCTTATAGCACCGAGGTTGATATATTGCATTTTTGTCTGTTTACGTTTTTGCCTCGGATAAACTTCACTTCGCGCCTTGAAACACAAAGGATAAAGTTTTACGAAAATGCATACTGCTCTAATGTAAAAGCAGGGAAGCGTATGTATCTAAGAATTTCCCCATATAGCTAACCTACCGACTAAACATTTTATATTTGGAACACTTGCGAAAAAGGTTTTTTTTTTTTATGTATGGATCACTGGCTGCTTTTATTTTAAAAATAAAATCATTTACAAGAAAACACATTCACATTACAAAACTATGAATGTCATTGTAAAAACAAAAAGTTTCTAACTCAAAAACGGCTTGACCGATTTTGATAAAATTTAAAATGGGACCAAACGACAAGCATCAGCTTTCAAACAAAAAAGAATTTTCAAAATCGGTTCACCCAGTCAAGAGATCTGAGATAACAAACATAAAAAAAACAAAAAAAACAGACGAACTGAGAACCTCCTCCTTTTTTGGAAGTCGGTTAAAAATGAAAAATGGAGCTGTCTCAACAAGATTTTTGCACGAAGATATTGAAAGATTTAAAAAATAGCCAAAGACTGGAGAAACTGATAAACCTCAAATTGCATATTTAGATGAATGACACTCTAAGGCGACTGCGTACTGAATGAACGAAGCACCAGTCATCAGTTTGGTAGTTGAAAAATGAAACAATGTCTATTAAAGTGCGGACGCGATCGTACACTATGCGTTTAAAGGAAGGAACTTCTTAAAAACCACATTGATCAACTTTTGGATCAGGGCTACGTGGATCAGTATAGTAGTATGATCTTTCCTTTTAGATTATTTGAAATAATTTATAAAAATAAAAATAAAATTAATATTTTCAAGCGCTTGTAGCGAAGTTTGCTTGGCCATTCTGAATCGATCAGCAAAGTTAAGCAACGTCCGCCGCGGTCAGGAGTTGGATGGGTGACCGCTGGTGACATTACTACTGAGCGCTTCCGTGCTTCGGAGGGCACGTTAAGCCGTCGGTCCCGGTTGTTGTCTTAGTATGGCAGTCGTTACAGCATGGTGGTAGGGCACTTTGCGAATGCCCGCCTGGCTAGCTACCACCCTCAAGTTGAAAATCTGTCGCCAAGCACCTAACGGTGTGTTCCGGCAGCTGTCCTTGAGAGCCAGTAATTCTTGGTTAGCCTGTACAACATCTTCGACCACATCATCACTTACCATCAGGTGAGATAGTGGTCAAAGGCTAACCTATCAGGCATAAAAAAAAAATAAAAAAACAACTTGAAGAGAAACAATTTTTATCACTGAACGACGGTTAAATGGGTTCCAACGGGCTGTGAACTCAGCCTATTTCTAAGGCAAATTGGAAAAAAAGTTTTGAAGAACTTTGCATATCCAGATATAGTGGTGGATAGTTCTTTGATAATATTAAAACAAAATTGTTTTTGTGAAATTTATTTTAGGGTTTGCAAAACATAAACACTTGTAGATTTTTAATTAGTATCAACCACAAATTTAAGTTTTAGATTGATGGCTAAATAGATATAGAAATAAAAAAACGCAATACCTATTTGAAACCATTCTTTACTCCGTTGCAATTAGTAGCTACGTACGCTCTTCTAATGTGTTTTGAAATGTTCACCTGCAACTCAAATGTCTGTAATCATTATTTTTTTTTTTATGCTTGATAGGTTAGCCTTTGACCACTATCTCACCTGATGCCCGTTCTTCTCGCAGTGGCTCTATAAATTTTTTTGCTGAACGTGGCAGTACAATGTAGAATATTTCAATATTAAAGTTTGTAATTGACCTTCATAAGAGCGTCGTAGACGCCTAAATTGAATAAATGATTTTGAATTTGAATTTGATGGTAAGTGATGATGTGGTCGACGATGTTGTTCAGACTAACCTAGAGTTACTGGCTCTCAAGGACAGCTGCCGGAACACACCGTTAGGTGCTTGGCGACAGATTTTCAACTTGAGGGTGGTAGCTAGCCAGGCGGGCATTTGCAAAGTGCCCTACCACCATGCTGTAACGACTGCTATCCTAAGACAACAACCGGGACCGACGGCTTAACGCGCCCTCCGTAGCACGAAAGCGCTCAGTAGTAATGTCACCAGCGGTCACCCATCCAAGTCATGACCGCGGCGGACGTTGCTTAACTTTGCTGATCGAATCAGAATGGCTAAGCAAACTTGGCTACGAGCGCTTCAATACATCCTCTACAGAACTTACAGTAAGTTAATATTAATAGTTTTCTGTTTTAAATCTCATAGTGAAAATAAGTACATACATAATTGTAATTACCATTTCTACAACAAAATACTGATAAAACTTTTAACATGTTCACGAAATTATAATACGTAATCCATGAGCTAATATTGCCGGTTAAAATAAATTAACCAAACAATTACGGTACCTATCTTGTTATCAATTTCTTGTCGCTGGTCGTAGAATTTCCTGCCAGAGAAAATATTATTCCATGTACACAGTATCCGCAAAATAACTGTATGTATGGGAACAAAATCATCTGGCGGGCTCATTGTGAAGTTGGCAATAACGTCTGCCCTTCCCGAAGTAATTGAAAGTGCGATTTTGGCCCTATCACTGGGCGATAAGGGCTCTGGGACCGAATTCGGGGGTTGTTTGACTACATTGAAATTTCTTAAGTAAAGTTTCTTAGCTAATATTTGTGGTACATTTTCAGAGAATACGTTTAATACAATCATAACATTAAATGTTGTTGGGAAGTTTGTTCCGTGGAAATTGGGGCGCCGAGTGGCGGTGGGCGGCGCGCGGCGGCGGCGGCGCCACGGATGGCACTATGGCATGGCGCGGGCGGTGGCGTGACAGTGGCGTCTCGCTGTCACCACAATTCCAACATACACAATTAACCTCACTGTAAGCCAGAGGGATTTTACGAGCTTTTGTTAGACTCTACTTGTCGGTTACAGCTTCCGCAATTTGAGACAAACTTTTAAGAAATTCCAAAGTTCTTTCACCGCACCTATGGAACAAAGAAAGTAACATTATCTTGTTCATCAGATTATTCAGGACAACATTTGTTTTTATGCGAAGACTGTTTTGTTTTGAAAGGCATTTGACTTTACAATTTAGCAAACTACCGACGTTATGAGGAACCCGTAATATTATTTTCCCATTTATTTTACGATCCAATAAGCTACCTCCTTTTTCTTCGTACCCTCGATAGCCGAAAATTAGTATTCTGTCGTTTTGCTCCATAAAATATGGGGTTAATATATCGCGTGGGTAGTTTTATAAAAATAAATAAATATGATCGAGGCACAATATTGGGCTGCGATCCAATAATAATAAAATGTGTCAGTGTCAATAAGTATCGGCGACGCGCGACACGCCGACAAACGATAGGGTTGCCTACATGGCTATCTAGGATTTGTGTTTTTTTTTAAATACAAGTTTATTTATTGTTACAGAACTGTTTCGCATATCCAGTAGTCTTCATCTCAAAATCTAAAGTTTTACATATACATATATTAATATTATGGCAATGATCGTCTATAACCTAAAAGGCATCGTTAACCAGGAGATACGTAAATTAATGTAGGTATGTATGTGTATATGTATATATATGTACTCATTAGTTTATAAACATCATAGCTAGTTTCATAAATAAAAACTTAGCAATTACTCGTATTACTGTTATAAACTAAATGCAAACTTTTTTGAAGCTGGAATACTTTGTGCCTTTAGGTCATTGCCATTAGGGGGGTCTCTGTGCCTGAGATACAAGTAAATTTCTTAGTTCAGGGACGTGAGCGATCTTAGTTGAGGGACGCACCAGGAGACGAGACCTCTCCTGGTGAAATGATTTTTCGACATCAATTAAACCCTGTTAGTTTATTGTTATCATTTTGTATTTCCTGGGAGATCTTTGTAATATTTGTCAGAAATAAACGTTTTATTATTATTATTATCATCATTTATTTTAGAACATAATTTTAAATTTTTAACAACATTCATAAGTAAAATAAAAAATATTATAATAAACTTAAAACTAGGATGCCGCCGGCAGCGGGGCAGGGCCCAAGCTACCAGCGGTTAGGATTGCAGAGAGAGGAACCTTCGAACAATTACGTGTCGTGTCGAGTATCACTACCTTCTGCATCTGACCCTTGATCCAACCGTCTAGCGAGAGTCTCTTGAGGTGTTGGTTAAGGCTCTTCGCTATTAGGTCGTTATTATTATTATAAATAGAACACCCTTTTTAAACATAGTTTTGAGATGCCGGTCATGATGTTGATACTTGTTGTGATATAGAAGATTATATTATGTAATTATTATCATCCAAACATAAATTCAACCGATAAATCTCAGCTGTTTTACGTAAAAAAGCACGGGGGTGCAAAGTGTACATATGTCTTTTTTACTTCACTTTTAGATATTTCTAGCGGTCTATGGTACTTCATCTATGAAGAATGATGTGTCATCTACTTACGACACATCATTCAGGCGAACGAGTCACCAAATCTGCATAAAGCATTGTCACCGAGAACATCCTGAACTATAGTCGTATCTGTATAATTATTTTAATTTTAGTCTAACTAGTCGAGTGTTGTACTAATATATGGAATGAACAATATATATACCATTATGAGGGTATTTGCACTTCAACATAACCTCTATGGGGGTTGATGATATTGTACAAAGCCATTGCGGGTTTACAGGCAAGCACGCACATACTGATTTTAAAGTCTATGATAGAGGTTAAACCTGAAAACTCGATTTGTTTCCGCTAATTTTGTGTTAGAACACAGGGAGGTGCTGCAGACAGATTTTCTACTACATAACTCAGCAGCCGTACATTCGCTAAATGCCCTTCCACAATGCAAAAAACATTTTGAAGTAGGTATAAATCAAATTAACACCAGAGACATGCTTCCTAGACAACCATTATTTTAAAAACAAATTTATCCAATTTCGTTTAACTGAGAGTATTGTGTTTCGAAATCCAATTGCAACCGGATATTTTCCAATAAAAGTGGGTAAAAAATGCTTTAAAGATTTTATCAGATATTATACGTAATAACTCTTCCGCAATAACACAAAACGAGACACATTTTGAGGAGTTTCAAAACTGGTAACCCTATCTCACCTAGTCCTGAGCAATATATCATTTCGCGGGCCGGTGGCGGGTGGCGCGGCGCGGCGCGGCGCGTGAAGCGTGCGTGACGGGCGTATTGTGACGTCACACGACGCTACGGCACGGCACCCACAGCGCTGGACACTGCCAATCTCAGTTATTTATGGCGTGTTACTGAAATATCTTTTATGACCTGCGGAAAATTAAATGTCCGAAGTACAGTCTATAAATAAACTTTGTGATCGTTATTGTTTTGAGTTTTTTTATCATGGGATGTTTGGTTTTTCTATGTTGAGCCGAGGCATGCCTTTGTTTTAAAAATCGATTCAAGACATTTTGTAAACTTTGTTGTTCTTATATAAATTATAAGATGTTCAGACCAAGGATTTGGTTTGAACTGGTTGGTTTATAGGTCTCTTGGTGAAATCCTAACTTTATAAAATGTTAATAATCACACATGACTATAATATTTCCACTCGTAATTTTGTAAATATGTATCGTTTCCAGTAAGGAATAGATTACTCCATTTTTTTTTTCTCCACTTTAGCAATCTAAAGAATATTTGCAGTTACTAACTTAACTAATATTATTGTTTGTTAATTTGATGGATTAAGCTATTGTGTTTATAAAACAATGTGTAAGATCTATAATATAGCACAGTTAAGTTACATATATTTGAATCTAAACTTATTATTCAACTTTATAGTTAATAATATTGCGTAATGATTTGTAACTTTCATCTCTGATGCGTAATCGCAGCCATTCAAATTGTATATAGAAGATCTGTACTAACTACAGGAAATATCAACAATGCTGTTGGTACCATTGTTATTGTCTAAGTACTGATGTTCACCTTGGTATTAGGGAAGTTTTTGATACTTCTCACATTTGAAAATTTTCAGAGTACAAAATTTATCACCTCGATCGAAATGTGGGAATTGAACCCACGTCCCGCGACTAAACGCGCCGAGTGCCATAACCACTGGGTCATCCATGATATCTTGGTTGAGCATTAATTTTGTACTATAATTGTATCACTTAACCGTCCGTAGGGTTCGGTGCGCGGTCTTCGACCAGACTTCACATTTCATCTGAAGTGCTTTTCTAACTTTCGTAATTATGCAATTCTATATTTATAAATATGATTACAGGTACTATCGAAAATCACATTTACAAATTTTTTGAGTGTAAAATATATGGCGCAGTAGTTATGGAAATTGAACCCAGGTTTCACATTAGGCACCTTAACTACACACCCATCAATGAGCCTACATTTTGTACGCTAAAAATTTGGAAATGTTTTGTTCATTCTTTAATTCAGCCGAAATAGTATCCTGTGTACATAATAGTTAAAATAAATATTTTATCTTCATATTATGTCTCAATATCAAAAATAAATCGATATTAGTAAAAATCTTTGACTGTGTCGTGTGATATAAAGATTGGATATCCGCGAGCGAGCCGATATTAAGTCAAGTATTAAACATTTGTTAGGAAAGCAGCTTACGTCGCGGTCGCGTGCTCCGCTTATGCGAGCTAATCCTGCTCGCTCACACTCGCGTGTTAATGCAACACTCGCTAGTGTGAGGCTACGAGCCGCTACATTATTGCAGACGAGAAGTACTAAACACGCTAGTTAACCTTATGAGTAAAACTAAAATGTCTCGGATTGACGAGTGCAGTGAAATTATGGTATCTGCTTCATAGCTATAGAAATTTATTGTTGTCCTGTGAATAAAGTCACAGCCGATTTTCAGCGGCTAGCAGGCTCATCGAACCTGGAATGTCTGGCTCTCAAAGACAGCTGCCGGACATCGTCAGATGCTTGTCGACAGATTTTTCTGTGTGATGACTTTTCAGTTGTGCATATTTCTTTCAGCAATATTTTTTCGATAAAAATGCTATAATGGTAAGACGTAATATTATAATGGTAAGATGACATATTTTTAAAGAATTTTTGTAACAAACAAGCTAAATACTAAAAAAACAGCTCATAAAATAAGGGTACCGTAATCCGATCTCATAGACTATATTCATTAAAAGTAGTAGACGGAATAGTTTTCAAACCGCAACTGTTATGATTATAGAACTAATATGATTTCTGTCACTTTTTATTGCTTATATATTTGATAGATTAGCGTATTCTACACGAGAGTACTAGAGAAAAATTCGCCAAAAGCTCAGACACTACGTGTAATATTAATATATAAACTTTGGCTGTCATGCTACATTCAAAGTTCCAAAATGCTTAACGATAAATGCAGACTTGCCTACAGCTCGTTTGTGCAGTCCACTCATACCGAGATAATATGTTTACAACGAATACCGCAGTTTACACGAACTTATTGTCCATTTACGGGATTAACCCTGTTTTGTGCCCCTCCCACTCGAGGGTAGTTTCATCTTTACAATCAATATCATGCAGTGATATATGTAAGTTTCATATTAGCGACTACATATGTTATGTCTATAATTTTTTTTTGTATTTGCCTTTGATCACTTGATGTGGTCAATGGTATTAATCAAGCGTAAGAAGGAGCAAAAGTTACACATTCTCCGATTTTTGAGGCTATTTCATATTATTTTGCTGCGAAAGAATTAAAACAAGAATGTCGTCTTATCACTGGATCTATCTATATTTGCTTCCTGTGTAAGAAGTTACTACTCCCAAGAAATAATAAAAACATTTCGCATAAAGCCAAAACCGAATAAATTTGTGTAAAATTTACTTAAGTTGTTTTTTTGCATATGATATAGAAAAACAGAAAAATCACACTGCAGTTTCTGAATTGATGTCATATTTAGTTACATAAAGTAACAAGGAATTATTG
Organism: Plagodis dolabraria; assembly: GCA_963854805.1. NCBI lineage: Eukaryota > Metazoa > Arthropoda > Insecta > Lepidoptera > Geometridae > Plagodis > Plagodis dolabraria. The sequence goes on from OY978443.1 coordinate 1,459,584, forward strand.
TGTAATATATAAAAAAACAGAGCTTCAGAACTCTTACGGATAGTACGTAGTCAGGTTAGCAGCATTTACAAAATACCCTACCACTATGCTTATCCATTAATCAAGCTCGATGCTGTAAAATCTCGAAAACATTCACCGGGAGGCATTGATCTATGACCTAAATTAATACATTTGGAACATAAATTAATCTCTTTTATCGATAGGAATTTGAACATGTTTCTAGAAAGAATTAGCAGTTGCGTCGTCAGTCCATTTTGTGCTGCTTTTGTCTCTGAGAGAAAGAAAAAAGACTAAGTATAAGATAGGCTTTTTAGTTTTTATCTAAATTATTTCTCAGAAAACAAATAATGTTTGCTATCATCCTTCCCGTCCCTAGGAACATAATATTATGTAAATTATGGGTTATTTAAAAATATTTTACATACCTATATACATAAAATTCTTTCTATTTGAAAACTGTTACATAATCAATGACGTAAAGCGCAGTATCGCCGTGCAGACTGTAAATATTTAACGCGGCGTTAAGTTCGCTTCATTCGTCGTTAATTCTTTACAAACGCTCGTTAATCTCTGCTACTATTCTGTCCTGTATTTTTATTGAACATTTTATGTATAATGTTTTACGCTTTTTACTGATAGGGTTTTGAAGGTTTTGTGGTGATATTCATTTAATTAAACCATTTTGAGGGTTAAAATAATCTTTGGAAAATACTTTCTTCGAAGGTAAGCAATTTTTGTTACATTAGGTTTCATTATGAGAACTTAAGAAGAAAAGCTCTCGTATTTAGCCCATTATTATTATTGTTGAGTTATTTTGGAATATATTACGTATATTGTGTTGTTTTGGAATTTTTACTATACCTTTGATAGATGGTAAGGGTAGGTAGCTACCAACCTAAAGTTGAAAATGTGTCGCCAGGCACCTAACGGCGTGTTCCAGTGGTTGTCCTTAAGAGTCAGTAAATTAAGTCAGATTGTAAAACAATTTTGATCACATCGTAACTTACCATCAGGTGAGATAATGCTCAAAGGCTAGCTTATCATATATAAAAAATATGAAAAAGTACCAAAATTATGTATAACTATGTTTACGTGTTTATGATTCAATAATTCAATATGTTTTTTGACCACCTTATTTAAATTTATTTCATTTGTCAGGCAATCCGTTACACTAAAAAATATTCTGTAAAAACGATATATATCTAAAATGGTTTCAAAGATACACGTCTTTAAAAATATGATAGACGAACGAACGGACAACGCAGGTTTAATTAAAAGGTTCTGTTTGGGCAGGGGCCCTGTTCAATCCCCGTAGTCCCAAACTATACCACGATGTCGTGGCGTATTTGACTGGGCTGCTGAAATGTCACAGGAAGACACCAGCCGATATATGTGCTGTTAGGCACATATATCGGGATAATATAACATATAATGAGCGGGAACGACCTACCTTCGGATGACGTGGCTGTCGCTCCGTCAAAAGGGACTTATCGCTAAACACCCTACAGTTAAAGAATTGATCAATCCGCCAACTTAAAAGGAATGAGATTAGGATACGTCTCTTGATCTCGATGGTGGCCCGCCAACAGCAATCCGTTGCTCACTTCCTCCCGGCGCCTGAGATAACTCTTATCTCTCTCCACAAACAACACAAAAACCGTGTACTTTTCACTGTATCACTATTATGTTTAGAGTCCCTTTATACGAATACGTGCCCTCACGTACTAAACTATTTTCACAGCACGACCGCATGCGCGCAAGTGAACAGAATGGAGGTCTATAGCGGACTGCCCTCGAAATTTAAAAAGCTGAATGGCCGGTCGGCGTCAACGCCGGGCCGCACGCACACACTCACAGTAGATCGAGATAACACAGATAACAAAATTCGCGCCCGCGCGTTCAAAAACCGATTGTATTGTGTACCTTTGCTTAGCGAACAGGTCCAGTTTTCTCATATATATAGAATTCTAAAAATTAAGTTAGTGATATGCTATGCAACTCCTATGAACGAATAAAATATCTATTATCATATTTCGGCAATAACATAATATAAGAGACATCTTGCAAAATTGTTCCTCATCATTGACAAAAAAACTGTTTAAATGTAAGTTAAATACTTGTTTAAGCATGCACTATATAATCATAAATAAAGCTTCAACGTTTACGTATCCACGTATTTATTGCTCATATAACGGTAAAAAAAAACATATCTACAGAGATCGTAGTAATTTGTAGCAAACCGCAGTAATTTCGTAGCAGCAGCGTAGGTGTTTCGTAGTATCAACTAATCTTCGCTCGTCAATGTCCATTGAAAAGAGTTCAACGGGTGCCATGGATCAAAACAGTGTAGATCAATCTGTTTTTAGTATTTTGTACCCAAAGCAAAAAACAGAGCTCTGCTATTGATTTCAGTCTGAATGAATCATAATATTAATACAGTTATTAATTGCTATTCTATATTAAAATTTGACAATTGCAGATTTTACATTAAATGTGTAATCATTATTTTTATCGGCTGATTATTTGTCTGTATGTCACGGGTCTTTATCCTGTAAACAAAAAGAGTTACAAATCTGTTATCTAAATATTTTGTATTGAGCGTTGACCCAAACAAATTTTTATGAATTAGAAATACACCTTTTTCGGGGATCTCCAAGACATAACAAACCAGTTATAACCAAAAAAAAATAATGTCTAATGTGGATAAAGAGTCGCGCGTGGCTTGCTCTTTTTCGATGGTGCCTTCCAAGAATCAAGAATTCCTAAAACTTTGTGTAGAAGTGAAAGCGCCCGCTTCTGGAAGGATGCGTCCCCACTCCCCACGCAAAGTCATTTACGCACAGTAAAATCCATTCAGTAGTGTAATGTTGCACCGAACATCTTAACTTAAATAATAACATAATAAGTTACATTAAACATGATAATAATCTAATCATAGATAGTAATAAACATAAATTTAAAACATATTAACTAAATTCCTTGACTTCCTATACACAACTTGTAATAAAAAAATAAGTAAATATAACTAATTGTTATAAATTACTATGTGCGGTTCCCTCGGATTGTGTATATTCAAAAATTGGTTCCGCAAATGCTTCAAAACCCAGTCACTACACAAATCCCTTACCTAGTGAACGTAGTTAGCTATAATTACTTTGTATTAATCTGTGGTGTGCATTTATTTTGTCTGTGGAGCATTTATCTTGTGTAAAATTAATACCTTGCATACTATCATTCACTTAATATCTCAATATGTCAAATAGTTATTGTGAAGTGCGTGAGTATTTAATAATGCTGTGTGAATAACCTAATTTTGTAACGTAAACAGCTGGTCTGCCTTACCGCGCTAAACAGTCAATTTGAAAATCTAATTCGCTGGACTCGGTTGTAACAGAACCATAATCATATTGGGGCGGCTTGGCTGAAGAATGCCAGACCATTAAATTGTGTCTCTTCTCCAGAATTCCACTTAAATTAAAGACGATGATAACTGAACTAGCTATCGGATTTTTTCAGGACTACCCGATTTCAAGACCGCCATATTGAGCTACCTATCGCGTCTTCTATTCAGGTCAGTTACTCCCTCCGGTCTATCTACATTCGGGTAGAAGTGTACGGCTTTTCAACCTGATATGGTCTACGATGTGTATAACCAACACCGTGGTGTTAGTAGTTATATACCCAACCCTGTGTTGCACCTACCTACTCACTTGTATGGCGTGGTTATTAGAAGGTCCCTGACGACGAACAATTACCGATAGCAATATTTTTTATTTGTACCCCAGAGTAGAGTTCTAAGGTGTAAAGTTTACATTCAAATAAAATAATTCCATTACAAAATAACAAATTATAAATTTGTAATTTTGTAATGTAATCCGCAGAGCATGCGTTATTGCAAACATATATATAAAAAAATAATTTCAAATATAAATCAAAGATAAAATCAAAGTCTCATAGGAATACTTATTTAACCTACAAATAACTAAGAAACTCAGCAGAATGCAGTGCAACTGTACACCTCGCTCGGGTCTCCGTTACCAATTACCGGCGCAATCTGTCTAACGTTTCTGCATTCATCTTTCTCTTATGATCTTTGGCTATACCTTCGCTTATTTACAATTACACTAATATTTAAGAACTTACCAAGCGCGAACCTGCCTTCGCAGGATTCTACATGACAATAGCATGCAATAAAATTTAATTTTAAATCGGCATTTTTGGTATTTGTTTTGTCCTGTAACGGCCGTTATTGGACTCCGTGTGGCCAGGTAGACACAAAACCCTAAAAACGTGATAGTTAGTGTGTGTGTATGTCTAGGTCATTAGGTTATGCCGATAGAATATCAGTATAGATAATATGGTTGTTTATGGTTGCTCTGAAATGGACAAATGGATTTTGTTGAAACTATCAGCACTACTTATGAGGCATTTCACATTTTGATGCGTGTATCGAAGATTTTAAGCGCTTAATTTACTATCATAGGAAAGATCTACAAATAGTTGAATAATTAATAAAAATAGAATAATCCGTTCCCTTTTCAGTTAATGTACCACATTTACAAACATTACTTCAATTATTTTGTAGTGACCAATCTCCCGCACCTTGTTTTACGAATTAACGTACACATAGCCATCTTCTGAGTTCTATCTCTTGTATAAAAAATCATCAAATTAACTTTTAAAAAATCGATACATCAGGCATATAATTTTGTTGACACATAGTGTACTAGAATATCGATAATTTATCATAATAATTATGGAATAAAAATTAAAGACCTTGCGCTAATTTCCACGAATTATATAAGCATTTTAACATGATTTATTGCGTTAAATAAAGTGTAATTCCAAACAGATATAATATCAGAAGAAAGTGCATTCTCCAATAAATAATTAATAAATTAATAACTAATTAATTATTTACTAATATCAATTAACTGTGATATTAACTCTGTTTTGTTGGTCAGGAAAAAAATATTTAACATAACTCTAAATTATCATTGTTTACTTATGCCAATTACAATTTTTTTTAAATCACAACTTATATTAAATTATCTAAGAGTGCAAATATCAAAATAAGTTACTCACAGTCACGCTGTTCCGTCGTCACTTCTTCCGCTTGTGCAAGCGATACGCTGGCATTTACATAAACTTCAGTATCGTGATTTTGTGAAATGGCTCTTATCCACTAAAACAAAACTTATTATCCCGATTCAGTACAGATGGATTAAAATTAGAATTTGGTCAGAAATGGGCGAAAAATTCCATATTCAATCTCATTCTAGCAGAATAATTGAATTAACCAACAATTAGAATTTAATCTGAGATGCTGTGTATGCATAGTAATTACCGAGAGAGCGTAATCAATTATATCAACCGAGAAAAATCGCTGGTGAAAATATTTACAGTTAAAAAATGGCCAAGAGCAAGTAAGGCCTTGTTTTATTTCCGTGTCACAACAATCCGAGAAAGATAAAATATGGTTGTTTTTGATCACAGCTCTAAAAGTGCATCACGTGTTAGAACTTTCAGTTTTTTTTGCTGATGCTGATAGATCAGCGTTCGACCACAATCTCACCTGAAGTGTGAATGGAAGTCGAAGCTGCTGACAGGCTTTATTTATAGTTACTGGCTCTCAAAACTGGTGCCACACACCGCTTGATGCTTGACGACAGATTGTCTTCGTCATTTCTTAAAAGGTAAAATACTGTTTCTTTACTCAATGTGTTCTAAGCGACCTTAATATTGGGGCAAAATATTTGTTTTTACTTTATATTCATGTATTGAATATGAAAAATGTTTTGATTTAATTTCTTATGCAATATTAGATTTCAAGCCAAGATGTGTATGTAAAAAAACAAAGAGCTTAGAGCTAAAGGCCCGTCATGTTACGGAAATAGAGACAGTGGAGTTTCATTAACAATACTTGGCTTCCGCTTTGATGCAAAACCCTAAAAAACGTTGTTTTTTGTTGATCAGACGTTAAAAGATGATTGCTGGTGTTGTGTGTCATAATTATAACATGAATTTATTTAACAAACTGAATACATGCAGTGTACTCAGTCTGACACGAACAAATAAATGAGTTAAATTGTTTTTAAATAAATTTTCAATAATCTGTTGGCTAAGTCTAATGGTTAATTAGCACACCATGGACCAAGCAGTGTTACATAGAGCTTATATATATTGCTAGTCCACCCTTAATTATTTTCTGACCCTTATCCTATCGCTGAGGCGGGTCAGCAATATATATTTTTGCTAAATTCACATGCATATAATGGTAATAATTTTTCGTTTTTAATGTCGTCGGCCTTCCTGTCCTTGCACACACTCGTCATATTTTGTTTACCATACAGTCCATACACACCAATAATAGAAGACGATACAAATTTTGGAAAATCAAACAGTATTAAATACTCGTATGTCATGTTTGCAAAATATATCCTATCAAAACTGGCAAGCCTAAGAAATAATTTCTTGATAGAAACTAACGTGACAACTCTAATTGCGTTCCACTTACTTCTAAGTAAGGCTAATAGATGGTGCTTAATTAAATGCTAAATTGCCCCTTCCCGGCCCTTCCACGTATTAACGTCGCCGTTAGCTCGCCGCCGCGGGGGTTTACGAGAGGCCAACTCAGTTGGGATCTATATGTGGTTTAGATGTATGAGTAAGAGCTACGGAATCTCTACAATGAGACATAATCTATGCTATGAATGAAGACGGAGATTTTAAAGTTATTTTTTTATATTAGTTCAGAATTTGGAACTGTGGTAGGTATATGGCAAAAGCTTACCCACGGTAATATTATCTATACAGTATTTCAACTCAGCCTTGTCTTTGAAATAACTACCTACGGCCGAGTGGTACGTAAACATGCGATAGGGCTGCCCGCCTCCAGCATTTTAATTACATTTGCCTACTTTGTGTTTCCATTTAGTTTTGTGATTGTAAATATACTTTTTTTATATAAGTAGTAAACAAATAAATATTTTGTGAATTGAGGCGCGTAGGTATAGCTCGCGCGTCGTCCGTTTCTATGGAGTTGAAATAATGTATAGATAGAATATATTACCGTGGCTTACCCTTTATTACTTGGGTTCAATCGTATCTGGTATATTTTTTGTGCTAACCAGCTATGCATTTAAAGCCATGTACCTACAAAATTCTCAATAATAGAGACGAAAGGCAGACTTACCTTTTTTATGCGTAGCTTGTATTGAGAAGCCATCCTCTTTAATAGTTGCACAAACCTATATAAGTATGACAAAATAATAACAATCTCTCACTATTCACTGAGGACTCTCATACCGAGGGTTCCATGTCAACACACAAAAAGTCTTTGTATTATATTGAAGCCCTTGTAGCTAAGTTTGCTAAGCCGTTCTTAATCAATCATCTCCGCCGCGGTCAAGAGTTGGATGGATGACCGTTAGAGACATTACTACTGAGCGCGCCACGTGCTTTGTAGTCGTAGGGCACGTTAAGCCGTCGGTTCCGGTTGTTGTCTTACGATGGCAGTCATTGCAGCATGGTGGTAGGGCATTTTGCAAATGCCCGCCTGGCTACCTACCACCCTCGAGGAGTAAATCTGTCGCCAAGCACCTAACGTTGTGTTCCGGCATCTGTCATTGAGAGCCAGTAATTTTAAGCTAGCCTGAACAACATCTTCGAACACATCATCACTTAACATCAGGTAAGATAGCGATCAAAGTTTAGCCTATCCGCTATAAAAAAAGTATATATATTTACCAAAATATTGTTATTATTCATTCAGTTTGTAATCCTGATCGAAAGTCCTTCCCGCTTTTTGCCGTATATAATTATTGGTAGTAATGTTACGTACGTTAAGTAATAATACTTTAACAACACTTAATTGGACGCTTGTATGTGTTACAATTTTTATAGAAGAGCACAAACACCTGATGCTAAAAACGTAAAATCTGCTAATATAACGCTTACTCAATGAATACATCAATCAGCTACTTGTTAATGTTCAAAAGATAAAGCTTATAAAAATAAACGTCATAACACTTTAACAGAGATTACAGACAGACTAGACGGCAGAAAAGTGTAGGCTCGACAACAGGGTCCCGTTATCTCGTAAGGAATTCTAAAATCCGTAGTAGCTGATATGTGCCTGCGTCACATTCTTTATCTCCATAGTTATTAAACCTTAAGCTATTTGCGAAAATCAAAGAATAAGTTTTTAGATTTGTACCTTATCATTAAAATAGTTTCCATTGATCTGCGACTGCAAAAGGGGTAACTGGTAAACTGATATCAGTTCTCTTACAATCAGATTAATCTTTCGAAATTTATAAAATTAATTGATACACTACGCATCATGCAAAAGGTAATCTCCTGTAACACAAATACTGCTCAACAAATTTCCTTGGCAATCGAATTCAATGTCAGCTAAAAGGAAACACCTTAAAATATTTCCATTCCCCAGCGCAGGTAAACAGAAAGTGGCAAGGTGATATCCTAAAAGGGGGTACAAAGAGGTCGACGGGAGCACGGGGCGGCGGCTAGGGGCCGGGGCGGGGGCAAATGTGCATCTCACGAGATGAGCCGCTTGACTATGCCTCAGTTATGCAGGTGCGCGACGAACCGACAGAGGCGGCAGAGCTTTTAGGGAGATGTTTTAGTAAGTGGGTGGTTTTGGGCTTTTATTTGAGGATATGATGTTTTGTGTTTTAATATCCGAGAGCAACATTTTCCTTTTTAAAAGTTTGCCTTATTTTGCTACATATCTATTCTTAGATATATTTATTATTATATTTATTACTCACATTTCTAATCTTATCTAAAAGTTTGTTATGTAAATTATTTTTCGAAGTCGCATTTTACTATAACGTACAGTGTAAGTGAAACAACTTATATTCATGATTCAGGAACTGTATAATGTTACTGCTTACTTCCGTAACTGCTTAACAGGTTCTAATGAATTTTAGTATATTCCTTTGTAACACTATAAATATTTTTTCATCCCACCATCTCGGAAAGAGTATTTTTAATCTTCAATATCTGAGTGGAAAAGCCGTTTTTATTCTCTAGAGCATAAAGTAAATTGAATTTAGAACATCGTGTGCACTAAGTTTGTGAATAAAAAAAAGCATTATCCTATTTACTGCTACCTCTATGGTCGAATATATCATACAACTTTTTTTTAATTTGTTAAAAACTCAGACTCGGAACCTTCTTGGTGATCTTTTTTCAATTTGCTTTGGTCATTTCTTCGCTGAGGTGGAATGAAAAGTTACGTGTTGCACTCGAGTGCAAAGATTTTTCACCTCGTGCTCTTTTGATTCCCTCGCTAACGCTCAGGATTCTAATTTTGAATCACTCGCTGCGCTCGTGATTCAATTTTAAAATCCTTCGCTTGCTCGGTCATCAAAATTGAACACGCGGTTAAAAAGCAACTTTGCACTCTTGTATAACAAATAACTATTAACGCTAGTTACCTAATATTTAATACTGAGATTCAAGTAATACTCTCGACGTTCAGCTAAGCCTGAGGCTTTGTTCCACAATAGCATATCAGTGGCGATCCTTAGCTAAATAACATTCTTATGTAAAAAAATGTCGCCTAGCGCCCAATAATGTGCTCCAACAGCTGTTCAGAATCAATTCACTTGGTTCGTCGTCTAATTACTTCAACCACTTCGCAAATTATCTATATTACTAATATATATTATTTTGATAGAAAATAATTAAAATCACAGAAATGCAATGATTATGTTTATTTCAAATTTTAATTATTACACTTGAGCTGAACGTAACTTAATCAATTTCTGTCTACTGTCGAATGGCCCATGGTCATTAAAATTTGATTTTTTCAGACTAACTACCGAAAGGCTAGCCTACAAGAAATGAATAAAATGATTTAGTAAGTATTTCTTAATAGTTAAGATAGTGGCTAAATCATTTTATTCAATCAAAGGGAAGTAAAAATTTATGAAGTAATAGATTAAATTGTTGTTTTTGTTCTTCTCAAGATCATGCTAGTTAAAGATTCAATATCAGCATTAGCTTCTATATATTCCAAGCTCTTGTATTGCGAAGTACGTGTAGAGCCGAGCGAGACATTTTGCTGCGCCGCGACTCCGCCATACAAACTAGTGCCATGTCTGTGACATATCTCAGGGGCTCGTTCTCATTGTGTTGAACTTACTGCATGCTCTGTGGCACACTCCCTGGTTCGTGCCACTACTGTGTTCGGCGAATTATTTGTTAACATAATATTCATTTACTGGCTGACAGACAGCGGCTCAACACGTATGCTGGTGAGTTTGTCTTGTTGCGTATGTATGTGTGCATTGTTAGTTACCTATTACTAAGCTATGTAGAGATAACAACTATTATATTGATAATATATACGTTATTATTGAGTTTTATTTCAGTACAATCTTTGTATAGATAAGTTTTTGTAAGAAAGTTTTTCTAGTCATTTTGTACAATAATAATAAACTTTCTAAAATAATTATTTTAATAGAAAACCAACCAAGTGCTGGTCGAATCTATCTATTACTATTTGTGGAGGTTCAGCTAATATTAGATTGATTGAACTTGAACGAACCCAACGAGCATTAATAAAAATTTGGGTTAGTGGCATACGCACCCAATGTCAGCTCCCCCCGTGTCAGTTGCCCACGATCTCCATTCCCCCCGATAAATTTGATTGAAAGAAATAATTACCATATATTAAATATACCGTTAGCAAAAAAGAGTTTCTCTTGATAATCATATATTTATTTCAATATCATAATTGCTAAAATTATATTTAGTCAATTGTTTCGAATGGTTTTTATATCACAATAACACATACAATTGTGTTATTAAAATGCAAGATTCAAAATTCAAAATGTATGCATACTAGCTAGGTATTATATCGAGGAAACGGGACTGCCGGTACTATAAATGAAATTCTATTGTTCTCGTAATCTTTCAATTCTGACGGGTTTAACTGTAAGTCACCATTCAGTCCAGCGCATTTCTTACAAATTATAAAATTTGGGTTACTGATAACAATAGTCGGCACCTAGAAACACAGATGAAAGTGAAAACAGAATTATGCAAACATTATATATCAGTGCAAATAATTTTTGAAATTTTTCAAAATTAAAATATTATTGTTCTACTTTGGACATTCCAGCAATCAGAAGGGTGAAAAACACATTATGTAGAAAGCATAGCAAAGATTTGAAAGTTCCAATAACAAATTTCAAGGAACCACTTCATATATTAATCCCCGCAAAATGTAATCCCCTTGTTTTGTTTGATTACATCAAAGATGATTATTGCATTAACCTTATTGTAAGAGAAATAAAAAATATAACCGCAACAGTGTCTTAAAGCAAAGCTTACCAAGGCAATGGTTACTGTTTTGTGGTCTCAGCATGGTGTTATTCACTATAGCTTTCTCCGATCTGGTCAAGCAATAACGGCAGATGTCTACCGTACCGAACTCCGAACAATGATTGCAAAACTAGTAATGAAACATCCCGACTCATGAATCGATCTTCACCATTATTGACCATTAGAGACCTCATACAGCACGAGAAACCGTTTTAACTCTACAGGAATTGCGATTAGAAACCATTCGTCACCCACCGTATTTTTTCATGATTCCGTCAATTTTCTATGTGATAAAAAGTTTTCTTCCCAGGAGGCAGTACAAAATGTTTTCACACAGTTTGTCGAATCTAGATCACCAGAGTTCTATCGCAAAGGCATTGATAACATTCTTATTAGATGGCAGCAATTTATAGATAGTGATGGTATGTGGTATTTTAATTAAATAAAAATGTTTAATTAAAAACAACAATTTCAATTTTTCAGTACAAAACGGCAATTTCATACTTAACCCCTTATAGTATCTAACTTTTAGTATTTTCTTTTAGTAATTTTAAATGTTTTATGATTGTTGATTTCCTTTTATTGAGTGTTTAAAATTGTTTATTTTATATACTTTGTACAATTTTAAGTGATTTATAAATGCTGTTTTTGCCTGCTGTAATGTTAATATTGTTGTTGATATTTACAATGAAACTTTCAAATTAATAAATGATCGTAGAAAATCAGTCTTTCCTTTATTTTTCTTATAATCCTTTATTTATTCATATACTTGCATAATATATACAGTAAGTTCTTATTATAAGTTTTACAAAGTAAGCTTATCTATGACAAAGATCTCTTCCAACCAACCTAAACTTGTGTGCCCTCATTTTTTTTTAAATAACTTTAAATACACTTTCGCTGCTGACAGTACAAATCATAAAAAAATATTCGCTCAAAATTTATCGGGGGGAACTGAGATCGTGGGCAACTGACACGTGGGGAGTTGACATTGGGTGCGTATGCCACTAAACCAAAAATTTAACCTTTGAAAAAATGAGATGACCTACTGAAAGCCTCTATCTAATCAGTAATTTATTATCTGTGCGAAAATTATACATCTTACTTTTTTTATTATATAGTTGTTCTGAGCTTTTATTGTACTGCCAACTTGCAAAGGTACTCGTTACAAAGAAAACCCGCAAGACATCTTATTTCTTTCTTCTACAGAAAAATCTGTACTGTCATTATAAGTTAGTGATATGTGTTTTTTTAACACCAAGTGTTAAAAAAACACATATCACTAACTTATAATGACAGTACAGATTTTTCTGTAGAAGAAAGAAAAAAGATGTCTTGCGGGTTTTCTTTGTAACGAGTACCTTTGCAAGTTGGCAGTACAATAAAAGCTCAGAACAACTATATAATAAAAAAAATCAGATCCTAAAATTTACGCCAAACCTTATTATTATTGTAAAATAAACGGTCAAATGCGTGTTGGGCCACGCATAATGTAGGGTTCCGTAGGAGCCCGTTATCATAAAATAGAATGATTCTGTTGTTCTTTATTCTCTTCCAATTTCTTCCCGTTAAAGTGAAAAAATAAGAGTACGATTGCTGTCAAGTTATTATTTCAATTGTAATTTGAAAATTAAACAAAATTCATTAGTGAATTCTATAGGTACTCGAATGAAAACGTAAGTATAGGTACGCAGACTGTTCTAAAGAAGCTGCTCAAGTGGTTGGAAAGGTACAACGTGGTCATTATTCTTCGTCAGTGTTGATTTGGTGGCGCGTGTCTTATCAAGGCGTCACAAAGCTACATTTTTGTGAAAATGGAGTGAAAACTTCAGCCAAAGTGTATCGAGAGACAGTCTTGGAACGTATTGTGAAACCTAATCAGCAATACACTTTTCAAAAATGTATACCTTGGACTTTTCATCAGGACTCTGCATCTGGTCACAAGGCACGAACTACCCAAGCCTGCTTGAAACCAACATTCCGGACTTTATAAGAGCTGAAGACTGCCTCATCTAGTCCAGACCAAACCTTTAGACTATAAATTATGGTCAGATTTAGAGGCTCTACAGGTCTCGGCGAGATTGTGTCTCTTAAAAAATCTCTTGAGCAAGCAGTGGTGAGAATTCCCATGGAAACTGTGCGTTAACCCATACATTCGTGGCCAGACAGATAACAGGCCTGTATAAAATGTAAAGGAGACCATTTCGAAAAGAATATTGTTTTTATTTTATGCTGAGACTTTATTAAATATGTACATATAAGTGTTAGTCTATTACTAAAACTTCTATATAGAAATAAATAGAAGTTTTAATAAATTAAAATTATTAAAATACATAACTTCATAAAAAAATAAAAAAAACACATTTGTAACAGAACTTATGGCCGGACTAGGTTAGCAGTATTTATACAACTGTACTTTCATATTATATGGCTTTCAGTCTTAGTATATACACGAGTAGGGTAGGGTTGAGTTTATTTACAAGCTTCGGTGTAGCGTTGGCGTCCCGGATTGCAGTGGTGTTTCCATGTAGTCCTCTGGTAGGATCGCCATGTAGAGATGGCGTCCCGGAGTGCAGCTGGAGT